>CAMTZB010000013.1:0-1200000 GCA_947086495.1 Morpho achilles | reverse complement strand
ACGAAATTAAGTGCGCGCATGCATTCCGAGTGTGGTCTGTGGCATATGGAGAAGCTACTTTGGACAAAAGCAACGTTTATCGGTGGTACAAAATTGCAAATTACACTTACTGGTTCTGCAAAATACTGCCTAGCGGTTGTGTAAAGCTATTCTTACAAATTTTATTATCTTTTATTATTATTATTATTATTTATTTATTTTTTGTTTTATTCCATGTAATACCTCAAACACGAAAATGCAACTGATTTAATTTTATTATTTCGTTTTAATTATTATTTTGTTTTATCTTTATTATTTCTTATCTCAATTTAATATTCCTTTTTATTTTTAAACTTATATTTGTTTTGTTGTGTCTAGTTTTATTTACATTTACATTGTTTTAGATACTGATTTCTGTTATGTTACTCGGGCAGCAGCTGAAAACCAGCGCTGTGTGTCATTAGTCCTAGTAATGACATGCGGCAATGCTGAGCTGTGTGCCCATTCTGTCAATTATCAATTGCAGAATAAATGTTTTTTTCATTTTTCATTTCATTTCAAAATGTTTTTAAAAGGCCGAGAAGATGTGAATGACGAAGAGCGTGCCGGACGCCCGAGCACTTCAACAACAGACGAAAAAATTGATGAATTGTAGAAAATGGTATTGACCAATCTTCGAATCATCGATAGAGAAATTGCCGAGGACCTAGGCATATTGATTGGCTCGTGCCATTCGATTTTAATCGATAATTTGTAGAAAAACAAAATTGGCTTTTGCACCTCGATAACGCCCCTGTTCACACATCGCTGCTTGTACGCGACTTCTTGGCCAAAAACAACAGACCAATGATACCGCAGCCACCGTATTCCCCAGATCTGGCCCCCTGTGACTTTTTCTTGTTCCCGAAACTGAACGAAGATTTGTAAAAACGTTGGCACAAGTGTATAATATCCCAGAGGGATTACTTTGAAGGGGACAAAATAGATATTTACGAATAAATAAATAATTTTTGAAAATACACAAAATTCGCGATACTTTTTGAACACACCTCGTATATTGATACCATTTGATGGTTAACAGTATAAAAAGGTTAACAAGTTCACTAGTAATTTGTAACCCAAATTTCTAATAAAACAAAAAAAAAATTAAGACAATTTTTTTACTTGACTAAAAACTATATTAACTACATGATCTATTACAATGTATGTCTGTACAAAGATAAATCACTCACTAGCTCACAGAGAGGTGTCCACGGTAGAACTAATGGACACTGGAGGGAGGTAGTGGCTTCGGATCTGGTTGTGGAGACGCGCCACCTCGTTGTCCAGACTTTCCATTTCGCGGACCAGCTGAGTAAATTGAACTATACCTGATGGAGACAATTTTATTATATATCAGATAATATTATAACTTGAATTTTACTTCTTCCGTCGTGTGGTATCCGGCTGAGTAGAATAGACCACCCTAATTTCTTACCGAGGTGTCAGAAAAGACAAATAAAGTAAGTTGACATCAGGGTAGAATAGTAGATTTTAAAGTTTCGCGATTCATACTGATTATTATATAAACATAGGGGTCAAATCGCGTTATAATCGATTACCTTTGTATAAGGTTCAACATTTCGTCAGAGTTGCATCCACCGTGGTCACGAACTGACCGAGTCAGTTTGTGACCACAGTTCGATTATAACGCGATTCATATCAATCAGGGTAGAATAGTCCAGGATAGAAGCTGAGGTGTCCCTGAGATTATTTAGAAGTTAAACCCACTAGCCCAAATATGTAACAACATGTTTAAAATGTGTTAGTGATGACAGACTTAGGAGTAGAATAAGGGCAGAGAATGATGTTGGGGTGCCAAGGTGGTCGGCCACCTCGTGGTGCACTCTGGGCAAGCTTAGTCATGGCGAACGGACCACTGTGGGGTGGCCAATCCAGTTGATCCTCTGACTAGCAGAGGGCAATCTAGACGTGCCGGGGACTCCGGGAAGGTTAAGAGTGGTCCCTAATGAGCGACGGGTTCAGTTGGGTTTACGTTACGTCTGGCTGGACATGGTTTCGGCAACCGTCGGTCAAGCCCGGAATCATCATCGTCAATCAAGCCGCCAGCAATGGGAACTTGGACCTTCGGGTTGCCAGGAAGAAAAACCCCTATAAAAAATTACCCGGAGGGGGCGGAAAGATCCACCATGGCGTAGAGGTCCCTACCTGGGGGCGCGGTCTCTCCCTGTCGACCGTGACATAGCAGAAACGGTGGTCAGGGAGCAATCCTGGGCAGCGGTGGCCTCCTTCTGATTTGATGTGATATCCAGCAGAGTAGAATAGACTAGCCTCTTTTTCACAGAGATTTCATAAAAGGCCACGAAGTAAGTTGACATCAGGCAGACAACCGGGCATAAAATACCAAGAAAAATAATGTGACAATATGTTTATGTCATGTTGTGCTGATCCCACTTAGAGTGGGATAAGGGCAGGAGAATGATTTGATGTGACAAAATCTCAGCTCACCTTCCCTAGAACTACTAAAACCATGGCGTTTAATAGTCTCCATTTCAATCTGTACGACCATTGGAAACACGAGTTGCATCATTTTCAACATCTCATTCCCAGCTGCTTCTTTGGCCTCATCCAGTTTAGAAGCATAGTCGGGTGATTCCAGAGAATCTATGACTTCATTTAGAATTGTTCTCACTTGCTCAACTGTTATATTTGGGGGTGAGGCCATATTAAAGGAAAACAGTTCAGATCTGTAATCAAAAAAAATTGTACACTTTAACAACAATCTAAGAATATTTTTGAATTTAAACTATCGTGAGTGGAATTCATAATTAATGTATAGAAACCGGCTATACTCACGTGTTATTTTATCGGATGAGCCCGACTAGTTTCAAGCCCATACGGGGCTCTTATTCATGAGCTCTTTACACAGCGTTATCGCGGCGGGAATCTAAGAATATACAATTTATTGTCTGACTACCTATTTAGTATACAAAATTATTAATAAATTTAAATTTATTATCTATAATAAAGTTCCCATATAAGTAAATAGAATAATTAACAATAAGGAAACAGAATTTGTCATTAAGTTTAATTGCACTGACTATATATTGATACTGCTGTATTTAATCATTTAAATGGAAATGAACAAGGGGTTATTTACATATCTAACAGTAATATAACAAAATAATCAATATAATGTACAAAAAAAATTACAATTTTACTCTATCACTGCATATACAGTTTTAAATATTGTGAATATTAACTAGTTTCAACAGTAACATAAGGCAGGTTCATGTCCTGTGAAATCATGATATTATTAAGAATTATCGCTTTTATATAATATCCGATAAATAAATAGTTCGAGCATTAAATAGCCGGAAGTTTATATATAAGGAAGTTAGTTTAGCAGTTAGGTAGGAAGATTGTTGAGCTTTTTATTAACGCCTTAAATGTGTATCAGTATATTATACTTAAAGCATGACAATAAATACTTAAATATGCACAATTTTAAGATAGTAGAAAACAAAAAGAATGTAATGCATTTAAAAGTATAGATAAACTTACCCACGATAGCAATTTTTTAATTTCTTTTATAATTAAATTATATCATGGTAAGTACCATTACCATTTTACCATTGATATATTAAAACATTGAATTTTAAGAAATTCTACAAAGCTTGAAAGCACATACAATTTTTTTATTGCAAAGACAACTGCAAAAATGACTTATGACGTTAATAAATCACACTATAGATTACTAACTAAAATACTACTAGGTAAAAAATGACATTCCTAGGTATTCTTTTCTCATTATATATATTTACCATTCACCATTCTGTAAGTTAATAACTATAGGTCTAATTTATAAAAACAGCTTAGACATTGAAATGACCACTATTTACAGTATTTTACGTACATATCTATGTCAACTATTTGTGATATGAAGTCTTAAAGTACTAGATTCCAGGTCGTTGATAAAATTATAAAAGTGATATGCTTAGTAATCTATGGTGATATGTCAACAACCTTTGTAAAAATCAAAACATAACATTTCACAAAATAGCTAAAATCTAATGATTTTAGCTATTTTATAGTTATCTTATCACGATGGTCGTATCTTATCAAATACTCAGCATAATCATAAACATTAGCATACTAATGAAGTCACTTTCGCTTTTAGCGATCTGTAAATAGCATTAGTATGAAAGTACTATTGTTCCTACTCAAAGCATATCTTTGATGATTCATAAGCGAAGTAAAAGTAACAGAAATATATAGAAACAGTAAGTCAATAGTTCTAGCACATATATTTGTATTAATTAGTACATTTTGAAAAAATATTCAGTAAAATATATGTACTTATTTAAAATTTACTGTGCAAATTTATCTTTTTAGATTTAATAGAGATGTGCTTAGTGCTCAAAAGTGCTTGAAAGAGCTTATTTGTATAAAGATTATTTTGATTTGATTTGAATGTCATTACAATCTTATTAGATGATTACTAATTTGTCAAGGTAACATATATGTCTTGTATTATGATGGTGGTGTTTGGTGGTGGTGGTTTGTATAATACATAAAGAGCAATTCAACTTATTGTCGGATGTAGGATGTGGCCAGCTGAGATCTATAAATAGTAAATACCTTAGATCTTGCCTTCCCTAAATGCTCCTCACTGACTTACTCGAGATCATTTAGCTTTCAAGCTGTGAAATGATTTACCAGTATCAATCCGCAAATCTCTTTCCCTTTCAGTATTTAAGTTACAGATTAGAAAATATTAATCTTAACTAATTATATATTAGAAGCATCTTTTCATCTATTTATTTTACCAAAATTATTTAATAGATAAAATAGTTCAATTTATATAAACTTTCTTTTTCTCTATGTGATCCATACTCTCTTTCTTCTTCAATTCTTGTCCTTCTCCTTCTATTACTCAAAGGTTGACTGGAAGAGATCTCTTTTAGGGAAAAGTCCACCTTTATACATGTTTTTTATTTAATTTTTCTTTCTGTTTTCTAAATATATGTATAAAAAGAAAAAATAAAATAAATAAATAAAAAAATACATTATATATTATGCTTCCCTCTTCCCGCTAACATATAAATAGTGAAGTAATTGTTTTTAGTATTTTTGACGATGGATGATGAGATAGAAAATATAGAAATGAGGCCTTCAAGTGCTCGAAGAACGTACACTCTTAGAAACAATGCAGCGAGGCAGGTTGTCAACTTCATGCCTTCTCGTCAGATGGCTCACAGTAAGTGCTAGTTTTAAATAAAAGTTATTGTATGCTCTGCAGGTGTCCTAAAATACAACTAAGGTAAGTTGACGTCAGGCAGGCAGCCAGTTGTAAAATACCAAGCCTAATCATGTGTTACCCCGCTTAGAGTAATATGAGGGCAGGAGAATGATGATTCTGTAATAAAATTCGGCTATCAATTTTAGCTTTGCCATTACAGCAGTTTCAAAATAGTTTTAAAAGGTGGCTGATATAGCAAGCCTAATATACTATTGAGGATTACATAGATGATAAGAATGCATGTACCAACTTTTTGACCCTGCACAAGAAAGTACTGATTAAATCTCACTAGTTGTAAGAATTAAATTTTTTGAATAAGAGATAAGATTTTTGCAAGCTCTGCTCCGTAGAAACAATTTCCGAACCAGCTCTCCGGGATCTGATTTCCGGGAGTCGCTGGTTAGATTCCCGAGGGCTAAAATTTGAAAAAAATTGTTGGCTTTTTCAAGTAATAAATATTCAGGTATAACAAGTAGTAATAACTATCACCGTTTACTTAGCGCATGCTAGGAACGGTTAAAATTTTACCGTTTTCGTAATATTTTTTATTGCTGCTTCTCTCCTATTCATCTTACCGTGATGTTATAGAGCCTATAGACTTTCTCGATAAATGGACTATCTTACACTCAAAGAATTTTTCAAATTGGTCCAATAATTCCAGAGAAAATTCATTAAAACAACAAACAAACTCTTCAGCTTTATATATTAGTATAGATTTATTTGATATTTTATGATATCTATTAAATCATGTATGTTTTATAATCAGATACTTTAAGACTGAGGCGAGTAAACAGCGAACAAAATGCGCTATTGGACGCTCTATCCGACGTACCTGATGCTGCGGAAAAACAAGCTGACATCATTGTAAGGGAAATGGAGCAACACCACCTCCTCATGGAAGACAACCCCATGTCTGAAGAGTTGAGAAGGTATTTTATTTCCACTTTAGTGTTATTCTAATTCAAATTCTTTATAAGACTTTATCAAGCGCTTTTGAATCGTCATTTTATTAATGAAACTAGTCGTCAAATTATCCATGAAATAAATACATAATAGCCGTGTGGTATCCGGCTGAGTAGAATAGCCACCCTCTTTCATACCAATGCGTCGTAAAAGACGACTAAGGTAAGTTGACCCACTGTGTGGTATCCAGTTGAGTAGAATAGACCACCCTCATTTCTTACCGGGGTGTCTTAAAAGGCGACTAAGGTAAACTGAGACCCACTGTGTGGTATCCGGTTGAAAGGAATAGACCACACTCGATGTGTTGCCGACTAATGCTTCACGTTAGACGACTGGTCATAAAATTACGTAATCAAATCATGTGACAACATGTTATGCTGACACCACTTAGAGTAGAATAAGGGCAGAAGGTTGATGATGTAACGTGTTTTCAGAGAAGCACTGCGGGATCTTCCTCAAGGATTAACTATTAAGAGGAACGTGCGCGCCAAACTGTCAGCTTCTGTCAGTTTACGGTCCAAAAGTAGGCCGATATCTTTCTTCAAACGGCTCAAGTATAGGATCAGTTTCGCCTGGAAGAGAGTGAGTAGTTCGTTCTTCAAAATAACAACATCCCTGATCACCTATAATCTTGACGAAGATAGTTCTCTAGCTTCAAATTCTGAACTCTGACCTGTTCTAATCCAGTGTATCCGGCTGAGTAGAATAGATCACCCGGTCGTAAAATATTTATTCAAATCATGTGACAATGTGCAGCAATACGAGAAGAGCAGCAATATATATAATGGGTTTGGGTATAAGATTCTATAATAAAATTCCACAATCAATTTTAACTTTGCCATTACAGCAGTTTAAAAACACTATTAAGGAGAGGCTGATACAGAAAGCCTACTATACTGTTGAGGATTATTTAGACGATAAAAATGCGTGGATATAAATATTGTTCGACCCTGTAAAAGATAGAAACATTAAATTTAACTAGCATTAAGAATTGTATTTTTCAAGAGCAACCGCCGAGTTTCTTGCTGGCTCTTCTCGGTAGGAACAGCTTTTCGAACCAGCAGTAGAGTTGACGATTCAAAAGCACTTGTTTACAAGTTTATTTGAATAAAGAATATTTTGAATTTGAATTTGAATAAAAAATAGTACGAAAATGGCATAATTTAAAGCTTTCCTTGCGTGCGCTAAGTAAGCAATGAAAGTTATTCAAAAGTCATGTACTACGAAATTGTTCCTCTCCAAAGTTCTAAACAAAAGTCCGCAAAAGGATATGTCTTTTAAGGTTAACCCACTTTAACCATTTCTTAGTTATCAAAAGACTGTATTACGGTTTTAATCTTTCGACGCAGGCGGAGCCGCTAGCGATTGCTAGTAATTTATATGGTAAAACAACGTTTGCTAGCTAGTTTACTATAAATTTGTTACTAATTAACTTACTACCTTTAAAAATCGTCACAATTTATACATCTAGGTTCCATGAAATTTCGTGATATTAAAAAAAAACCTGGGTGTGACCGAGCCTTACTCGGTAATTTTTTTCATAAAAAAAAAAGAAACTTCAAGAAAAAAGAATGGGATAGGTGGGGCTCGATCCTAGGTATTGTCATTTCTCGAGAACACCAGTTCCCCGAATAAGCTACGCTGACTTGACAATAAAATTCATTTCAATATAAATTTTAGTATTTTTTAATGTCCAAAAACGTGGATAAAACTTTTTTTGACGTGACAACGTCTTAAATTAGGTTGCGGCTTGGAGTCACTCATGAAACAGTGTAACGCCCGCTCACGTCTGTTACGATGAGTCACCGAACGAAAGAGAGGCCCGCCGGACTGGCGAATGCCTTGCGTCTCTCTCCCACTCCAATCCATCACATTTAAAAAGACGTTGTCACGTAAAATCTTTGCCTGTAAAACCGAATTTACAGGCAACCGTTTTTTTTTTAAAGAAAACCTAGCTAGATCGGTTTTCTCCCCCAAAACCTTCTATACGCTGCATTCCAAGAAAATCGTTGGATTAACTCATTTAATATTAAAGATATCTTTGTCCTTTAGGGTCGAGACAAGTTCCGCGATTTCATATTCTCTATAGAGCTATGGTACGAAGCGATACGCAACATAGAAGGCCATCTTGGCTCGGCCGTGGGCTCTTATTTCCACCTGCTTCGATGGTTGTTCGGGCTGAACCTGTTGCTGACAGTGTTTGTGATATCATTCGTGGTGGTACCACAAGCACTTCATGACCAAGGGGGGAACAGAAGTACAGAAATTGGGTTCTTGGATCTGATTAGTGGAGGGGTGAGTGGTATTATTTTTGAAGGGTTTTATTTAACTTGCAAATGTGAAGGTGGAATCTTGCAAGTTAAATTTAACTCACTTCTAATCAGTCAAAAACATTCTAAGATGGCTTATGATATAATATGGTATATGATTGCTTTGCGATTTTGGTCGCGGAGTCTATCTCCTGATGATGCTTCGGTTGCGGGGCGAAACGATTGTTGAGTTTGTGATAGTGGATGTATATAGTGCTTGTGTATTGTGGTGGCGGTGGTGGAGGTTTGTGCATGTGTTTTTACGAATCCCGCATGTATCAGGTATCAAAACGGATTGTCCACTCTACATTTAGCATTATATATATTTTCCATTTTTACTTGATCGCGGATTATAGCAAAATAATTTTATTATTACTTTTGTAAAAGCATTTAGTCTACTTGCAATATATGTATGTGAAGGTGGAATCTTACAAGTTAAATTTGACCCACTTCCCGGGGTCCAATTGAGCTGAAATTTTATATGCTGGTCCAGTCCCGATGACAAAGCATGTTTATGATAAGCATTTACTGATGCAGCTTGATTGGCTCCAGACGAGGGAACTCCTCAACAGTTCACATTAGGGACATGTATGTTCCAATAAATAAATAAATATATGGGACATTTACACGGTCTTCTGTCCCCAAAGTAAGTAACTTGATACTTATGTTATGGGTGACAGAAGACTGGTAAATATATACATATATAATTTTAAATAGATGCGGTATCCGGCTAAGTAGAATAGTACCACCCTCATTTCTTACCGAGGTGTCGTAAGAGGCGACTAAGGTAGTTGATCCACCGTGTGGTATCCGATTGAGTAGAATAGACCACCCTATTCCTTACCGAAATGTCGTAAAATACGACTAAGGTAAGTTTGTCAGGATGTCGGTCGTAAAATACCTAGCCAAATCATGTGACATGTTTAGGTATAACATGTTGTGCCGACCCTACTTACAGTGGGATAAGGGCACAAAGATATGATGATGTGATGATAGGGCTTGTAAATTTTGATTTTCTCGCTTACAAGATTTAATTTTTCAGAGTTTGTACTAAGAACAGATAATTTTTAACAATATTTCAGGGTGATTTAGAAGATACGTTGCTTTTTTATGGTCATTACCACGATGGTAACATCGCCACGGCTGACCACCTGTGGTACTACATGCCATTCGCCTACTTCTACACCATGATTTCTCTATACTTGATGTTCTTCGCTGTGCTGTGTTATAGGTAAGTTGGAATATGAGTTTAATTCAGTTGGAATATGAGTTCTAATAATATAAGTTCAACTAAGTTAAAGTATGAGTTCAAATGATTTGTGTAATATGAGTCTAAGTTGGAATATGAGTTCAATAATAATCTTTTTTTTTTTTTAATTTGAACTCTATATGAGTTCAGCTAAGTTCAAATTTGAGTTTCTAATTTTAGTTGAAAAATAATCTTAATTAAGTTGGAAAATGAGTTTAAGTAAGTTGTAATATGAGTTTAACTAAGTTGTAATATGAGTTGAAGTGATTTGGTAATGTGAATCTAAATCGGAATTTGAGTTCAGGTTATTCGATATATATGTTGCAATATGAGTTCAATTAGTTGTTGTATAAGTACAACTAAGTTGAAATATGAGTTTGTGATTTGAGTTGAAATGTGATCTTAACTAAGTTGTAATATGAGTTTAACTAAGTTGTAATATGAATTTAACGAAGTTGAAATATAAGTTCAAGTGATTTAGAATATGAGTGAGCCTTTTAAGTATGAACATTAAATAAATAGAGCTCAGATAAGTTACGCCTATTTCTATAAATTAGGTTTGTTAATATAACTTATAAATCGTATTATTGGGGAGTTATAAGTAAAAAGTTTCATGTGATCCAGGACAGCGTACTCGTACCGTCGGAACTTCATAGAGCCTTCTGGTGGTAACAGCGCTTTCTCCCATTTGTTGGCCGCCAAACTGTTCTGCGGATGGGACTTTGGTATTGCGTCCCCGCACGGCGCCGCGCTCGCCGCGCACGCACTCTTCCTAGAGTTTAAGGTATTTTTTATATCATTATAGCCGTGTGGTGTCCGACTAAGTAGAATAGACCACCCTCATTCCTTACCGAGGTGTCGTAATAGGCGTCTAAGGTAAATTAACTTAAAATACATAGCGAAATCATTTAACATGTTTCAACTTGTTGTGCCGAACACACTTAGAGTGGGATAAGTGCATGAGGATGATTTCACCTTCACATACATCGTAGCTTACATCGGGAGCTTAAAATGTGTTTTCAGGAACTTCTCAACGAGCAGAACAGGGCGAAGTTGCCACGTACTTTCTGGGCGCGGTTCGGCCAGAGGTTCGCCAACGTGGTGGTGACGGTGATGGTGGTGGCGATGGTGGCCGGCGTGCTGTACGGGCTGTGGCTGCTGCTGGGGTCCGAAGACCTGGCGCCCCACCACAGGGAGATATACATATCGCTGGTCATCACCGCCGTGGTCGCCGTGTGCCCCGTGCTACTCAATGTTGTTGTTAAGTGAGTATATGTGGTCGCGTACTTTAGAAATAAGACCAATATGTTAGTTAAACTGTTTTATTGTTTATTTAAATTATTTAGTTTTATTATTTAAATATCTTTCTCGTTTAAATTCACAAATAACGAACGCAACTCAGGTAGGAACAGAATATGTACACGATGCAGCATAATAACAATCATAGCCGTGTGGTATCCGGCTGAGTAGAATAGTGCCACCCTCATTTCTTACCGAGGTGTCGTAAAAGGCGACTAAGGTAAGTCGACCCGCCGTGTGATATCCGGCTGAGTAGAATAGTGCCACCCTCATTTCTTACCGAGGTGTCGTAAAAGGCGACTAAGGTAAGTCGACCCGCCGTGTGGTATCCGGCTGAGTAGAATAGTGCCACCCTCATTTCTTACCGAGGTGTCGTAAAAGGCGACTAAGGTAAGTCGACCCGCCGTGTGGTATCCGGCTGAGTAGAATAGTGCCACCCTCATTTCTTACCGAGGTGTCGTAAAAGGCGACTAAGGTAAGTCGACCCGCCGTGTGGTATCCGGCTGAGTAGAATAGTGCCACCCTCATTTCTTACCGAGGTGTCGTAAAAGGCGACTAAGGTAAGTCGACCCGCCGTGTGGTATCCGGCTGAGTAGAATAGTGCCACCCTCATTTCTTACCGAGGTGTCGTAAAAGGCGACTAAGGTAAGTCGACCCGCCGTGTGGTATCCGGCTGAGTAGAATAGTGCCACCCTCATTTCTTACCGAGGTGTCGTAAAAGGCGACTAAGGTAAGTCGACCCGCCGTGTGGTATCCGGCTGAGTAGAATAGTGCCACCCTCATTTCTTACCGAGGTGTCGTAAAAGGCGACTAAGGTAAGTCGACCCGCCGTGTGGTATCCGGCTGAGTAGAATAGTGCCACCCTCATTTCTTACCGAGGTGTCGTAAAAGGCGACTAAGGTAAGTCGACCCGCCGTGTGGTATCCGGCTGAGTAGAATAGTGCCACCCTCATTTCTTACCGAGGTGTCGTAAAAGGCGACTAAGGTAAGTCGACCCACCGTGTGGTATCCGATTTAGTAGAATAGACCACCCTCTTTCTTACTGAGGTGTCGTAAAATACGACTGAGGTAAGTTGACGTCAGGCAGGCAGGCGGTCGTAAAAACGCATAAATAGGGCGGTACGGATAAAATAGGGCTACATTTGAGAGGATGGCATATATACAAAAAAATAAAGAAATTCTTTTTTACTTCATAATAATATATTTTTCCATGTTTAATGTTCAATAATGTTTTTAATATTACTGTATTACCTTTCCTTTATTCTATACCACTATTCGTTTACTCAAATACTATATTTACTCTAACACACAAATAATATTCACAAATACATTAACACACAAATAATATTCACAAATACATTAACACACAAATAATATTCACAAATACATTAACACACAAATAATATTCACAAATACATTAACACACAAATAATATTCACAAATACATTAACACACAAATAATATTCACAAATACATTAACACACAAATAATATTCACAAATACATTAACACACAAATAATATTCACAAATACATTAACACACAAATAATATTCACAAATACATTAACACACAAATAATATTCACAAATACATTAACACACAAATAATATTCACAAATACATTAACACACAAATAATATTCACAAATACATTAACACACAAATAATATTCACAAATACATTAACACACAAATAATATTCACAAATACATTAACACACAAATAATATTCACAAATACATTAACACACAAATAATATTCACAAATACATTAACACACAAATAATATCACAACACTGATTCTCCACTCTCTGGATACTAAGAAGTGCCCCTACAGCACTCCGCTTCCCTTATATATCGTCTCCCTTCCATTCACGCCAGCAGGTGTTGCCATTGTAAAATAATGAGAAATTTAAATTAAATTAAAAGAAAGTAAATTAAGTTGTAAGAAAATCGTAATTCATTATAGTATTATGCTAACAATAGTATTATGCTAACAACTGTTTATATTTTTTAATATTTCCCCCATATTTTAATTGTTAAAGTAGACTAGTTTTTTTAAAAATTTTATTTATTGTAATTTTTCTTTCTTCTTTCTTTTACTTTTTTTTTTGTATTTAGTGAGCAGAACGTTATTTAGATTTTTATTTAATTATGCATGCTGAGTTAGCCTTTAAGTTGGTTATATAATAGAAAACTATAATTTAGAAATTTATATAAGTTTTAAATAAACCATATTGTATATCACGTTGGCTTCCTAATAAGTAAATAAATAAATAAATATATTCCCGTATTGAATATTAATATATGTTTCCTTACAGGCTAGAGTACTACGAAGTACGCACTGCGTTCTACGTGACGCTCGCACGCACTTGGCTCTTGGACATCGGCACTTTGATCGTTTTGTTCGTGTATTGGGCCCGCTCTAACGCTGAGGTCAGTTGGATTTTCCTTTTTATTACAGAGATAATAAGGTTTTTTTTCCTACGTGACGAAAAATATTATGAACAGTTTAAATTTATAGCTATTTTACCAGTCTTAGATGACGTGTGAGCCATGGTTAAAATTCAGTTTTTTCTCTTTTGTTTCCATTGAGAGAAATAGAGACAGTCTGTGCATTAAACAGGCCGTTTGTTTTCATTTATGTTACGCTTAGTCCAGTCTTGGGCGACTTGTAAGCCATGATTAATTTTTTGTTCTCTTTCTCTTTTGTTTCCACTGAGAGAAAAAGAGACAGTCTGTGCATTAAACAGGCCGTTTGTTTTCATTTATATTACGTTTCGTTCAGTCTTGGGCGACTTGTAAGCCATGATTAATTTTTTGTTCTCTTTCTCTTTTGTTTCCACTGAGAGAAAAAGAGACAGTCTGTGCATTAAACAGGCCGTTGCTTTGTTTTCATTTATGTTACGCTTAGTCCAGTCTTGGGCGACTTGTGAATCAAGATTAAAATTCTTTTGCTTTTGTTCTTTTGCTCTTTAAACCTTTCCATTGAAAGAGAGATAGACAAGTCTTGTGCGTTGAACAGGCTGTTTCCTTGTATCATTTATTATGTTTTGCCCAGTGCTGGGAGACTCGCGTGGGCCAGGAGGCGTACCGGCTGGTGATACTGGACGTGCTGGTGTCATTGCTGCTGTTACCCACGTTGGAGTTCGTCCGAGGAATGCTTTTTAAGTATGAATATACTAGTATTATAATTGCGAATTCTGTTTATACGTTGTACATTGTAATACACGTTGTGCCGAGTGGTATCCGGCTGAGTAGAATACTAAGACCCAAGCCGTGTGGTATCCTGTTGATTAGAATAGACCACCTCAATTACTTACCTAGATGTAAAACGCGACTAAGATAAGTCAATGCGCCTTGTGGTATCCGGTTGCTTAAAAGAAACCACCCTCTTTCTTACCGTGTTGTCTTAAAATACGACTAAGGTAAGTTAAGGTCAAGTAGGCGCAAAATACGTAGCGAAATCATGTTACAACGTGGTTATAACATGTTATGTCGACCCCATTTAGAGTGGGATAAAAACAGGAGGATGATGGTTGGATCCAATACGGATTGGTAGATTATATTTGCATCTAGAATTGTCTCAAGATATGCATGTTAAATAAATGTAATTTTTTTTAAAGAAATAAACTATACGTCATCATTTTCCTACTGTTATCCCATTCTAAGTTAGGTCAGCGCAACGTGTTTTTAACATGTCATCACATTATTAACACAAAACTAACAAAGTCATTCACCAATATCGTACATTTTATGTTGTCTTAGCCCCTTTTGTCCAAAAAAACGGAGAGTTCTTTACAGGAGTGGGCAATTGAGAGCAATAAAAACCGTACTTTAACCATAAACCATTGGTGTTAGATTAAAGTTGGTCCGCGCGGCGCCCTCGTTCGACATCACGTACAACTCGCTGACGGTGATCTACAACCAGTCGGTGCTGTGGCTGGGCCTGCTGTTCTCCCCCCTGCTGGTGGTGGCGGTGACCGGCAAGTTCCTGCTGCTGTTCTACGTGAAGAGGGAGAGCGCGCTCAGGATGTGCCAGACCGGGAAGAAGGTATGTTAACCTTAGATACCTGAAGTAAGTAAGTAACGGCCTGTTACTATCCCACTGCGGGGCATAGGCCTCTTGTCTCCGTTTTTTTTTTTGGAGAGAAGGATTGGAGCTAAGACCTACCACGCTGCTCCAATGCGGATTGGTAGGTTACACATATCTCCAGAAATCTCTGGAGAAATGCAGGTTTCCTCACGATGTTTTCCTTCACCGAAAAGCGTGTGATAAATGCAATGATCAATTAGACACATAAGCTTTACTAGAAAACTCATTGGTGCCTGCCCGGGTTCGAACCCTAGACCTTTTCGAAAGAGGCGCACGGTGTTACCACTGGGCTACCACTCTTTTACTTACCGTTGCGATATACACTTCTGTTGAATAACGAGCAAAGAATGACTGTCACTGAAAGGTTTTGTCAAGGAAGGAAGACTTCACAGGATTTCCACCATTTTATTCAAAAAGGGCGCGATACTCTTGTTTCATGACTTTGTTGACATGACAACAAACATGATTATAACATGTTATTCCGACCCCACTTACAGTGGGATAAGGGCAGGAGTATGATGATAGGTTTTGTGAGGTAAACCTTCAAAAGCTTCAGTTTATAAGACCTCAAGCGAATATACTTTATACAAAAATTTACGCAGGTATAAGTAGATTAAATACTATATTGTAGCCGCTGATATAGCGGTGTCATCCAATGCTGGGTGTATATTTGTATTTAAGTATGTATTTAAAAATTATATTTATGTATATATTCATTAGTTGTCTGTCTACCATAACATAAGTATTAAGTTACTTACAAAGGTAATAATAAAATTATTTTGCTATAATCCGCGATGAAGGAACGCGAATTTCATCGCGGATTATAGCAAAATAATTTTATTATTACTTTTGTATTATGGATCTCCGCAAAGTAACGCCTAATTCTATAAATTAATTAAGTTACTTACTTTGGGGACGGACGACCGTGTGTGTAAGTGTCCCATATATATATTAATTATTATTAATACTGTTGTTACCCCTGATGCGATGACATTACTGTAATGACTGCATTACCCCTGACCTCTAATACTCTGTCGTCTCCCGCCAGGTGTGGCGAGCCGCCCAGACCCAAACCGTCCTATACATGTTGGTGACGCTGTCGCTCTTCACCACGCTCTTCGTAGTTGGAACACTGTTCCTAAGGTATGTACCATTTGTGATAACTAATTGACTATTATAGCTTTGTTGTTGATGCTATTTTTTTTTTAAGAATAGGTGTTTAGTGGTTGACGTGTAATGGCGGCTGTACACTCTCCGCAATATCCACCGCGACATGTGGGGTGTGAGAGTGTACATGGAATCATCGATACGCCTCGTCGTGTCTCGCCCGCTCTTGCTCCCGAGTGGGTTTTGTGTCCGATTTAATTATCTATACTTATTATAGCAAAGTCTCTAGTGTGTATGTGGTCTATTTTCTCTTACTGAACATATTTTTATACAGTTTTTACTAAAAAAAGTGCAATTCTGCCGGAAGGTTTAGGTTAATAGTGCATTTACGGTTTTTTGTAAATAGTGTTCGATAGGTCGCAAAATTGTAACAAAACTCGCCTGCTAGGAACTTTAGTTGCATGTGCCGCGTAATCTAACAGAGAAAACTAAAGTAATGTACTAGAGATATATGGAACTATAAAAATTGTTGCGGCACAAAATCGTGGATTTTGGATCTCCCTTAAGGTGATATATGTCCAGCAGTGGACGGTCGAGAAAGAAGGGAAAAAAATAAGGAAGAATATCAGTGCTTAATATTAATCGTAAGAGATAACCGCCCCGATTGGATTCTTGATGCTGACTTGATGCTTGGGCCTGGCTTAGGGATATCATCATACCAATGTGAAATGCTTGCATCCCTTGATATTTATGAATATAATTGCGTTACAATGGATACTAACTGTATGCCGTTATCAAATCAAATTAATCTTTATTCAAATAAGCTCTTTCAAGCACTTTTTAATCGTCAATCAATATGATTAATGTAGCTACAACCGGTTCGGAATGTTGCTCTTACCGAGAAGAACAAGAAACTCGGCGGTCAATCTTTTAAATATTTTCAATTTTACATTATTAAACCGCAGTTAAAATTTTAATACAGAAAGCATACTATATTATTGAGGAATATTTGGGTGATAAAAATGCGTAGACGTAACTACTCTTCGTCTAATACTAGTCATAATTATTATATTTTTAAAAGAGCAATCACAGAGTTTCTTGCTGGCTCTTCTCGGTAGGAACAGCTTTCCGAACCAGCAGTAGAGTTGATTCAAATGTACTTGTTTGCAATTTTATTTGAATAAAGAATATTTTGAATTTGAATTTGAGTCCTGTATAAAGCTGAAAGGATTTTCAAATCCAGACTTTTTTATCATCCAAATAATCTTCAATTTTGAAATATGTTTTTCGTATAAGCATATCTCTAATTAAAACGTATTAGTTTCGGGTAACATACCACGGTAATTTGTTTTGATTCGCCGATATTTCGACCCAGTTGCATGGATCGTGGTCACGACGGAACTGCAGGTAGGCGGTACTTCAAGCTGAGACGTTAGGGGCAGTATCTAACTACCCGCCGTCTCGTGCGGTTGCTGAAAGACATTTGTGTTACAGAACAAGAGTGTATGCTTAGTTTTGATGTACTATCCCTTTTTACCAACGTACCTATCCAGGATTGTCTGGAGGTAATAAAACGCAAACTACAGGAAATGAATATCCCTGCGGTATATCTAACATTACTACAGCACTGTTTAGACTCGAATTTTTTCCTGTACAGAGGCCAATATTACCTTCAGATAGATGGAGTAGCGATGGGAAGTCCGGTCGCTCCAGTGGTTGCCAACCTGTGGATGGAATATTTCGAAGATCGGGCTATTTCCACTGCACCTATAGAAATTAAAATTTGGAAACGGTACGTTGATGATATTTATGCTATCCTGCAAGGAGGGCAGCGAGAAGTGGAATTAATTCTTAGTCATTTAAACAGCATTCACCCTAAAATGTCATTTACGTACGAGATGGAAAAAGACAGAGGCTTACCATTCCTGGATGTCCATATAAAAATACGTTCTGATACATCGCTTGGTCACTCTGTGTATCGAAAGCCTACACACACGGACAGATACTTACACGGCTCGTCTCATCACCATCCACGCCACCTGGCATCAGTAGCCACGTCCCTTACCAACCGCGCTTATGACCTCTGCGATGATCTGCACATTCAGAGTGAGCTCGACCACGTGCGCAGGGTATTACGGTGGAATGGTCACAACACTCCAATGCAGAACATACAACGCAGACGAAAAGAGCGCCCTTTGGAGGTTGAAAGACAAAGGGCTTTCCTTCCTTTTATAAGAGGAGTGACTGATAAAATAGAAAGAATACTCAAACAGCAATATAATATCAAGACTGTGTTCACTCCTTTACAAAAGATAGCCCATATGATGCGGTCTCCAAAGGATCGCTTGCCGTATCAGTGTCCTGGTGTCTACAAGGTTGACTGCAGCTGTGGAAGCTCCTACATCGGGCAAACAAAGAGATCCATAGCCACCCGTGTCACAGAACACATAAAAGCAGTCAAAAACAACGACATTTTAAAATCTGCGATCGCCCAACATGTTACACAAGCCGGAACAAATCACTGGATAGAACTTCACAGCCCGAAAGTTCTTTCCACTGATCGCCACTACATACCGAGGATAGTTCGCGAAGCCATTGAAATTAAGAAATATAAAAATTTCAATCGCGAAGACGGTTTTAGATTAGCGAACACGTGGAATCCAGTAGTAGAACTGTGTAAAACTCAGAAACGGCGCCAAAATTCAAAATTTAAAAGTGACGTTGTGAGTGTAGTATGCCGAACAATCCGTGACGCACCGATAAAAAGAACGAGACGGCGGGTAGTTAGATACTGCCCCTAACGTCTCAGCTTGAAGTACCGCCTACCTGCAGTTCCGTCGTGACCACGATCCATGCAACTGGGTCGAAATATCGGCGAATCAAAACAAATTACCGTGGTATGTTACCCGAAACTAATACGTTTTAATTATGTCTTCAAACCACGAATATTCAAGTATAAAATCATATCTCTAATACTTAAACCTTTCTGTAGACTGGTTTATCACTACATAGTATAAAACAAAGTCACATTCTTTGTTTGTCCTTATATCACTATGTATGCTTATTTCTTTAAAATTACGCAACAGATTTTGATGCGGTTTTTAATAGATAGAGTGATTCAAGAGGAAGGTTTATATGTATAATACCATTCATTATGGAGTAGAGAAATACTGTAATTTTTGAGGTTTCTTATGTGATGTTGTAAATAATTACATTTTTTTCCGCTTCCATTGCAAACGCAGGCTAAACCCTACGAGATTTATCAAAATGTTGTACTGAGTATTTGTACACCTTGAAAAGGTCTACAGAAAAGCTTTATGTGACCTCTCAGGTCTTCCTCCGTGTCTTGCGGCCCCTTCAGCCAATATGATCACGTGTTCGCGATAGTCAGCGAGGGGTTGTTAAGGCTGTCGCAACATGATACGCTGCGTGCTATACTGCTCTTCGTGGTGCGGCCTGGGCCCATAGCCTTCCTGCTGTTGGCTCTGTGGTAAGTTGTACTAGAGTAATTAATGGGAAATACGACATCATCATCTTCCTGCCCTTATCCCACTCTGAGTGGGGTTGGCACAACATGTTATAAACATGTTGTTATATGATTTGGCTGCGTTTTTACGGCCGGCCGCCTGCCAGATATCAACTTATCTTAGTCGTATTTTACGACACCTCGGTAAGAGAGAGGGTGGTCTATTCTACTAAACCGGATACCACAAGTTGACGTCAGGCAGGCGGCCAGTCGTAAAAACGCACACGACAGCATATTTATAACATGTTGTGCCTACCCCACTTAGAGTGGGAAACGGGCACTAGGATGATGATTAATCATATGTCTAATTTTTGTAGCTTACTCCAAAACAATCATTCAATTATGACTTAAGTCAGCTTCTTCACTGACCTGATGAGTACGGGAATGTACAAAGCGTTCATATAGGCGGATTTTTTAAACCTACCTATTTTATGGGTCGTAACCGCCCGATGGGGACGAGCAGTGGGTATGTCGGACTCGCATCGACTAAAAACCTGACAGGCGACCTGGGTCGACTTACCTTAGTCATCTTTTACGACACCTCGATAAGAAATAACGGTGGCACTATTCTATTCAGCCGGTTACCACACGGCGGGTCGACTTACTTAAGTCACCTTTTACGACGCCTCGGTAAGAAATAAGGGTGGTACTATGCTATTCTAGTCAGCTTCTTCACTGACCTGATGAGTACGGGAAAGTACAAAACGTTTATTTAGGCGGATTTTTTAAACCTACCTTTTTATGGGTCATCACCGCCCAACGGGGACGAACAGTGGGTATGTCGGACTCGCACCGACTAAAAACCTGACAGTGCTCCACCACACTGCTGGTGGCGGGGACAGGGTACCGTTGTACACATTACCCCCATCCCCGCCAGCAACTCTGAACCCCAGAGTGTGCCACCTCTGTGTCGGGGCCTCTCTAAAAGTGACCCCTCCCTTCGCTAATCGATGTATCGGGAGCACCAGATGCATCGACCGCCTCGGGGACCCTTTCAGATGGGCGTCCGTTAAATCCCGTTCGAGACGTTACTAAACCTACCTACCGTAAGGAACATTGTAAAGCTTCCAAGCTATAGGATTTCTTCAATTGTTCCTTAAAATTCCAAAATATAAATTTAAACTACATTTCTAAACCTACCTACGTTTAGAAATGTAGTTTAAATCTATCATCATTCTCTTACCCCGATCCCACTCTAAGTGGGGTCGGCACAATATGTCTTCTATTCTCCTCTATCATTCGTCAACTCTGATGCCACTACTTTGACATGCATATAATTTTTCACACAATCCATCCATCTTTTCTTCGGCCTCCCCCTAGCCATACATCCATCCAGATTCATATTTAAAACTCTTTTGGTCACATGATTTTCATCCCTCCTCATTATATGACCATACCAACTTAGTCTCGCACTTGTCATCTTTTCTGTAATGGGCGCAACTTTCAGTTTAAGTTTATATTTTTTGACGTGACAACGTCTTAAATTAGGTTGCGGCTTGGAGTCACACATGAAAAAGTGTAACGCCCGCTCACGTCTGTTACGATGAGTCACCGAACGAAAGAGAGGCCCGCCGGACTGGCGGATGCCTTGCGTCTCTCTCCCACTCAAACATGATTGGTCCGCCGCGCGCGCAGCACTATGATTTAGTAAACAAAATATATTTCTTTAGTTAAAATTTGTGCAATTCTTATTTTCATTCAATTCCTTGTTCCTATTGTGGAATTTAATAATATTCATATCAGTAATTTCATATCATATAATAATTCATATCATATATTCTACTGAGAAAAAGACGTTGTCACGTAAAATCTTTGCCCGTAAAACCGACTTTACAGGCAACCGTTTACCGTGTTTTTTATTATCCTTTTTTTAATCTTGTATAAGTGGTGTATGTTGTCTTCGCAGCGTGTCCGTGTACATAATGCGGGCGCGGTCCACGGCGCACCACTCCATGGCGGGCCTGCTGCGGCACATGCTGCGGCTGCAGGCCAAGGACAAGGACTTCCTGCTGTCCGCCATCGAGAAGGTCTCCAACGGAGGTAAGAGCGGGGTTGGCAAGGAGGGTGGTCAGTTGTTCCTCTAACACATTCACCAATACTTGCATGCTAGCATCGTCCTTTTAGGCACGCCGCTACATCCTCTCGCATACACTTAATACCCTCTCACATGCACAGCCCTCTCTTGAAAACACAGTACCCTTTCGCACACATCCTACAATCTCTCGCCCATGCCTTACACCCTCTCGCACACACACAGTACCCTTTCGCATGCACAGCGCCCTTTCACACACACCCAATACCCTCTTGAGCTTCTGCGGCACGTGCCACAGGCCAAAAACAAGGAATTCCTGCTGTCCGCCATCGAGAAGGTCTCCAACGGAGGTAAAAGCGGGGCTGGCAAGGGGGAGATCAGTTGTTATATTAACACTTAAATACTTGCATGCTAGCATCGTCCTTTTAACCACGCCGCAACATTTTGTCACACTGTACGTAGCACCATTTCGCACACACCCCGCATCCTCTCGCACATACACAGCATCCTCTCGAACACACCCAATACTCTCTCGCACACATAAGACCCACTCGCGCACACCCAGCACCCTTCGGCACACACCCAGCACTCTCCCGCACACACTCTGCTCCTCTCTCATACTCTCAGCATCCTCTCACATACGCCCAACACTCTCCCACACACCCTGCAACCTCTCGCACACGACCAACACTATCGCACACACTCAGCACTCTCCCGCACACACAGCACCTTCTCACACTTGCCCAGCACCCTTTCGCAGACACAGCACTCACTCGCACACACAGCACCCTATCGCACACCAGACAAGACAGATTTTAGGAACTTTTTTTATGATAAATATAATAAAGCAACCTTTATTTTAAGAGTGGCTCTACAGTCCTAAATCTGAGGAGTACGGCGCCGACAGCCACACGTGGAAGTACCTCAACGAGGTCCGCAAGCCGTCCAACGCTGGCTTCCACTTCGACGGCTCCAGGCTGAGCCACTCCTTCCTCGAGCGGCCCAAGTCCCACGTGAAGGAGACCAGGTCCTCCTACCACGGGGAGAGGCCCAAGTCTGGAGAAGATGGGGACACTGATAGCTCGTTCAGCTGGCAAGGTTCTAGCAGCTATCTGAACCCGAAGGATGGTGAAGGGACCAGCTAACCTTGAAGATTAATGGTAACCAATATTCTCTTACCCTTATCCCACTCTAAGTGGGGTCACAATATGTCTTCTTCCATTCTCCTCTATCATTCGTCCTCTATCAACTCATTAATTAATAACGATTAATGTTAACCATTCTAATAATAGGTTGTCCGAAAACTTTGTGCCGGTTCGTCATCCTCTTGCCCTTATCCTACTTGTAGTGGGGTCGGCAAACCATGTTGTAAACATGTTTATTGTCGCCAATGAGTTTGAATGAATGAGTTGAATAGCAACACCGTCATGAAACGAGTATTTTGACTAAAATGGTGGCAACACTGTGTTCGTTTTAAAAAAACGTTTCAGTTGCATGCAGTCTTTGTTCGTCATTCAAGAGAAGTGCGTCTCGGAACGGGAATTGTGGTATTCCTATTATATCGTGTTATTGTATATAGTGTGCGCTAACATGTTATAACATGATTTGGCTACGTATTTTACGGCCGGCAATCGGCACGAACTTTCCAGACAATCCAACATAATGAATATATATTTCTTTAAAAAAGTAATGTAAAATTATTTATGGTGAGGGTACCAGCTAACCTCGAAGATTAATGGTAACCAACATTATCTTACCCTTATCCCACTCTAAGTGGGGTCGGCACAATATGTCTTCTTCCATTCTCCTCTATCAACTCATTCATTAATAACGATTAATGGTAACCACCATACTAATAATAGGTTGTCCGAAAAGTTAGTGCCGGTTCATCATCCTCTTGCCCTTATCTTATAAATATAATATAAATATGTTGTCACATGATTTGGCTACGTATTTTACGACTGGCCGTCTGCCTGACGTCAACTTACCTTTGTCGTATTTTGCGACACCTCAGTAAGAAAGAGGGTGCTTTACCGAAAAGCGTGTGATAAATTGCAACTATCGATTAGATACAAGTTTTAACAGAAAAACTCATTGTTGCCTGCCCGGGGTTGGAATCCGTAACCTCCTCGAAAGAGACACTGTTTCACCGTTGGGCTATGGCACCGTTTGTATTTGATTTTTTCGGTACAAACTTTCCGCAGAACCCAATATAATGAATATATATTTTATTACAAAAGTAATAATAAAATTATTTTGCTATAATCCGCTATAAAGTAAAATAGAAAATATATATAATGCTAAATGTAGAGTGGACAATCGGTTATCATACCTGATACATGCAGGATTCGTAAAAACACATGCACAAACCTCCACCACCGCCACCACAATACACAAGCACTATATACGTTCACTATCACAAACTCAACAATCGTTTCGCCCCGCAACCGAAGCATCATCAGGAGATAGACTCCACGACAAAATCGCAAAGCGATTTTTTTAAGTATATGGGACAATTAAACATACGGTCGTCCGTCCCTGAAGTAAGAATGGATCGGTTGAATGGAATAGTACCACCCTCATTTCTTACCGAGGTATCGTAAAATGCGACTAAGGCATGTTAATGGTCGTAAAATATTTAGCTAAATCATGTGCTTGTTACATTTTGTGCCGACCCCACTTAGAGTGGGGTAATGGCAGTAGGATGATGACAATATACAACTCATTGGTGCCTGTCCGGGGCTAAAACGCGTAACCTTTTTGAAAGACTCGCACGATCTCACCCTTGAGCTATCATATTTTTTTGTAATATTAGATAATTTTTGTCAATTTTTATATTATTAGACTAAGTAGTTCTATCATAAGTAGATTAAACAAATCATTTATGGGCTGCAATAGTGGTACAACTCAAAAAATCTTTTTTTTTATATGAATTTAAAATTTTCATTGCTGAGCGTAAAATGCTTTAAAAATGCTTTAGTTTTCTTAAACGAATGGC
Source organism: Morpho achilles (assembly GCA_947086495.1). Lineage (NCBI taxonomy): Eukaryota > Metazoa > Arthropoda > Insecta > Lepidoptera > Nymphalidae > Morpho > Morpho achilles. The sequence continues at coordinate 1,175,146 of CAMTZB010000013.1, read as the reverse complement.
CTAATATTCGATTATGAGATCTGTCTGTATTGCGACTAAGATAATTTGACGTTAGGCAGGCGGTCGGCCGTAAAATACGTGGCCAAATCATGTGTGTTTGCAACATGTTTTGCCGACCCCACTTAGAGTGGGATAAGGGAAGGAAGATGATGATAAGATCTGTCTGTATTGCTGCTCAAAAGAATGTGTATAACATTTACATCTATTCCTAATCCAAAACATTTATTTTTTGAGTTGTGCCACTATTGCCTATGAGCGATGGATTTTATACATGTTTTTTATTTTTGTATAAATTTGTGTACCAGATTTTTGTATTTTGATACATAGACATATACATATGGCCGTATTTTTATACCTAATCTGTCATAGTTAAATTATAATAAATTATATAGAGTTATATTTAAATTATTATAAGTCTTCCTGTGATTCAAAATTATTAGCATAATAATGAACTGTTGTATTAAATACCTTATAGTAATATATATTTTTAGAATATTCCCTATTTTGTGCCAAAAGAAATTTGCCAATTATGTGCTTTTGAAATTGCCTAAATATGTTTTTTAATTATAATATGCTAATATAATTTAAAAATACTATATGTTTACAATAATGTTCTAAGTTGCCTATATAACAATAATGTTTTAATTAATTATTTAAAAAAAAACAAAATTCATTATTTTATGATTATTATTATTTATATATTATATTCATATAATTTATTTAATCAATAATTTATTCAAATCACTAACATTACATCCACTTTGTTAGTTAAATAAAAATAAAAAGAAATTGAAGACAATTAAATTATATTGTAATCATTATTTAAAACAATAATTATTAATGAATTCCGTTCTGTACACAAGATATGTCTTTTCACTGATTGCATATAAATATAATTACATTAATAATTAACCTGTAAAATGTCATATTTTCAACATTATAAATTATCTAAAAAATCTATTTATTAATTAATTAAAAGATATTCACGACAAAACATACCAAAAATAGAACTTATTATGACATGTTACACGTATCTGTAATTTATTTACTTACGTGTAACTTATTTTTTAATTAATGCTAATTAGACATATTTCATATACAGTATTATAATTTAAATAATTATAAATTACAATATAAATAAAATATATACATATCTCTTTTTTTAATGTCAATATTTTACTATTTTATATTTTATAATGAGAATGGCTTTTATAAATGCAATTTTTAAACCATATTTTTCATAATAATGTACAATTTTTTATATAAATTATTGAATGACAATAAAATTTTATTGAAATATATTTTTATGCTGTGAAATTGTGTTTTATTTGGATTCTTTAGTCGGAACATATGCTACTTACCGAAAAAAAATACTGCACAACGTTTGCCTAGTCATATTTAGTAAAAAAGAAAAATAAGCTATTAATTTTATCATTGTGATAAAGGTTGTCCTCCCTAATTTTTATTTTATTTTTTGGACACATTTTTTTTTATAATGTACACTAGAAATTCTCTAGAAATAATTTATATGGCAACCATTGTCCGGTCTACAAGTATAACTCAGGATATACAAGAAGGATAAAAAGGATATACAACTCTTTTTAATATTAAGGAAAAAGATTCTGGCGGTGAATGTGGATGGATGTATGGCTAGAGGAAGGCCGAAAAAAAGATGGTTGGATTGTGTGAAAAATGATATGCATGTTAGAGGAGTGGCACCAGAATTGACGAATGATAGAGGAGAATGGAAAAAGAAGACATATTGTGCCGACCCCACTTAGAGTGGGATAAGGGTAGGAGAATGATGATGATTCTGGCGGTTAACGTGTTAAACCATGGGCGTAGTATATACTGGACGGCGCCAAAAGACGTTGCCGATCTTGCGTCTGTGTGTAAGCGATTTATCGTTTGTCTCTGTTCTTATCGCGAACTATACATAAGAGTGAAAGAGATTGTGATGAAGTTTGGCAACGTCGCTAAAAATGTGTCCAGTTGGTGACACCAAATGAGGCCATAACATTGAGTTTGTTGAAGATTATTTCTTGAAATCTAAAGCAAATACGAGTGTTACTGATATATTTTTTCAAAAAAGGTGGAATATGTCGTGTGCTGCCTTATCGTGTCCATCAAGAACAACGAAAGGAGGAGTTAAAAACACGGAATTACAATTTCATAAGTAAATCTTTGACTCTCATTTGCGTGCTAAATTAAAGCGTTTTATTCAGTTAAAGCGTTTCAGATTATAATGTATCAGTACAGTTTGATATTCTCTAGCCGGCACGAGTGTGGGATACTGATAAAACATAGAAATTAATCATTAAATATTCGATTGAATTGTGTTACCTACGTAGTGATGTACACACTAACGAAATATTATGTATCGATAAATATCAGTCAAAGTTATATTTACTAGCCAAGTAAATGCGAATTCTCTAATTTTAGATGCTTTTCTTAGGTTTCCTAAATGCCCACATATCAGAGAACAGTGGATGAAAGCTGTCACCGGTCTCACGGATATGTAAATGTTGGGAATAATGTGGATCATGATATTGTTCCATTGGCCACTGAAGCACTAACATTTATGTTAACATTTCATCTATACATAAAGCACCGAGTATGGGCTGCACCTTCGACTTTATTTTTAACGCTTCAAAGGATTCCTTGGTAAATCTAGGCTCACAGTCAATTGACTGATACCTACCATTTTTGAGAACCACCCATCACAGTAAGATATGCAGTAAAGATGTGCATCGAATAATTCATGACATTATACTGCAGACTGTACACTCAGGAAATTATGTCAATCTATTCAAATGTTTAAATCTATTCTGAACAGTAAACCAACTAGGTTGGTTACAACTGTATATTAACTTTACAGTACCTGAGCTAAGCTTCGATAATTATTGACGTCTAGTTTAGCTTATCGATAAGCTAAGTACTTCCCTAATCACGCACACTAATGCAGTTCTAAAAGTTCACACAAGCATAAAACGGACACACAAAAATAGCTAAGGCGGCATCCAGTGTATTCTTTATCCAAGTGTTAAACTTATCAACTGGCTGTTGTTAATGAAAACAAGTTTTGCAGACGTGTTGTCAGGGTAACTATCATTTATGACATTTCAGTGAAAACGTGTGTACGGAAAACATACATCCTTAGTTTGGATCCCAAATAACTAAAGTACAGTAAGTAAATCAATATAAATGCTAGTCTTACACTTTTACTATTCAGCTGGAGCAAAATTGATGAAATTTTGTACAAAGCCTAAATACCTATAGAAGAAGAGCTATAGGCAGGCCAGAGAGAAGATAAAAGTCGTATGCTTTATATTTATCTCATCCTCCTGCCCTAATCACACTCTAAGTGGTTGGCTCGACATGTTATAAACATGTGACATGCTTTGACCGGCCTGCCTGTCAGCATACCTTAGTCATATTTTACAACACCTCGGTAAGAAAGAGCGGATACCACATGGCGGACACATACACCTACGACCCTGATATGAAACCAAAAAGGCTTAATTGCTGGTAGGTTAACATTTTCTGGATGTGCAGACTTTGAACTAAGTGTGAATTTCCATTTTTTTATTACGTCAATGTAGACCCCGACGAATCTCTCTTGAACACCTGAGGGTCTGGACCACTTTTGAGACCAAGGATTTAGACTGAGCCATAGTGAAATGTAGTTTATTTATTTATATGGATCACCAACATAAACAGTAGTAACAATATTTATTATATTCATTTCATATGACTTAAATCTAACTTCTTACACTTACAGGTAACTACAGCGTGCATTACATAAGTATTAAATCATTAAAAAATTGTGTTGTTTTTTTTTCTATTTTATGAATTGTTTTATTGCACACCACAACAAAAAATTTCAAAGAAAAAATACAGCAATGAAAAAGCACAACAGCAAAACATAACTTGTAACATACAAAAGACGGTCTTATCGCTTAGTAGCGATCTGTTCCAAACGACCTTAGGCTTTTGAGAACTGTAACATTTATTTATTTATGGACCATAAAAAAAAAACGACAACTTACCCCTATGACAGAAATCTCTACTAGCTAACCTACGAAGTGAGATTATTTATATTTAAGAAAAAGTTGGTACGCAAATATCAAACATTATGAATTAGGTAACTACCAATAATTTCCTAATTTAACAATAATTATTTGGGGATGGTGGGTGGTTTAGCTTGAATATGGCGAGCGGCGACCGAAAACGCCCTTCGCCTACGTCGAGCAGCGCAGCATGTCCCTCTCGCTTCGTGCCAGCACCGGCCAGACATCAGCCGGGTCTTCCTAAGCTGCCTCGAGCTGGTTACGACCACGAACTGGCCAAGGACAGCACGCTGTTGCGAGCAGCGAAGAATTACTACCCTGAAGGTGATACAAGAACTTTTTGAATTTAAACTATCGTGAGTGGTATTCATAATTAATGTATAGAAACCGGCTATACTCAGTTCCCGCCACGATAACGCCGCGTAAAGAGCTCATGAATAAGGGCCCCGTATGGGCTTGAAACTAGTCGGACTCATCCGATAAAATAACACGTGAGTATTCGGTTTCTATACATTGTGATACAAGAACGTTCAGATTTGATGCTCTTTAACACTTAGCTTAGAAGACGCACAAACAAACAGATTTCATATTCTTAATCACTATCCCGAAGTTGATGAGAAAAACGTTCTCATATGATACCCAGAAGGTTACAAAAGAAGGTTTAAATTTATTGCTCTTAAAATGTACTCTTTAGATGATCCAAAAAGGCTAGAATTTATGCTCTTAAAATCAATTCTTTCGATGATCCAAAAACGATTTGATTTAATGTTCCTAAATACCAAGCTAAGGTTACACAAATACGTCTCAATTTGATGCTCTTAAATTCTACCTTTTAGATGACCTAAAAAGACTAGACTTAATGCTCTTATACAAAAAATGTTTGAAAAAACATTATTGGTAAAAAAAAGTGTACAAAGGTCGTATCCCTAAGACAGAGATCTCTATAGCATATAGAACCATAGCATCATAACCATCAACATTTTGTTGAGTCAATATTCTACATGACAGTTATATTATGAGCTGGGTGTAAATATTTGGTAATTTTTTTATCTTTCAGCTTTTGTGAAATAATAGTCTTGTGGAACAATAATATAAATAGATAATTATTATAAATTTTTTAATGTATTCATTGGTTTTGAAGGTGAAAGCGTAGGTGGATGCAGTGAATTCCCTCCATTAATGCAAGCGAAATCTTGGACGAGAGGAGTAACTTACCGAGACAGTTTCAACCACGCTAAGCCAGTTGATTCAATAGGTAAATAATGTCACTTGATACAGCTAAAATCCAAATTATTATAAAAGCGTAAGGAGTTGCTTCCATCTGCCTGTTAATTTTTTAATTAAAGCTAGCATATCCTATTACCCTATATTATCCTATCCTACTAAAATTATAAATCCGAAAGTTTGTGAGTATCGATGTACGCCGTGTGGTATCCGGCTGAGTAGAATAGACCAACCTCATTGCTTACCGAGGTGTCGTAAAAGGCGACTAAGGTAAGTCGTCCCGCCGTGTGGTATCCGGCTGAGTAGAATAGACCAAATTAATATATAATAAAATTTGGCACAATTAGTCCTTATACACCGGAATAACATATAAGCTATAGAAATCTTTTTAATTCTACAGGAACAGGATGACATTGGAAAACGCCATCTATTATTAACCTATCACGACTACAGTCCACGCAAATGAAGTTGCGGATAAAACTTAGTATAGATATAAATCAGCCTAATATTTCTTCGTGAATAGATCGCGCTTGTCTCTCTATGTGTGTGAATGTATGTGTACGTGTTTTTGGTGCGTGCCTCTGTGTATGTGTGTGTGTAATTAATACATTACATAGCTAATACTATATTTTAAGGGAACTGTTATACAAGAGCCACAAAAACCATGAGAACAATCAACATGCCGCCTAAGAGACGGCCGCCGTCCCAGCTTTACGGACCTCTGGGACCCAATGGGGAACTGCAGTTCCCACCCGTAATGTCGTACGCAGAAAGGGAGAAAGAGAAACTAGACGCAATCTTGAGAGAGAAAGAGAAGAATAAATTGCCAAAAGGTTTGATTGTTTAATACAAGGTCGATGGCAGATTTTGAACAGTGAAAGTTTTTATATTCAATGATACTCGTATTTTGTAATTCACTTTAAGACAAAAGCCATCATATTAGCTTTCAGATTTCAGCCGAAATGTATTAGTTTTTTGCCATTTAATAACTTTTTTATCTGATTTTTTTTATACATGTATTTAGAGAAAACAAAGAAAAATTAAAAAAAATTTCATGTATCGGACTTATTCCTTAAAGGGATCTCTTCCAGTCAACCTTTGAGTAATAGAAAGGACAAGAATTGAAGAAAAAAGGGAGTACGGGTCATATAGAGATAAAGAAAAAGTTTATATAAATTGAACTATTTATATATCTATTCTATCTATTAAATCTACTTTATCTACTTTTTTTAGTCCTCTATTTAAGTTTAATAAACTTTACTGAATGAATTATTATAAACTTAACTTAAAATGGCATTAAAGGAGGTCCAATGAATTGGCTGTTTATATAAGTAGCCCATTTCAAAATTCTAACTTAGTAATAGGAAAGGCAATTGTTCAGGCAATTTTTTCCACCGAGGGTAATCGGGGCTTGCTGCACCTAAGGCGTTGCGGGTAGGTGAATAATAAATATCACACAACAAAAGATGGCGCCGCGTAAGACGGTGCATGGCTCTCAGAGTGAATTATAATAAATATTAGTGTGCGGTGGATGTTCGTATTAATATATACAAAATATTAAGGATAATTCGGTGGTTGTGTATTTGAACAATATCAAAGTACAATCAAATTTGTGATTCCACGAATATAAGTGGATTAAGTTATTTAGTGGTTATACTCCGGCCGGAGCGGCTTGGACGCCATAACCTACGAAGAAGCCTCCAAGTTAAAGATATCCTTGAATTTTCGGGGTGGAGTAATTGCCGGTCTGTCTATCCTACCAATGCGCACCAACTGTAGCTATCGAAGGCACGCAGTAGGCGCGAACAGCAATTTTTCTTAAATGTACCAAATTTTGGAGGGAAGTTATTATATTTCGCAAGTTTTTCTTAATCGTGTTGAGATGCACTCGCCTTTTACATTATCTTCATAGGTTTGGTGCTTCTGGGAGATTTAGTCTCCGGTGCATACGAGAGAAGAAAGAGAGCAGAAGCCGAGGCAAAAAAGAGAAGAATTGAAAAGAGACGAAAAGAGAAGGTTGAAGCAGAAGTAGCTGCGCAAGAAGCGTTAAAGAGGTACTTGGTTGAGTGAAGCTAATAATTTATAAACCTACTACATATTAGTTATTCTTTTTTTTTTTTTAACAGGAAAAAACCCCTTATGGGTACCACCGCCCGACGGGGACAGGCGACGGTTATGTCGGACTCGCACCGACTAAAATAACCTGTGTGCTCCACTACGCTGCTGGTGGCGGTGATAGGGTACCCATGAAGACATTGCCCCCCATCCCCGCCAGCAGCAACTCTATATCCCAGAGTGCGCCACCTCTGGGTCGGGGCCTCTCTGAAAGTGGCCCCTCCCTCTGCTGGACGATGCATCGAACGCCTCGGGGACCTAACTCCAGCGAGCGTCCGATAAACCCCGTTCGGATCGCTCGGAGGTCCCCGTTAGGGCGGCATGCGACGGACTTCGGCGAGTCGCCTGCACCCGGCTCGCCTGCGGCGGGTTGGATCCAAGGACTCGACTTCCCGGATCCGCCCCGCCGCCTCCTTCCGCGAGATAACGTCCTCGCAGAAGGAGGCCATCGCTGCCCACGATCGCTCCCTGTCCACCATGGCACGAACCACAGTGGGCAGGGAGAGATCGTGCCCCACCTGTGCCACGAGTTCCGACCGCTGAACCGCCCAAGCTGGGCAGTCCGCGAGCGTGTGCAGCGCCGTGTCGAATTCGGCGCCGCACTCGTGGCACTCGCCGGTCGGTTCGCACCGGGCCACCCGCCACAGATACCTCCCGAAGCAACCATGTCCGGAAAGCAACTGTGTCAGGCGGAAGGTAAGGACCCCATGCCTCCTGGCGACCCAGCCCTGGAGAATGGGCTGGATGGCCGAAATCGTCCAGGCTCCTGCACTGGGCGACTCCAGCCGCCGCCTCCATTGGCGGAGGAGCTCCTCCTGAGCTGCCCTCCGCCAGTCCACCTCTACCGCCGCTGAGTCTCCCCCCGGTGAACGGGTTTCGACTCTACGGCGGTAAGCCTGAGCTAGCACCTTGGCCTCTAGGTCCCATGGAGGGGACCCAGCCAAGGCGCAGGCCGCCTCGCCGGAGATGGTCCGGTAGCCCCGCACAAGTCTGATCGCCATGATCCTCTGCGCCCTGCGCAGCAGGGGCAGGTACTGTGATGTACCCGAGATTTCGATGGACGTCCCGCCCACCACCAACCGGGAACCCACTGGGGGCGCCATCCGAGGCCTGTGGAAGCAAATGGCCTCGGATTTCTCCAAGGCCACCCCCAGTCCTGCGAATCCGGGCCACAACGTGAGCCGTGGCCGCGTTCGCCAGCCCTCGGGCTTCCGGGTGGGTGCTCGCGCGGGCAGTCACGAGGATGTCGTCTGCATAGCAGAACAATCGCACCCCCGGAAGCATTTGCCCACGCAGCACCCAGTCGTAGCCGATGTTCCACAGGAGGGGGCCAAGAACCGACCCCTGTGGAACACCGCACGACATCCTCCGCTCCTTCCACACACCCCCAGCCGTCGGGTACCTGACAGCGCGGTGAGACAGATAATTACTGACCACACGCTGCAGGTACATGGGGATGCGGTGGGCAAGGTGTTGAATGCGTTAGCGATGTCCAGCGACACCGCCAACACTACCTCGCGTCGGGTTGTTGCCTCCTCCGCCAGAAGTCTCACACCCTCGATACAGTCGAGGGTAGACTTGCCCTGGCGGAATCCGCACTGGAGGCAACTGAGGTCAGGCCCTACCTCCCTGAGGTGCTGGACTATGCGGGAAGCTATAACGCGTTCGAGCAGCTTCGCCGCTTCGTCCAGCAAGACAATGGGCCGATACGTGGAGGGTGTATCGGCCGGTCTTCCCTCCTTCCTGAGCAGGACTAGTCTCCCCGTCTTCCACCTACGGGGAAAGAGGCCCTGCTCGAGGCAGGCACTGAACGTCGCCCTGAGTCCAGACTCCAATGGACCCAGGGCAAGAGACCAGGCGCGCCCAGGGATGCCGTCTGGGCCAGGGGCGGTGTTTTTCGCTTTCATGCGACTCACCGCCCCGGCCAACTCCCACTCCGACACCCCCGGCACACCTGTCCCAGTGCCATCCTCCTCCTCGAGAGGTGCCATACAAGGCGGCTCCACCTCAGCTCCCTGCAGGAACAGGGCTTCCATAACGGATTCAAGGAAATCCGGCCGAAGGCTCTCGGTGAGAGGGGGGGCGCGGGCACGAAGTTTCTTCCGTGCTGCTATGTACGGCCTCCCCCACGGATTCCGACTGAGCTCTTCGGCCATCTCCCTGTGGGCCCTGTCCTTGGCCTCGGCGATCGCCGTCCGCAAGGAGGCGCGGACAGCCCGATAAGCCTCGTAACGGCGCCTCTCCTCCTCGACGTCGCGTCGTCTACGACGCCTGTACCGAGTGTACTGGCGGCGCACTGCTACGCACTGATATCGCAACCGCGCCAGCTCCTCCGACCACCAGTACACCCCGCACGCCGGCCCTGAGCTTCGCACCCTCGGCATGCTGGCATCGCAGACGAGCGACATCCGCCGTTGGAGGTCCTCGACCTCCGCGGCAACCCCCCCACCCGTGGGCCCAGCGGCCCACGCCTGGACGATTGCGGCCTCGGCGAGGAACTCGGGATCCATTTTCCTGACGGACCACCGAGGGCCGTCGTCTCTTCCCGACCGAGGAGTAATGGGAGCATGGCGTGCGGCCACCTCGAACCATATATATCGATGGTCCGAAAGTGTTTCCACACCCACCATTACTTCCCAATTCCTGACACATGGTGACATGGCGGCGTCGACAAAGGTAACGTCGACTTTGGAGCCGCCATTCCATCGCACGCATGTGTCAGCTGTCCCTCGGTTCATGACGGCCATCCCAGTTGAGGCCAACCAACCGTCCAGAAACCTCCCTCTGACGTTCGTGACCGTAGAACCCCACGCGGCGGATTTGGCGTTCAGGTCACCGGCCAGGACCACCTTGCCGGGGCGGTTACGCCCCGGCAAGGTGGCGTTCACCAAGTCTCCGACTTCAGTCATAAAGAACTCAAAGTCAGAGAACGGTCTGTTGGGTGAAAAGTACGCCCCGATGACGGATGCGTCTCCAATCTTAGCGGAGACGTACCCGCGCCCCCTCACCACGCGCTCCAGAGCTGGGGATATTAGTTATTCTATTACTAGTTATAACTGCAACTTCTTTTGCGTCAACTATTGCTTGATTATACATACGCTTTTTTCTCCATTATCCTAACATTTTTCGAATTCCTTTTCAAATTTTTAGTTCGATGTTCTAGAAAAGCGTGATTTTTAGTTTCTTTGTTTCAAGCGACGTCAAATTTGATAATCTAGTTGATACTAGTTATAAAGTACTTTGATAAAGCTAATCGACATAATCTTGATACACGTCGGCAAAAATATGTCTGTTTAAACAACGAGCATAATGACTAAAGCTTGTACCAATTCCTTCAAAGTTTTTGGACTGATAGCGCTCCACATAATCTTTTTTTGTACACGGATATCAAAGGATGGTGAGTGTTCTCACACCAGATTGTATGAAAATCTTACAGGCATTTAGCAAAGTTGGAATTAGAATTACCGCGTGATCCCGATCAGCAGAAGTGCGAGATGCTGAAGGTGACTGAAGACGAGCACTATCGGTACATACACCCGAACGATCTAGAAAGGATCCAATACTACTTGACTACGGTGAGATATTCGAATATCACCTTATTTTGAACCAGTTGTATCAGCGACTGCGTTCGCGTCAACTTAATCAAAGTAGGTACTCAATTTTATACTTTGTCTTTTCTCCTTTTCCCGCTATCAAGAACGCATACGCATTATCCCACAAGTTATCCGAAAATATATACGTTTCCGCGTGATGAATATTAAATACCAATTAATCACAGAAGTTAAAACTAAAAACGTAGATAACAGCGCTGTTTAAAATCTAACTATTTGTAAGAATTAGGCGATCTTAACGTTTGCCTACGTTTGTTTATTTTCGTGGTTAGTTGATGCCAATTGAGCCCTTTCTCAAAAATGTAAAAATAATTATATAGTTTTACGTCCACCTGCGTCTGTTTCTGGTATTGGCTTCTATACGGATAAATTGACTTTCATTTAATGTTTTATTTAAAAGACAACATCAAATGCAAGTAGTTGGTCTGCTTGCTCCTCTAGTTATCTTCAGTTCTCCGTTCCATCGCTGTAAATACGTACTTTTATGTTCAGTAGACGTTATCTGGTAACCACATCCCGGAGTACCCCCAGCATCTGTACAAACGAGCCAAGACCAGAGTGGACAAGCAGACTGTAGCAATCAAAAAGCGACTCATGATCCTCACTTACCAAGCCTGTGTCAGACAAAGCGAGGCCGAGATAAAGCAGTTCTTTGTTATGGCAATGAAAAGGTTAGTTAAAAATATATTATGACACGTGTTAAAGTTTAAAACAGCATAAACAGACGCGATTATTATCACTAATCACACATACAATTACAAATACATTATTGAAACATTTAATTTAAAAAAAAGAGACACCCAAGTTTTGCTGGTTCTTCTCGGTAAGAGCACTTTTCCGAACCAGTCATAGTTTCATTGAAATTTGACTATTCAAAACTGCTTGTAGAAGGCAATTTGAATAAAGAATTATTTGAATTTGAATCGCCATACATGTTTCTGAACCCGGTCCATAATGTAGATGTAGGAATATACTTTGTTTGGATCTAGATGTCTGCTCGCCTACATATTGGAAGATCCAGAGGAAACAGTTCGTCTTCGCATAGCGTTCTTGCCAACGCTGTGGCCGGCGCTTTGCGTGAGGGCACCGATGCCTTGGCATGGAGACGTAGTGCGCGCGAAGCAATCCCTACGATACAGATACTATCAGGGAAACCCCGTTTTGTTGGAGCTCAGAAGGCTTTGGCAGGAGAGGTCAGTTGTTCCTATTGATTAGAACCAGTGAAAGGTGAGCAAGTTTCAATTTTATTTTATGATGAAGAAAAATCAGTATTCATCATTTTGAGCTCATAATATTGCCTGGAACCAATAGCTCAATTATAATAGATAGATCCAAGTTCGAGAGAGATTAAGTTCAATAGCCGAATCTAATTCGACTGAACATTTTTAAAAATCTTTGAGCGATACACCTAGCCAATGATGTCATTTAATTCCTATAACCTAACCTAACAAATAAGAAGACAAGAAAAGTAGCAGGAACTATGGGTTAACTGTAAGTTTGCAAAGCAATGAGTCAACCACAATATTAAATCAGAAATGAGAAGATATCCTATCACAATAGGTGACAACGCAAATTCACTTTTTTAGGGATATGACTATCTAACAGCATAAATTTTATGCCATTTTTTTTAATTATATCCAACAGATCTTAGGAATTCTTGACAAACATTTCAGGGTTGTGTTTTATCTTGACAAAGGTTGCTTAACTTAAAGGATGCAAAAGATGCTCCTCACGCGTCATTTACTGCAAGAGATCTTTATTGCATAGGCTCCACCGAGCCTCTAGGATATAGATAAGATGCATCAGTGTCTCTGTGCTCCATTTTTTGGGTAGCGATATTTCTGCAGTAACTACGTTACGCTTTCCCCATAAAACTCGAAAACGTCTAAGAAGTGTTCGTACTAACTAACTAAAAGGGAGTTATTTTATAGAAAGTATTATATTACATTCAGGTATCAAAATATGTATATCTGCGACATGAACAAAATGCAAGCCGACCAACCATTTCCCCAATATCCTTGCGATTTCACGGAGCGCCTTAACAATCTATGCGCCGAAACAAGAGCCGAGTTACTCGACAACTGGCTGATAGATGTCGCGGATACTATGGTCAAGATGAGGGCACATTGGTCGTGCTACGTATCCAAGAAGAAGAAAGATTCTACTTTTCAAGTTGAGAAGTTCTTTAGGTATGTCCTTAATATAAGTAAAAAAATAGTTTTATCTTAAGCTATAAAGGTTAGGCAAGGGTTTCCATTCTTTATTTCTACTTCCTACGATTTCCTATTAACACTTTGTAACTGTAACTACTTTGTAATTTACAAAACCACGCGGAAGCTTTATTTTTGTATCGGTAAACAGTGCTTCGGTCAGAAAATACCTTTTTAAATTTGTTTTATTATCAAATTTTAGAGCAGTTCTTAAGTGCACTTAACGAGGTATTGAACTAAAACTACATATAAGTGCTAATCATTGCCCTTATCCCACTCTAAATGAGGTCGCCACAACATGTTATAAACATGATGTCACATGATTTGGCTGCGTTTTTACGACCGGCCGCCTGCCTGACGTCAACTTACCTCAGTCGTATTTTACGACACCTTGGTAAGAAAGAGGGTGGTCTATTATACAAAACCGGATATCACACGGTGGGTCAACTTACCTTAGTCGCCTTTTACGACACCTCGGTAAGAAATGAGATTGGTCTATTTTACTCAGCCGAATACCACACGGCAGGTCGACTTACCTTAGTCGCCTTTTACGACACCTCTGTAAGAAAAGAGGGTGGTACTATTCTATTCAGCCGGATACCACACGGCGTTACATATAAGTGCTAATATTATCAATATTACCAGTACACAGATTTTTGTATTATTTATGCAAGTTTAGGATTTACTAGTTTTTTTATTGACAATGATTACAGAATATAATACAATGTTGATTTTGCAGTTGTATTCATGCGTTGATGTCCAGACAGATTCGTGATCTGGTAGAGAGAAGCGTTTATCATTTTGCGGAGTATTTCTCATATTATTGGGTGAGAATAACACTTTTATTTGTGACTTGATATTTTTTTGTGACTTGATAGGTTAAGCCTTGCATCATACTGATCCTGTAGCCTGAATTAGATGCCGACCTGTCATATCTCATATCTCAGGTACACGCTAGTAAGTTGTAATAGCCAAAAGGTGTGTGACTCTTTTAACGACGTCACAGGCGCAAACTCGAAACAGGCCCTAAGTCATATCTTAAAACATTACCTACTGGTATTTATATTTGCAGTTTATCATAAGTCCTTTATATAAAGGGAAACATCGTGAGGAATCTTGCATATGTGTGGACAATTTCTGAGATGTGTGTAGCCTACCAGTCCAGAGAGGTTGGTCTACGCTTTAACCCTTTTTTTCAAAACGAAAGAAGGCTTTTGTCCAACCGTAGGATAGTAATACTACTTTACTACGTTACTAGGAAACGTTACCTTAATTTTATGATGTCAAAATTGTCCATGTTTGTTTAGGAAGGTAACAACTACGGCAAGGAATATAGGGACTACCTCTTCATCAAGCGGCCGCTGATCCGCATCAAGGTGGTAGGTCAGCCAGGCTCTACCACCATCAGCTTCGAGCCGAGCCTCGACCACATGCGGGTGTTGATTGTCAAGTGGCTCCACACCATCATTGGCGTAAACCAGCAGCTGCCCAGTGTTGACAGCATCATGTACCCAGGTTTAGATACTTCTTGATATATAAAGGCCGTGTTTGCATTAATCAATATTTATACATTATAAATTTTGGAGGTACGGCGTGACAACTTGGCCCACGGTAGTTGCCATTTTGACGGTAGCATCGATTTAGCCAACAAGTTTTAGTTGTCGGTCGGGAAGTTTCGGTTTGACATTTTTAGGCTTCAACCGCCGTGTGCTATCCGGCTGAATAGAATAGTACCAACCACTTTTCTTACCGAGGTGTCGTAAAAGGCGACTAAGGTAAGTCGACCCGCCGTGTGGTATCCGGCTGAGTAGAATAGACCACCCTCATTTTTTACCGAGATGTTGTAAAAGGCGACTAAGCTAATTGACTCACCGTGTGGTTTCTGGTTAAGTAGAATAGACCATCCTCTTTCTTATCGAGGTGTCGTAAAATATGACCAAGTTGATGTCAGGCAGGCGGCCGGTTGTAAAGTACGTAGCCAAATCATGTGACAAAATGTTTATAACATGTTGTGCCGACCCCACTTAGAGTGGGATAAGGGCAGGAATATGATGAAGATGATGATTTTTATCAACTATCGGGACTTGGCTTTGTATATAGTTTTGCAGGTGCAACATATGCCAAATCGTTTCAAAATGTATTACTTTTTTTAATTTAAACTATCGTTAGTGTTATTCATAATTAATGTATAGATTCCGGCTATACTCACGTTATATTTTATCGGATGAGCCCGACTAGTTTCAAGTCCATACGAGGCTCTTATTCATGAGCTCTTTACGCGGCGGGAACTGGACGCCTGAACTGGAACGCCGCGTAAAGAGCTCATGAATAAGAGCCCCGTATGGGCTTGAAACTAGTCGGGCTCATCCGGTAAAATAACACGTGAGTATAGCTGGAATCTATACATTAATGTAATACTTGTTCATTTTTGTAAAACTAGGCGTACAACGTCCAAAACCGTACCTGATGTCCGTGTATCCTGACGAGCAGTACATGCTGGACGTGGTGAACAAGTGCATCAAGTACTTCCACCTGAACCGCTCCGGACCCGTCAACTTCCTCGACCGCTACCAGGAGTTCTTCTATATCTTGGACGGCACCGCGCATCAGGATCTCCTCAGGTTCTTCGCTCTGGAACCACCGCCATTTCTAAAGGCAAGACATTTATTACCTACCCATATTTGTATATTCTCCTTAATTTGTAAGTTTGTTTACTTATACAAGCCGTGTGGTATCCGGTTGAGTAGAATAGACCTACCGTAAAAGGCAACTAAGGTAAGTCGACCTAACATGTGCTATCCAGCTAAGTTGAATAGACCACCTTTTTTTCTTACCGAGGTGTCGTAAAAGGCGACTAAGGTAAGTCGACCTACCATGTGCTATCCGGCTAAGCGGAATAGACCACCTTTTTCTTACCGAGGTGTCATAAAAGGCCACTAAGGTAAATCGACCTACCATGTGCTATCCGGTTGAGTAGAATAGACCACGAGTAAGGTAAGCTGACGTCAGACAGGGGCCGGTCGTAAAATACGCTGCAAAATCATGTAACAACATGTTTATAACACGTGCCGATGACATACTAGTATCTGCGATTTTGTTTTTTATTTTTTATACTTATTACATACAGAATTAATGAATAAATGATTTTAAGTAAATTTATACCCAATAAATTATTATTATTATCGGTTACAATTATTGTTTTATTCTCTTTGATGTATAATAAAGTTCTTTTTGCTCAAAATTGAAACATTATTCCAATCACAATTCATCAATTCATGACTTCTTTTAATTTCATTTAACAGTCGGTTTCTAGGATTTCAGCGCTCAAATCCATACCTACAAGAGTCTTCGGGACGACATCGCATTCCTGCGCCGCGACATCCCGCTGAACATGGTCATGCTGGACTGCGGGCCGTTGAACGATGTGCTGTGGGGCGAGGTGGACGGTCTGCGGCAGCACATCGTGGACCACTTCATCAATGTCAACAGAAAGTGGAACAGAGCGTGAGATTTGTATTTGCAATCTATACTGATGATAATACTACGTTGACAAGTGTTAAAGCTGCATTGTTTGGTTTCCATCAGATGATAACGTTGTCAGCTTTATTGTACTAAAAGTGAACAGAACCTAGTGATTAGACTAAGAACTAACTTACTGACTTAAAAATATCTCTCTTTGTAAAACACACTCACTACTTTATAATTCTTTTATGAATAATCCTGAACCTCACCTATAATTTAATATTTGAACCATTTTTTCATTATTTGGGGCTTCTTGGGTACTATTGTTCTGCTCGCTAGGATAAAAAGAGAGGAACATCAACAATAAAGGAAAAGTATTTCAAACACTTCTTTACATTGTTAGACTACATTATTATTTTGAAAGTACCCTTACCATGTTTGTATCAAATGACAAATCATTAGTAATGCCAGGTAACTGTAATACAGCAGCTTTGATAAAATCATTTAACTTTTCAATATCTACATGAACTTCACCAGTATAAATATATTCTAAGATTTGGTGTACAACTATATAAACTATCATCGTGCTGCAATCTTTTAAGGCAACGGGTAGGATATTTAGTTTAAAATGATTCAGAGTCCCTCGGAATTTAATGTATGAAATGATAAACTACTTTACAACTGAAATACACAACCATAACCTTGTAGATATTGAGACACAAGGGCTACAGAAAATCTTAAAAGGTTTCAAGTGAGTCGGTAGGTGCTGGATCCAAGTAACACAAAATTTTGTGATGTCAATATCCCTAAAATAAATCATAGGTCCACGAGTGGACCTCCATCAGTTTTAGATTTATACAAGGGCTACATAACCTCAAACGGGTTTGGGTCGGCTGATAGCTGCTGTATCCAAGTGACATCAGTTTGTGGGGTGTGGATATCCCTTAGAGAGATCCTAGTGACAGAAATAGGCATCCATTGGTTGAAAGAAAAGAACAAGACCAAACAAAACGAAAAAACATTTATACATGAGAATCCTGGTGATCCTTTTTTATGCAAAATGTGCATCACAGTAATTTTAAATTTAACCAGGATTTGCAATGTATACGAGGAAATGGCGGCGAGGACATCCGAAAGTCCTGAGACCACGGCGCAGCTGGTAGAATTGCTGGGTTACATCCAGGACTGCCGCGACTGCGCGATGTTCGACTTGCGGGAGAAGTCACGCACCACTGCTGAATACGTACTGTTTCTGATGGAGCACGCGCATCTCTCTTGTGAGTTTTCTCTATTTATTTGTTTATATTTATACTTATATTAATTTGTTACTATTTATTTACTCTTCTTTGACATACTTATCTGCGTTCATTTGCTAACCCGTGGATAATTATATAAAAGATCCTCTCTTTCAAAGGGTTGCCTGGAAGAGATCACAGTGTATCTTATCACACCTTTGCACATTTAACTGTTTCTAATATCTATGTGTCTTGTTCTTTTATTTGTGCAATAAAGTTTTCTTCTTCTTCTTTGTTTTCGTGAAACATCGTGCTATCTCGCTTGGTAACCTGAAACCGTTTTAGTTTTAGTAGTTAATAAAAGTTAACCATTTTATCGCATCATTATTGTCTGTAGAGTTCAAACAGACAAATAGTCAGTTTAATTTAATTTTTCTATTAAATTGTCATGTATAGATTTACCGTTAAATATTCAATTAATGATTAATACATTTCCAATGATTCCTATGGCATATTAAACCTGAGCAGACACCAATAAGTTTTTCTGTTAAAAACTTATGTGTCTAATTGATAATTGCAATTTAGCACACGCTTTTCGGTGGAGGAAAACATCGTGAGGAAACCTGCAAATCTCTAGAGATTCTGGAGATATGTGTAATTTACCAATCCGCATTGGAGCAGCGTGGTAGGTCTTAGCTCCAATCCTTCTCTCCAAAAAACGGAGAGAAGAGGCCTATTCTCAGCAGTGGGATAGTAACAGGCCGCTACTTACTTACTTACATTTTCGATGCATATTTTTATATGGCTTGACAGTCGAAGATATCAACCTAAATACCCGGGTCTTCCTCTGGCCGCTCGACATGGAGGAGACTATTGATCTGACGATAAAGACCTTGAACACGAAGAAGCTAATGGCGGAAGACAAATTGAAAAGCAGGAAGGCAATCTTCGAGGAGAAAATCAAGAGGCATGAGAAGGACTTGGAGTTGTTCCGTAGATTTGATCCGCCATTGCTGAATTTGGACCTACTGAGAGAGGTCGTCGGGAAAGTGGACGAAATATTTAACAATTTGAGCGTAAGCATGTTACAATTATTTACGGAGTAAGCAAATATGTAATAAAACAAATGACTACAAGATCGAGTATAATTACGTCATGTGTGACTTATTATCCTCCTGCCCTTATCTCACTCTATGGGGGTCGGCACATGTTATTAACACGCTGTCACATGATTTAGCTGTGATTTTTAGAACTGGCCACCTGCCTGTCGTCTCCTTACTTTAGTCGTATTTAACGACACCTCCGTAAGAAATGAGGTTATAAGTTCTAATTAATTTTGAATTTACAGTACATATTTTAGATTAAGATATAATTTTCCAAATACTAGAACATGAGAACGTATGAAAAACTTGTATAAAATCAAAGCTTCCATAGATATGTTTTTACATTTTGCAGGAAGATAAGCACGAAGCGGACGATATAAACAGTGAAGAAACACTCTTGGACCAGGAAGTATCGGTCTACTTCAGCGTGTCCAGCATGATCGCAAGCGTTGAGCCCTTCCACAAACTGTGGCACACTGCCTTCGATTTCTACGACGGATACGAAAAATGGTAAACGGATAATCAATAAATCAAAAGTATTTGGAAAATCTTTGATCATAAGCCCTTTTGAACTCTCCACAAGTAACTAATGCGCCGCATTTAATAAAAAAAACTAGGATAAAGTAGGTATTGTGATATGTTGTATTTTACTTGTTGCATAGTATAACCAAATAATGAAAAAGATATTTTAAAATATTTATAAATAATTTTTAGTAGGGGCGAGCCTCAGCTACCTACCAGGTCACAGGTGGCGGATAGTGACAAGTCCTGTAGTATGCAGGACAGCTGCGCATAAAGGTAACCCGAAATAAGCAGTCCCAGACCGAGGCGGTAGGATTAACAGGGAGTGTTGGGGTATTCAGTGGCATGGGTACCCTCAAGAAATGACACGAAAGTCCCGATGACAATCCTATGACATGGTGAGCAAACACCGCCATCAAATAAGTGTTGCCCTGGCAGTGGGAAGCAGCCTGCCAGTATCTAGTTGGGCGGAGTTCAGGTGGAACGGAACGGCTAACTGGAAGTTAATTGTGGACGGCGTTAATGGAAACATTGAAACCTTTGCAATACTGGGATCACCAACCCGCCGTGGCTGGCGTGGTGATTATGGCTAAAACCCTTCCCACTCAAACATGACGGGTTGATGACATCAGGCGACACGGAGGGCGTGACTGGATGAAACAGGCACAAAACCGCCGGGAGTGGAAAGAGAGGGAAGAGGCCTACGTCCAGGAGTGGACTGATGATAAAAGGCCACCATGATGATGATGATAAATAATTTTTGCTTAAAAAGTTTTACTAATGTAAAACAAGACTTTTTAAGCAAAAACAAGACTTTTTAAGCAAAACGAAGTTGCGGTTACATAATTGTAACCGCAACTTCGTTCGTTTATATCAACTCAAGTTTTCAACAATCTCTAATTAAGTACTCCTGTTTTCGTAGACGAAACAGGATTTTTCTATGGTATTTTGTTAACGCACATACTATACAATAACACGATAGAATAGAAATACTACAATTCCCGTTTCAAGATGCTCTTCTCTTGAAAGACGAACAAAGACTGCCTGCAATTGAAACGTTTTAGCAATATATAGGAAGACTCCAACACGACACAGTGCTGCCACCATTTCAGTGAAAAGCGCGCGATACTCGTTTCATGACGGTGTTGCTATAAAATACAAAGCGAAAGTCATTGGCGACAACAATTTATTGTTTTATAATATATATTATAAAACAATAAATTTGAAATTTATAACTTTTAACAATGTTAAAAATAATTTAAAATTTCCGTCAGGTACCACGGGCCGTTTTTGGGTCTGGAGGCGGAGCAGATCGCTGAAGACGTGGAGGCTTGGTGGAAGTTGTTGTACAAACTTGGCAGACAGTTGATCGAATATGCGGGCGCCAAGAGAATCGCAGACATGGTGCGGAACAAAGTGGAGAAGTTCAAGCTTCTACTGCCTGTCCTCACTGCGATATGCAATAAGGTAACTATTTTGTTAATTTTTTAGGCTCAGGTAATAAAAATACAAGTACTATGCCGTGTGGTATTCGGCTGAGGAGAATAGACCACCCTCATTTATTGCCGCGGTATCTTTAAAGGAGATTACGGTAAGTTGACCCGCCGAGTGGTATCCGGCTGAGTCGAATAGACACCCTCTTTCTTAGCGAGGTGACATAAAATAGGACTAAAATAAGTTGACGTCAGGTCGGCCGGTCATAAAATACGTAGCCAAATCATGTGACAACATGTTGTGCCGACCCTAGTTGAGTGGGAGAAGGGCAGGAGGAGGATAATAAGAATATACTACTGGTTATGTGGAACACCCTAAAACACTAAACTAATCCAAACGCAAATCGTATACTCCAACTATGGAGTTCCATGATATATTTAATTAAGTTCAGAGTAGCTCAGTAAGTAGTTGAACTATACTTGGGATATCTACGTGATCAAAACAAAATTGAGGAGATATATAAATAAATATATGATACCTACACACACGATTGTCCATCCTGCATTACCAGGTATAAAAACGGACTGTCTAGTCTACATTTAGCATTATATATATTTTCTATTTTACTTCATCGCGGATCATAGCAAAATAATAAATAAATACAAATATATGGGACACTTACACACACGGTTGTCCGTCCCCAAACTTGTAACTTAATACTTGTGTTATGATAGAGAGATAACTGGTGAATACATCCAGGCCAGGCTCGAAGACCAACAAATTGATTTATAGAAAATGTTGGCCGTCGGCGGAAAACGTGACCCGCGTAGCTGAAGGCAGGGTCACTACCCACTGCGCCAACGGACCAGTCAAAATATAAAAGTGCCCCTACGATTAATTAATCAATAAATGTTTCTTACGACCAGGGTATGCGTGATCGCCACTGGGCTAAAATCAGTGAACTCATTGGGGTTGAAGTGGTTCATGATCCGGAAACCACCCTCGCTGACATGGTGGAGCAAGGGGTACACGTGTATCCTTCGCAATTAGAAGAGATCGAACAATACGCATCTAAAGAGTACGCGCTCGAGAAAGCCTTAATCAAAATGAAAGAGGAATGGGTCGGAATCAAATTCGAGGTTATGCCGTACAGGTAAGTTGTATTACCAGCGTTTGCTTCGTCCTATCTTATATTTGAATAGCTAAGCATATATCAATTTAACGTCATGATGTAATTCGGAGTAAGGGACAGATGTCAATATCCATTGTCCATCAGAAGCTAAACGGAGTACAAGTATATTAGCGCACACACTATATAATAACAGACACAGTAGAATACCACAATTCCCGCTGCGAGATGCACTTCTCTTGAATAACGAACAAAGAATAAATGCCACTGAAATGTTTTGGCAATAGGGAGACTCAACCGGAAACAACAAGGACACAGTGTTGCCACCATTTTAATCAAAAAGGGCGCGATACTTTCGTTTCATGGCTGTGTTGCTATAGAATACAAAGCGGAAGTCATTGGTGACAATAGGTATATTTAGAACTGAAAATGTAAACTAATTGTTCCATCAATATTAAAGACTCTCTCTCTCTCTCTCTCTCTGAGATGTCTACATGAAATGTGGGATCAAATACAAATTCCAAAATTTGCAGAGACACCGGAGTGGGAATTCTCACTGGTTTAGACGACATTCAACAGCAACTCGATGACCACATCCTCAAATCTCAAACAATGCGTGGATCTCCCTATGTAAAGGCATTCGAGGCGGATATGATTGCGTGGGAAGAGAAGCTAATAAGCATGCAAGACATCCTCGATCAATGGCTGCAGGTTATATTTTTCAATTGGATTTTTTTGTATTTAAAACCTTCCATTTGCTTCCAATCCAAATATATATATGCGTGTTTTATAACTTTAGATAACCTGTAAATAAACTTTTGGATGACTGTCTATTCATTTTATGCTGTTAGTGTGATGAATCTAAGGCAGCTATATTTTTTGTTTTATCCTATCTTTTCTCTCCAGCTGTTAGATTTTTCTAATTAATATCGTCTTGTCCAGTCAAGCATTCTTACACGTATCTATATATCTTCCTCCCCTTATCCCACTCTAAGTGGGCTCGGCACAACATGTTTTTCTCTTCCATTCTGTCCTATCAATTCTTACAAATCTAATAGCTTTAATTCATTTCTTTAGTTTTTTTAAATAATGTAGGGAGCTAGTTGTTTAAATCTGACTTCTAGTCTTGTAAATTATCTGAAACCTTCAACCTTATGATTGTTTTAGTGTCAAGCTACGTGGATGTATCTGGAGCCGATATTTTCTTCTGAGGACATAATGCGGCAGATGCCCACAGAGGCGCGGAACTTCCGTGACGTAGATAAAGAGTGGCGTACTATCATGACTGCAACGCAAAAAGATCCTATGGTGTTGCCGGCTACGGATTTTCCAGGTTAAGAAAAAACCTCTCTTAAAAATGACGGCATTTCTCGTATAACACCTTCGGTTGTGGCAATGCTCGTTCCATATTCCCTTGAACGGAAATATTATAAGACGGCATCATAATTTTCCTGCCCTTGGGCAGGGTCGGCAAAAAATGTATTAAACATATCGTAACATGATTTGGCTAGGTATTGTACGACCGGCCGCCTGTCTGACCTTAACTTATCTTAGTCGCCTTTTACGATACCTCGGTAAGAAATAAGGGTGGTCTATTCTACTCAGCCTTATACCACCAAATTTACCATAGTAGCCTTTTGCGACACCTCGGTAAGAAATGAACGATTATTAAGCGATTTTCGACCTTGACTTCAAATACATATAATAATTTTCTAAAAATATTAATCATTTCGGCAGGTTTGCTAAAGAAATTGCGTTTCAATAACGCTTTATTGGACGATATTCAGCGTGGCCTCAACGATTATTTGGAGAAGAAGAGATTGTTCTTCCCAAGGTTTTTAATTTTTTGTTTACTATAATTAATTTTAAACACGATAATATGAACTCGAATATTATCGTGTTCTGTGAAAATACAAATAACTTGAATTTAGCCAAATATGGGAAAAGGTTCATTGCCCAAGGGAAAGTAATATCGAAGTTTGATAATTAAAAAGATATAAAAATTTTGGCAGATTCTTTTTCCTATCAAACGACGAATTGCTCGAGATCCTCTCAGAGACGAAAGATCCGATGCGAGTCCAGCCGCACCTCAAAAAATGTTTCGAGGGTATATACACACTGGAGTTCAACGCGGCTAAAGAAATTATTGGCATGACCTCGTCCGAAGGGGAGATTGTCATGCTCTCTTCAACTATACAACCGGCTGATGCTAAGGTAATGGGACTAAAAATTGAGACTGGTTAATATGACATAAGAAAGCGCTGGCGCCAATCATAATGTTCTGTACGAGAGGGAATTGATTCAGCGCTAAAACAGGTATTCATAAATAAGTAGAGCTAGTATGAACTTTAAAAGAATATTTTGCTGCAGCTGTTAAAATCTAATCTAGACGAAACTCTTCCTTTTGCAAACGTATAATATTACAATTGAAATCGGTGACTTTGACATCTTTTACGACACTTTTTAGTCAAAAATTATTAACAATTGATCTTTATTTAGCTAATTTTACTATGCTAATTTATTTTATGTTACTTATTAAGTTTGGCTATCTTAAGATTTCTATGTTTCATAGTTAATTAATTTTATTATAATTTCTTGATCTGTAAATGAATCTTAAAATAACTAGACACTAGATTTCGATTTTTATCTTTTGAAAAAGTATTTATTTATTTATTTATGTACCATAAAGAAAACACAAAAAATACAGTTAAATAAAAAACAAGTACAAAGGATAACTTATCTCTATAAGTGATCTCTGCCAGCGACCCTTGGTGGTTGGAAAACTAAAAGAAACGTAATATATGTAGGTACATTAAAATTAATAAATAACAACAACAAAACACTATAAAATAAAACAATAAATTATATATTGATAAATTAATGAATAAACTTAAATTCTAATAATCATGAAATAAAATAAAAATATTTAATACAAGATAATATACTTATACTCATACAAAGTGTAATAAAAGAAGAAGTAACACCTATACTCAAAATCAACTGTTTTCAGGGTATGGTAGAACGTTGGCTCCAACAGCTAGAGCACCAGATGATGACCAGCTTGCGGGATGTAGCGGCCGAATCGATCACAGCTTACGCCATCACGGAGCGCGAGGAGTGGGTGCTGAATTGGCCAGGACAGATCGTGCAAGCGGGCTCTTGCGTACAGTACACTACCGAGGTATTATAACTGGAGCTCAACGACGTTCTGTACTGAATACAGGCTCGTTCTATGAATAGATAGAAAGTTCTAGTAATATTCAGTAAGACAAGTAAAGAACGTTTTGAGTTTTTCTCGGCCCCAACAATATTAACTTGCATCACCGTAAGTCTTATATTGTGCCAAAGTTGTCGGCCTCCTCGTGGCGCACCCTAGGCAAGCTTAGTCTTGGCAAACGGACCACTGTGGGGTGGCCAATCCAGTTGTCCCTTTGATTAGCAGACGGAAATCTGGCGGAGTAGTTCCTTGTTCTGGATCCAATCTGCTGCTGGTGAGTCCAGGTGTTAGTGACTCGCCCAAGCCCATCGTCTGCCGCCCTAACTGGGGACCTTCGGGTGTTCCGAACGGGGTGTATCGGACGCCTGGCTTACAGGTCCCCGAGGCGGTCGGTGCATCTGGTGCTCCCGATGCATTGGTTAGCGGAGGGAAGCTCTTTTGAGAATTCCCTACCCAGAGGTGGAGTCTCTGAGATCTCTGGAGGATGGAATCGTATATTGCTACGAATTCTATTTGTAAATTTTTCGAAGATCTTAACAGTTTGTTTATTATTATCGCATAGATAATTCCATTTTTTGTATTTTGTTAACTTAGGTCCTAAAAAAATAACAGGACGAGATCTTTGTATCCAAATATTCTATGCTCGGTATAGGACATATCGTGTAATAGTTATTGTGCCACTAGCTGTTAGCATTAAATTTATGGATTCCACTTGAAAAAAAAAACCAATTTCATTGCTTTGTAATCAGCTGATTGAGTTTGTACATACATTTTTTTAAATTGCATTGTCTTTAATTTCGAGAACATTATACTAGAAACGTAGATTATTCACCAATACAATAATTTCCGAAGGCATTGGAAGCAATACAGAGCACAAGTCTACCGGAACTGATAGAGAAGAGCACGAAGCAGATCAACGGTCTCGTGTATCTCGTGCAGGGAGACCTGGATCCGGGCAACCGCATTACTGTTGAGGCCCTCATTGTCATCGATGTGCATGGTATAAACAAACTATAGGAAAATAATTTAAGGGTAGGATAAAGCTTTTTTAAGTTGCTATAAGATTTTAGATGAATATATATGTCTATGAATTAGGAACTTTGGTTACCGGCCTCATGTTTAAGCGTCCATCATTGAGCTGGTGATGAATGACTTAGGTATGTCTCTACCAATGCAAATAATAACATCCACGGAAGAAATACAGCCACAACTTAGTTAAATCTTAACTCGCAGTCACGCGGTAAATTTTTGTGCAAATAGTTTGATGATTTGCTGGATATTGCGTTGATTTAATAATCACAGATCAGTTGGTAAAGCCCTACTACGAAACCAATAAATTTTCAACAAGTTTCAAGAACAAATTTAAGTAGCCTAGGGCTGTCCGCTATGAAGTTTTCTTGAAAAGTTGTATCTTCAGGTCTAGTAGTTAATACAGAATAACGTTTCATTACATTGAATAAAGCTACTTTTTGAATTTGAATTGTCATTTAAAGTTTTTTTTTAAACTATTCAGGACGTTCAATTTTGGAAGAAATGGAGGAGAGGAAAGTCAGAGATATAACTGATTTTAACTGGATATCGCAGTTGCGCTACTACTGGCGCGGCGACCGCATCATATGCTCGATGATCACAACGGATGTAGAGTATGGGTTTGAATACCTCGGAAACACCGGACGGCTGGTCGCTACGCCTCTTACTGATAGATGTTACAGGTTTGTATCTCATTAAATATATGTGAAATGATGGATAATGAAATGAAATGAAATGTAATTTATTCCACAAAAGTGCTAACAGAAATTAAACTAAAGCTAAATAAATATTAAATAATAAGCTAAAAAAAATAAATGTCCGCAGCACAATGCAGAAGCTTTAGACTCAGCATAATACTGTGTGCCCCGATGATTTATTCAACAATCATTTCTTACCGAGGTGTCGTAAAAGGCGACTAAGGTAAGTTGACACACCGTATGGTATCCGTTTTAGTAGAATAGACCACCCTCTTTCTTACCGAGGTGTCGTAAAATACGACTCAGGTAAGTTGACGTCAGGCAGGCGGCATGTCGTAAAAACGCAGCCAAATCATATGACAATATGTTTCTAACATGTTGTGCCGACCCCACTTAAGAGTGGAATAAGGGCAGGAGGACGATGATGATGGATGATGACTCTTCCAGACATTCATTTGCAAATTCCAGCGATTAGAGGTCTACTGACATAAGATACTCCTCAACGACCCTATTCAAATATTTCAGTCCCTTTCTACCAATTAACCAGTTCGATAAATCCTCTACCACGTTACTAATCAATAATAATGTCCACAAAGCTGGTTATGAATCCATATTCATTTGTCTACTGTTCAACTATCATTCTCTTCAGAACATTGATGAGTGCTCTAAAATTGAATTTGGGCGGAGCACCTGAAGGTCCGGCCGGTACTGGTAAAACTGAAACTACGAAAGACTTGGCCAAAGCCGTTGCGAAAAAGTGCGTCGTTTTCAACTGTTCTGATGGACTTGATTACAAAGCTCTTGGAAAGTTCTTTAAGGTAAGTTCAAATAGTGTGAATATAACAATTAAGCAAGAAACTTGGGCAATTATTGTTCAAATGTAACTTGAAGGTCTAAAGATTTATAATTTCAAATAACTCACTTTACACATTTGACTTGTGACTGCAATAATATATATCCTCCTGCCCTTATCCCACTCTAAGTGGGGTCGACACAACATGTTATAAACATGCCGTAACATTATTTGGCTGCGTTTTACGACCGGCCGCCTGCCTGACGTCAACTTGATAATTGCAATAATTGATGCTTTATTGATGAACTAAATTGAAGCGTTAAATTTAAGACTTGCTACGTAAATGCGCTGAGAGTTATAAATTTTAACAATTCTTGATGTTTCTCAGATTGTCAGTTTGGCCCCTTTTTTCAAAGTTGTTGCATATTCTTGTTTTCAATTTTAATTGTAATCAGAAAACAATATTTTCTCAACAATAATTTCTTTTAAAGTTTGCGTAACTTTTAATTTTCATTTATTATTTCACAGGGTCTTGCCCAATCAGGCGCTTGGGCATGCTTTGATGAATTCAACCGTATCGAGTTAGAAGTGCTATCGGTTGTTGCTCAGCAGATTTTATCAATTCAGCTTGCAATTTTACGTCGTGAGAAACGTTTCATTTTTGAAGGCACTGAAATCAGCCTCAATCCAACTTGTTCTGTCTTTATCACAATGAATCCTGGGTAAGTAAGTAGTTTGTTGAGTCATAAATTTAATGTTCTAGATTCATTCATTTTTATTTTTCAACTGGAACATGCAATCTTTATTTCTGATTTAACAGTTTTTCTGACATTTGCTTTAGACCGTTCTGTAGACCATTTTAAACATCGACGTAAAATAGATGAAAAACTTTCTTCTTAGCGTTTGATACTTTTCAATTTAATACGCTGTTAGATATTGTCTATTGCAAAAAGTAGTTTTAAAAATTAGGAACTACACAGACGAGATATAAATAAAAAAATGGCGGTGTTAACAAACTCTTAACAAACAACCTTCAGCTGAAGGCATTTCAGGAGTTGAAAAATATACTGATATATATATGTACTATGTAGTTTCAAAGACTAATATCTATAACTTCAGTTATGCCGGACGTACAGAGTTACCGGATAACTTAAAAGTGTTGTTCCGCACGGTCGCCATGATGGTTCCAGACTACGCCATGATCGGCGAGATCACGCTGTATTCCAATGGATTCGTTAACGCTGGCCCGTGAGTAATCGTCATCACCAATCATCTTCAATAATAGCAAAAAATAAATCTTCTTTTAAATAATAAGTTTAGTTAACACCATTTGGGTGACGAGTTAATGGTAATCAGGATAAGAATAGAAACGGCGGTGTGCCAAAGTGGTCGACCTCCTCGTGGCGCACCCTGGGCAAGCTTAGTCTTGGCGAACGGACCACTGTGGGGTGGCCAATCCAGTTGTCCCTCTGATTAGCAGAGGGCAATCTGGACGGGCCGGGGACTCCGGGAGGGTTGGAGTGGAGTCCCTAATAAGCGACGGGACGTGGTTACGACCACCGTCGGTCAAGCCCGGAAGCCCTGCAATGGGAACGGGGACCTGCGGGTTGCGAGGAAGAAAACCTCTATAAAAAATTACCCGATGGGGGCGGAAACGCCCACCACGGCGTAGGGGTCCCTACATGGGGCGCGGTATAAGGATTAACTTAGTATGGAAATTTAAATTTTGATTGGGAATTTAATAAATTTTTCTGCTTTAGGTTAGCTCGCAAAATAGTACAAGCTTACAAATTATGCTCGGAGCAACTATCGTCACAAAATCACTACGATTATGGCATGCGAGCGGTCAAGTCAGTGCTTCTCGCTTCTGGTGCTCTGAAGAAGAATTACCCCGAGAAAGACGAAGCGCAACTTGTGTTGAGAGCCATCATTGACGTCAACATGCCCAAATTTCTATCGCAGGTTAGTTTTCACTTACGGTCTACTAGAAACTAGAAATTTATCTGTTAGTGCGCGTTAATACCTAAGAGCAAGAGTTTTGTTTAAAGTAACTGGCAACGGCTGAAAAAACCAAGTCAAAATCAAGTTGCTTTTAATTCCAATGGCGAATTTAATGAAATCACTTTAAACTAGTAAATTAATCTTCGTGTTTCTATAGGACGTTCCGCTGTTTGCGGGAATTTATTCTGACTTGTTTCCGGGAGTGGAAATACCTCAACCAGACCGAGCTGAATTACTCCGCTGCATCAATAAAGAGCTGGAGAAACGGAACCTGCAACCGACTGATTGGTACCTCGAGAAGATTATACAGGTGCGTCATTCAATCCCATGATTTGATCAATTTAATTAGCATGGAATTTATTTGGATGAATCCCAAATTGGTTTAAATAAGCGTGGATTGGATATTTATATATTAATTACAGCTTTTCTGTTTCAAAATGTTTCTGATCAATCATAATGAACGATTTGGCGTCTTTGGTTATCTTTGGCACTTTAAAATAACTAGCTTCAACTAATACCCATCATTTTATAATCGCTTAACATAAGATTCGAAATAAAGGTAAATGTAGGTAATATTTGTCAGGTGTGATATATATCATCTTGACTATTATAAAGCGTTTAAAACCAGAAAAACCTGCGCAGATTTACGAAATGATGTTAGTCCGGCACGGGTTCATGATCGTAGGCCCACCTATGGGTGGCAAGACGCAGGCCTACCAGTCGCTGGCGGATGCGTTGCGTGCTTTGCAGCTGATGAAGCCGCCTCCAAGGCATAAGGAGTTCGGCGCCATCTTCCGCATCATCAACCCCAAGGCAATCACGATGGGCCAGCTCTACGGATGTTTCGATCCTGCATCACACGAATGGTTCGTTTTGAACTAAAATATGAACTGCCGATGCGTTTGCAACCATCTGGTGGCTGCTGAAAATCAGTACTGTGATAACCGTCTTAGCTTTTAGCTGAGCAGTCGTTCATTTACATTACACTATTGGCAAATAATGATGATTAATACCTGTATTTTTAGTTCATATGTTTTCGGGGTTATTCATTTGTTTCTATTATTTACTTTTAATATAAGTGTAAAACTTTTTTTTTACTTATATGCGCCTTATTTGTTGATAGTGTATGCTGTAAATAAATATTTTATTTCTTTCTTTCAAATAAACGATGTTTGTGTCTTGTAGAAACACATTTTATAATCTTCATGTGATAGTGGTTTAAATTATAAAAACAGGCACAACCTAGCCAACTCCTGACACGACTGAATCGGTGAAGATCTTGTTGTAATTTAATTTCAATATTGAAGTTAATTTAACCTGCCATCTTCAAATTAAACAATCTGAAGAAGCACTATTTTCGTTATGTTTGTTTGAAACATCAATCAAAGGAACATCAACGTATTGAAGAGTAAATTTCTTAATTTACTTTTGATTTAATACTTTCACTAAACAAAGACTTCTACCCGTTTTTCTCCAATGAATTAACGTATCCCAAGATTTCTTCGATTTATTTAAAAATTACTTTGAATTGGATTAGGTCGGATGGCGTTTTAGCCATAGCGTTCCGCGAATACGCGATGTCCATAACGCGCGACCGTAAGTGGATACTGTTCGATGGGCCCGTGGATGCTGTGTGGATCGAGAACATGAACACCGTGCTCGATGACAACAAGAAGCTGTGTCTGATGAGCGGCGAGATCATCCAGGTCAGGATCATTTTATTAATGCTTTAATAGGCTATAAACTCAGAGTAATAAAAGAGTATTTGTATCTCTGCGTGATTAGATCAGAAATGAGGAGATCCGTAGGAGGACCAATGTTGTGGATATAGCTCGACGGGTCGGAAGTTGAAGTGGCAATGATATAGTTATGACATAGTTTGAAAAAGCGATGGACGTTGGGGTCTCAAGGTGCTAGAGTGGCGACCTTCCACTAGATGGACAGATGACCTCAAAAAGGTCGCCCAGAGCTGCTGGATCCAGGCGGCTAAATATCGTGTAGCGTTGTAGTGTTTTAGCGAGGCCATTGTCCAACAGTGGACATCTATTGGTTGACGAGAGGGTGAGAGAAATAGAGAGCTGTAATAGAAAAATTGTTGGTCACATAGGCTATAGCGTGATGTCAGCAACTTTCTGCAATCTTTTCGATATCTTTTGTCCGTCCAGTGGAGTATCTATAAAAACTATTTTTTCAGCTTTAATTTACAAAAAACTTTTTTTATGTTAAATTAACTTAGAGTAATATTTAACGTGTAATTACCTTATTTTGAATTGTAATTTAACTTGGTTTAGTAAATTTCTAAATATTTTTTCCAACGTAATTGTTTTTTTTTTTATAGATGACGAACAAAATGAATCTTATATTCGAGCCTGCAGACTTGGAATTCGCATCTCCGGCTACAGTTTCACGTTGTGGGATGATTTATATGGAGCCTGAGCAACTTGGTAAAATTATTTAATTCCGATTTTCCCAGGGTTTGGTTATAAAAGACTTAACTATTATGCGAAAATAATTTTAATATGCTTCTTATTGTGACTTCTTGTAACGGTGAAACATGAGAGCACGGCTCTTAAAACTATAGAATGAGACTACTTAGACTGGCAGACTGGAACATCAGGTCTTAAAGGGCAAATCTTCGTGAATGTTCTCTGGATCACTCATGTCGACGTGCGAATACTCGTTGAATCCCGGCGGACCTTGAAAGCCGTGCTTTCAAGGTCAGCCAGTATGTTCGCAATTGACAACCAGCGGTATCTGTTGACAACTGTTATCAACGAGCAACTCAAGCGCCACATCCATCTTGTGTGACATCAAGCACTTTGTGAGCCATTATAATTGTAATCATACAATAAGAAGCATATTAAAATTCTTTTTAGTTGACTTAAATGTTTGGCTACTAAATACTAGGATACTATGCCAGCAATCATGGGAATGACAGGAGTTTTATAAAAACTTTCTAACAACTCCTTTGGTAATTGTTTTGTAGTAATTTCGAAGTTAGTGGACATTTCAACTCGATTTGCAGATCGGGTTGAAATGTCCACTAACTTGGAAATTACTGCAAAACGATTACCGAAGGAGTTGTTAGAAAGCTTATATAAAACTCCTGTCATTCTCATGATTGCTGGCATGGTATCCTGGGATTTAGTAGCCAATCGTTTAAGTCAACCAAAAGGAATTTTAATATGCTTCTCATTGTGTGATTACAAATTAAAATGACTAACAAAGTACTTGATGCCACACAAGATGGACGTGGCGCTTGAGTTGCACGTTGATAACAGTTGTCAACAGATGGCGCTGGTTGCCCATTGCGAACATACCGGCGGACCTTGAGGGCACAGCCCTCAAAACTGTAGAGACTATGTGGACTGGCAGGCTGGAGCATCAGGAAAAGGCCAAATCTTCGTGAATGTTATCTGGATCACTCCTGTCGACATCCGAATATTTTCCACACTGGATACACCATCTCTTTCTGGGTGTACTGATGTCATTCTTCCCAAACGTCATTTGAGAGGGGGAAGATTGTCATCTTTTATAACAATTGTCATTTTTTTCAATATAGTTCTTGATAGTTGTTGTCAATCTACGCATGCTGTTGCCATCTATGATTGTTATTGTTTTTATAATAATTATTTTTAATTAAATAATTAAACTGGCTATAATCAATTTTTGATGTTTAAAATCAAAAGTAATAACAAACACACAAGATTATAACCTACTGGAAATTTTATTTATTTTATTTATTTATTTAGTAAGACATGCCAACAGTATTATTAACATACATTTTTGCTTTTTTACATGTATTTCATACAGTCTTAATCTATTTCAAATACTATTACAGGCATATACAACATTCAAATACAGTAAAAATAAAAATAAACATTGCTTTGGTACAAAGTAAAAGTAAAAAGAGTAAAATTTTAAAATATTTAGGAACTAAAACTGAAAGGTAAAAACATAATAAAAAAAATGAACACAACATGCAAGTACTAGTACACATAGTTCACTTATAGTAAATTACTATTTTAAATTACTTTGGAATTACGCAAGCATTTACACAATTTGGTTTTGAATGAGGCTAAAGAACCACAAAAAATATTTATGTCGCTTCTGTATGAGTTTAATTGAGAACAAATTTGGTATATAGATATATATACCGAATTTGTATAATATATAAATTAAATGTTTTGCGATTCTCTAGTCGATTACCATTACGCAAACACACAGTTGTAAACGGTTCAAAATTTCAGGCAAATCTACGACACCATTAATTATTTTGAAAAAGAACACCATGTCCAACAGCTTCCGCCGATCATTTAGTGACATTAAGTTAAAGAAACGTAAACAAGCGCTATAAAAATTCAAATAACGAGACATTATTATTAAATGTTAAATGATACAAGAAACGTTTTTATACAAGTCCTAATCTATTGCTATGAACTTTGTAACCAGGATTCCATACACAGCAGCAGTATTCTTGAATACTGCGGACAATTGAATAATAAATAAATACCGTTAAGTTAGGGTTTTAAAGAGTTTCACCTCACATGAATGATGTCAATTCAACTATCTAGGGTGATACCTAAGCAAATTACATTCATCTCTTTTAACAAATTATTAACCACTCTGTAGGACCTTGTAGTTCTATTATATATCTTCATCCTCCTGCCCTTATCCCATTCTAAGTGGGGTCGGCACAATATGTTCTAAACATGCTGTCACATGATTTGACTGCGTTTTTAAGACCGCCGCCTGCCTGATATCAACTTAACTTAGTCTTATTTTACGACACCTCGGTAAGAAATGAGGT
Source organism: Morpho achilles (assembly GCA_947086495.1). Lineage (NCBI taxonomy): Eukaryota > Metazoa > Arthropoda > Insecta > Lepidoptera > Nymphalidae > Morpho > Morpho achilles. The sequence goes on along the minus strand of CAMTZB010000013.1, from coordinate 1,140,483 downwards.
TGGTCAATTCTACTCAGCCGTATACCACATGGCGGTTGTAGTTGTATTATATATATTTTCAGTTTTACTTCATCGCAGATTCTAGTAATAGAATAATTTTATTACTTTTGTATTATGGATCTCCGCAAAATAACGCCTACATCTATAAATTACTTATTATAAAACAAAGTCCCCAAAAGCTGTCTGTCTGTATGAGATCAATTTTCTCAAAATCTACTACAGATTTTTGAAAGGGTTTTACTAAAAGATAGTACAATTCTTTTGGAAGATTTAAGTTAAAACATTATGATTTTATGTAAATAATGTCAAACTGGCATGTTGTAAAAAAACACTATTTTCTCTTCCTGCCAGTTTTAGTTGGGTGCATCGCGTAAACCAATAGATATACACTAAAGTAATGTACTAGAGAATTGTAGATCAATCAAACTACTAAAAAAGTCTGCGATAACATGTCTCTATCTCTTATCGTTAATACACAATAATTAGTTTTATGTTCAAAATTTCGATTCAGGAAAAATCTTGTAACAAACTGACCACTATGTGGGCTGGGACATCTAGTTTTTAAATCCCTCTGCCCATATCCCACTTTAGGTGGGATCAGCACAACATGTTATAAACATAATTTCGCCTTTTACGTCACCTCGGTAAGAAGTCAGGGTGGTGTATTTTACTCAGTCGGATACCACATGGATACCACACGCCGGGTCAACTTACTTGGCCTTAAAAAGTGTTTTACCTAGAACTTGCCTTATGAAAAAGTGTATTAATAGGTATCTGTAAAATACTATTGATTTTTCATAATAAACAAATAAACTTTAAATATTATAAAATTCACTTAACAATAATTTTGCCGTTTCGTGACGTACATTAATTTCTGTTAACTTATTTTCCGTTAATTGAATATTACTAAATGTAACCAAAACGTAGTAAACAAAGTCCGTCTATCTTTTATCACACCTCGTTTTTAACTTAACTCGCGTATCATATTATCTTTTAAATCTGTACTCAATTATGTTAATGGCGAATTACTCCGAACAGAAAAACTATGAAATTCATTTTAATTAAACAAATTTTCACAAAAACATCACAAATTTTAAAAACGTTCAATTACTTACGATTATTGTTCAAACTCGATGAATTCACGCGCACCTCATAGCATTGTATTTAACACCACGTGTTAAAAGACAACGATTTTAGTACAAATTTAATGTGAAAGGTTGAAAGAAAAAAAAGAATGGCCAAACCCTTTTGCTAGACTGGATTGTTATGATTCTGAAGTACCAAAATAATTCAGATTTTCCCAATTTTTGGTTATTAAAGACTTATAATACGAAAAGAATTTTTACATACTTCTTATTGTGTGATTACAAATTATAATGACTAACAAACTACTTAATGTCACTCAAGGTCAAGATCAGTGCTGCCAACGGTTGAATAAGCTTCCCACCTAATTCGCCTTTCAAAACCACCAGAAAACCACTAAAAACAGAAATTCTACACTCTAAATGACTGCTGACCGCTAAATTTTCCACTAAAACAATTTTGTTTTATAAAGAAACAAATAACTAGTTTCTTTATTTACTTATTAAAAAATTAACAAATTAATATCACAAAATTTACATTTCGCTACTCGACCCGTGGTATTTTCGATACCTACGAACTAAAAATCCGTATATTGTTATTTTTGCATAGTTACGCATTAATAAATTCGCTCAGTTAACTCAAACGAAAATAATATTTATGAGCCCATGAGCTTCACTGAATCGTGAACACTTCTAACTTATAAGTAAAAGTATTTATCATAAAAAATATGAAGTGAAATCCCCGCGTATAAAGTATAAGTTTAGAAAAATATTAGGTGGAAAATACTCGCGTGTAAGATAAACGTAGACGACTCATTCTTGCCGATCAGTTATGCCTACTTTGTAGGCATATCTACCAGGTATACAAGCTTAAATCCCCTTTTTTTTCGAGAAACATACCTACTTTTTTTTCATAGGAAGGAAAAAGATAACTTCATTCAAAATATTGGCAATTGCTATCTGCACATTTTTGTCATCTCTCAAGTATTGTATGGATAACACCAAAAAATTGATCCTTTTCGAGGCCAATCATCGAGCCAATTTTGGGCGTCTCGCGGAAGTATTCAAATTCAAAATATTCTTTATTCAAATAAACTTGTAAACAAGTGCTTTTGAATCGTCAACTCTACTGCTGGTTCGGAAAGCTGTTCCTACCGAGAGGAGCCAGCAAGAAACTCGGCGGTTGCTCTTTTAAAAATAAAATTCTTAATATTATTTACATTAAGTCCTTACTGTCTTGTACAGGTTCAAACAGAGCTATATCCACACATTCTTATCTTCTAAATAATCTTCAAGAGTATAGTAGGCTTTCTGTATCAGCCTCTTTTTAACAATTTTTTTAAAACTGCTGTAATGGCAGTGCTGAAATTGATTGCGGAATTTTATTATAGAATCTTATACCAAAACCCACAAACGAGTTACGCACTTTTGCAAGGCGCAAAGCAGAAGCCGCAAGCTTATGTCGGTTCCTGCTTTGTCTATTGTATACATCACCTATCGTTTTATCGTTTACTGCTGCTCCGAGAGCAACACCTATGAATACAGATGATAGTCAGATGGGGCCAGGTGTGATGAATAAGTGGTATTGAGTAGCATCTAACAGTTGAGCGTCTCGTAAGTAATTTTGAATTTTGATGTGTGTGACGGAGCATTGTCAAGGACGAAAATCAGGTTTTCATGTCTTAGCTGATATTCTGGACTTTTTTAGTTCATAGCGCGCCACAATTCTATTATCGATCGTTGGTAACGGTGCACTTCACTAGTTTCACCAGGTTTCAGCACTTCATAATAGATAATAATGCCCCGCTTATGGCACCGCATCGTCTTCCGCCCGAAGCGATTCGGTCTTGTAGTGGATTTTGATGGTCGGCCGGCATGAACCCACGTTTTTTTGTTTCGGAGTCTCAGAATGAATCCCTTTTGCATCCCCAGTCACATTCCGAAACAAAAACATTTTTCTTTTGTTTCTGGTGAGCAAGATTTCGCATGTTTTGTGGCGTTGCTCCACCTGCCTATCATCCGATTTATGTAGGACCCATTTTCCAATGTTTTAACCTTACTCTTTTGTTCAATGTTACGCATGGAAACTTCTTGTTGAGAAAAACCCAATTTCAAAGCGAGTATTTTTGCAATTGGATATCTTCCTCGTCCAAAAGGACTCGCAATTCTTGATCTTCAACTGCTCGAGGCCGATTTTCACTCTCCTTAACGATTAAACCGGAATTGCCATCTTACCACTTACTTGGTATCGATGATACCAAGCTGGGCACTTTCTCCGATAATTGGTTGTAGCTGCAGGCCTCTACAAGCATTCAATATGATTCAACAACTTATTTCTCAAGATTGAAGCAGAAAAGTAGAGCTTCCCGCAAATGTCTTTTTTCTGGTACAAAATAAGCCATAATTATGGATGAAAAAAGTATGATTTTGTATGAAATGACAAATAATGTAGACTCAATATTGTTGACAGAGGTCGTACTCTTAATAATAAAAATATGGCATGGTCATATGCTCATTAACATTTAAAACCAACCATGAGCAAACAGCGGATTTAATCTTGTACACCTATGTATATATGAATATTCAAAAAGAAAAAACAAACATTTATATAAAGATCATCGTAAAATGGAAGTAAATATAACCTTTTAACTACTAATATATTTAACCAAAACCACCAAAAAAAACCACTAGCAACTAAAAGCAATATTTGGCCACTAAATGGATAGTTAAAACCACCAGTTTTAGTGGAAAATCCACTAAGATGGCAACACTGCTCAAGATTGATGTGGCGCTTGAGTTGCTTTTTGGTAACATTTGTCAAAAGATGGCGTTAATTGTCTATTGCGAACATAATTTTTAATCTCATAATATTTTTGTATTGTATTTTTGTATTTTGTATGAGCCTTGCTCGGTAATTTTTTTTAAATATAAAAAAATGCAATTCCACAATTTAAAAAAAAATTAAAAAATACCTAAAAAAAGAGAGAAAGCGTCGTTGAAACTATTTAATGGTGGCTTTTTGTTTTTTTTCAGGGTGGCGCGCTTTTCTTACATCATACAACGCCCAGCTCAGCAAGAAGCTGATCCCCGAACAGTATGACTTGATTCAAGAGCTGATAGATTGGCTCGTACCGCCTATCTTTGAATTTCTTATCAGATGCCGTCATTTCGTGCAAGTGGGGGAGATTCATCAGTTTTTTGTGAGTTAAGTTTTTATTATTACGAAGCAATGCGAACTAGTTTTTGACTTCCATAATGAACCTTCTATAGTGAACATTCTCTAGAAGCGAATTTCTGTTCTTCTGGTCTGTTTGAATTAATTGATGAGAGTAATTTAATAATAGTTTATTCTCGCTCTGCACTGGAGAACGCATATATGGTAGATTCTGTTCGAGGTGTACTCACGACTTTGGATCCAAGGGTCTTGTAATGTGTCGATCCTTTATGTTAAGTAGATGTTAAAAATTAAACACAGAACGATTTATTTTAACAATTCTTTGAATTTTTGGTAGGCTATTAATGTAAGTCTAATAATCCTACTAGGATTATAAATTTGTAAGTTTGTATATATGGATGTATGTTTATTACTCTTTCACGGCGAATCCGCTGAACCAATATCGATGGAATTTGGTACAATTATTCCTTATACACCAGAATAACATATAGGCTTTCGAAATCCTGTTAATTTTACTGAAATAGGATGATATTGAAAAGCGCCATCTATTATCAACCAATCACGCAACAACATATCACGCGAAGAAAGTCGCGGGTAAAAGCTAGTTTATAATAATAACGTTGCATCTGTGAGTGCGTAATCAATACCACTTTACCCGCAAGCCACACCACTCAATTTGCGCTTTGTATTTGCTTCAGCTTTTGTACAAGCTGTGGTAGCCCAGCGGTAACACCGTGCGATTCTTTCGAGGGGGTCACGGGTTCAAACCCGGGCAGACACCAATGAGTTTTTCTGTTAAAACTTATATGTCTAATTGATAATTGCCTTTTATCACACAATTTTTCGGTGAAGGAAAACATCGTGAGGAAACCTGCATATCTCTAGAGAATTCTGGAGATATGTGTAACCTACCAATCCGCATTGGAGCAGCGTGGTAGGTCTTAGCTCCAAACCTTCTCTCCAAAAACGGAGAGAAGAGGCCTATTCTCAGCAGTGGGATAGTAACAGGCCGCTACTATTTGCTTCAACATACCCATGTCCATCTTTAGACCATTTATTCCTTAGATTCCGCCTTAATTTAATTTTTTTCACAGTCCTTCACGCGTCTGTTCACGTGCCTGCTGGAAGGCGAGTCGCAGGTCAGCACGCTGTGGCTACAGTGTACTTTCGTCTTTGCACTTCTCTGGGGACTGTGTGCTACACTTGACGGTACAAATATTACATATCGCTTTTAAAATTTTGTTGCGCAGAGCCCTACTAGCGTTGGGGAACGTCGTTATAAGGGTGCTTCCTGTGAGGCCGTGTAGTGGAGGGCTAATGGTATTTACTTTGATTAGTCATTACGATGACACAAGGGTGGCAAGAAGCCATCAGAACCGACGTCAGAAAACTGGAAACTCGACTTCGCTTCGCTGTGTGAATGTATTACGTGTTTCAGTGTTTGTGATCGTTATTTGTTATCGTCAGGGTCATTAAGGATTTTTAACGCCTACGTTTTCGGTGATCAGACCTAATTAGGTGGAAGCAACTGAAATGAGAGGGTTCTGGTGTACCTCAGATTTCTCGAAATAAGACTTCGAACGACGTTTAAAGAGGTGAGTAATGGTAGGGAGGTCGAGGTCTCTTTGGAGGTCAACGTTCCGCATGAATTCTAGAATTCTATTGTCAATAATTTACTAACTACAAAGAGTTACTGAGAGAGATATCTTTTACAAATTAGTTAAGCGCTTGTACATGCTTAAAACTATATTTTTCTTATAAGTTTAAGATCCATTAATCCAACCATTAAAAAATATGTTACATCAAGTCAGTCTTACTATCCATGTTTACTACTAACTGCCTTAAAGTGCTATTAAATTTGTGCCCACAGGCGAAAGCCGTAAAAGCTTCGATACGTTTTTCCGTAAGTTAATCGACGGCAATAATGCGGCATATCCCAAGCCTAAATCGTTCAAAGTTACTAAGAATCAACTATTTCAAGACAAGGACACGGTGTTCGATTATGTATACGATAAAAGGAATAATGGTACTTGGATACCGTGGGCTGATCTCGAAAAGGAAGTACCCCTAGCACCAAATGCAAAGGTATTTCATAAATTTATTATTCAGTATCAGATTTCTGAACAAACTAGATTGTTTAGGGAAAGAGTGGTTGTAGTTAGTAAAGAAACAAATCAATCTTTTCTTCATCAAGATTAAATTCTGGAGACTCGAAAAACTTTTAAAAATAATCGAACGCATTTGAAATCTTATAGATGATGAATATACACTAGGACTTGCAAAAATATTCTTACGAAATAGCAAAATGGTTGATGGTTTTACTAGATTCAAACTTTGTTATGATTTATGCAGAAGACATTTGTCTTCAACTATTTATTATGATTTATAACAATTCAAATTCATAGTATTCTTTATTCAAGTAGACAGTTTCCAGTAATTTGAATCATCAAATGTTTAAAAGTTAAGTTACTGATTCGGAAAATTCGGAAGGTTGTTCTTACCCAGTAAAACCAGCAAAAAATCTGGCGAATACTCTTTAATATTGGTATAAATAATACCCTATATACGCGCCACGTAGTATATGCCTGAGTAGAATAAACCACTCTCATTTATTACCGACGTGTCGTACAAGGTGACTAAGGTAATCTAACTTCAGGGAGGTGGCCGGTCGTAAAATAATTAACCAAATCTTTCAACAACATGTTGTGCCTACCCCACTTAGAGTGGAATAAGGATAGGAGAATGAATGATGATGATAATAAATATACCCAATATAAGCGATAATAATGGTGATCAAATTTTTGTTTAAGGTGAACGATTTAATAATCTTGACGAATGAGAATGCATGTCTGCGTTTCTTCGTAAGCAAGATGGTAAAGTCAAAAATACCGATATTGCTCGTTGGACCGACTGGCACGGGGAAGTCCTCGTTGGTATTAAACTTCCTGTTAACGTTGCCTAAAGAGAAATATATCACGAACACTATCAACTTCTCAGCTAGAACTACAGCCAATCAGGTTAAATACTATTTTTCTTTTTCAAAATCCAAATTAAAATTCAAAAACCTTTATTTGTGACCTTAACTTAAATATCAAGAAGAAGTAAGTAAGTAGCGGCCTGTTACTATCCCACTGCTGACAATAGGCCTCTTCTCTCCGTTTTTGGAGAGAAGGATTGGAGCTAGGATCTACCACGCTGCTCCAGTGCGGATTGGTAGGTTACATATATCTCCAGAATTCTCTAGAGATGTGCAGGTTTCCTCACGATGTTTTCCTTCACTGAAAAGCGTGTGATAAATTGCAATTATAAATTAGACACATAAGTTTTGAACCCGTGACCTCCTCGAGAGAGTCGCACGGTGGTACCGCTGGGCTACCATAGCTTCAAGAAGAATTAAAAAAAAAACAATAACAAAGAATTTAACAACAAGATACTAAGAACAAGATAACAAGCAACAAGATACTAAGCAAGAAATAAATAAATATAATAGGTCACAAAATGGTAGACCACTCAGCTTTAAGCTAGGGTAGGAACCCTAGCACTGATTTTCAGTGGCTGCCATTGTGCGAGAACGAAAAAGAAATGACAGCATTGGACAATACAGAAATAAAGAATCTGTTTAAATAACATAACGAAAGTTGGAATTCTCCGGTTCTAATAACCTTTTGCAATTTAGGTTTTTATTACACCCTTATTGACGAAGCTGCTAATATCGTATCTTTCGTCGCAAATTCACTGTTCCTTTATTTTAGATATCTTGATTGCTTTACTCAGTCATCATCTTCCTGCCCCTATCCCACTTTAAGTGGGGTCGGCACAACATGCTACAAACATGTTGTCACATGATTTGGCTATGTATTTTACGACCGGCCGCCTGCCTGACGTCAACTTACCTTAGTCGTATTTTACGACTCCTCGGTAAGAGAGGGTGGTACTATTTTACTGAACCGGATACCACACGGTGGGTCAACTTACCTTAGTCGCCTTTTACGACACCTCGGTATGAAATGAGGGTGGTCTATTCTACTCAGCCGGATACCACACAGCGGGTCGTCTTACCTTAGTCGCCTTTTACGACACCTCGGTAAGAAAAGAGGGTGGTACTATTCTATTTAGCCGGATACCACACGGCGTCTTGATTGCTTTACTTAGTATGATTTTTAAATCTATCTTTTATAAAGTTATTTTATTGTTGTAGACGCAAGACATAATAATGTCGAAGGTTGATAGGAGAAGGAAAGGAGTGTTTGGGCCTTCCATGGGCAAGAAAGTAAGTATTGGAAAATATACCTATTTCTTTCGTTTTTAGAATATATACTATTAAATGCTTGACCGTTATTAGAAGCTTAAATATGAGATAGGCACACCTGGTTTTCCGTCGTATTTTACCTCTCTTTCTACCCAAATATCTCTGTCTCCTTCCTTTTTCCCCCCTTTTCACCGGACATGGCGGGAGGCGCTAGACAGCGACTCTTTGTATGTCATTGGCATTTAGTTTTCCGTCTAGTAAACTTGTGCAAATTCAGTGTTGGTAAAATTATTTAACTACCTTCAGTGATTATTGTGTTAAATCCAGCACGTAAGTTGCACATTATTTTTAAGATTAACGGTGTTACCGTTCGTTATTTCTTTAAGAAAATTTTTATTTTTCTACCCTTTTATCTGCAATATTGTAACATCGCGTAGTACTTCTGCAAGTATGATAATGATGTTGGCCCGAATTTATAGGCTATTTTTTAGAATAATGAATCCTTACAAGTGTTTTTGTAATGCATAACGATAACGTAATCCTGATGAATTGAGAGTGTTAATATGTCGGAACGAATTCACGACGCGATATCCGGCGGTTAATCTCTATTAGTAATTTAAAGCAAACACTTTGTATAAAGGATAAATAAACTATTTGATAATGACTAATTTTTGTCAGACCTTAGTCGCGAGATAGAACAATCGACAAGTTCAATACTACAGTGATTCGAATCATGGTGTACCTAATTTGACATTTAATGTTTTAATTAAAATGAAGAATCCAGTTTTACCTACCAACCTTGCGCCCTCTGTTCAATGGTTCGGTAGCGATATGTGAATGATGTATATCGATACACAGAAATGGTATAATCATCCATCGGGATTCTAGCGTGAAGCAATAAATTGCGTCAGTCAATACTCTGATAAATCCTATGCTTCGTTTGTTCGTTCGTTTGTTTCTTTAAAGTCCGCTGTTTGAAAGCAATAAGAGATTATTCTATTTGCGAATAATTATGTTACAAATTATAAGCCAACTGATATATTCGACTAAAATATCAGATGTCGCGGGTGAATGTCAATTAAAAGATTGACGAGATATTTTTGAACATGTTTGAACATGTCACGGCTGACCTTTTACATATGGCTTACGATTTTCTTATCGTAATCGTATCTTTTCTTCTGAAAAGACAGAGATGTCAAAGGATAGCATTTGAAAGTGTGAGCTCGATTTATTTATAAAATGTTAAATAAATAAAAATTTTAATCTCATGTATTCCGTTTTCAAAGTCTTATTGCTACTGTAGACAGTGCGGTCGTGTGAGAAGGCAATCGGCTGGACGCAGTTTAATAAACCGAATACATTGAAAACACAGTATGTAACCAGTATAATAATAAATAACTGTAATGTTGTACCATCGCACGGTACTACTTTAATTAATGACGTTGTTTCTAATTCATATACCAGTGTCGTTATATTCAGCTCTCGCGGGGCGGTTATCATCTTTGCATACTATGAATACGTGTAATTTTGTACCATCGCTTGGTACTTCTGCAAGTTATGACAATGAAGTTTGGTCCCAATTCATATACCAATTGTCATCATATCCAGCTCTCGCGCGGCGGTTATCATCATTGCATCTTATGAATATGTATAATGTTGTACCATCGTTTGGTACTTCTGCAAATATGAAATGACGTTTGGAACTAATTCATATACCAATTGTCATCATATCAAGCTCTCGCGGGGCGGCTATGATCACTGCATCCTATGAAGATGTGTAATGTTGTGCCATCGCTTGGTATTTCTGCAAGTTATGACAATGAAGTTTGGTTCATATACCAATTGTCATTATATCCAGCTCTCGCGGGGCGGCTATCATCATTGCATCCTATGAATATGTATAATGTTGTACCATCCTTTGGTACTTCTGCAAATATGAAAATGACGTTTGGTACTAATTCATATACCAATTGTGATTATATAAAGCTCTCGCGGGGCGGCTATGATCACTGCATCCTATGAAGATGTGTAACGTTGTACCATCGCTTGGTATTTCTGCAAGTTATGACAATGAAGTTTGGTACTAATTCATATACCAATTATCATTATATCACGCTCTCGCGGGGCGGTTATCATCACTGCATCCTATGAAGATGTGTAATGTTGTACCATCGCTTGGTACTTCTGCAAATATGAAAATGACGTTTGGTACTAATTCATATACCAATTATCATTATATCACGCTCTCGCGGGGCGGTTATCATCACTGCATCCTAAGAAGATGTGTAATGTTGTACCATCGCTTGGTACTTCTGCAAATATGAAAATGACGTTTGGTACTAATTCATATACCAATTATCATTATATCACGCTCTCGCGGGGCGGTTATCATCACTGCATCCTATGAAGATGTGTAATGTTGTACCATCGCTTGGTATTTCTGCAAATATGAAAATGACGTTTGGTACTAATTCATATATCAGTTGTCATCATATCCAGCTCTCACTGGGCGCTTATCGTCATTGTATCCTATGAAGATGTGTAATGTTGTACCTTCACTCGGTACTTCTGCAAAAATGAAAATGACGTTTGCCCCTGATTTGTATACCAGGTGTCATCATATTCGACTCGTATTGGGCGGTTATCGTCACTGTAACCTATGATTATGTATAATGTTGTACCATCGCGTGACAGTTTTGCAAGTATAACAATGACAAAGTTGCTGAAAAGAGCAGCCCTGATCTTAAAATAATCTTGTTTACAACATATCCGGGAATGGACGGGAATTAAGAGCACTCCCAAACTCTTCCAAGTCTTACCAAGAATAAAAAGGCATATGCGGAGTTGACTGCTAACTTTCACTAGTTTGAAAGACACGCAAAGAAGAAGATGACAATGATTTTTTTTTTTCCTAATGCATATACCAGTTGTCATCATATCCAGCCCTCGTAGGGTGGTTATTTTTATTGATACTCCAGGAACATCTGTAGTGGTGTACCATCGCTTGGTAATTATGCAAATATGAAAATGATGTTTTCCAAATTCATAGACCAGTTGTCAGCATATCCAGCTCTCACGGGGCGAATGTCATCATTGCCACCACATTAATATTTTTAATGCACCATCGCTTGGTACGTCTGCAAGTATGACAATGATGATGGTTTAGATTCTTATGCCAGTTGTCATCATTATCAGCCCACGCAGGGCAGTTATCATCTTTGCCACCCCGTGAATATCTGTGTTGTACCGTCGCGTGGTAATTCGGCAAGCATAACATTGAAATTGATCCAAATTTATATGCCTGTTATAACCATGACCAATCCTCGTGGGACGGCTATAATCATTGCCATCCTACGAAAATCTGTAATAAGGGGACGAAAGTGTCAACTATCGCCTACTAGGGTCAGTAGTAACAAAGGCAATACCTCCAAATCTTTTGGGGAGTGGGAAGTCTAGCACAGTACGTGAGCCCCTGAAGAAAAATAGGAGCTCCATATTATTTGTTACTATCAGAGTATCGTAAACCGCTATCTAAAAAGCCTCAGCATAATATTTGACCGTCATCGCACTTCGGAGTCACAAAACATGAGTTACACGTGACAAGGAGATTTGACTTAGCCGCCACAACGCGAGCTTTATTTCTCCTCTATCTTCGTTTCAAAGGATGATAGCGCATATCGTCCCATTTTCAATATAAAACTACTAAGTTAATAAACGGGAGATTGCATATGCGAGGTATATTTATCACAGATAGTCGCTTCCTACGGCTGGTTATGAAAATCAAATGCTAGAAATGTTGTCTTTCTTTTTGGCACCCGAAATTATGAGTGTTTGGCGAATTTATAGCGCAAAATATTTGAATAAAAACTCTAAGGTTGGTCGTCGATTTGACCTTGACTATTTCTTGTGTAACAAAACTAGAACTTTGTGGCTAAGTTCATAGAACTGCTACCACCTAAGAAACATGTGGCTCTTGTTGCTAAAGATACACGCGATACTGAGAGTTCTGAAGGATTTATTTAGTGGACGTATTCAATGTTGCCAGGTTAAGGTCCTTCGCGGGAGACCTAATCATCGAGCTACTCTCGGCTTTCTAAGTACGTGATCAGAACGTGTGTTTATGGTGAAATACTCTCTTCCCGATCCAGGAGACTGATATCAAATTAATGTCTTAAGAATTTTCAATAAAACAACAGCTCGGCAATCGCAGTGTTGGTTTCCATTTTGAAAGACCAGAAATGTCAAAGTATGTCAAACATGTCAAAAGTATGGTATTATTGAATATGATACCACATTGAAAGCGGAACGAAATCTCAACTGATAACATAGCTAACTTTGATCGATAAATGTGATCGATTTATATGCATTGAAGACCGCTTGCGTTGGTGACAGACGCAACTTAGATTACAACAATCACAAGGCAATGTATTAACGACGCTTTCAGCGTGCCGTGGAAACGTCCGCTAATGTAACTACATGTATGTGACATGTCTATATTCGACAGAAGTTCCATCGATGAGAAATCGATTGTGTTTTAATACGTTTCTAGCTAATCTACATTTAAATCATAACCTATCCTATTAAACAATTTTACCTAACAAATCAGCAAAATACACTTCATATAAGAAGTGACAAGTAAATAATATGTACATGTTTTGGTCATATATTTTCTAAAATTTTATATCTTTAAGGAACTTAAGGTACAAAAACCACCAAATCGGGATATTAGAGGTGTTACAAGTTGTAGAGAAAAAATATACTGTCTCCACATTATAATAATGTAAATGACAATAACATATTTCAGGTGGTTGGGTACACAACCACAATACTATTTTATGTTTAGGTCGCAGGATAAAGGACCTAACCCTCAGTGTGTTGATAACAAACATTGTGTGGTGTTGACTTATCGATGAACTTACTCCTTTTTCCACATAATTTATTGAAGTCACATTGGCACCTTTTCACCAGGCGATAACAAACACGTCTCATATTTAAGCTTCTAATAACGGTCAAGCATTTAATAGAGGCGTTTTACCTGAAATAAAACGCTTATTAAATACTTACCTTATTAGAAGCTTACTTTTTATACCTGCCTGGTGCTTAATGAGACACAATGACATACAAAGAGTCGCTGTCTAGCGCCTCCCGCCATGTCCGGTGAAAAGGGGGGAAAAAGGAAGGAGACAGAGATATTTGGGTAGAAAGAGAGGTAAAATACGACGGAAAACCAGGTGTGCCTATCTCATATTTAAGCTTCTAATAAGGTAAGTATTTAATAAGCGTTTTATTTCAGGTAAAACGCCTCTAATATATGAAGCTGTAGAGTTTATTTGTTTGTTTGATTGTTTGAATGCGCTAATCTCAGGAACTACTGGACCGATTAGAAAAATCATTTCATTGTAAGATAGTCCATTTATTGAGGAAGGATATGGGCTATATAACATCAAGCTAACGAAAACGAAATTTGCAAAATTAAAAGCTTTTCTTACGTGCGCTGAGTAAACCGTAATAGTTATTCAAAAATCATGTATCACAAAATTGTTCCCCTCTAAAAGTTCTAAGTCCGCGACCGCATATATCTAGCTTTTTTTTTATGGTTATCCAAATACTTTATTATGTTTACTTAAAAATACACAGCGTCGTTATGAAGATGATTTTGTGAAGTGATTATTTACCGTTGTAAATCAACTGTTAACCCTGCTATGTTGGTACTAGACCTGTGAGTCACCGGAAGTGGCGCCAAGATTTATGTTTTATAAAGGCTGGTGAGCGCCTCTTACCCTCATAGCGTTTTGTGAACCCTGCGCGAGCAGTCGTCATTAGTGCTTAAACTTAAAGAGTTTGAAAAGTGAAATTGTTTTATTTTTGCAATCTTACGCGGTTATTTTGAAATTATGAGCGGAAATAACCAGGAGAAGCCTGAAAACGTAAGTGAGGAGTTTATAAATAGAAAACGTGTTTCTGAATCTGAGGTCGATGACACTACTGGAGATTCAGATTCAGAATCGGAGCATAATTCCTCACGTCCTCCGAACAAAAGAGCCAGGCTTCAGCGTGTAAGCGAGGGCTCGGATCCCCGAATTGACGTTTTAATGGACCAAGTAAGTAAAATATCGAATTTTTTACAGTATTGTGTACCGTATAATACACAGGCGAACCCAGAGTTTGCGTGTTCTAGTTCAGCCGACATGGCTGTGCATCCTTGCTCCTCGGCGGAGTTTTTAGTAAATCCCAGCGCAGAGCATCTGTGCTTAGGGGAATTCGAAACTGTGACGGACACTACAAAAACAGTTAAAACTGCACCCAAAGAGCGGGTCCAGATTCTTACTAAAATACAACATTTTAGCTCTGAGGAGTGGAAAAATGTCAAATATAATAAAGTCTTGCAAACGTTTTTGGCAAGACCTGGATTTACAGACTTGCTTGTTAATGATGAGCTATGTCACTTAAATAAAGGTAAAGACTATTTAAAGGGCACCGAAAGAGTACTAGCTGGTCTAACAAACGGACTGTTAGAACACAAAGAGATTGTTCGGAACAATCTACAGGAAATTATTAATTGGGCTAATAGTTCTCCTAGCGAACTTTCAGCAACTAATTTGTATACTAAAATAATAAGTCTTTTCGGCTCGGAGTCGCAAAATCATAAAAAGATGGATGAGATTTTACAGTTAGTATGTGGTAAAAGGGCTGAATGCATTGAAATAAGAAGGGATAGACTATTAGGAGAAGTTCCAAATAAAAATTTGCAGGCGACATTGAAACGGGTTCCTCCTAGTACAGAACATTTGTTTGACCGCAATGCTTTAATGCCGCTTATACAGTCCTTAGGTGGGGCCGGTTCATGGCTTAATATGCCAACTTATCTTAGAGAAGGTAAAACAGTTAGAAGAAGATTTCAAGAGCGTGAACCTATCCCTTCCACATCAACACAAGTAGCTCACGAAAATCATGGTTCAGCCGCCCGTAGTGGTAAAAATAGGAATTTTTATAAGAAAGGCAAAAAGATAAATAAATCTAACATTAATAAGGACAAGTCCTTTCGAGCCAAGGAAAGAAAATGACTATCGTTGGATTTTCAAGGGGGGTTGTTTAAAAAATTTTCTTCCATCTTGGGAAGCCATGGGTGCCAACAGATTCATCAAAAAAATTATTTCAGGTGCACGAATACCCTTTACGAGGAAACCCCCACTGATATTCCCGCACAAAAATGTGATGAAACAATATACTTCGAAAATCAGTCGAGTAATGTCACATGTAATAAAGGATTTGAAAGAACAGCACGTATTAGAAGAACCAAGAGAGGTGAGCCCAAGCTTTCTATCAAAAATGTTCTTGATTACCAAAACCAGTGGTGGAGTACGCCCCATTTTCGATCTCAGGGGCTTGAACAGATATGTTCAAACCAAGCATTTTCAGCTTATTTCCCAAGCTTCGGTCCCGGAATTTTTACAAGACCAAGATTGGATGACAAAAATGGATATTTCCAATGCTTATTTTCATGTGCCAATAGCAGAAAGTCATCGTTGCTACCTCAGGTTGGTCTACCAAGACCAATTGCTGCAGATGACATCTCTTCCGTTCGGCCTCGCTTCTGCACCTCGGACGTTTGCAGCAGTGACAAATTGGGTTGCAGAAATCCTACGAGCACGAGGAAATCGAGTTCTGGTCTACCTGGACGATTTCCTCCTAGTCAACCAGGACAAGTTGAGGTTAATGTCTCAGACTGCGGAAGTCGTAGACCTCTTGGAATCCTTAGGTTGGCATATAAATTACCCAAAGTCGGTTTTAAAACCAGTGCAGCGCCTAGAATATCTTGGAATCATTTGGGATACCACGGAAACCAGATTTCTTTGTCCCAGGACAAAATAAAGAAGATACAAGCCTCAATTTTAAGGGCAATAAATCAGAAGTTTTGCACCCTAAAGCAAGTAGAAAAACTACTATACACTGTCCATTATATTAACCATCTTTTGACAGATTGACGATTTACATATTTAGTGATGTCCTAAAGATTCTCGTATGCGATACCATTCCGATTATAGTACCTACTATCATTAATCGAATTACGTACCTAAGTAATTCGATTAATGATAACCTACGTAAACTAATAACAGATATAGAAATCAACATTTTGATTTAATATTGCCTTAGTTTTTTGAAAATAAATGTTAATCCGTGTGTATTTATTATAATCATAAAAAATATATTATAAATCAACTGGCAACATCAACAGACCTTCCGCTCAGCCGCCATTTTGACGTGATCTGTCACTCTCAACGAAACGCCCGTGATAGTCACACGCATTTACGTTCGCTGAGTGTTCTCTCGCATCTGTTACACCTTGAGTTAAGTAGCTTTATTCCTCGGAAAAACTTTTGTGAAACTTATATTAATTGATCGTGAAAATGCCGAAAGGACGTGTGTTGAAAGCACAATCGAGACAGTTAGTGTTAAAACTTCATAAGTATTTTGAGCAAGAAAATCAAAATGGCGGACCTCTTATACCTATCACGCAAGTCCGAAACCGTGTTGCAGCCGCGTTGGGGATCAGTCTATCAACTGTGACTAAAATCACTACTGATGCCTACGGCAGGAGCGGCTTGGAGCAAAACAAACCATCTACACCAAAAAGAAAGCGCCGGGCTCATAAGGTGACAGCTGTTGATGACTTTGACGCTGACGCTATTCGTCGTCATGTATATGATTACTACTTGAGAAAAGAAATTCCAACTTTGAGAAAACTTATTGTTTCTTTGAAAAGAAGTGGTCTATTTCATGGTGAAAAATCTTCTTTGGTCAAAGTTTTGAACACAATTGGCTTTTCATATAAAAAGTTAAATAAAAGAAAATTATTAATGGAACGCACAGATATAGCTATAGCACGTTGTGATTTTTTAAGAGAGGCAAAGAAAATACAAGATTGGGCAAATATTGTTTTCACGGATGAAACATGGCTCAACGCTAACCACACACTATCTCGTTTCTGGACTGATGATACTGCTGATTCCACTTCCTCAGTACCAATGGGAAAAGGTGAGCGCCTAATCATTTGCCATGCAGGTACAGCAAAAGGATTTGTACAAGACGCACTGTTGGCATTTAAATCGAAGAAATCAAATGACTACCACGAAGAGATGAATGCAAATGTGTATGAAGAGTGGTTCAAAAAAATGCTCATTTCATTGGAAGAACCATCAATAATTTTTATTGATAATGCGCCCTACAACTCCCGTCAAATTGACAAAATGCCAACACAGGCTAATAAAAAGCATGAAATAATTAATTGGCTTCGGGACAATGGAGAAAATGTGGACGACTCAATGTTAAAAGTTGAATTAATAAAAATATTAAAAACCAAAAAGAGAGCAAAACGCTATGTAATCAATGAAATGGCAGCAGAATATGGCCATACTGTTCTTCAGATTCCTCCATACCACTGCCAGTACAACGCAATAGAACTTATATGGGCACAAGTAAAAGGCCATGCTGCGAGATGCAATACAAGCCCCCCATTCACAGCGAATAAAATGTTGCAATTGCTAAAAAATGCTTGCACCCACGTAACGGCCGAGAACTGGGCAAGTGTGGTGGAAAGAACTAAAAGAGTAATATTATCTGATTGGGAACGTGATATTGCGTTTGATAATATATTATCTACACAAGAGCTAATAATAACTGCTACTGAAGACTCCTCATCGGAGGAGTCTAGTGTTGATTATCATTCCGACGACTCGTGCTAATAAAATAAATTAAAATATCCTGATTGTTTTATTTGTATTCATGTATTAACTAAGAAGAAAGTAAAACTTTATATAATGTTATTAAATGTCTTTTAATACTCGTAACATCGATTTCTACCGATTATTTTTAATCTGTGGCATAATCGTAGTAACCATTATGTGTGACATCACTAAGTGGGCGGTACCCATCCATAAAGTACAAATATTATTTGTATGATATTTGTACGTAAGCAATACAAAACTTAATGAGCGTGAGCTGTCAAAAGACTGATAATATGATGGACGCAGTATAGGCCAACTAAATTTCGCCAATTTTGTAGTTCCAAGAGGTCGCCTGCACTGTCGCTTCTTACAGATATTTCTAAAACGGTTCAAACGGAACTACAATGTGAAGCGAATACTACCGCCACAGTCGAGATCAGATCTCAATTGGTGGAGGGAAGCAATAAAGAACAAATCTCTCCTACATCAGAGGCCATACACTCACTTCCTAATAACAGACGCAGCGGATGCGGGTTGGGGTTCCCAACTGAACGAGACTCTGTTGTCAGGCACTTGGACAAAGGATCAGATGAGATGGCACTCGAATTGGAAAGAGCTGTTCGCAGTATATGTATCAATCCGGAATCGATCTCATTGTTTGAAAGATGCCCACGTTCTAGTCCAGTCCGACTATCGGACTGTAGTCTCGTACATACGGAACGAGGGGGGAACACAATCCCTGAATCTGCTAAATCTAACTCACAAATTATTGAGGTTGACAAACAGAGAGAACATACTCTTGTCAGCCCATTATCTCCCGGGGAGATACAACGGTACAGCCGATCGCCTGTCAAGAGGACAGCGGCTGTCAGAGTGGCATCTGTTGCCCACTGCAACAAACCGATTATTTCATCGTTGGGGAATCCCAGACGTCGACCTGTTCGCGTCTGCAGAAACAGCCGTGGTCAACAGATATGTCTCACTAGACTGCAAAGATCGTTCAGCGCTTTTCTCAAACGCCTTCAGTCGAGAGTGGGACTTCCATCTGGGGTGGGTATTTCCACCGCCCAATCTCATACCTCGGGTACTGGCACATTTAAACAAGTCCAAAGGTCGCTATATCATAATTGCACCCCTGTGGGAAAAAACTTTTTGGTTAGCGGATCTGAAAGGACGGGCCTTAGAATCACCGCTACCGATCGAGAGACTTTCGGAGAGTCTGATCGACACGGTAACGGGATTACCGCCCCCACAAATAGACCAACTGACCCTGCAGGCTTGGTTAGTTGGAAGTGGGGGGAGCAATTAAGTAGCTGGTCAGAGCTAGAAAAGCAATTATTAGGTAACAGTTGGAGACCATCTTCAATGAAAACCTACTTTCCAGCTATTAAACGGTGGTTTAAATGGTGTGATGAGAATGCAGTTAATTCTCAGAAACCAGAAATGCACCAAATAGCTAGATTTCTGGCATACTTGCATTTACAAGAGAGGCTTGCTTACAACACAATCTTGACTCATAAGTCGGCCATATTCACATTTTGTCAAATTAATTTAGGACAAGGTCAGAAAGACAGTTTTCTTATAAGGCAAATTCTCAAAGCGATTGCTACGGCACGTCCGTTGAAACCCAAAGCACCTGTATGGGATATTCAACTGGTGTTCAACTGGTTATTAAAATCTCATAAAAATAATTCATTATTTGAAGTCTCTCGAAGGACTGCAGCTATTCTTTTGCTTGCATCTGGAAGAAGGGTGCATGACCTTACATTGCTGCATATATCTGAATCTCAAATAGAGATCTCGGAGAATAAAATAGTCTTGTGGCCAGTATATGGGTCTAAGACAGACTGTCCAACATAGGCAATCTGGATGGGCTTTACTAAAACACCCAAACCCACAAGTTTGTCCGGTTAAATGGGTAAGAGATCTAATCTCTATAACCAAAGAACGAAGAGAACAACAGGAAGGATAAGACAATTTATTCATTACAATACTTGGCAAGCCACGGCCAGCTTCACGAACAGTGATTGGAGGATGGTTGAAATCTGTTTTAAAGGAGTCAGGAGTACAGGCCACTCCTGGATCATTTCGTTCAGCAGTGGCTTCGGCTAGTTGGGTGGATAACCATACAGTCGATGATATATTAGCAAGGGGAAACTGGAAAAGTGAACAGACTTTTAGGATATTCTATTGTAAGCAAATAGAAAGAAAGACTAATGATTCTAGATTACTGTTTAATAATTTTCAACCTGAATAAGCTCGGTTGCATAATCATATCTAAAATATAAAATCTTGATTTTTTATTTAATTTGAATATGTGTTAATAATTATTGTAACAATAACATATGCTAATAATTAAAATTCTGATAATTTATTAACATTTAAATAAATTGTAATCATTTATGATTATTAATTTATTTCATTATTGTTGTAATTTACATAGCGTTTTGTGTTTGTCACCAGCAGATAACAAACAAGTCTTCATAACGACGCTGTGTATTTTTAAGTAAACACATAATATAATATTTTGAATTACAACAAAATTGTTATTATGTGTTGAAAGAAAAATACACAGCGTCGCAGGAATGTCTTCCTGGTGAAGACGCTATGAGGGTAAGAGGCGCTCACCAGCCTTTATAAAACATAAATCTTGGCGCCACTTCCGGTGACTCACAGGTCTAGTACCAACATAGCAGGGTTAACAGTTGATTTACAACGGTAAATAATCACTTCACAAAATCATCTTCATAACGACGCTGTGTATTTTTAAGTAAACACATAATAACAATTTTGTTGTAATTCAAAATATTATATTATGATTTTATCTTTTCGCGCGGGTGGTTCAAGTTTATTAATGACTAACGATCGCTAGCGGCTTAGCGATCGTTAGTCATTAATAAACTTGTGCTCATTATACTGGATATGTTGGAAAGTAGTTATACGTTCTCCAAATGTTAGACTATTATGATATTTTAACAAAAGAAATTGAAAATAGAATCCTTCCATTTGATTATCACTCACCAAAGGAATATCTGAAAATTACAATACAATCTCTATTATTTATACTGTAGTGTGTACTGTTCGTGGACGACTTGAGCATGCCCCAGAAGGAGCAGTGGGGCGCGCAGCCGCCGTTGGAGCTGCTGCGGCAGTGGATCGACCACGGCCATTGGTACGACCTGAAGGAAATGGTGCGGCAGGAAGTTGTCGACGTGGTCAGTAGCACCGATTTTTCTAAAATTAATTGTCATTTTTTTTTAAATTCGATTTAAAGAAATCCCTGTATTGGTTGACAGAAATGTAATTTTTTAATTCAAGTTCTTTATATGGAAAAAGTCTTGTTCAAAACGTTTGAAAGTATCCGTGAAAATAGTTGCTAGGTAAGGATGAAATTGAAGTAGAGGACCTAACAAATATCCGTTTCAGGGATATTATCAGCTACGGATAGATTAGCAGGTGACACTGTCGGTACAGCAGTGAAAACCTTGTCCCACATGGGGTATAGTCCAGAATAGGAGTTTCCTCCGTCTTATTAGATTAGATACCCGCAATTAGATAGATAGGTAGATTCAAAAGTGCTTACAAAGCGCCACCAAGATTTTGTGTGTGCTGAGGCGGCTGTCAAACAAAAATAAATCCATAATTTCTCGCTCGACTAGTTGCAAGATTAGCGTCGACAATAATTGCTGATCATTATAGTATGGCGTTATACTGATATACTCTGTGAAAAGGACACGTGCGTCGTCTTGCGCGATGAAGCTAGGTATGAGTAGTTGTAATAAATCTGTAATAAGTTGTTACGAGTTCTTGTAAGGAAACACTGTTTTTATCTATTTACTTCTTGTATTGCTCCTATGTAAACTATGAAGTAGCTAAACTTAATCTATTTGGACGCTAGGAGAATTTTTATATCGTGGGAATCCTGCCAAAACCCAATCCGCGGCTACTCGTTTCCTCAGGGTTTTAGAACGAGGCATAAAAAGGGCATTCCCATAGGCTACAACAATGAAACGCCGACATTAAATCACTATTAATAACACTATATAGGTAAGAAACAAAGTTACATAAATCTTGTACAACTTACCCCTTTTGGAGTTTATTATATCACTTATTTATAGTAATATCAATAGCACTAAATGCTAACAAAGACCACTATTAATTTCGACTATGGCACATAAAACACAATGTACCGTATTACGTCCTGTCTCCTTGGACAGCTGATCGGAAATGCCCTCGACCTACCGTGACCTACCTAATATAAATTAAACAAAAAGAAAAAACTAAAACCAAAAATGAAACTGGGATTCTATCTCGCGCCAGCGGTTGACAACGCCTAGTATAATAGCGGAAGCCGTCACCCCTGATCTGTAGCGAGTTTGGCCACAAGTTCGGCGTTTCTCGCCAGTGGAGATAATCAAAACTGATCAGAGATCCACTTAAAATAGGAAAAAAAAAACGCCTAGTATAAGTCTACTACATCGTTGCCGCTGCGCCACGGTCGCCGAGTTCGTTTTGCTTAAACTATCTAATAACTAATGAGACATTAAAATCGTCGATATCATACTAATTCATAATAAAGTTACATCATACTCGTATAATATGAGTATTGATTGCACATAAATGAAAGATTTTACATATAGTTGTCTACATGTAAAGATTACACTCACTGAAACAGTAATTTGGAGTGGTGCACCATGTTGTCGTAGTTTCTCTACAGTATGTTTTGCTAGTTATTATGTTTATTGTTTCCAGCTCTTTGTATCAGCCATGCTGCCTCCGGGTGGAGGCTCAAACTTGATATCATCTAGACTAACGCGGCACATGCTCCTCATCACCCTCGATTCCTTTGAAGACAATACGCTTAATAAGATTTTTATCACCATAATGGACTGGCATTTCGCTAAAGGGTTCCCGGATAATCTCGCCAGACAGAACAAGGTCGGTTATTATAATCTGTGTTTTTACCTTTTCTGTATATTGTAGTTCATTGAAAGCTTTTGTATTGCCGTCGTGTGGTATCCGGCTGAATAGAATAGTACCACCCTCATTTCATACCGAGGTGTCGTAAAAGGAGACCAAGGTAAGTCGACCCGCCGTGTGGTATCCGGCTGAGTAGAATAGACCACCCTCATTTCATACCGAGGTGTCGTAAATGGCGACTAAGGTAAGTTGACCCACCGTGTGGTATCCGGTTTAGTAGAATAGACCACCCTCTTTCTTACCGAGGTGTCGTAAAATACGACAGAGGTAAGTTGACATCAGGCAGGCGGCCGGTCGTAAAAACGCAGCCAAATCATGTGACAGTATGTTTATAACATGACCCCACTTAGAGTGGGATAAGGGCAGGAAGATGATGATGAAAGCTTTAGTATTGACTTGTAAATATTTTTTGGATTTGAATACTTTGGATCACTGGTGAATATTTGTATCATGCGCTGATTAGTTTAGACGTCTGTCAATTATTTTGAAAACTTGATTATTTTGAAAGTTTCTAGCATACTTTGACGTTATACGATCTTCACTATTTGCTCTGCTATTTCTTGTGAATAGTTTAGTTTTTGATAATTATAAATAACTTACTAAATTAAACATAACATTGATTGATTATTTTTTCGTCTAAAAATTATTAAGACTGAATATTTTTGCTACAGCAAACGTCAAAATTTATTTTAAAGTAAGTAGCGGCCTGTTACCATCCAACTGCTGAGAATAGGCCTCTTCTCTCTGTTTTTGGCGAGAAGGTTTGGAACCATCCTCACGCTACTCCAATGCGGATTGTTAGGTTACACATCTCCAGAATTCTCTAGAGATATGCAGGTTTCCTCACGATGTTTTCCTTTACCGAAAAGCGTGTGATAAATTGCAATTATCAATTAGGCACGTAAGTTTTAACAGAAACTTATTGGTGTCTGCCGGGGTTTAAAACCGTGACCTCCTCGAATGAGTCGCACCTCTGAGTTTACACAGCTTCAAATTTCTTTTTACGTTGTTAATGTATAGAACCGGCTATGCTCACGTGTTATTCTATTGGGTTAGCCCGACTAGTTTCGAACCAATCCGGGGCACTTATTCATAAGCTCTTTACACGACGTTACCGCGGCGGGAAATTCTTTTTACGTTTTCTGAATATCAGCAACAATTTCAAGATTTAATGAAAATTTTCTGATCGCGCAGTCGATAGTAGCAGCAACGATGGAAGTGTACAAAACCGTGACACTCCAATTCCTTCCCACGCCCAGCAAGTGCCACTACCTGTTCAACCTGAGGGACTTTGCGCGCGTCATCAAGGGCGTGCTGCTCGTGCCGGCCACCCACATGAAGGACGTCGGCAAACTTGTGCTGCTCTGGATACATGAAACGTACAGAGTGTTTTACGACAGACTAGTGGATGATGCTGACCGGTAAGACATAATATTCTTGGCCTATTTTCAAATTCAAAATATTCTTTATTCAAGTGGACTGTTAACAGTACTTTTGAATTGTCAAATGTTTTAAAGAAGCTACCACTGATTCGGAAGTTTGCTCCTACCGAGAAGAACCAGCTAGAAACTCGGCGGATAATCTTTTAAAAAACCGTACTATTGAACAAATGGAATGCATACAAATGTTAAGTTACTGGATGCTTGCCAAAGTAAAGTTAATGTATAAACATCGGCTATACTCACGTCTCATTCACGTCTTCACTCATAGAGGGAGGCTGATAAAGAGATGGGTAGATTTTTTGTATCGTGACTAATATTCATAGTTAATGAATTGAAACCGGCTATACTCACGTCTTATTCTATCGGGTTAGCCCGACTAGTTTCGAACATCTGGGCCACTTATTTATGAGCTCTTTTCACGACGTTATCGCAGCGGGAACTGCGTACAGCACCTCGCTGGGAGGGTCACGATAGCTTAATTTAAAAAAAACAAAGTAAAGCTTTTGTTGTATTTCCTCTTCGTACCTCGCGGTCAAATAATTTAGAATCTGGCGAACGACACAAGGATATGTTGGTTGATATATTTTTTTAACTCTGGCGCTTCTCCGTTCATATCCATGTCATGATACAAACAATCTACCCATCACTTTATCATCCTTCCAGTCAATTATACAACCACATCATATTTCATATTCGATCACGCAATATTCATCTTTCGTTATGTGTCCAATCTTGCGTTTTTCATATTTTCTTCAAAAACTACTTCCTCTACAGGCTGAAGTTGTTCTAGTCAATTATCCATCCACATTCGATCACGCAATATTATTCTTTCATTATGTGTCCATCTCAATCCTGCTCTTTTCACCTTTTCTCCAAAAAGTAATTGCTCTACAGGCTGAAGTTGTTTGACGTGGTGTACAAGGCGGTGTACGCTAACTTCCGCGTGCACATGGACCAGGTGCTGACGGACCTAGGGTACGTGCCAGATGGCGAGAAGTGTGCCAACAAACACGCAGCGAACATATTTTTCGGCAATTACATGGAACCTGACGCGGATCCAAAAATATACGACCAGGTAAATTATCAACAAAGATTTATTTATTTATTTATTGATGTGCTAACCTATAAATTATATACAATGCTTCTTAGTTAGGAGTCAGATGTTGTCCCAATTCAACGGCCAAATCATTACTTTATTTCTAGTAACATCTTGTAAAAGTGGGTAACGAAATATTATTATAAGTAATACGAAAATAAATAATTAAATAAATGAAATAAAATTTATTCGGAACTATAAAAGCACTTATACAATGGCAACGAAGACACTGCAAAAGTAAAAACTGCGCTTCAGATGTCAATACCCGCCTCCTTAAAATTTAACAATAAACAGTGTTCCAATGATAACTAAACTAAATTATGTTAATGTTAAATTTTTTTTATATAAATAAGTAAAATGCAACAATTTCTGTATGATATGGCCTATAACACTGCTGTCAGGTAAGTTTTTATAGAAAAACTCAGAAGTGTCTACGACAGACGATTTGCACTCTAGAAAGACTTTATTTAGCAAGGCTTCTACTCACTTTCACCGTATGTACATCAAGGCAAGGAATAACTATAATCTTTATGAATACTAAAACAATATTAAAAGGTATGTCGTATACCGATCAAGGACTCGTTCAACTACTACGGACCGGCAACACCACTCTGACGCCGAAAGGCAATACTGTTCAGGACAGAACTTCCATCGGCTAGAATTGGATTGCACTGCAGGTATTAGATCTAGATGACATGGCAGTGAAGATGGAGTACTATTTGGAGGAGTACAACGTGGTGTCCTCATCACCAATGGCGCTGGTGATGTTCCGCTACGCACTGGACCACATCTCGCGATGTACGCGCGTGCTCTTACAAGATAATGGTATGTCTTTAATTAATATAAAATTTGGGAACAGCTACGGTAAAACATGGAACATACAATCAGATGTATCATCGACCGAAACGATGGGAATCTACTGCTTCTTATGTGTCTCTTCAAGTTTACAGTCTTAAACAACTTGAATTTTATCCTGTTCATCTAGTAATAAGTCAACCCATAATGCAAAAAAGACTTGATGATCCAAATTCCATAATATACCATCGTTCCTACCCGTGTTGGGAGCATGCACTGACAAAGTTTCAGCTTTTATGAAATGACGAAGGTCTGGCGCTCGCGGGATCTTGGGCCATAACAATATTGAACACGTTGAAACGTTTCCTATATTCTACGCGATTTCAGCTTGATGCTGTTTAAAGGTAACCTTTTGCTGGTCGGAGTTGGCGGAAGTGGTCGAAGCAGCGCGGTGAAACTTGCTGCTAGCATTTTGGAAATGAATGTCATACAGGTGTGGTTATAAATTTTCGTTATCATCATGTGCATTAATTAAATTTTACAGATGTGTTTAAGCCGGTGTGTAGTCCACTTAATTTTAAGAAAATCTATTAGCGGATTCTGCTAGTAGATTATTTTTACTGTTGTGAACAAAAATTTTAAGACATGCGTGGAGATACCGTAGTTAATATTCATTGTAATATTTTTATTTTTACAAACTTATGAAGGATTAAAATACCTCACAGTTCGGATGATTATATCGAAATCTGGTAATGCATTGTTACCATGCAAAAAAGTTTTTGTAGAAGTTGAATCATTCTCAATGAATCAATAAAAAAATTTGCGGTTAAATATTACAGAGGATGTTAAAATATTGTACCAAATATACATGCAGCTGATTGTAATACGACATTTAACGTTATTAAGTTTTGGTAATAGCTTTGGCCCATCATTAAATAGCTGATGAACCATTAA
This sequence comes from Morpho achilles, assembly GCA_947086495.1. NCBI lineage: Eukaryota > Metazoa > Arthropoda > Insecta > Lepidoptera > Nymphalidae > Morpho > Morpho achilles. The sequence continues at coordinate 1,112,985 of CAMTZB010000013.1, read as the reverse complement.
TAATAATACTATGTTTTTACCAGATTGAGATATCCCGTGTATACGGTCAGAACGAGTGGCGCGATGACATCAGAAAACTGCTCATGAAAGCTGGTATTATCGGCAAACCGTTGGTTTTTCTGTTTGCAGACAATCAGGTGACTGTTATTGCATCAAGATTAAAACTATCGAAATTAATACATTTGTGTTGATTGTTGCGTTTATTTTTTTTTAGTAATAACCGTAAAGTCCGTAAAGGAGAACCTGCAAACTCAACTTTTGCGAAGCTGAACTTACGTTTGTTAGGGCACATACCTGTAGATAATTAATAAGAAGTCTTAAGATTCGCAATCTCGCACTAGAAGACATTGTTCTGGTCGACTTGTAAAACATACAGTCCAGCTTCCACGGTATGAACTAGTTACCAGAGTTTCTAGGGTTAGGTTAGGCAAAAGCTTATCGTAAAAATTATCATAATTTTTAGAAGTACCAATCATGATATATGGACTTTATACGATATTTTCATACAAGCATTAAGGTTTTTAAACTAGTTAACAGAGTTCCGAACGATAGGTAGCCGAATCCATGTCGTAGGAATCACTCCACGACCTATGTCACTGGATGAGAAATGACTGAAAATATGGTTTATACGAATCTAGATATTTTTAATTTATGTTATTTTATATCTTGTCACTTTTTCAGATAATGTACGAGGGTATGGTTGAAGATATAAATATGCTACTCAATACGGGAGACATTCCTAATCTGTATGGGATGGATGAGAAAGTTGAGATACTGGATAAAATGCAAACAGCTGTCCGGGAAGCCGTTAGTATATATTGGAATCTTTGTTATTTTCATATTTTCGTGTTCTCCTTTACCCTACACTCTCATAGAATTATTTTTGATTTTTATCCTATACAGCTGTATTCTAACAGACATTGAGTTTTTTTACTGCTAATCCAACATGTACAGAAATTCAAAGGCAAACACAGCAATTTTATTTAATTCTTAAAGCTTTTTTCTAAAACAATAAACACTGTCTCATGATATGACTAATAATTCTTAACTAATTCATCATCTTCCTGCCCTTATCCCACTATAAGTGGGGTCGGCACAACATGTTATAAACATCTTGTCACATGATTTGGCTACGTATTTTACGACCGGCCGCCTGCCTGACGTCAACTTATCTTAGTCGTATTTTAAGACACCTCGATAAAAAAGAGGGTGGTCTATTCCACTTAACCAGATACCAGTGATGAGTCAACTCACCATAGTCGCCTTTTACGACACCTCGGTAAGAAAAGAGGGTGGTACTATTCTATTCAGTCGGATATCACACGGCGTAATAATTCTTAACTAATTACCAATATCGAAATAACCACATATAATAACATCGGAAACAAGCGAGTAATTGTAGTGGTTGGTGCAATAACTGATATTGCATTTCAGGGAAGGAAAATGGAAACAACTCCGCTGGCTATGTTCGGTTTCTACGTGGAGCGTGTGAAAGCAAACCTCCGTATTGTGCTGGCGATGTCTCCTATAGGGGACTCGTTTCGAAATCGCCTGCGAATGTTCCCATCGCTCATCAACTGCTGCACCATTGACTGGTTAGTGAAGTGTTTACAACTAGTGTCTCGACCCTGGTTCACTTAGGTACGAATGTGACGGTGTGGGGTGGAATTGTCATATCAAGCATCCAACTGATAGTCATGTCATTTTCGACCTCTTTAGTTACCATTTTTCTATAACTCATAAGATATTAATTTAAATTATATGATCTAAAGCACTATATTCATAATACCACTAGGCTGTGGGATAAATTAATTGTTATTTTTTTCTGTTGTGTAAGTTTCACAAACAATTTGAAAGAAGCTTTGTGATAGAAGATATGATATGGTAAGATGGGATAGAAGCATCATTGAGCTCGCAGAATCTGGAGAGCACAGAAGATCTACTAGCGTCAAGTAAAGCAATACTAAAGGTGCCTCCTGCGAGACGAGACTACGCTTAGGGCGTTTCTATTATAGGGCTGGTGGCATATCTACGATGAGGCATTACGCAATCGGCCCTACTAATCTTCTTAACGCTGTTCCAATCCGCATTGGGACAGCGTAGGTAGCCAACCCTTCTCTCCAGAAACGAAGAAAGGAGGCCTATGCCTAGCAGTGGGATAGTAACAGGCTATAATGCATCTTCTTAACCAGTATACCCTTTACAGGTTCACAGCCTGGCCGCCTGAGGCGTTGGAGCGCGTGGCATCCATGTTTATAGCTACAATGGAAAGCGTTGACAGCGATCTATGCGCATCCTGCGTTGAGATGTGCCAGCTGTTTCACACGAGCGTAGTGCAGCTCAGCGACAGGTGACTCTGCGTTATAAGGCTTGGAAATAAAATAAGCTTATCTATCTCTAACTGTGGAGCACAATCCATTAGTTTCTCTCCTACTTTTCTTTCTAATTTACAATTCAAACAACGCGCTGCAATTTTAGATTTCCTCTCCGCTCATATTTCATTTCATTCACTCAGCTCATTCTTGCAGATTTTATTCTGAACAAAAACGAAAGGTATATGTAACGCCCACGAGCTATTTGGAGCTTATAAAGGCCTTCCAGAATCTTTATGCTCTGAAAGTGGACCAAATAACTAAATCTAGAATGCGGTAAGTAACTATGGTTAGTGAAATAATTATAAAATTATAGAAAATCACTGTGAAGAACCTTTAATTCTGGAAAGAAGAATTCCAACCAAATTGGTTACACACGGTTATGTTTCTACTTAAATCTTTCCTAGTTTTGACTCTTGGACCTTTTCTACCTATTCTTTTTATTAATGTATATTTATTTTGTTTGCAAAAGGTTTATAATTATAATCATCACAATTTATTTTAGTCATGGAAATCATGTGATCAAAAGAGTTTTAAGTATGAATGTGGATGGACGTATGTCTAGGGGGAGGCAGAAAAAAAGATCGATGGATTGTGTGGTTAATGATATGCATATTAAAGGAATGGCACTAGAGTTGACGAATGATAGCGGAGAATGGAAGAAGACGACATATTGTGCCTGTGGGGCCAACACGTAGTGGCCTGGAGTCAGCGGAATTTGGTCTCACTCTTTAGTTGAGAACGGTTCGGCGTTGTGAAATAAAACACTCTATATTTATGTGATAATATTATATTTTTCTGCCTCTATGTTTCCCCTTTTCAAACATCCACAGACCATAGCGAGTACACAGAGTAAGTCTCTAATCTCGGACGTGGTAATATAGATTATAAATCCCCACATACCGACCCCACTTAGGGTGGGATAAGGGTAAGAGAATGAATCATCATAATTTATTTCAGTTTGTATTATTCTAATTTATTTCATGGTATATTTTAGTTACGAGACGGGCCTTGAGCAGTTGGACTTCGCGGCCGGGCAGGTGGCGGTGATGCAGCAGAACCTCATCGACTTGCAGCCACTCCTGGTAGAAACGTCAGATAAAACCGAGAAGCTGATGATCAAGATCGAGCAGGACACCGTTGTAGTCGAGAAACAGAAAGAGGTAGAGATATTATACTTTGAGGGTCGCCATTTTAAAACTATACAAAAATTAAATAAATGGACAATATTAAATGGCATTTATATCTCATTTAGAAGTCTTTAAAGTCGAGTGTTTTACATCGATACCTTTATTACATACAATCGTTTCATATTCTGATGTACTGTTTCTTATTGTTAAGAATAGTAATTAATTAAGTAAATGTAAAGGATGACCTTTCTCGAAGAGTTAATGATGGATGTCATACTATCGACAGTTTCCAAAATTATGAAGATTACGTTTAAGTAATCGAACTGCAGTTTATATCTTAAATCTAACTGTTTTAAAATTAGGAGCCGCAGATTTTCATTTTGAATGTAGAATTGCAGCTATTTTCAATATTTTAAATTGTTTTTTTTTTCATATTTCTACCATTTGCCTGATTCCCAACATTTCTTTGAGTAAGCTAAGTCGAAGAATGCTAGAATCACTTGAAAATAAGAATATTAAGCAGACCAAATTTGAATTCCTGAAGGATAAGTATTTCAATCCAGATCTGGTATTTTAGATAGTAGGCGCAGATGAAGCTCTAGCCAACGAAGCAGCCGCCGCGGCTCAAGCCATCAAAGACGACTGCGAGTCGGACTTAGCTGAAGCGGTGCCCGCGTTACAAGCAGCCTTAGACGCCCTGAACACCCTCAAACCGGCAGACATAACTCTGGTGAAGTCCATGAAGAACCCACCCGCTGGCGTGAAGCTCGTCATGGAAGCGGTGTGTGTGATGAAAGGGATCAAGGGCGATAGGAAGATGGACGCCAATGGTGAGCTAATAGGACATTTCTACATCATACACCTGTCCTTATTCACCTTTTGCGACACATCGTTAAGAAATGCGGGTTGTCTTTTTTACTCAACGGGATACCACACAGTGGTTCAACTTGTCTTCGTCGCCTTTTGCAACACATCGGAAAGAAATGCGGGTTGTCTTCTTTACTCAATGGGATACCACAAGGTGGGTCTACTTTTCTTAGCCACCCTTTGCGACATTTCGGTAAGAAATGAGGGTTGTCTTTTCTACTCAACCGGATACTACATGGTGGGTCAACTTACCTTAGTCGCCTTCTACGACACCTTGGTAAGAAATGAGGGCGATGTATTCTACTCAGCCAGATACCACACGGGTTAATAGGAGATTTATATGTATAAATCAAATCAAAATAATCTTTATTCAAAGAAGCTCTTTCAATAACTTTTGAATCGTTAAGGATCAATATGATTAATGAAGCTTAAACTGGTTCGGAATGTTGCTCTTATCGAGAAGAATCAGAAAGAAACTCGGCGGTCAATCTTTTAATGGCAAGACATGTGTATTTATCTATTCTAAGCTTCTATGCTTCTTAACGAGACGATATAAAGTAAAATTTCAACATCATTTTTGTTACAAAATATTCTTATGCTTATTTGTTTCTTCGGATATTATATTTTCCACTTTTAGGTAAGCCTTATGAAGACTTCTGGGGTCCGTCGCAAAAAATGCTAGGTGATATGAAGTTCTTGGACAGTCTTAAAAACTATGATAAGGACAACATTCCCACCGCCATAATGAAGAAAATCAGAGACAAGTAAGTATTTGAATTACTTGTTGTCACTCTATGGAAATATCTATACGCGAAGTTATAATTAAAAAACCTGTCAAACAAATGCATACCTATAATTAAAAAAAACTATCTGTTTGAATCCCAAAGTTGGTAGATCTACCACTAGGTTGAAAGATATTACTTTAAGATCGAGATTAATACAGTAGCTCTGTACAGTATTGGACAAACACAAGGCCATCTAGCTCAATATTGTTAAAAAATGTATGGCCAGCGATGGTCATATATCGATTTTGCAGATTTATTTAATGATGTACAGAATTTAATTAAACCTTCACCGGCGGGCCATTTCCTTGCAATCGATTGAGTTGATAAACTCGGCTTCTTCGATGCTTAACAAGTCTTCATTTATATAGAACCTTTGGCTTAACTCTAACTCAGAAAAAATAATGCAGAGAGAATATACAGTAAATAAAGACAGATGTAAAATTTTGACAAATTCGAAGGTACATTCCGGACCGAGAGTTCGACCCGGCCGTGATTGCGAAGGTGTCGTCCGCTTGCGAAGGACTCTGCAAATGGGTCCGGGCAATGGACGTGTATGACAGAGTCATCAAGGTAAGTACGAATCTACTGTAAAAGCGCAACCGAACCAGTTCGTGTATAGGATAAAACTAAACTAAATAATAATATCGCCTTTGGTTGTCACAGATAAAGTTGCTGCATGTCAATTTTTAATAGTATAGTATTGACATAAAAAAATCATAAATCGTATAGAACATTTCTTCCTCTTAAATTTCTATCCCCAGGTCGTGGCACCGAAAAAGGCAGCTTTGGCGGAAGCTGAATCCGAACTGCAAATGCAAATGAACACTTTGAACGAGAAAAGAGCTCAACTACAAGGAGTGTTGGATAAACTACAGGTATGAAAATTATATTTTAGTTAAAAGAAAAGATTTGATAAATGAATGAAAATACACTGTAATCAGTTAAAGTTTTCCAAATCTTTATTTGACCTTTTTGTGTTGAGATTTATTCAGTACTTAGTACCTTACGGTTATCATATATTTAAAAAAATTAAAGAAGGTCTTTCCCCAACATTGGATATTATTAACAAGCTGATATTTTGCTTTTTGAGTAAACTTTATAAAATATGATAATTGTTAAAAAAAAAACCAGTAGGTCCGTAGCCTAAATAACAAAGTAAAATTCAGCAAATTTAACCTGATAGATTGTCCTATCTGTAAAAAAAGACTTAAACAATTATTGTTATTGTCTAGGCGCTAAACGACGAGTTTGCAGAAATGACTCGCAAAAAGAAGGGTCTGGAAGACGAAATCGATCTTTGTTCTACTAAACTCTCCCGGGCTGAGCAATTAATAGGGGGGTTGGGAGGTGAGAAAGCTCGGTGGACTGACCTGGCGAGGCAGCTGCAGGAACTTTTGTCCAATATCATAGGTAACTATTAATGCCCAGCGATGGTAGCTTCAATATTGAGATAAATTAATTTAAGAACTTTTTTAAGCATTATCATCATTCTGCCCTTATCCAACTCTAAGTGGGGTCGGCACAACATGTTATAAACATGTTGTCACATGATTTGGCTACGTATTTTACGATCGGCCGCCTGCCTGACTTCAATTTACCTTAGTCGTATTTGTGACACCTCAGTAAAAAATGTGGGTGGTCTATTCTACTCAGCCAGATACCACACGGCATAAGAACTTTTTTTAAGCGTTTTCATAGAAAACTTTATCTTACAATTTCTTTGACTGAATTGACAGAATTGATGGTTGATTTGATATATATAAGTAGAGTGGTTTATTCTTTAACTAAGACATGTTTCGCCACGTCAGTTTCAGGAATGCAATAATTTCTTGTATGCCATTTACTATTTGGTGATGTCAAGGACAGTGTATCTCCAATCTTTTTTGCCTAATCTAGCTGTCAACCAAGTCATCGGGAATCAAATCATTCAGACCCTTATTATATTATAATATACCCTCAACTTATGTATGGTACAATGTGATCTGGAAGAAAAAAAGTTTTATATACCTTATATGTTAGCCAGGTATATAAGCTACTTAAAAATTATACTGTTGAGCCTAAAAGATAGAGAGATTAAGTTCCACAGTAATAGTGTCAGTGTGGATCAACACACTGCTATTAACTCCAGCTATTTTCGAACCAGGGATCGATCAAAATTTATGGACCTTGTTTCAGGCGATGTACTGCTGTCGGCTGGATTTATAGCGTACTTGGGCCCCTACACCGTCAACTACAGACGCGAGCTGGTGCAGATGTGGAATCAAAGGACAAAGGATCTAAGTTATTATAATTTTAAAATACAACTTTATATATATTGCAATGGCCTGATAAATTTCATCAGAGTTGAGTGCTGCTTCCTAGATTAAAACACCTAGAAATACTATCAACTTAAAAGCAAAGATTTTAAGACAAAATAATATCATATAGGTACATGTTGAACAATCGCTAATGAAAATAAATAATATTTATTATTGGTTTCCTCTTATAAGTAACTAGCGGCCTGCCCCTGCTTCGCACGGGTATAAAATATATATCCCAGTGTAAAAAAAATGATTGAAATCGATCCAGTACTTTGATTTATTCATTACTGCCCGTGGCCCGCAAGCGTTAAATTTGGAGAAAAACAATTTCCTTTCCCTATACCAAGAAGATTTCCTGCTATCTTTGGAATATCTAAATTCATATAGTACATTTACTTATTTACATTTTCCCTATGTATTTTATTTTTACAATTAATTACAGAAAGTATTTAAGCAAACTCTTGAAAGAGCGACATAGCTGCTAAAGTCGAAGTGTTATAGGGCGAAGCGCGGCGTCCTCACGGCATTTTAAATCTGTAAGATCTCCGAAAATGTTCACTTAAATTACATGCTGTAAACGGCCATATTGATCTATATTAAATCAACAATATATTTAAGGTACTTATTTGGATAAGGATTAATGCTGTATTGTATAAAAATTGCTTCAAAAATATGGCATTATTTTTCGTAAAAAGTAAATGACAAAAAATGCTATAGTGGGTTATCCATAAGAGATAGACATATACCATCGCGGACTTTTCTGTAGACCTTTTCAAGGTGTACAAATACTTAGTAAATTATTTTGATAAATCTCGTAGGGTTTAGCCTGCGTTTGCAATGTAAGCGGAAAAAAAATTAATTATTTACAGAAACCTCAAAAATTATAGTATTTCTCTACTCCGTATTGAATGTTATTATACGTAAAAACCTTCCTCTGGAATCACTCTATCTATTTAAAAAAACCGTATCAAAATCTGTTGCGTAGTTTTAAAGTTTTATGCATACATAGGGAACACAAACAAGGAATGCGACTTTGTTTTATAATAGGTAGTGTTTGTTTTATAATAGTGACTAGTAATATCCCGCGGTTTCACTCGTGTAATTTTTATTTTTTACATCTTATTACATTTTTATAACGGTTCTTAATTTTTTAAAATGTAATATAGCCTATGTTGCTCAGTAAATATGCAGCTTTCTATTGGTGAAAGAATTTTTGAAATCGGTTCAGTAGTTTTTGTGTGAAAACATTACAAATATACATACATATTTTTCTTTTTTTTTATATAATATTAGTATAGATAGTCATATCCATTATTATGAGATTTAATAATGTAAATTTTTATTTATTCAAAGATTTTAAAAAGCACTTTTGAATAGTCAGTGAATGATTTTTTGATGACGATTTCATTCTGTATTTTGTTCCTTTCTTCAATAGCCACTATTATACGCTTTCATATCCTCATAAAGTGTTGTAAGTATTGTATACTTTACTTGTTTTGATTTGCTTCATAGTGTATAGGTTCATGCATTATTGGATCGTTTTAGACAATTTAGCTCAATTGCATTGCTGGGCTGGCATCGGTCTTACTACAATTATCGTGGCTTCCAAGACAACATACAATTAAAACGTAGCTATGAAGCTTAACTTTGATGTTGGCACTACGTACACATGTTTACTGCTTCAGAGATTGACTGGCCCGTTAGAGCAGTGGGTAGTGACCCTGCCTTCAGATCCGCGGTCGCGGGTTCGATTCGCGCCGAGGGCCAACATTTTCTATAAATGAATTTGTTGGTCTTCAAGTCTGGGTGTATATTTGTATTTAAGTATGTATTTAAAAATTATATAAGTATATATTCACCAGTTGTCTGTCTACCATAACACAAGTATTAAGTTGCTTACTTTGGGGACGGACGACGGTGTGTGTAAGTGTACCATATATTTATTATTATAGATATACCTTGCTCAGACACGTATACCCTTATAACAACCCTCGGCGAGCCTGTAGTGATTAGGGCGTGGAATATTGCCGGCTTGCCTGTGGACGCGTTCTCCATAGAGAACGGCATCATCGTGGAGAAGTCGCGACGATGGCCGCTAATGATTGACCCTCAAGGTGAGATAATTTGTAGTACTATATACTGCATATATTTAATACCACAATCAGAAAGCCTTTGTCACGGAGTCTATCTCCTCTGACGATACTCTGGTTAACGGGTTAAATGATTCCGAAGTAACAATAGAATTATTTTGCTATAATCAGACTTAATTATGAGAATCTACGTGAATTAGTGTATGAGGCAGGCAACGTTCACATACCTTATACATGCAGGACGAGTTACCACACATATCATAAAACGCCGACACCAGCAACATTCCACGCAAAAAACTACACACACTCATCAGGAGGATAGACTCCACGACAAAATCGTAATGCGGGTTAAATGATTATTGAGATTGTGGTGGTGCATATGTGCGTCGCTGGTGTAGTATGGTGGTGGTGGATTGTAACATGTGTATAACGAATTTTTCACGCACAAGCAATGAAAACAGATACTAAATGTAGAATGTTCACTCTAAATTTTGTATACCTACATATTATTATTATTGTCATACTTCTGTCAATTTCATCTTTTATCAAATATTTAAAACTAACTTATACCCGCGTGGACTATTGTCGTGTGATAGGTCGATAATAGATAACGCTTTTCAATGTCATCCTATGCCTGTAGAATTAACATGATTTCTTTAGCCTATATGTTATTACGGTGTATAAGGAATAGATATGCCATATTTCATTGATATTGGTTCAGCGGATTCGCCGTGAAAGAGAAACAAACATACAATCCACACTCTCAAATTTTCGCATTTATAATATTAGTAGGCCATGATAGGATAGGATTGTATCACTTATTCTAACATAGCTGAAATTTGCGAATTGAATTTGTACTGCAACTAAAAGGGCTGGAGCGGAGTGATATTTATTTGAAAATCGGTAGCATCAGATTTAGCTTTCCTCTGCGCTACTATTTATTATTATTTATTATTTATCTATTATTTATTTCTTCGACATTTGTGCTATGACAGCCTTTTTTATCCAACAACAAGAAAACTATGATGATTTTACAGAGCAAGCAAACAAATGGGTGAAGAATATGGAGCGGGAGAATCAACTCAAAGTGATCAAGTTGACTGACTCCAACTACGTGCGCGTTTTGGAGAACGCGATACAGCTGGGATTTCCTGTGATACTGGAGAATATTCGGGAGCAGTTGGATGCTGTGCTTGAACCTGTGCTGCTGAGAAACGTTTTCCGGTAACTTTGATTAGTTTCACCATTTACTTCTTTCAATAAAAATTAATTTAATCACAAACATTTTTTTTGGAATGCTGCGTTTTAAAGCAAGTAAGTATAAACAATATATATCTTCCTGTCCTTATCCCACTCTAAGCGGGGTCGGCACAACATGTTTTTCTTTTCTATTCTATCCTATCATTCGTCAACTCTGGCAATACTACTTTTATATGCATGTCATACTCCACACAATCCAACCATTTCTTTTAGGCCTCCCCCTAGGCTCATATTCATCATTTTGATAAGTAAGTACCTATAAGCAATATATACAATACAAATTTAACAGGTATTAAGTTTTCGATGATGATGATGATGTCAAGATGACATAATTTCTTATGCAATGCTTCTTCAATGTAAAAACCGTTAGAGCTTAAAAAGGAAATTCCTGGCAACCGGTGGAATGTATTATATGAGCAGATTTGTCTCTTAAGCTAGACAGCTGCTCATATAATAATCCAATCAATACAAAATATTGTATTTTGATTATAAATAGGTCAGGAGGAGTCGACTGCCTCAAGTTAGGTGACAACATTCTGGAATATAATCACAATTTCCGGTTCTACATCACCACGAGGCTCAGCAATCCGCATTACCTACCGGAAATCGCTGTTAAGGTTAGCACTAGAACTTTTTAACTCGAATTTACCAAAGATATAGCCTGATACATTCTTAATTTTCATAATAATTGACAGTTTAATTCAGCTATAATACACTTTGAATTACTCTAGAGTAAAATTAAGACGACAAACATAATACAAAAAATGTATATTTCATGAATTTAATGCATTTTATTCTTTTCTATTGCGTCGTAGTACAACTGCCCAATCATCTTTCTCCTGTCCTTATCCCACTCTAACTGGGGTCGGCACAGCATGTTTCAAACATGTTGTAACATGATTCGGCTTGGTATTTACTGACCGGTCGCCTGCCTGACGTCAACTTACTTTAGTTGCATTTTGCGAGACCTCGGTAAGAAATGAGGATGGTCTATTCTACTAAGCCGGATACAACATGGTTAGTCACTTACCTCAGTCGCCTTTTGCGACAGCTCGTAAAAATTGAGGGTGGTCTATTCTACTCATCCGGACACCACACGGGGAGTCAAGTTACCTTAGTCGCCTTTTGCGACACCTCGGTAAGTAATGAGGGTGGTTTATTCTACTCAGCTGGACACCACAATGCGGGTCGACTTACGTAAGTCGCCTTTTACGAAACTTCGGTAAGAAGTGTGGGTTGTTTATTCTTCTCAGCCGGATACCACACGGCATATGATCTGATTACATATTTATTGGAAATTAAATCATTTGGTGTAGGTAACAATGTTGAACTTCATGATAACGCCCCAAGGGCTCCAAGATCAACTTCTTGGAATCGTGGTAGCGCAGGACCGACCGGAACTGGAGTTGAAGAAGAATCAATTGATCGTCGAAGGGGCAAATAACAAAAGGACTTTGAAGGAAATTGAGGATAAGATATTGGAGGTGAAATTGCTAAATCTTTATACATAAACAGAATCATAAATTTATTTAATTACTATTATAATACTTGAATCTAAAATATCCTTAATTTATAGCAAGCTCCAAGGGCATAAGCCCCTTATTAAAACCAACGGTAATTTTAGAAAATGCAAGTCCTCTGTCAATCACCAGGTTATCCTCAAAACTTTTAAATCGCTGAGCCAATCGGACCTTAGCTTAGGGCAATGTGTAGTGAAAGCGTGGATGATTGACATAATTGTATATCTAAACTTATTATAAATCAAAGTATGTGAGTAAGTCTATATGTAATGGATTTTCTCAAGATTTACTGAACCGGTTGTTGTTTGGTTTTTATTAAAAGGCAGTGCAAATCTTCCGGAAAGTTAAAGTTAAAAAGTACATTACGGTTTAATGGGTTTGTAAAGGTCGCGCAGTTGCATAATTTTAATATTTCTCGTAGGGATTTAACATGGAGTAGAAAAAATTGGTTAATAATAAATCGATTTTTTCCTTCTGAAATAAATCGATTTTTTAAAAATCGATTATTTTGATACAAATAATCGATTTTTTTCATCGATTTTATGAAAAGTTGCTTTTTCAATATTAATAATTAATTACAATAACAATTAAAGTGGACTACTATCAAGAAATAATAACAGATGCGCTCTTTTTGAAGTTCAAGTAAAATGTGTGTTTGGCTACATTGGTTTCATCCAACAATACATATCTAATCTTAAAAAACAAGAAAAAGAGAATAATTAAAATAATCGATTATTAAAATTCAATTATTTTAGAAAAATAATCGATTATTTTATCACATCGCTGATTTCTCCCTGTTTAGGTTTTGTCCTCTGCCGGCAATATTCTAGAAGATGAATCGGCCAATCAAATTCTATCGTCGTCCAAGATTCTCTCAATAGAAATAGAGGCGAAGCAGGCTGCGGCCACCGTCACTGAGAAGGAGATAGACGAGGCCCGTTTGCTCTACGTGCCGGTGTCGAAGCATTCCTCCGTACTCTTCTTCTGCATATCGGATTTGGCTAGCATTGATCCGATGTATCAGTATTCATTGAACTGGTTAGTTTATTTTTATCTTAGAAATAGAAATACACTTTATTGCACACAAATACATAAAAGAAACAGAAAAATATTTGATTATTAACCTATATAGAATAAGATAAGTTGCATTGAAACGAAAAGTCAATTAAATTGTACAAATGGCCAAATGGTGTATAATACAACCAAGAAAAAAGTTACAATGGTTATAGGCAATCTTTATCAAAATTCTCTTCATGATGATGAAGTGGTTGGACGATATCCTATAATTACAATCTTGGTTAGGTATCCGAGTAAGTTGTGAGTTTTGCCACCTCTGTGCAATTAAATATGACTTGAGATGTTGCCTCGTTCATTATTCTTACGTTAGTCTGTTATGGGAAATGAACTTGACAATGTCAAGTTATGCTCATCATGCTATATCATGTCTAAAGGACGACTTTTTTATATATGGGACACTTACACAGTCGTCCGTCCCCAAAGTAAGTTACTTAATACTTGTGTTATGGGTGACAGACAACTGGTGAATATATAATTATATATTTTTAAATACATACTTAAATACAAATATACACCCAGGCTCAAACACCAACAAATTCATTTATAGAAAAAGTTAGCCCTCGGCGGGAATAGAACCCCCGACCCACAGTGGGTAGTGACCCGGTCACTACCCACTGCTCCAACGGGCCAGTCAAGTTATTTTTAAACGATGGTCTATTATTATTGCATCGAATATTCCATTCACATATTTTTAGGTTTATAAACCTGTACAATCAAGCGATCATCAACTCGCCGAAGAGCGAAGTTCTTGACGAGCGTTTAGAAGGTCTCAACGCTTACTTCACTCGAAGCGTCTACGAGAACGTCTGTCGGAGTCTTTTCGAGAAGGACAAGCTCATCTTCTCCCTCGTTCTCACCCTCGGTATACTTCGAGCGAGGGTAAGTATCAAGATCCGTCAAACTAACTACATAAAAAACATCATTAATTAAGTATTAGTTAGCTCACACTATATACAAGAACACGATATAATAGGAATACCACAATTCCCGTTCCGAGATGCACTTCTCTTGAATGACGAACTAAGACTGACTGTCACTGAAACGTTTTATCAATAGGAAGATTCCACCGGAAGCAACAACGGCACAGTGTCGCCACCATTTTAATCAAAAAGGGCGCGATACTTTTGTTTCATGACTTTGTCGCTATAAAATACAAAGCGGAAGTCAGTGGCGACAACATATTAAATTACTTAATTAAGAGTAATTTACTATAAGTGAACTATGTGTACTAGTACTTGCATGTTGTGTTCTTTTCCAGTAGGTTATAATCTTGTGTGTTTGTTTTTATACATCTAAATTGATTATAGCCAGTTTAATGAATCAAATAAAAAAATTAAAAAAAAAACAAAAAAACATCCTCCTGCCTTTATCTCACTCTAAGTGAGCTCGGCACACGTTATAAACATGTTGTCCCATGATTCGGCTATGTATTTCACAACCGTCCGCCTGCCTGACGTCAAATTACCTTAGTCGCCTTTTACGACACCTAAGTAAGTAATTAGGGTGGTCTATTCTATTAATCCGGATAGCACACGGCGGGTCGACTAACCTTAGTCGCCTTTTACGACACCTAAGTAAGTAATGAGGGTGGTCTATTCTATTTAGCCGGATAGCACACGGTGGGTCGACATACCTTAGTCGCCTTTTACGATACCTCTGTAAGAAATGAAGGTGGTCTATTCTACTTAACCGGATAACACACGGCGGGTCGACTAACCTTAGTCGCCTTTTACGACACCTCGCTAAGAAATGAGGGTAGTATATCCACTCACACGAATACCACACGGAATTAAATTATATAATTAAAAGTATGTATCTCTTTTTTTAAAAGATATAAAAAAAATTGAAAAAATATTTAAAATAGTTGAGGAGGTGGGGCTCGAACCTAGGTAATTTTACCTCTCTAGACCGCCCGTTCCCTAAATGAGCAGCATTTTCAGCATTTTCCCGAAAACAGGGATAAAACAACATTTTTTTTTAATGAAAACTAACTAGTTTGATTTTTCGCCCCCAAAACTCCCTACATGCTGAATATCAGGAAAATCGTTGAAGCCGTTACCGAGATTCGGAAAATATATTATTTTCATTACTTATTGAATATTTGTTATCAGGGTCAATTGGACGATGAATTGGTAGCATTCTTGCTGACTGGTGGAGTGGCTTTGGAAAACCCTTATGAAAATCCCGCCCCCACTTGGCTGTCGGAGAAGTGCTGGTCTGAGATTGTACGAAGCAGCAACCTTAATGGGTACGGTGTAATGCGTATATTCCAAGTATTATACGAATAAGGTAAGTTGACGTCAGGCAGGCGGCCGGTGGTAAAATACGTAGCCATATCACGTGACGACATGTTTGTAACATGTGCCGACCCCACTCTGAGTGGGATAAGGGCAGGAGGATGATTTTAATGGGTATAGCAACAGCTTCAAAATCAGATCGTTATTAGGCTATGGTATTATTATAAAATATGTTAAACATAATAAAAGCATTTACTAAATAAAAGCTTGAAACAATTTCATGTCTCTATTATTAACCGTTAATAACCGTAATAACATTGCGCCATTAAAAGTGTTAAATATAATACACAACAGGTATCACGTACAAAAATATAATTCATCGTTATTAGCAAAAGTTTTTGGTTTTGCGTTATGTACTTGAGTTACTTGACTTGTCTTAGGATACCTCCTATAGGATTCTTCGTTTGCGAAGCGTGACGAGGAAGAAACGCCCCCACTATGGTGGGTGGTGACGTCATTATTCCCCCATCTCGCCCCATGGTCAAGGCTTCGAGTCCCCAACACACGGGCTTTCGTTGGTCGCACTTATAGCGCCCTTTGCGACGGCGGCGTGCGTGACAGCTCCAATATATCACAGTCCTTTAAAGGTGACTGTAGGAATCTCAAAGGAAGGGGATGTTGATTAGGATAAGGTAGTTTTTGCCCGTCAAGGCAGGGGTGAGACTTTTGTGGTATTCGAGCCCACACAGCTCGACCGAAAGGGGGTGGCGACCAACGAGTCGGTTCATGAAGAAGCCCATAGGAGGACCGATGTGTTAGCAAACCAGTCGGTATATATATCTCAATTACTAAAAAACTTCGCTAGCGCGATGCAGATTCTGTTTACTGATTGGTTGGTATGTGTGATGCGGGTATGACGTAAGACAGGCCGTCTGCGTATTGTTTTGATTGTATCGCGGGACTTCCCCGTTCTTATCGTAAACGACAGTCGACGAGTATGTTATTAAAAGAGTTTCATTTTTCAAATCAAAATAGTCTTTATTTTGAATCGTCAAGGATCAATATGATTAATGAAGCTACAACTGGTTCGGAATGTTGCTCTTACCGAGAAGAACCAGCAAGAAACTCGGCGGTCTATTAATTAATCTAAATCAAAATAATCTTCAAATAAACTCTTCCAAGCACTTTTAAATCGTCAAGGATCAATATGATTAATGAAGCTACAACTGGTTCAGAATGTTGCTCTTACCGAGAAAAACCAGCAAGAAACTCGGCGGCCTATTAATTAATCTAAATCAAAATAATCTTCAAATAAGCTCTTTCAAGCACTTTTAAATCGTCAAGGATCAATATGATCAATGAAGCTACAACTGGTTCGGAATGTTGCTCTTACCGAGAATAACCAGACAGAAACTCGGCGGTGAATCTTTTAAACATTTTTAAAACCGCAGTCCAGTATGAAGCTGAAAGGATTTTCAAATCTAGGCATTTTCATCATCTGCCTTGGTGAGAAATTAGCGTGGTCTATTCTACTCAGCCGGATACCACACGGCGTCAGTAAAATTATTAATAATTAATATTTACACAGGCTCCGAGGTTTCAAGGAGAATTTCGAGAAAAACGTACCTGAGTGGAAAGCTTTCTATGATTTGTCGGCGCCTCATGAGAGTCCTCTACCGCAGCCGTATGCGAACATCGGAGGGATACCTAAGCTTATTATATTTCGGTATGTATTTTTTGTTACATTAATTAAAATTAAAGCCATGTTATCCTATAAAATAAGCCTATGAGCCATGTGATATCCGGCTGAATAGAATAGTACCACCCCCATTTCTTACCGAGGTGTCGTAAAATACGACTAAGGTAAGTTGACGTTAGGCAGGCGGACGGTCGTAAAATACGTAGCCATATCATGTGACAACATGTTTATATAACATGTTGTTCCGACCCCACTTAGAGTGGGATAAGGGCAGGAGGAAAGAATTTAAAATCAAATAAGACAACATAACTTTGATAGATAGCGATAGTATAAAACTGAGCATACATTTTTTATTATTATTTTTATATATGCACACATATGTAAAAAATTACGAAAAAGAAATTTCGCGCGCGCATGTGTGTGTGTGTGTGTGTGTGTGTGTGTGTGTGCGTGCGCGCGCGTGTGTGTGTGTGTGATAAAACAGAAAGTAGCCGAAATCTTACCGAATCTTCCTATATCAGGTGCATCCGTCCAGATAAGTTGATCCCCCTAGTCCAGCAGTACGTGGTCGAGGAGATGGGTAAACCGTACATCGAACCCCCTCCCTTCGACCTGGAGAAGTCTTACAACGACAGCAACTGCTGCTCGCCGCTAATCTTCATCCTGTCGCCAGGCTCCGACCCCATGTCGGGACTCGTTAAATTCTCCATGGAGAGGAAGGTGGTCAGCTTTGAGACCATATCGCTTGGTCAGGGTCAGGTAATATTATTTGGTAAACGTAGATTTTGTTTATCTTGGTAAATTTGATTGTCCGCTATGTTAGGTACCTGATTATTTTTGACGAGCCGCTTGGTATGCAGCTGAGTAGAAAAGATCATCCTCAATTCTTATCGAGATGTTGTTAAAGGCGACTTAGGTACTCATAAGTTGACCCACTGTGTGGTATTCAGTTGAGTAGAATAGACTACCCTCTTTTTTACCGAGGTGTCGTAAAATACGACTAAGGTAACTTGACGTCAGGCATTTTCCGGTAGGTAGAAAACGGGGAATCTGGTCCTACTTAGGAAGGAGATAAGACCGACCGATACATCTTCCGCGTATCGGCTGGTCGTTTGGACGAAGCCGGAAAGTTGCTGGACTGCATCGCGGCTTCCCGGATAGTCCAGCACCTTTAGGTAGGGCAAGAGGCGGCCGGTCGTTAAATACGATGCCAAATCAAGTGACAACATGTTTATAACATGTGCCGACCCCACTTAGAGAGGGATAAGGGCAGGAGGATGATGGTGGATAGGGTATCGTTGTACACATTGCTCCCATCCCCGCCGACAGCTCTGATCCCAGAGAACACCTCCTCTGGGTAGGGATCCCTCGAAAGAGAAGCCCCCCTCCGCTTACCGGTGCATCGGGAGCACCAGATGCACCGACCGCCTCGGGGACCTGTAAGCCAGACGTCCGATATACCCCGTTCGGAATGTCCGAAGGTCCCCTGACAGTCGATGATCTTAGGCATGTCACTACCACCTGGACACGCCAGCAGCAGATTGGATCCGACAAAAGTTCCCGGAACCTCTCCAACACACCCCTCCGCCCCAGCAGGATGGTGATTGGTCTTATATATTAAATAAACTCCAATTAGCTTATGTTGTTAAATGTAATCTTTTTGCCCAGGGCCCGATAGCGGCTAATATGATTCAACAAGCGATAGTGACAGGCGGCTGGGTGGTGCTCCAGAACTGCCACGTGATGGACTCCTGGATGGGAGAGCTGGAGAGGATTTGCGCGGAGGTGATAGTACCACAGCTCACCCACACCAACTTCCGCTGCTGGCTCACATCTTACCCCAGCAAGGCTTTCCCGGTTACCGTTCTGCAGAATGGTATGTGATAAGGTTGCTCGAAATGAATTCCAATAGACTTCTATTTATTTGGAACTTCGTCGAGACGAGCTAATGTCAATATATTGTTACGTACAGGGGCTCGTAGATTTGGATGAAAATACCTGGTGAATCTTTAAAAAAACTTTATTTAACTTTCACGACTGATCGCGAGTCGTAGCGGGGATACGGAACACGACTGATAAACGTGAATGTTTCTGAAAATTAGCGTCAAACGTATTTGAACTCTGTGACATAAAGATTACGCACTCATTTTGCATGTTTGTAAACTGTCCCCTTCCAATTTGAATATATGCATGTTTCATGTGTTTTATGCGAACTCTTTTGCATGTTTGTAACAATACGTGTATGATGAAACGTCTTTTAAAATGTTCACCTAGGTTTTTTAAATGGCAATTTCGTATCTCATAAATTTATACATATTTCTCTGTTGTCAAATACCAACCATTCAATGACGTTCATTGATACGATTAGGAATTATTTTGTGGAGTTTCATAAAAAATGAATTATTTTGCTATGATCTTCTAAGCCTGAAAGAAATGGGAAAATGAAAAGAAGTGAAAACAAATAGATGGACCATCAAATCGGGGCAAATAAAGAAAATTTCCTGTGATCAAGGAATCCAAATTAATCATCCAAATTGGATGAAAATTTCTAGGTGTCAAAATGACGAACGAGGCGCCCAAGGGCTTGAAGAACAACATATACCGTTCCTACATATCGGACCCTATTTGCGACCCGGAGTTCTATATATCGTGTCCACGCACTGAAGAGTGGAGGCGGTTGCTTTTCGCGCTGTGCTTCTTCCACGCGATCGTGCAGGAGCGACGTGCCTTTGGACCCCTGGGCTGGAATATACAATACGAGTTTAACGAGAGTGACTTGAGGATATGCATCATGCAGTTGCAGGTAAGAGACCTAACCTCAAATCCAAAAACGTAAAATTACGACATCTTTACTGTGTTTAAGTGCAATTTGGATGTAATTTTTCAACGTGCTCGGAGCTCTTAAGTGTTTTTAAGGTTCCCGGATTTATAAACAAGTAGTAAAGTTAAGTAACTTCCCAGTATCCAACTGCTGAGAATAGGCCTCTTCTCTCAGTTTTTGGAGAGAAGGGTTGGAGCTAAGACCCATGCTGCACCAATGCGTATTAGTAGGTTACACATATATATATACTAGAATACTCTAAAGACATGGAGGTTTCTTCACGATGTTTTCCTTCACCAACGAGCGTGTAATAAATTGCAATTATCAATGAGATACAAAAGTTTTAACAGAAACACTTATCAGTGCATGGCTGGGCTTTGTGGCACTCTCGAAAAGGTTGTATAGCCTATAAGCTATCACAGCTTTCAGCTTCAGCGGGGAAGGCTACTTACAAAGTTTTTTCTCATATAGAGCCGATTCTCTACCTCTACCTTGCAATGACTACGCCTCGCCTACAAATCGGATTAACATAATCAAGCCGAAGCATATTAATAAAATGTAGCACAATTAAAGCTTATATTCTGGAGTAACATATAGGATATAATAATCCCGATTTTTCTGTTTGGGAACAGGAAACAAAACTTGTATTTCATTACTTAAAAGTTTAAGATGGTATGTGGCTTAACCAATAGTTATTTATTTATATATACACATGTCAGATGTTTCTTACGGAGTACACCGAGACGCCGTTCGACGCGCTGAACTACTTGGCTGGTGAGTGCAACTACGGCGGGCGAGTGACGGACGACAAGGACAGGCGGCTCATACTGTCTCTGTTATCGATATTCTACAATGAAGACGTCACCACCGACCGCAGGTAAAAGCTTGGTCAGGAAATCCTCGACTCGATCAAGACCTCCATTTGATGCCCTAATGGGTATCTTCGGGCGTTCCGAACGAGGTTTATCGGACTCGCACTTGAAAAGAGCCAGAGACGGTCAATGAATCTGGTGTTTTTTAGCTTTGCCATTACAGCAGTTTAAAAACACTATTAAGGAGAGGCCGATACACAAAGCCTACTTTACTGTTGAGGATTATTTAGATGATAAGAATGCGTGGATATAGATACTGTCCGACCCTGTATAAGATAGTAATGAAACCGCCGAGTTTCTTGCTGGCTTTTCTCGGTAGGAACAGTATTCCGAACCAGCAGTAGAATTGACGCTTCAAAAGCACTTGTTTATAAGTTTATTTGAAATAAAGAAAATTTTAAATTTGAATTTGTATATAACAAGATGTTACTTTTTTCTTCTATACTAAAGAAATGCCCATTTGGTCCAGTTATTCGTTCTCACCGAGCGGCGACTATCTCATCCCGCCAGCCATGGACTACAACTCTGTGCTGGAGCACATCAAGGCGTTGCCGATGACCGCCCGGCCGGAGGTGTTCGGGCTGCACGAGAACGCAGATATCACCAAGGATAACAAGGAAACTGCTGCTGTAAGTGAACCTTATAAATAAAAGGTAGGTTAGGTTAGCGGACTTTTGCTGAAACACAAAAGACCGAAAGAAAGAAAGCATCTAACTAGGCCTATGCCCAGATGGGCATGACCTTAAACACACAAAACTTGGTAGTAAAGAGGAGGTGTGACAGCATTATAACATGTTGTGCCGACCCCACTAAGAGTGAGATAAGGGCAGGAAGATATATATTCGAGACTAGCTTCTCGTTTTCATGCCTATTACGTATAGTTGGTATGAATTTATTAGCTACAGTTCTAACTTAAGGCTCTCCTCAGCTGCTGTTCGGGTGTCTGCTGACCCAGACCACGATAGTGGGTGGTGGTGGCGGTGAGGGTGCGGAGGGGGGCGGCGTGGTGGAGCTCACGCGGGACATGATGGCTCGCCTGCCGCCTCCCTACGACGTGCTCGCGGTCTCCCTCAAGTACCCCGTGCAGTACTACAATAGCATGAACACCGTGCTCAAACAGGTACGTTTCAACGTGTTCTGTGGCCAACTTGATCTGTTGTGGTCTTAATGGACTTTTTATTGTGTCTTCACGTATCAAAGTACGTGTTCCGTGGAAATAGCACAAAAGTACTTTTTTATTTTTGTTTTTCTTTTCATTTTAAATATGCAATATATAAAGTGTAGCTCCCTACGCTCGACAAGGACCATCTAGGGCGCGATCTCAGTTGCCTCTAATCTCTCGAGTGAAGTGCTTCTTAGCGTACATGCCTATGCAAACCTGCATATCTCTAGAGAATTCTGGAGATATGTGTAACCTACCAATCCGCATTGGAGCAGCGTGGTAGGTCTTAGCTTCAATCCTTCTCTCTAAAAGCGGAGAGGCCTATTCCCAGCTGTTGGAGAGTAATAGGCAGTTACTTTTTCTTATATAAAATGTACCAAAACTTCATCTATATTAAGTATATTTTAACGGTGGATACAACTCTGCCGAAACGTCGAACCTTGTACAAAGGTAACTCGAGTTTATCGCGATGTGACCCGGTTGTTTATATTTTAATCATCTATGTTAGTCCAGCAGATTAGCAGTGAAAGCGATAAGTCTTTCGCATTGGTAATATTTGTATGGATATGTTCTCTAGGAGCTCATCAGATACAACAGGCTGCTCAGCGTCGTCGCTCGCACCCTACACGGGGTACACATGGCGGCTCAGGGCCTCGCCATCATGAGCGCTGAATTAGAAGGCTGTAACAACGCCTTCGTCAAGGGTATCGTGCCAGAAGCCTGGATGTCAAAATCTTATCCGTCGATGAAACCTCTAGGCTCGTATGTGGCGGACTTTTTAGGGAGGTAAGTGTAGTATCTTTACTGGCTTTGCCGTTACCATGAGTGTAAAGTTATGAGTTAAATATATTAAAATTAGTAACTGATTGACCGAGTCTTGCTCGGTAATTTTTTACAAAAAAATAAAAATAAATAAATAAACTTCAAAATAAGAAAAAAATAATTAGGAAGTTGGGGATCGATCTTTCGTCCTATTCTTAGTCCAAAACACGTGTTTTTAGTTGTGCCAATGTTTAAAATCTTAAAATAAAAATACTTAAATCGTATCGTTATCCAGGTTCTATATATTGTTGCGCCTTCAAAATGTCCAAAAATCATTTATCGGTCTCGATACACATTTTTATACCGAAATTGCTAAAGATTATCTAGACTTGCCTCCTGTCCACATGTTTAGAAATTATCTTAAAACGATGCTCCTACATAAAGCTTACAATACACTTCTGCTACTTACAATACTCTTCAACATACTTCTGCCTATATCCCACTCACGCATGACGCTGATCTATTCTACTCAGCCGGATAACACGGCGGGTTAACTTATCTTAGTCGCCTTTTACGACACCCTGGTAAGAAATGAGGGTGGTCTATTCTACTCAGCCGGATACCACACGGCAGAATTGAAGATTCTTTGAGTGATAGTAGCATATTTTTACTGCAGTCAACTACGCACCAAGCTATAACGATTAACTTGTAATCGATCAAATTGTATCAATTTTTGTGAAAATATTAAACGCCTAGTTTTTGCTGGTTCTTCTCGATAAGAGCAAACTCCAGATCAGTAGTAGCTTCTTTGAAAACATTTGACAAAAGTAATGAGAATATTATTTTGCTATAACCCGTGATAAAAATCATATAATTTTCGCATATTTTTATCGCGGATTATAGCAAAATAATATTCTCATTACTTTAGTATTATGGGCCTCCGCAAAGTAACGCCTAATTCTATGAAACATTAGACAATTCAAAACTACTAAAACAGTCTACTTAAATAATGAATATTTTGATTTTGGATTTGAAGAGATCTACGAAGATATTGGTAAGGTGGATAGTGTAAAAAAATGTCTGATAAATAATAGTTTATTATCGCAACTTTCCTACATTGTATATTTATCTAAAGTTTACATACATTTTGTACTCAGTCTGCTCCTTTAAATGGCCACAACTCGCTTGCTGCATACGAAATGACTGAAAAACATTTTGTGTGCATCAGACAAGTTCTGGTAAATTTTAACATGCAACAGATATCATAGACCGTCGCTGCGTTTTCAAAATTTTTGTAATTAAGTGTTGCCATTATAGGTAATTCAAGAATATTATAATAAGATTTCAACAAAAACAAAACTCACTTTTTGAATTGTATTTCGAGCTCCTTAGAAATTGAATAAACGTTCAATTAACAAGAATAAAACAAATTCAGAATATTGATTATATTAACAAGAATGCCTGTTTTTACTATTCGGTAAAAATAAAAAGCATGAAATAGTGACTTTGTAAAACGCATCGACGGTATTTGATATATACAAATAGCTTTCTCCAAAAGGACAATATTGTAATCACCATTACATATTAAGCTCAGCAATGTGCATGTATATCACTTATTTATATAAATATATTCGAAAAAAATGCAAAAAATGCCATTTAGTACCGATAACAAAACCTTGGGTTTTTGTGGTCAATAAATAATAATAAAATTATTTTTAATGGATTCACATTGCGTCTATTAATGTTAATAATTTAATTTATAATAGTGTTATTCGAACGTTTTGAACGTGTTCACTGTCGCGTAGACAAAGTGCGACTGACATGGCAGACGTGCTAAATGGCTGTTACTATTACGTTAAACTACCGTCGTTGTTAAACCTCTAACTGGTCCAAAACTTTTTTAAATTTATTTTAAGTTCATCAGTATTTTTATATTTCCTGGCTCTTTTTATATTTCCTGGATGAGGTATTCCACTATATTGTGCCTCCCAATTTCTGTAGCTGTAGGAACATCATACAAGAAAGCATATTTTTATGGCACTAAGTCTCAAATTGAGGATCACGACGTCTTACAGTACATATATAACATCTGTTTACTATATTTCACGTACAACAATTCTTAAGACCATTTTTGGATCCAAACTTTCTTATTTTAAGTTGGTAGAGACATATCTGTTGAGTATTGTAACAATCTGTAAGCCTAATTCTATGAGTAAGACTAATTGTTCTGGTAAATTGATCAATAATGGTTAACGAAGGAAAGACATCGGCGTTTGTTGTTTTATAAATGCCTTTTTCATATATCAATATACGCGGTCTAAATCTTGAAAAATAATTTTATTATAAAGATAAACGTCACTACAAACAGTGAAGACACTACAAAGTAAACAAAAATATCTACAGATTCCGTTGGTTTCTATATCAGCCTTTGGAATTCTTCGCCAGATCTAGTAACTTGTTCATGAGCTCACCGCCAAAGGACTCCCTGTATTTCTGACTGATGCTATTCAGTAACGCGTAAGGGGTTTCATAATTCATATTCTCAATCGTAGACAAACTTGTGTCGTCGTATTTCCTGCCGACGACCCTGAAACCCGCCGAGGACATTTCAATACAGTATTCCGTGTTCTCCAATGTCGTCAGATTTATATAGATTCTTTGGTTGGTGTTTTTCAATTTAGAAGACACTTGTGCTGAATTGACATGTTTTCTTATGTCGTTGATGGCAGACTCAGCTTCCGACGGCCACGTTTCTGCATCTAACACTTGATCTGCCATTTTACCTGGAAATATTTTTTATTCAAATTAATCATAATCCTTAAAGATACAAATCCCTATGTTACGACCAAAAACGAAGACAAGGGATAAATTTATTTAAATTATTGGACAGTCAGTAATTTTAAATTTACCATATCAGGGTGGTATATCATTGTTTTCTGGCAAAATTCATGAATAAACCTATTTATGATATCATAAATTATTCCTATGCCAACCTTGAGGCCATGTTGATGGATTGAGTAAAGAATTAAATGCATGTGAAAGGAGTAGCACCAAAGTTGCCAATAATAGAAAAGAATGAAAGATGAAAATATATTGTGCCGGCCTTTAGAGTGGCATAAGTGTAGGAGAATGATGATTGCGACGATAAATTTAAGTTAAATATTCCCAATTAGGTTAAAGTTCCTTCAAGATTGGATAGACGAGGGACCGCCAGTGGTGTTCTGGATATCGGGCTTCTACTTCACGCAGTCATTCCTCACGGGCGTGCTGCAGAACTACTCTAGGCACAACCACATCCCGATCGACCAGGTGCACTTTGAGTTCACCATCACTAGCATGGAAGCTGAGTGCGAAGAGGAGCCTACATTTGGTGTTTATTGTAAGGTCAGAAATAGATAAAACTATATTTTAACCATACAATAAGGAACGGAACCTTAATTGAACGATAACTTAATTTAACATGTGGCATTTCTATTGTGTGAATGACACTGAAGGTTTAAGTCTTAAGTTTTAACTCAAGAGATGAATATAAAGGCATATTTTGCCTTTATATTCATCTCTTGAGCCTGACTGCGATTTAAAATACAAATTGGCAATGACAACTCAACTTCTTGTCGATGCCAAGTGGAAGCTTCGATTCCATACTTATTTGATTTAGAGGTTTCTTATTATTGAAAATATTTGGAGAGAAAGCCATCACAATTTTCTATAAGAGGCTATATTTTTATTGGCATATTACACGGGTTTCTCAATTTCAAAATTACTGAGATTTTGTGGTTTTGGGGCTGGTTTTTGTCATAACTTTAAATCTATTGGTAATATATTTACAAGCAGCAAACACAACAAATGGACAAACGGGACCACGAGCACAGTATATTTGTGTGGGTGAGTATATAGAATTAACACGTTAGGATATCCAGTGCTTTTATAAAATTAATCTTATTAATTCGCAATCAGTCAGTCAAATTTCAACAAAACTATTTCTGCAATTCTTGAATAACTATGTCGTGAAATATCTTAAAAGCCCTTGGAAGTTTATTGTAACGTTACTACGGATTTTCTTTACTTCTTATTTGTCTCATAAAATGTCTAAGATCCATAATACAAAAGTAACTAAATAAATTATTTTGCTATAGTGCGCGATGAAGTAAAATAGAATATATATAGAGTGGACGATCCGTTTTCATACCTGATATAAAAACACATGCACAAACCTTGAATTGAACATCTGGGAGCAACTTGAAATTACGAGACATGGATTAGGCCTAAGTGAAAGAACACGGCTTTCGGTAAAATTTACATTTAGGACCAAGCTTTAAATTAATCAACTATATATAATATGTGGGAAGCTGTGATGGCCCAGCGGTGCGACCGTGTGAATCTCTAGAGACGATCACGGGTTCAAACCCGGGCAGACACCAATGAGTTTTTCTCTTAAAACTTATGTGTCTAATTGATAATTGCAATTTATCACACGCTTTTCGGTGAGGAAACCTGCATATCTGTAGAGAATTCTGGAGATATGTGTAACCTACCAATCCGCATTGGAGCAGCGTGGTAGGTCTTAGCTCCAATCCTTCTCTCCAAAAAATTGAGAGAAGAGGCCTATTCCCAGCAGTGGGATAGTAACAGGCCGTTACTTACTTATATAATATGTTACACTGTATTTATTTCCTACCAGGGTCTATTCCTTGAAGGTGCGAGGTGGAACCGCGAGACAATGCAGCTGGACGAATCCTACCCCAAGATCCTATTTGATACAATACCGATTATCTGGTTTCAACCGGCTCTAATAGTCGAATTCAACCCTCCGCCAAGTTACTTCTGTCCTATATACAAGACGAGTGAGAGAAAAGGAGTATTGGCGACTACAGGACATTCTAGTAACTTTGTGATGTACATCACGTTACGATCTGACATACCGCAGAAGCATTGGATCAACAGAGGCGTCGCTAGCTTGACACAGCTTGATGATTAACGCTTCTCACTTAACGAAGTCCCACTTCTGATATTATCAAAATTTTTGTTACATCTGTATAATAGACGTCATGTCGATAATTCCAGAATGTACATTCAGCTGGGATAGCACAACTCACAAACCCACCAAATGTTATATTAATAATATTTATTTTAATATCTATTTGTATTAGTAAATTATTAGTACATTTTTCTTTAACGAAGAAAGTGTTATCAATAAATTTATACCTAGTTGTTCATGTATCAATAACTCTTAAACTACTATTTTGTAAGTTATTTAAAGAATAACACTTGTAATGGATATATTTAAAGTAAATACATTAAAAAATTTCTATCATTTCAATACTAAGTTAAGATTTTGAAGAAGCAATAAGTTTGAATTTGAGAGTGTCTTTATTCATTGGAGAATGAGCGGGTCCATATCTTCATTTCAATATATACAATAACTTTAATTATATCTGTAATTATTTCTAGTCAAAATGTGATGAATTTGAATAAATAAACCACTTTTCTATTGTTTCATAAAATGTTTTTTAAAACATATGACAAAGCTGAAAAAAAAATTATAAGACCCTAAAATTGAAAGTGTCATGTATATAAACTTTTAAAGAATTTTAAAAATATATAAATATCTCAAGATTGCCTTGCAGATGTAAATTAATGAAACTACTAAAAATATACAATAATTTATAAAAATTAATCAATTTTTATATTAAAAAGAGGTTATGTTTTAATTTCCATCTGCTAATAATAGATTTAATATTAAAAATTGGACTAAGATTTTATAGATCATGGGGTATAAATGAAAAAGTTAATGCTTACAGAAAAAATATCAAAGAATTTAAACAGGCATTCTTTAATTTGTAGTCAACCAATATAAATAAAATAATGTTCTTTACAAGCACTTTACAAAAAACAATTTCACAAGAAAATAAGTAATTTACGAGAGTTTGTTTGATAACGATGGGGTAGGAAATGGACTATAATGGGACAGTAACAACAGATAAAATAATTATTACTTTTAATTTGTGGTCACTTAAACACAAAATAAAACAACCCATTGACAAAAGCTTCAGAGAAATAGATATGGAGCATTAAGCTTCAATATCACTCAAAAGGAATAGATCATTTTTAGAATTAGATAAGTAACACACTTTACGGAGATCCATAATACAAAAGTAATAATAAATAATTAAATAATAAATAAAATTATTTTTCTATAATCTGTGATGAATTAAAATAGAAAATATATATAATGCTAAATGTAGAGTGGACAATGGAGTCTATCTCCTGATGATTCTTTGGTTGAGTTCGGTCTTTCGGTTTGTTTCGGAAACGATTGTTGAGTTTGTGATAGTGAATGTATATAGTGCTTGTGTATTGTGGTGGTGGTGGTGGAGGTTTGTACATGTGTTTTTACGAATCCTACATGTATCAGGTATGAAAACGGATTATCCACTCTACATTTAGCATTATATATATTTTCTATTTTAATTAATTGCGGGTTATAGCAAAAAAATTTAATTATTACTTTTTGTAGGAATAGACTCAGTTACGCCAAAAAACATGCATACATGCAGGTTTCTTTCACTGTATGTAAGTTTATTTATTAATGTAGAACCCTAAATCCCCTGGTAAGTATCTGATCTCTAATATTTGTATATATCACATGCTCAGTATTAAAGTGACTTAATTCAAAAAAGACATTTTGTGGCAAATTACAATAAAACATAGTGTAGCCTACAAAAGTTATGTTTTAAAGAGATCCGTAACTTAGAAAAGCATGAAACACTAGTTTTTTTTATTGTTTGAGGTGATGTCATAGATGACATTAAAATAAGTATTACAAT
The DNA here is from genome assembly GCA_947086495.1 of Morpho achilles. Taxonomy (NCBI): domain Eukaryota; kingdom Metazoa; phylum Arthropoda; class Insecta; order Lepidoptera; family Nymphalidae; genus Morpho; species Morpho achilles. The sequence continues at coordinate 1,083,204 of CAMTZB010000013.1, read as the reverse complement.
GTATCTAACTCAATTAAACCTAATTTTGAATTCAGTCAGTTTAATACTAAGCATGCAATATGTAATCTATACTAATATATAAAGCTGAAGAGTTTGTTTGTTTGATTGTTTGAACGTGCTAATCTCCGGAAGTACTTAACTGATTTGAAAAAATCTTTTAGTGTAAGATGGTCCATTTATGGAGGAAGGCTATATGCTATATAATATCACGCTGAGATGAATAGGAGTGGAGCAGCAATTAAAAATAATACGAAAAAAATCAAAAAGCAAAATCTTAACCATCTTAGCTTTCCATGTGTGTGCTAAGTAAATGGTAATAATTATTCAAAAATCATGTATTACAAAATGCTTAATATAAGAAAATCCATTTTCAAATCTGAAAGAACATAATCATAGCTTTTGTATTAATTTATAAACTTGTGACTGCAAATTGGTCTGCTTCAATTATTTCTGTACCAAAATTTACATAAATTCATTGGTCTGTTCAAATAGGAAAAGGAAATAATATATACACTTTTGAAGTTACAACAAGTCTTGATTTTATTATATAGGAAATCTAATATCTGACTTTTAGTATTAAATTATTTGAAAATCTGTAGTACTGAAAACGAACAGACAATAAAATATGGTACTTCTACAAACTATAATGTATTGAAGTATTTTAAATTATGTAAAAGAATAATATGTGAGGATTATCTCTTACCATCTGATACTACCATTAACTTTAAGTAAGATATTGATTCTGAGCACTCGATAGAAGTAGCAAACTTTAAAGATAGCATAATAATACCTACGAATAAGGTCACTGTATATAAAATCAGCCTGACTGTTCTCACAATATTTTGACTTATGTAAAATTGGTCACTACATTAATGACAGGGACAAACCAACCGTTGATAATTCTTCATAAACCGCAATTTCCATTTGCACGTAACAGTAAAATTGTCTGATGAACACAGTTCCAATAACCAAAGCTCATATAAGCAAAAAAAATATTTAAATATCGCGCTATTTTTATCTTATTTACTAAACTTACCGACGTAATTGATGATCGTTTTTCGATTGAAGACGACTTATAAACCATATGATACAACTGTAATTATTAATTTATTGATACATTGTAACAAAAAAAAATAAACACCAGAAATATTTTTTATTTACTTATTTATTTATGACACTAAAAAAATATATTTTTTAATGTTGTTGAAAGCCTTGGATTCTATTCTATTTATTCATCCTAAATCCTAATGTACCATTCCTCGTTAATCTGTGACATCTATACTTACTACTTACTATTCACCTATTCACATTGGAAACAGGTTTATAGGAAAGTTATAATACATAGTAACTTAATTATTAATTAAATTTAAGCTGTAAAATATTAATATCCATTCAAGAAGTTTTTTATATTTTATTATTTACCATAAAAAAAACAACTTATTTTATGTGCGGGAAATAAAAATCATCCAAAAATAAATGGCAAGTATTCCTGTTATATAAAAATGATGCGATATTTTCAAGAATCCACTGTCAAAAAAAATTCCCTAAATTTGCTGATAATAAGTTCCCGAAGAATTTATAATTTTTTTAAATTTCTTACTATATTAATATAAACTTTGCATTAATGAAATAAAATATTTTTCTAATGGTTTTCCACATCAAACTCAATATTCAAAATAATATTAATTAGGTAACAATTCAATAATTATAATAATTGGTTTTAAATACAATTGGTTTTAAATACCACTTCTATTTCAAGATACTGATATTTATGAGTTTTTAGAATTTCGAATACATCCATAAAAATTAAAAATGTCACAATAATCCATGGACGTAGTATATACTGGACGGCGTCAAAAGACGTTGCCGATCTTGCGTCTGTGTGTAAGCGATTTATCGTTTGTCTCTGTTCTTATCGCGAACTATACATAAGAGTGAAAGAGATTGTGATGAAGTTTGGCAACGTCGCTAAATATGTGTCCAGTTGGTGACACCAAATGAGGCCATAACATTGAGTCTGTTGAAGATTATTTCTTGAAATCTAAAGCAAATACGAGTGTTACTGATATATTTTTTCAAAAAAGGTGGAATATGTCGTGTGCTGCCTTAACGTGTCTATCAAGAACAACGAAAGGAGGAGTTAAAACACGGAATTACCATTTCATAAGTAAATCTTTGACTCTCATTTGCGTGCTAAATTAAAGCGTTTTATTCAGTTAAAGCGTTTCAGATTATAATGTATCAGTACAGTTTGATATTCTATAGCCGGCACGAGTGTGGGATACTGATAAAACATAAAAATGAATCATTAAATATTCGATTGAATTGTGTTACCTACATAGTGATGTACACACTAACGAATTATTATGTATCGATAAATATCAGTCAAAGTTATATTTACTAGCCAAGTTAATGCGAATTCTCTAATTTTAGATTATTTTCTTAGGTTTCCTAAATGCCCACATATAAGAGAACAGTGGATAAAAGCTGTCACCGGTCTCACGGATATGTAAATGTTGGGAATAATGTTGGATCATGATATTGTTCAATTGGCCACTGAAGCACTAACATTATGTTAACATTTCATCGATACATAAAGCACCGAGTATGGGCTGCACCTTCGACTTTATTTTTAACGCTTCAAAGGATTCTTTGGTAAATCTAGGCTCACAGTCAATTGACTGATACCATTTTTGAGAACCACCCATCACAGTAAGATATGCAGTAAAGATGTGCATCGGATAATTCATGACATTATACTGCAGACTGTACACTCAGGAAATTATGTCAATCTATTCAAATATTTAAATCTATTCTGAACAGTAAACCAACTAGGTGTGTTACAACTGTATATTAACTTTACAGTACCTGAGCTAGGCTTCGATAATTATCGACGCCTAGTTTAGATTATCGATAAGCTAAGTACTTCCCTAATCACGCACACTAATGCAGTTCTAAAAGTTCACACAACCATAAAACACACACAAAAATAGCTAAGGCGGCATCCAGTGTATTCTTTATCCAAGCAATAATCTCTACGTATTCTTTACTATGTATGAAACATATTCATTTAAAATAGCGTCAGAATAAACATTTTATTTGTGGTGATTTTCAACATTATTATTTTTAGCGGTAGTAATAGCATACGTAAAATGAAACGTAATGTTTTGCTTCTTTGTTAAGTCGCATAGATGGCGCTTCGAATTTGTAAACTGCGTATGGCGAACTGACGTTTTTGGTTATTTTTGTTCTCGCCTCGTGTTTACTTTAGTGTTAAATTTTATTCCAATTGCGAATATTTCGTTGTGCAGTATCTAAAACGTTTAACATATATTCAGATACAAATTTACGACATCACACAGTATCGATCCGCGTTTCCTGACTAGATATATGTATACAGTTTTATCACGTGGTGGTGTGATTTATATAATTCTTGTTTACCGTACAAGTAGAAACTTTGCGCATGTGCGTCTCGCCAGTAACCTCAAATTGTAGAAGGGACACGGATTCGGCAGGTTCCGGAAATCCGGGTCACGGTACGGCTGTGTCGGGTCTGTGATGTGCTATCGCGGCGAGGGTGCGCGCCCCGCGTGTGGACGTTGGTGATACAGGCACGCCAGACATGGCTCAGACTCAGATATCGCAGAGCTCCGAGAGCGATGCCTGGAGAGCGCTTTTGTCGCTCAAGTCGGCGCCGCCGTCGCCTTCTAAGGTGCAATGGGCGCAGGAGCCGGCAGCGGTGGCGATCGCGCGGCTCGACGGCCGCGACTTTGAATACTTGATTCGACAAAAAAAAGTAGTGATCGGACGTAATTCTAGCCGGGGCCAAGTGGACGTTAACATGGGACATTCGAGTTTCATATCCCGGCGGCATCTCGAACTGTTTTACGACCACCCGGAGTTTTATTTGACGTGCAATAGCAAGAATGGCGTGCTCGTGGACGGGGTGTTCCAGCGGAAGGGAGCGGCCGCGATGCTGTTGCCAAAAAGGTCAGTACACTTAACCATAGATAATGTAGAGGTCAACATTACTGCCTATTACTGATTGGTTTTGTTTGTAAACAAAGCTATTTGTTTATATCTACCCACCTGTTGTTATTGTTTTTTTTTTACATTTTGTTCCTTGCACTAGCCTTTTGTTGTGTTGAAGGTTACAGTTTTTATAAGACAAACTACTAGCTGCTCAACTTTAAAGTAATAATACCACATGACTTTAAGCAGAAATGAAATAATCAAGATTTTGTTAAGTTATTAATAGAATATTTTGATTTTGCAAATATATGTGTGATACAATTTATTTGCTTGTGTAAGCAAAATCCAATTTATGCTAATGCATATTTGCTGTGCAATTGTCTAGTGAAATAATTTGTGTATTATTTATTTATATATACTGTACTTAGAGAAAAGTTATTATATAAGTAAATACTTTTAACTTTTATTGTTGCATTATTTTTTATATACAACAATAAAAAGATCTTGTTTACACCTTAAGTTGCTATGGTGATATATTTATTATATTACCATTCATATCCAGCTTTATGTATTTGAAGCCTTCTAACATATTTCAAACAATAAAAAAACAATATATATGCAACAGGAATGGAATTACATATTTCAATTTTTTTTTAGGTTTTACAATAATTTTCCAAATATTAAAAAAATTATATGATGATATTTGTTTAAAAATGATATAGTTCTAGTAATAACATTTAATCATCTAAAAATATACAAATATTTATTTTTTGTGGATATAATATGTTTTTTTATGGATACGGAACTGAAGAGTTTCAACTTGAAAGAGTTGTCACTGGTTATTCCAATTTGTTAATGTCTAGTCTATGCCTTCATAACCATATTTATGGTAAGTTCTAAAAGTATGGGTTTAGTTTTACAGTAACTAAAGGGCAATGAGTTCTTATAATGTTTATAAAGGTTTGCCGAAGTTAATTATTTTCAACTTTTTATATACATACTTCATGATTGCAATGGTAGGATATATGTTTGGTAAATTGTTATATGAGCTAGGTGTATCTTAGTGTTGAACAATATTAAGTTAAAAGCAAAGTTATTAAGTTAGGTAAAAAATGTAGTTTCACCTTGTATGTTTATATGTATTCAAGGACTAAATTTTAATTGTGTAAGATAGAAATTTACAATGTGTTTACACATAATACACATTGCATAAGCATACACTGTGTGGTATCCAGCTGAATAGAATAGTACCACCCTCTTTTCTTACCGAGGTGTTGTTAACTATGACTAAGGTAAGTTGATGTCAGGCAGGCAGCCAGTCGTAAAAAACGTAGCCAAATCATGTGACAACATGTTTTTAACATATTGTGCTGACCCCACTTAAAGTGGGGTAAGGGCAGGAAGATGATGATACTTACACAATAAGTAATGTATATATTAATTTTTCCTATAATAATTTTTTTAACTTACTCATTTATCACATATGTATATGTGAATATTGTACCTATATTTCTTTCCATAGTTCTTTCAATCAATTCTTTATTCTAAAGTAAAAAATTGTATAATGCCATTTATACATTTTATGTTAACTGAATGACCTCTACTTGTTAAATGATTTCAAAATGAAAACAACATATAACAGGATTTCTGAATTGTTTTATGCATATTTTGTAGTTAAATATTACACAGGAAGCTAGATTTAATCTCTGCGTAGACAAGCGTGAGAATTTATTACCGTGAAATTCTCACAAGTAATTTTCTGTTTACCTAACAAAATATGAAAAATCTAGATCTGCTATCCACTTATTCATTTATTTTTAAACAATTGACATGTTTATTTAAACTTAACTAGTGGTTAGAAGCTCCATTTAAGCAAGTAATGCCTGTGCTTGGAACCTCCATCCTTCCATAGCTCTATGGCATATACATGTAATGTAATAACAAAACCAAATTAATAAATAAAAATGTGTTAATGCCTGTAAGCTTATTGTTTATATTGTGTGCGTGTTTGCGTGCGTGCGCGCGCGCGCGTGTGTGTGTGTGTGCATGCTTATGAGTTTTTTTTTTTCATTTTTTCATTTATTTTTCAAAAATAATATACATGTTATTGAAACTTGTATCCAAACTTGCAAATGTGTATTGAAAAAAAATCATTAGGAATATAGACATGTGAATGTTGCTTTACAAATAAAAATTAAAAAGACAGGATTTCACCTTTTCAATGAGAAACAGAATCTTATAAATGTTTTTATTCTAGTAAGTTATATGCAAATGGGTTAGATAAAATTCAGTGATAAAGCAAATTTATTATTGTTTTAGTCATTCATAAGAGGATGATTAAAATAATTGATTACAATATAATGTTTGCTTTCAAATTATGTAACTGGCTATATATGAATAAATTAAATTGGTTATATAGAATAATAATATATGGGACACAGCCTGTCCCCAAAGTAAACAATTTAATACTTGTGTATATAATATACATATATTGTTTAAATACATACCTTAATACAAATATATTCCCAGGCTCGAAGAACCAACAAATTCATTTATAGAAATTGTTGGCCCTTGGTGGGAATCGAACCAGTGACCCGTGGAGCTGAAGGCAGGGTTAGGCAGGCATTACACACTGCACCAACGGGCCAGTCATAAATATATTATGAATGTTACTAAATAATGAACTACATGGATGTTTAAATAATTTTTATTCATATAATAATTTCATTTATATATACAATCATTTAGTCTCATAAGCAAAGCATTACCAGGATATAAGCTCGTCATGAAATCTATCCCCTGATGAAACTGACATTGTAGTAGTGAAATGGTAGTATTTCCTGATGTTTGTTGAGTTGATATTTTCTTTTATCATGGCGTCATCATTCGCCTTCCCTTATTCTACTCTAAGTGGGGTTGGCACATGTTTTAAACATTGTTGTTACTTGATTTGGCTAGGTACCTTACGACAGGCCTGACGTCAACCTACCTTAGTCGTCTGTTACACCTCGGTAAGAAATGAGGGTTGTCTATTCTACTCAGCCGGATACCAGCCGGCATTTACCTTAGAGGCATTTTACGACACCTCGGAAGAAATGAGGGTGGTATATTCTACTAAGGTAGATACCACTCGGTGGGTCAACTTACTTTAGTCGCCTTTTACGACACCTCGGTTAGAAATAAGGGAGGTCTATTCTAATCAGCCGGATACCACACGGGGATCTTTTCTTTTATCGTGGATTACAAAACAATATTTTCATTACTTATGTAAATACTTTAAAATTAAAATAATATTGAAAAAAATTACATGCAATTAATAAGATTTCAAGACAATTTCCTAATTTTGGAAGTTTAGGTCAGGTTATTCAAAACATTTATTTTAGTACATTAAGTTAAAATTCTCAGATAATAGATAAAAAATGTCAAAACATATAACAGCAAAGGATGATGCAATACTATAGCAACACTGTTTATTATATTATCTGCAATACAACATGGGTGTTCTATTTTATCTTCTATCTCTGTTTGTTTAATGACTTTAATGCTCCTTTATAAGGTTGTTTACTATAACTTGTAGCATTATCAATAAAGAGAATTGGTTCGCTTTTTCAATGATTCAGTAATGACTAAATGTAACTTGTAATAAGAAATCAATTTTTACACCATGAGCGATGTATAATAAACATTGAAATAGCAGTATATATCCTCCTGCCCTTATCCCACTCTAAGTGGGGTCGGCACAACATGTTATAAACATGTCGTAACATGATTTGGCTGAGTTTTTACGACCAGCCGCCTGCCTGACGTCAACTTACCTTAGTCGTTTTTACAACACGTCGGTAAGAAGGAGGGTGGTCTATTCTACTAAACTGGATAGCACACGGTGGGTCAACTTAACTTAGTCGCCTTTTACGACACCTTGGTAAGAAATGAGGGTGGTCTATTCTACTCAGCCGGATACCACACGGCGTGTCAACTTACCTTAGCCTACCATACCTCGTTCCTTACAATATCTCGTTAACAAATGAGGGTGGTCTATTCTATTCAGCCGGATACCACACGGCGTGTCAACTTAACTTAGCGTACCATACCTCGTTCCTTACAATATCTCGTTAACAAATGAGGGTGGTCTATTCTATTCAGCCGGATACCACACGGCGTGTCAACTTACCTTAGCGTACCATACCTCGTTCCTTACAATATCTCGTTAACAAATGAGGGTGGTCTATTCTATTCAGCAGGATACCACACGACGTGTCAACTTACCTTAGCGTACCATACCTCGTTCCTTACAATATCTCGTTAATAAATGAGGGTGGTAGGTACTATTCTATTCAGCCGGATACCACACGGCAGATTGACTTACCTTAGTCGCCTTTTACGACACCTAGGTAAGAAATGAGGGTGGTACTATTCTATTCGACCGGATACCACACGGCGTGTTGAGATACCATTATAGTATACAACTAAACGGTAAACACATGACATCATGGCGATGACGCGTTTGGTAACGCGGAACTGTCTTTCTCGGAAATTGATACGGTCATAGATAAAATAGCATCTCGACGCAGTCGCTTTGGTTGATATGAATCGATCGCTTTGATTAAGCTACAGTGACTCAATCCGGTGAGTGGATGAATGGTGAAATTTTGAGAATATTGAAAGAACGTTGTCCTGCTATGTTTTGATTTAAATAGAGCTCGGTTTGATGTAATTAAGGCAGGGATGGTGAACCTTATTACATCAATGTCCCATTTTTTCTAATCACGTGGTCATTTGATATGAAGATTAGTTAGAACTCACCATTAAATCACCTTCATTTGTTATCGAGATGTCGTAAAAGGGGTCTATGGTAAGTTTACTCGCCGTTTGGTATCCGGCTATGTAGAATAGACATTTCTTACCGAGGTGTAGTAAAAGAAGGCTAAGGTAAAATCACGTAACAACATGTTTAAAAGAAGTCGTGCCGACCCCACTTAGAGTGGGATAAGGGCAAGAGAATGATGATGATGATACCATCATCATCGGAGGGGGCGGAGGGAGGCGGCGGAGCGGTTCCACGAACTGTTGTTCTGGATCCAATCTGCTGCTGGTGAGTCCAGGTGTTAGTGACTCGCCCAAGCCCATCGTCTGCCGCCCTAACTGGGGACCTTCGGGTGTTCCGAACGGGGTACATCGGACGCCTGGCTTACAGGTCCCCGAGGCGGTCGGTGCATCTGGTGCTCCCGATGCACCGGTTAGCGGAGGGGGGCTTCTCTTTCGAGGGGCCCCTACCCGGAGGTGTTTGTTCTCTGGGATCAGAGCTGTCGGCGGGATGGGGGCAATATGTACAATGATACCCTGTCCTTGCCATCGGCAGCGTGGTGGAGCACACAGGTCGTTTTAGTCGGTGCGAGTCCGACATAACCGTCGCATGTCCCCGTCGTGCGGCGGTACCCATAAGGGGTTTTTTCCTGTATAAAAAAAAAAAGTATTAAGTTACTTACTTTGGGGAAAGACCGTGTGTGTTATTGCCCTATATATTTGTTATTATTTGCTTGTTTGCTGTAAATCAGCGTCTTTATGAGTGCAATTTGGCAGTACTTGTTTTTACATGTTCAATCATATAGACATAGACAAATAGTTGAATGACCTACTTTGATAACGTAATCTCATCATCGCGTTGTATCTCAAGGTGTTTTATGGGTTTGTTTGTATATCATACGGACAAATATACATATGTACAAAACAAAATTTTGATGTAGGTATACCAAAACATACGAGAGGTCACAATCAGGTTTTGATGCCTGTGTCGCGACTCAGCAGAGTTAGCAACTCATTCGATGGTCTCGGTATTCGCTTCTACAATAAAGTTCCATAATCCATACTAGACCAGTCTACAGAAAGATTTAAATTAAGTATAAGAAATATAATTTATAGAATTAGGCGTTACTTTGTGGAGATCAATAATACAAAAGTAATAATAAAATTATTTTGCAAAAATTTAAAATAAAAATTTGAATAGCAAAATAATTTTATTACTTTTGTAAGAAATATGCTTATACGTAAAGCATATTACAAATTAGAAAATTATTTGTATGATTAAAATGCCTGGATTTGAAATTTAAATTAAAATGTGCTTGAAAGAGCTTCTTTAAAGGTTATTTTGATTTGATTTGAAATGAGCGATGTTTTGATCTGTAGCAGCAATGTTTTATTATCATTCTCGTGCTGTTATTCCACTCTAAATAGTGTCGGCACAACATGCTGTTACATGATTTGCCTAGGTTTTTTACGACCGGTCGCCCGGATGACGTCAACTTACCCTAGTCGCCTTTTACCACAACTCGGTTAGAAAGGAGGGTAGTCTATTCTACTCAGCCGGATGCCACACAGTGGATCAACTTACCTTAGTCGCGTTTTGCGACAACTCGGTAAGACATGAGTGTGTTCTATCTTACTCAGTCGGATACCACACGGCTTCAGCTTTATACAAGACTGAGGTTTAATAATGTAAAATTAAAAGTATTTATTTAAAACCAATTGACCGCCGAGTTTCTTTCTGGTGCTTCTCGGTAAGAGCAACATTCCGAACCGATTGACGATTCATAAGTGCTTGAAAGTGGTCTTTTGAATAAAGATTATTTTGATTTGATCTGTAAAGAGCTATAATAGTAGTTTTATTGTGCATGCGGCAATTTATCTAGGTGTCTCTTTTTGTCTAGATCTAGTCATTTATTTGTGTCACACGCGATTCGAAGCACTCTCGAGTCGGCCGGCCTTGTGCTACATAATACTGTTTGTATGTATGGACTTGGAGTTTTTATATATATTGACTAATTTATAGAATTAGGCGTTACTTTGCGGAGATCCATAATACAAAAGTAATAAAAAAATTATTTTGCTATAATCCGCGAAGAGAAGAGAAGAGAATCCTCTTCGCGGATTATAGCAAAATAATTTTGTTATTATTTTTATATATTGACTAGACACGCGTACCGGCTTCGCACGTTTACTTGGCTATGCCTTGTGGTCGATATTTCGCGGAATAAGCACTCGTAAATTAATTAACATACTAAATCGTTTTTAAAAATTACTGCCAGGTTCAAAAAGAATTGAGATGGATTGAATACCACTATAATGAACCAGACGTATTTTCTTAGTGTTATTACTTGGGTGCTGTGTCAAAGTTAAATTCGATGTATATTACAAATATACCAGAGGTCGTAAAAAGCTTGTGATACTTGTGTCGTGACTCAGCAGAGTTAGCTCGGTATTCGCTTTTACAATAAAATTCCAAACACAGGAATAAAACAATTTCTTTTTAAATTAAAACCTATTTGTACCTTTTACCTAGATCGATTTTTCTCCCCCAAAACTCCCTATATGCTGAATTTCAGGAATATCGTCGAAGCCGATGCGAAGAAAATATATTTATTTTTATATATACATACAAGATTAACTCTATTAACTATTTAAATATTAAAGATTTTGATTTAATTTGTCAAAGGAGGATTAAACGTTACTTTTTGTAACCCTGGTGCATCATAGCTCAATTCAGTAGGTAGCTCTTTATCTTTATTTGATGACTGGCCCGTTGACGCAGTGGGTAGTGATCCTGCCTTCAGCTCCGCGGGTCGCGGGTTCGATTCCCGCCGAGGGCCAACATTTTCTATAAATGTTGGTCTTTGAGCCTGGGTGTATATTTGAATTTAAGTATGTATTTAAAAAACAATATAAGTATATATTCACCAGTTTTCTAACACAAGTATTAAGTTATTTACTTTGAGGACGGACGACCGTGTGTGTAAGTGTCCCATATATTTATATTTATTTATTTATCGGGCGAAATCGTACCCGGCTGTCGGCCTTGTAAAGCCGGACTTTGCCCATTTGTGGGCCGGCAGAGCTCGTTACCGTTGTTCATACGATATCAGCTATTGGGGACACGATCGCTATTCATAGTAAAAACAAGCTATACTCGCAACTAGGTAGCTGTTAGCACATGTTTACATCGTGACTGTGACGGATGTTTTATTTGTGCGTACGTTTGTATTACGTAATCGCGAAACACACGAGTGCGTAATGTTAGTTCGAACGTAGCGTTTTTTATTGTTAAATTTGCTTTTTTGTCGAAATACAAAAGTAATGAAAATATTAATTTGCTATTTATTTATTAATAGATCACCAAAAATACACAGTTAGCATTAAAATTATAGGTACATCGAACAACTTAAAATAAGTACTGTTTTAATTAAAGGTGATAAAAACTTTTAAATTAAGTTACGACAACTGAGAGATATAATTGAACTAAAATAGTTTTATGTAATCGTTAACTCAAGGAATAGAAAGAATTAATAAAAAAGAAAATTAATACAACCTGTAATAAAATAACTGAGATTTAAGATCATAAGCATTTATCACTTATGATTTAACTTTAAACCGTGATAAAAAATCCGCGACAAAATCGGTGATTATAGTAAAATAATATTTTCATTACTTTTCGTATTATGGAACTTCGCAAAATAAATCGATTGATCGATCCACGACCAATCGATCGCAAGTCTGTCACCCTAACGATTCCGCTACCACCGCTTATTACCATCGGCTCGTGTAAGGAAGTGACGCCGTGTGTCCCCACGTTGCAATGCCAACGGGCGATCGCTTGTTACGCAATATAGCACTTCTGTAAACAATTTGTTCGAGCAACTCGGGTCAGTACTCGGTACTGCGTACTGTCATATTATTATTAGGAGACATCATTTGACAACGGTGTACATAAAGTCACTGCCTTTTATCATCCCACTGCTGGGGATAGGCCTCATCTTTGTTTTGGAGAACAAAAAAACTAATTTTGCTTTCCAAAATCAATCAGATATAATAATTAATGTATAGAATTAGACGTTACTTTGCGGAGATCAATAATATAATAGTAATATTAAAAATAGTTTGCTATAATCCGCGATGAAGTAAAATATAAAATTTATATAATGCTAAATGTAGAGTGGACAATCTGTTTTCATACTTGAGACATGTAAGATTGATAACAACACATGCACACAAACCTCCACCAGCGCCATTACAATACACAAGCACTGCACACGTTCACTATCACAAAATCAACAATCGTTTCCCCCCGCAATCGAAGCATTATCACGAGATAGACCACACGGCAAAATCCCAAAGCGAAGCATTACCCAAACAACCTTATTTATATACTAATTCCACACCATTTATTTTATATTGCCTCTGAACACGTGTAACAAGCTTGAACTAGAAATATTTTTCTGATCGTTAATGAGGGTGCCATTGTTAAGTTTAATGATCTCAAGTTGTTCCCAGATGTTTAAGTTAAGACTCTTGTCACAGGTGTGCAGGATTTCGAAATAATGGTCATTATGACCGTTTTCTAACAAATGTTTGGCGAAATGTGAATTTAGTGGTCTATTATTTCTCAAGAGCGGTCATATGTTCTTAAACGGGTTTCAAAATTACGACCAGTCTGACCCACATATGTATCATCGCATTTATTTTATAAACACCACTCTTTTCCGCGACGCCATCTTTCTTATTTTCGTTGATCTGTGATCGTAGATAGAATATTAAGACGCTTTGATGGCTTTATTTTGACGCGCCGCCTACGGTATTTGTTTTGACGGTAAACTGTACCGCTTTACCGTCATCTGAAGGTTAATTATGTTCTCTGTTTTATGTACTCTAGTCTGGTGTTGAAGGAAAATAATTATTAACATAAGGTGATATGGTTCTTTTTTGTTTACTGAGGCTAGCTTAAATTTGTTTATATTAAATACAGGTTTTGCGATCTCTATCTAACGATTGTATGTCATGATTAGTGATTCTAAGTCGCAGTAGTGAGAAATTGAAACAAAAAGCAAAGGCAAAGCAGAGGCTTCTAAACAAAATGTCGGAATCGAACCCGTGACCCGCGGAGCTTAATGGTCACTACAACCTGCGTCAAAGAGCCAGTCTAAAGTAAAACTTTTAAAATCGTTAATGAACCCATGAGTCTCTGGTGACCGATATATATTTCATTTCTAACCGAATGTGTTAACGCGGTATACTGTCACATTGTCACTCCCACACTTATGGCGTCTTTTTAATTATATATAATTACAAGCTCCGCCCGCGTGGAAATTAGTGTTGAAAAGTTTTTCCCGCTGAAATTCTATGATACAAAGTAGCCACAATCTTTTCTACCTTGCAATGAAAGTTCCTTCAAAATCGATTTAGCCGTTTCGTATAGTGTACATTAACCTAAACTTTTCTCAAGAATTGCAATATTTTTTGATAAAAACCATACAAAAATCCTTTTAGTAGATTTTGAAAAAATCGATCACATACAGACAGATAGCTTCTGGGTCTTTTTTATAATATCATCATCATCATCGTCATGTCCTTATCCCGCTCTAAGTGGGTTCGACACAACATGTTGTCACATGATTTGGCTACATATCTTACAACCGGCCGCCTCGATAGGAAAGAGAGTGGTCTATTCTACTTAACCGGAAACCACACGTAGGTCAACTTACCCTAATCGCCTTTTACGATATCTCAGTTAGAAATGAGGGTGGTCTATTCTACTCAGCCGGATACCACAACTATTTTTTACAAAATGTATAGAGAAAAGATTATCTTATCTATGTATGTTAGTAAATGTGCCGTCTATTTGTAAACACAATGCGTGAAGATGATTCAAGAGTGAACTATCACCATATCACATGACCGAGATCGGATTCCCGAAACGTAATGGCGTCTTGGACTGGAGCCCAAATCAATTACAGCGAGACCGAAATAAGATGAGACAGATAAGGTGATGCTGCGGACGTTATCACACGACAGCAGGACCGTTGAGATAGATATTAAATGAACAGAAGGTAAGGTAAGTCCACTAGTAATTGACCATGTTTTGTATGAAATCTATACTAATATATAAAGCTGAAGAGTTTGTTTGTTTGATTGATTGATTGTTTGAACGCGCTAATATCAGGACTGGATTGATTTGAAAAATTCTTTCATCGTAAGATAGTGCTTTTATTGAGGAAGGCTATAGGCTATATAACATCACGCTACAATGAATAGGAGAGGAGCAGTAATAAAAAATAGTACGAAAACGGAAAATTTAAATTAATCTTTGCTTGCGTGCGCTGAGTAAACGGTTATAGTTATTCAAAAATCATGTATCACGAAATTGGTCGCCTCTAGAAGTTCTAAATAAAAGTCCGCGACAGCATGTGTCTAGTTTTTAGGGTTAACCCAATTTAACCACTTTTATCAAACTTCTATATTTCGGTTTCAATCCGTTGGCGAAATCTAGTTTTAAATAATAAGCGTTTTGTTTGTTGTACATAATAAAAATAAATTTTTAATTACCTGTTGACATCTATTAACAACTGCCGATAATCTCAGAACTGTAGCTTATTGTTTACTATTTAAAATTATTAATTATTATTTTTTAATAGCTACCATAAACAAAACGCTTATTATTTAAAATTTCATACAAAACGGTCAACTACTAACATATGGTCAATTACTAGTGCACTTAGCTTACTTGTCAGTTTCATATTCAGAGAGGAAGGAATAATAACCTTATTTGTGACGTGCAATAATTGTTACTAATAATAATGTTATCAAAAGTTAAGTTCCGGCCTGTTACTATTCCACAGCTGGGTAAACGCTTTCTCTTTATTTCGAAAGTAGGGTTAGAGTTAAGACCATCAAACTACTTCTGTGAATTGGTAGGTTAAACATATCCCCAAAATTCTGTAGAGATACGTAGATTTCCTCACGATTTTCACCGAAAAACGTGTGATAAATTGCAAATATGAATAGAGCACATAATTTTTTACAGAAAAAGGTATTAAAGCCTTTAAACTTGAACTTTTTTGAACTTGTTTGAGCTTGTATCCCTCCTTGAAAGGAACACAGTGTGACCGTGCGGTTATCACAGCTTTTTGACTCTATTAAAGCTAGCATTAATGTTACCATTATGATTAACCGTTAAACAACTAATTAACTTAAGTAACCGTTCTAACGCCACAATTGATTTCCTCTACAAGTATATTCTTTGTTTTTTAAGTTACTAAATATACATTTAAGTACGGCTTGCTCTTAGCCCTACAAACCCCACCACCCAATACCACCCAAGCATCTCCCTCGTTAACGTGAAATTTCATTTCGCAATATCCATCAGGGGGCTTTGCCTTCCTTCAAGACAGAGCTCAATGAAAGTGACGCAATCCGACTAGACTTGGTACTTCCTGAACAAATTTTCTATGATGCGCAATTGTAGGCCCATTTGAAATGACCCCTCCTGTATGGAGTACATTTGCAAATAGTGCGATGCACCGAGCTGACCGGTAGAATGCTGAATATTTGCTAAGTGCATCACAGCACATTATGGTATCATCCTATCTCATCATCCACTAAACAGGAATACAGACTTTATCTCCCAGTTATTACAAACTATATTCCTTTAAATTTACATTTGACTTACGATATTAGGATCTGTTAAGCGCGTGGGCGCTCGACTCGGCTCTAATCGGATGTTAACAGGTACAGTTTATGGCTGAGCATCTACGTGTACTGATAATACGTTATCGAGCGACGCACTAACATTTTGTTTGTCTCGTTTGACGTTGTCGCAATACTCCCCAGTATTGAGATGATAGTCTTCGTTGGTTTGTACGAGGATAAGGCCTTTTGATATGAGGCTATTTTATTAGTCTCAAGAAAAGAAGAAACTTTTTTATTAAGGATCGTGTTGTCAAATAGTTGTGACGTTTGCTTGATATTGCGTGGTATATTGTTTCCTAATTGTATTTTTAAGCTGTATCTACGTTGGAGTGAAATAAGGAACGCACAAACAGGCAAACCTGGAGTACATATTTTTGCTTCTTAAGGTTCACAACAAATCAAAATCAAAGTTTCATGAAGTTACTGTAAAGGAAAGGTTTTCTTCCTGAGACAATTCATTAATATATTTGGCGGTCACTTTAAACAATAAGTAAGCTTATGTAACTCACGGCAATTTTTTGGGAATTACGGCATGTATTTGGCTCAGCTTACACATCATTACCATTATTGAACATATGACCTAGATATTAAGGGATCTAATAGATCAGCTCCGTAGCTTCCGGCTCCAAAGCCTCAGTCTAGACATGAGACTAGCTCTCTGATATAACCTACACCTTTTTACATCTATTCCCCCTCTAAACTAAGAGCCACCAGTTTCTATATTATGTACCCTAATTAAATATTGTACCACTTACGTCGATTACAAAGTTAAATTGGTAATCAGCTAGATTAAATTTATGATATAAATGTCTTGTTTATTCCCACCCGTGCTAAACCTGCTGTTGTTTGCAAAAAAGTCGTAAGCGACGGTACCTTCGTCCTTTTACAAAGATCCCTTCTGGAACTGCATTCCTTCCCGCATACTCCGCCATCACACCGCGGTCATGGATATCTGTAAGGCAATAAAATTCCTGTGCCGTATTCGGGTAGATCACGTTAATGCGATAGCTGAATTGCGTAAGACAATCTGAATTTGATTGCGGGTAATAATTAAATACTCTGTTTTATGCTTACTTTTTAATTTCGATTTCTACTTAAAGAATTTTTGACAGTTGTTTCAAAGGAAGATGTATAAATTAAAGATTTGACTTGACTTTGATACATCGTGAATAAAACACCTTTATATGTGTTAATAGATGGCGTTTCTTAATGTCATTCTATTTTTGTCGAATTAAGAGGATTTTGATAGCCTATAAAATCTATGCTATCCTTTAAGTCGGACCGAAATAACTAACTCCCTAGAAAATTTCATTTAAAACAATTAAGTAGTTTTGAAGATTAGCGTAAACGCACATCGTGACACATGATTTTTTATATATAAACATTTAATTTTATGTTCGTTTTGAAAAAAATATGCATTGTGACATACCTACCCGTTTGTCTTGCGTTTCATTATAGTTCTAGTTTTGAGTCAAAGAGATTTGTATGGTAATTTTAGTTTTTGTTTTGATGTTTTAGACACTTCAAATTATCAAAGGTCATAAAATGTTTACTCAACCGTTTTCTAGCGTTTGAATAAATATTTTATAATATTATATGTTTGCATTTGTCAAAGTTTTGTGAGTTTTGATTTATTTTTATCTGTCAAAATAAGAATGAAAACTGTATAATTCTAAATACCATTCCAAATACATGTTGGAATTGTTGATTTAGCCCTAATAGCGGACTTTTGTAGCCTTATCATCATCATTTTCCGGCCTCCTCATTTTTATTTGTCTACTGTCTTAACTTAGTTTTTCCAGAGCCGTCGGTTCTGGATCTATGTTTTCCCTTTTTAGCTCTTTATGTATTTTCATCCATGTAATTCCGGATCTTTTACCTGCGGCTTTGAGTTTTATAATTTTTCTAATCATGTAATCTACAGGTCTTTTCATGATTGCCGGTCCATAGCAGCCGTGATTCTGTCAGTTTTTTTTACGACTCTCACTTTAAGAGATAATGGTTGAGGACCTTAGATAATTAGACACATAATCAGTTTTCACAAAACAACAGATTTTACACTCCAGCTTCATGTAACATACTAACTACTGGCTAAAAGTACATGAGGATGTTCAGTATGTTCTGTTCAGTAATTTATAGTTTATTACTTAGAGACAGATACACGTACTTTTTATATACAGGAAAAAACCCCTTATAGGTACCGTCAGGACAGGCAGAGGTTATGTCGGACTCACACCGACCAAAACGACCTGTGTGCTCCACTACGCTGCCGATGGCAAGGATAGGATCGTTGTACACATTGCCCCCATACCCGCCGACAGCTCTGATCCCAGAGAACGTCTCTGGGTAGGGACCCCTCGAAGGAGAAGTCCCCCTCCGCTAACCGGTGCATCGGGAGCACCAAATGCCGAAATACACGTACTGATGTGACTGAGGACTTTTATATGTAGGGATTAAAGCAATCCTTTGCCGGTAGGAGCTAAGTAAAGAGCATGGCGTGTGCGCGAACTAAAATAGACAGATGTCGCATTACGCGTCCCCGGTTGAAATACGCGGGCTTATTTTTGGCGATGAAACGTCTTTTTGTTCTATCAGAGTCTCTTAGATTAAGATGCACAAAGAGTTCGCAGGTTATTAATTTCAATATTGACTATTTAACTGGCTTGTTTGACTGCCTTAGCTGGCAGTGACCCTGACTCAAGCTCCGGAGGTCTGGGCTGATATCCACCAAAGGCCAACATTATTTTATAATTAATTTGTTAGTGTTTGAGCCTCTGTGTATATTGCGATACAGCAATTAAAGCAATTTATTAGCTTTTAAAGTATAGCAGACACAGACTTTCACACTTTTAATATTAGTACGATTTGCACAATTAACTATATTTTTGGGTATTATACAAAAGGATGACTGGTTCGTTGGCGCAAATGGCACTGAACCTGCCTTCAGATCGGATGATCGCGCTTTCATTTCCGTTGAGGGCTAACATTTTCTAAGTAGTAGTTGTTGATTCTTAAGAGTCTGGGTGTAGTGATGTATTTATTTAAACATCTTCCTGCCCTTATCCCACTCTAAGTGGGGTCGGCACAACATGTTTTAAACATGTCACATTATGTGGCTACGTTTTTTACGACCGGCAGCCTGCCTGACATCAACATTCCTTAGCCGTATTTTACGACAACTCGGTAAGTTGGAGAGTGGTCTATTCTACTTAACCGGATACTACTCGGTGGGTCAACTTATCTAGTCGCCTTTTACGCATGAAGTTACTTTGGAGACGGATGACCGTATGTATAATTGTCCCATATATTCATTATTATATACTATTATTATAAAGGAGAAAATTGTACTGTCGACTCCATGGAAGCTCGCACAGACTACTGGGTCGTTATTCCTAAGAGACTTGGCGACGCCGACCCGCGTTTCCGCCTACGCTAATGCGTCTGGCGCTTACAGCTAACTTAAATGGTCATTATAGCTTGCCAAGCATCGCTTCACTATACTTGATGTAGCTTGATACAGCGTATAAGCATTTAAACTTTATAAACTAGCATTGTCGACGATTTAATTCGCTTCAACTTCAGTGATAAACAAGTCAAATTAAAAAAGCCTTTAAAAAGGCTGTCAACAAAATTTAATGTCCCTACTGTTAAACTTGCAAGTCAAAATTAATTTGCAAGATTCCACCTTCACATACGCGACGAGATGTAAATTGAAAAGCTTGATTGAAGACTTATTATCTGTCTCTCATCATCATCATCCTGCCAGGCCGCCTGCCTGACGTCAACTTCCTTATTCGTATTTTACGACACCTCGGTAAGAAAGAGGGTGGTCTATTTTACTCAACCGTATACCACACGGCGGGTCGACTTACCTTAGTCGCCTTTTACGACACCTCGGTAAGAATTAGGTGGTCTATTTTACTCAATCGGATACCACACGGTGGGTCAACTTACCTTTGGTCGCTTTTTACGGCACCTCGGCAAGAAATGTGGGTGGTCAATTCTACTCAGCCGGATACCACATGGCGGGTTCACTTACCTTAGTCGCTTTTTACGACACCTCGGTAAGTATTGAGGCTGGTCTATTCTATTCAGCCAGATACCACACGGCGTCCTCGTTCGGTATATATAACCCCAAATTAATTATTCATTTTGATATTTATATACCTATTATTTATTTGATTTGAAGTAAGTTAATATTGACAGGAAATTAGTGCTGATAAATTTGGTGTTCACAACAACATTATCGTCAACGTGATGGTATTTCAGAACGGGTTTTCCGTATAATTAGCATTATTTAATTCAGGAATCGTTTTGTTTTTACAATTCTGTGCCTAACTTCTTTAGTCGATGTTTTATTTGAGTACCAAGTATTTATTAAACCTAAAAATATGCCAGTTTCCTTTACGATAACGCTGGATAAAGAGCTCATGAATAAGGGCCACGAATGGGCTTGAAACAAGTTGGGCTCACCCGATAAAATAAGACGTGAGTATTGCCGGCTCTGTACATTAACTCTGAATATTCATTATCTTCCTGCCCTTATCCCACTCTAAGTGGGGTCGGCACAACGTGTTATAAACGTGCTGTCACGTGATTTGGCTACGTTTTTACACTAGTACTCGCATTTCACCGCACCCTTCACCAATGACGTCAGTCCGTCGGAAGCTTTCAAATGACGCTGTCGTTGTATGTTCCTATATAGGTTTTAAGTTTTGCAGATCTACAAAAACTTTTTTATAAATTGTAATTTTTGACTCTTCCATCTCAAAAGGTGAACCCCTGAACTAGAGTAATAATAGAAGCGGTAACCGTCGATCTCACAATAATTTTTGTGATAACCGCATGCCGAGTCAGCATGCCTGAGAAAAGTGGAACGTCGTCCTATGCAAGGGATTTTGAACTGTAACTCGATAGATTTAACGATTGCTTCAATTAACGAGATTAAACATGCGCGATGTTTCATGTTGCGAGTGCTTTGAGCAGGATTCTTGATCGAGTTACGACCGGAGTGCTACTCGTGCGCGATAGATTGACTATATGTGGTATCGGGCTGAATAGAATGGACCACCGTCATCTCTTACCGAGGTAAATTGATGTCACGCAGGCGGCCGAACTATACCGCACGGCTGGACTACTTCCTTTAGTCGCCTTTTACGACACCTCAGTTAGAAATCAGGGTGGTCAATTCTACTCAGCCGAATACCATACAGTGGGTCGACTTACCTTAGGCGCTTTTTACGACACCTCGAAAGAAATGAGGGTGGTCTATTCTACTCAGCCGGATACCACACGGTATGTAAAGTGTCTCATCACTACAAAGTATAAAACAAAGTCGCATTCTTTGTTTGTCCATATATCCCTGTGTATGCTTAATTATTTAAAACTACGCAACATATTTTGATGTGGTTTCTTGGTGTAGGGAGAGGGAATTTTTTTTTCTCCAAATTTAACGCTTGCGCGCCACGGGGCAGTAATGAATAAATCAAAACTACTGGATCGATTTTAATAATTTTTTTTCACTGAGTGACATGGGCTATATATTTTATACCCGTGCGAAGCAGGGGCAGGCCGCTAGTATATTTATATTTATTTATTTAATGGCTCTATGGAAGAAATAAATTCCATGTTCTTAACTTATTTCGCACGGGTAGTACTCGAAATGTTGGCGTGTACACGAGTCGCTTAGCAACAGAGACAGATGTGAACCTTTGTCGGCAAATATCTCAGTGTTTCGGCGAACGGGCCGCGCTTTTGTTTTTTTTTTCCAGCATAATTGAGCAAGTTGCAAGTCGATAATATGTCTTTCCTTAAAGTATTCATTGCTTTTTTTGTATATTGTTATACTGTTTTGAATGTTGTTGTTGGTATTGTTTAGTAACGATAATTATTAAGACAAACGTATCCTACTGATATTATAAATGCGAAAGTTCGTGAGTATGGATGTATGTTTGTTACAGATTGAAAGAAATTTCACAGCGAACCGATATCGATGAAATTTGGCACAAATTATTCCTTAAGTAGCGGCCTGTTACTATCCCACTGCTGAGAATAGGCCTCTTCTCTCCGATTTTGTAGAGAAGGTTTGGAGCTAAGACCTACCACACTGCTCCAATGCGGATTGGTAGGTTACACATATCTCCAGAATTCTCTACAGATATGCAGGTTTCCTCACGATGTTTTCCTTCACCGAAAAGCGTGTGATAAATTGCAATTATCAATTAGACACATAAAAATTAACAGAAAAACTCATTGGTGTCTGCCCGGGTTTGAACCCATGACCTCCTCGAAAGAGTCGCACGGTGTTATCGCTGGGCTACCACAGCTTGATTCGCATTCTACTAATATTATAAATGCGAAAGTCTGTGAGTATGGATGTATGTTTGTCACTTTTTCTCTGCGAATCCACTGTACGGATATCGATAAAAATTAGTACAATTATTCCTTATACACCGGAATAACGTATAGGCTTTACAAATACTGTTAATTCTACAGGATTAGGATGATATTTAAAAGCGCCATATATTATCGACCTACTCGTATCATGACAACAGTCGACGCCAACGGAGTCGTGGATAAAAGTAAGTAATTTAATAAATCTTTAATATTAAAATGAGTTAATCTTGTATGTATATATTTATTTTATTCGGAAACTCGGAAATGGCATGTAGGGGTGCAGATGTTGTTCGTTCAGTATTCCTGTGCCCTCCGTCTCCAGGCAATAAGATGGAACACCATGAGGTTTTAGCTGGTAAGAGTCCGGCATAACTGCAATACCGCCCCCCCGCGGATTGCAGTACCCATGGAGAGTTTCCTCATGAAAAAAAAAATTACTGCCGTAAACTGTCAAGTCAGCGTAGCTTATTGGGGAACGGGTGGTCGCGAGAAATGAAACTACCTACGATCAAGCCTTCCTTACCTACCCTATTATTATTATTATTTTTAAAGATTCTTTTTTTTATTTGGTAAAAAATTACTTTATACAGATATTCTTCTTTAACAGACATAAAATTTTAATAAGTTAACACTTCACTTATTTAAAGGTTTTATTGAACTTGCCATGTATGTATGTGAAGGTGGAATCTTGTAAGTTAAGTTTGACCCACTTCCCGGTGTCCGATTGCGCTGAAATTTTATATACTGGTCCAGTCCTGATGACAGTAGATGTTTATGATAAACATGCAGCAGAGGAAGGAACTCCTCATCGGTTAACAGTAGTGAAACTTGTTTAACTTTATTTGTAAATATGTTAGTTTACGCCGTGTGGTATCCGGCTGAATAGAATAGTACCACCCTCTTTCTTATTAAGGTGTCGTAAAATAGGACTAAGATAAGTTGACGTCAGGCAGGCGGCCGGTCGTAAAATACGTAGCCAAATCATGTGACAGCATGTTTATAACATGTTGTGCCGACCCCACTTAGAGTGGGATAAGGGCAGGAAGATGATTACTTGTAAATATGTTAGTTTATTACGGAATGTCAATAATATAGATTATCAAACATATCAAAGATATTGCAAATGACTTTGCCAAAACACTGTTATCTAATCGATTTTTATTAACGCTCCACGGCCGTTATCGCGATCGTAAATATTTATAGAAAATGACCGAATACTCAACTAACTAGCTTTTGCTCGTGATTTCGTTAATCCTGTGCCCTCATTACTAGGCAGTAAGGTAGAACCATAAGGGGGGTTTTTGATCGGTAAGATTCTGGTAAACCTGTATCTTACGATTGCAGTGCCAAAGAAGGGTTTCTTAATATCCATAAATAATGTCCTTTATACAAAGCTGTGATAGCCCAGCGATGAAACCGTGGGACCCCTTCGAGGAGGTTACAATTTCAAAATACGCCCGCTATACTACGTTTTTGTACCCAACAAGAGTAAGAAATATATGTAGATTATAGACGAGAAAAGTTTTTTCTAATGTTTCTTCATTTTCTAATGTGCTTGTGTAATTTGGTGGCGGTGGTGGTTTGTGCATGTGTTTTTACGAAACCTGCATGTATCAGGTATGAAAATATATTGTCCACTCTACATTTAGCATTATATATATATTTTCTATTTACTTTATCGCGGATTATAGCAAAATAATTTTATTATAAATTTTTACAGAAGTTACAATTATTTTGCTGTAACCGCGTCGATATACATTACTTAAATTAATTCTTTTTTTACGTTTCCGTCAACATTTAAGTGTTTCGTGTAATACTCAGAATAAACATTCTCGATTTATAAACATTTGTCATTCGATATAATTAGACGTGGTATGCACCTGCTTTATAAATGACGTAGCGCGCAAAATACGTTTCGCCAATGACTGAACATGACTAACTGTTGTGATACAACTTTGCTGATAACGGTAAATACTTCAAGATGGTAGGTGCATATAGACTATAGATAAATCACGATAACATGGTCGAAATTATTCTTTCAATGAGTGCAGTCATTTCATTACGAAAGATTTTACATGTAGTACTCTTATTACCAGATTTGATTGAGAGAGATTTGACGTGACAACGTCTTAAATTAGGTTGCGGCTTGGAGTCACTCATGAAAAAGTGTAACGCCCGCTCACGTCTGTTACGATGAGTCACCGAACGAAAGAGAGGCCCGCCGGACTGGCGAGTGCCTTGCGTCTCTCTCCCACTCAAACATGATTGGTCCGCCGCGCGCGCAGCACTAGAGAATTAGGCGCGTTGACTCGGTGCGTGCTTGTGTCTCTTGTCTTTCTCGAGCGTTCTTGGCGTTGGAAAAACAAGAAAGCGTCATAATACAAGTTCACACATATGGTTAAAGTATCGTCAGCTGTGTCTATTTTCATTCAATTCCTTGTTCCTATTGTGCTATTTAATAATATTCATATCAATAAATATTCTACTGAGAAAAAGACGTTGTCACGTAAAATCTTTGCCCGTATAACCGACTTTACAGGCAACCGGTTTTTTATTTTCAATCTTTTATTTTTGAGGGTTTTTTCTCAAAGAACATGTCACTCCCATAGTAACTACAAAGTAACCCAACTTTCAACTACTTATGCCTTCTTTAACCACATCGTAAAGCAATTTTGCTTCTCCCGAATCTGGAGAAACCAAAATGCTATTACAAGTGACAAAATCAAATATCCTAATTTAACGATTTTCCTGAAATTCAGCATGTAGGCTGTTTTGAGGGAGAGAAATCGGTCTAGCTCGGTTTTATTTAAAAAAAAATTATCCCTGGTTTTGGACATTACAAAATATTAAAATTTATATTGAATTGAATTTTTGCCGTAAACTGTCAAGTCAGCGTAGCTTTTTCGGCGAACGGGCGGTCGCGAGAAATGAAAATACCTACGATCAAGCCCCACCTACCCTATTATTTTTTTTTTTAGTTTCTTTTTTTATTTTGTAAAAAAGGTACAAGGGTATTTTAACGTTCAACTTGACGTGAACGGAGTCGCGGTACGATTTTCCTTAAACGAATGTGATAGTATACACACATGTACAGACCTAGCGGTATGGATGTGACTTGAAGTAGAAATAATCGATATTTTTCCTTTAAAAAATAATCGATTTTAAATCGTTTAAAAAAAATCGTTTTCTTTAGTATCAAAATAATCGATTATTAATAATCGTCTTTTTTCTGACAATTTGATAAGTTGCCTTTTTAATATTAATAATTTATTTGAATAAAGGCCAATTAAAGTGGACTACTATTAAGAAATAATAACAGATGCGCTATTTCTGAAATTCGATCAAAATATGTAGTTTGGCTACATTGAGTTCACCCAGCTATGCATATCTTATCTTAAAAAACGAGAAAAAGATTAAAAAATAAAAAGAGAATAGTTTTAAAAAATCGATTTTTAATAATCGATTTTTCATGAAAAAATTATCGATTTTTAAAAATCGATTATTCTTTCACATCGCTACTTAGCGGTCGATTTATTAGCACACAATGGCCGGCCCGCTGTCCAAAACCTGACGCATCAATAGGCGGAATATGATAACCGTAAAAAGGTACGCGGAGTGACGTCATACCTTTGTCGGGAATAAGGGGGATTACAAATTTTTTTTTATCCTATATATTTATTATCATCCTCCTGTCCTTATCCTACTATAATTGGGGTCGGCACAACATTTTATAAACATGTCACGTGATTTGGCTAAGTATTTTACGAGCGGGCGCCGTCTGACGTAAATTTACCTTAGTCATATTTAACGATTCCTCGGTACGAAATGGTCTATTCTACTCAGCCGGATACCACACAGCGTGTCAACTTACCTTAGTCACCTTTTATCCAGACCGCCTTCATTTCTTACCTAGGTGTCCTAGGTAAGAAATGAAGGCGGTCTGTTCTACTCAGCCGGATAAGTATAGAAGATATCATAGTTTACTAGCTATAATCCGCGACTTCGTGCGCATGGACTTTTGTTGTGTGATAAGTCGACAGATGGCGCTTTTCAATGTCATCCTATTCCTGTAGAATTAACAGGACTTCTCAAGTATATGTACTACCTAGTAGGTAGTACCTACTATATATGTTATTGCGGTGTATAAGGAATAATTTTGTCAAATTTCATCGATATTGGTTCAGCGGTTTCGCCGTGAACAAGTAACAAACATACATCCATACTCACAAAGTTTCGCATTTATATTTTTGATAGGATTTTCACGCCGTGTGGTATCCGGCTGAATAGAATAGTACCGCCCTCATTTCTTACTGAGGTGTCGTAAAAGGCGACTAAGGTAAGTCGACCCGCCGTGTAGTATCTGGTTGAGTAAAATAGACCACCCTCTTTTTTACCGAGGAGTCGTAAAATACGACTAAGGTAAGTTGACGTCAGGCAGGCGGCCGGTCATGTGACAGCATGTTTAGAACATATTGTGCCGACCCACTTAGAGTGGGATAAGGGCAGGAGGATGATGACACCTTTTTTATTTAAATATGTATCGCACAACTTTATTTCACGGTACTTAAATAAAAAAAAAAAACTTCATCGTCCCAGCAAAGGCAAGACAAGACAAATCAAGGGGAAGCAAACATAAAGAGATATCGCTACAAACACTGGCCTAGATTGCGAAAATGGCACATTGTTGTATCTTTTAAAACAAAGACAGCGAGTTCAGGCACACACAGAGCGCAGTTTCTAGTTAACAAACGGGTCAAAATTACAACACCGCGTTTAGCGTCCTTTGTGTGAAAGCCTATCCTACAGACTTTCGCATTTATAATATTAGTAGTAAGTAGTATAACATCGGAATAACATATAGAACGCCGTGTGTGAATAGTACCACCCTCATTTCTTACCGAGGTGTCTTAAAAGGCGACTAAGGTAAGTTGACCCACCGTGTGGTATCCGGTTTAGTAGAATAGACCACCCTCTTTCTTGCCAAGTTGTCGTAAAATACGGCAGAGGTAAGTTCACGTCAGGCAGGCGGCCGGTCGTAATAACGCAGCCAAATCATGTGACAGCATGTTTATGACATGTTGTGCCGACTCCACTTAGAGTGGGATAAGGGCAGGAGGATTTATATTTTCGTCAAAGCGACCTCGAATAGATGGCTTCGTTATAATGAGACGGCTGGCGTCATAATCAAAGGGAGTTTTATTTCCCTGACTCCCCGCCTCCCCAGATCCTGACTCCCCGCCTCCCCAGATCTCGATCCCCGACTGTTTGCAGTCCGCTTGTCTATTCACTTCCACTCACATATTTGCTCAGACCACCGTTCACTGCACCGAGCGTATTTGCTCTGTCGGCAGGGTTGCCAACTCGATACAACAGATGGGTGCTAAATGACAAGGTAAAAAGTGCTAGATAGTCGTAAATTTCCGAGAATAGTGCTAATTTTGAGGAACATGTAATAAATAAATATATACTCTATACTAATATATAAAGCTGAATAGTTTGTTTGTTTGTTTGATTGATTGATTATTTGAACAAAACA
This sequence comes from Morpho achilles, assembly GCA_947086495.1. Taxonomy (NCBI): domain Eukaryota; kingdom Metazoa; phylum Arthropoda; class Insecta; order Lepidoptera; family Nymphalidae; genus Morpho; species Morpho achilles. The sequence continues at coordinate 1,054,787 of CAMTZB010000013.1, read as the reverse complement.
CGCCAATCTCAGGATTGACAGATTTTTTTACAACAGAGAATTTCCGTGTTATATAATCCATTTATTGAGAAAGGCTATATAACATCACGCTAAGATGAATAGAACAGGAGCAGCAATAAAAATAGTACAAAAACGGCAAACTTTAAAGCTTTCCTTGCGTGCGCTGAGTAAACTGTAATAGTTATTCAAAAATTATGTATCACAAAATTGTTCCCCTCTAAAAATTCCTAATAAAAGTCCGCGGCAGAATATGTCTAGCTTTTAAGGTTGACCCACTTTAACCATTTTTATGGTTATCAAAAGACTATATTACGGTTTTAAACTTTCCACGCGGGCGGAGCCGTCGGCGATTGCTAGTGTTCAATAAATTTTCATTAGCAAATTTACATGACACGTATCTCTATAGGAGCGAATTGAACTTATATATTTATAAAAAAGACAGATAATTAGTCTTGATTACTTTCTGTTTATTGTCGATAGACAAATTTAAGGCTGGCTTTCCTATTATAGTCCTCTATGAATGTGAGAATTCCTTACTCAAGCGCGTTGCTACACTAAAAAACAAGTATTTTGATATAGTCCGCTAGGTATATTTACACTATGTACATGTGATTTTATTTTGCATGGAAAATAAAAATCTGCATTAAATACTAGATATAGTGCTAGGTGCTAAATGCTGATGTTGCGTCCTGGATTCCTCTAAATGGTGCTAAATCTAGCACCGAAAGTGCCAAGTTGACAGCACTACTATGGCGGCTGCTTTTACTTTACCTCCCTTTATCCACACTCGAACGCGCTGCGGGACGCGTATTTCATTACGTTAAACATTTATAGCAGACGGTTTTTTTTAATTACTATTACTATAAGGATTTTTTGCGCATAAAAATATACAGAATTATAAAATTGGCAAAATATAAAAAAGGCAAAGTAGGAACCGACATAAGTACTTAGTACTTTGCGCATTGCAAAAGTACTAAGTCGTTTATGGGACAGCGTCGTATATATGGGACAACAACACACGCGGTTGTCCATTCCCAAAGTAAGTTTCAGTTACTTGTTATAGGTGACAGACGACTGGTAAATATATACATATTACATATTTTCGAGCACTGAAAAATGCTAAAATATAAATAGAATGCAAATGGTAATTTTGGTGTCATTTGTAAAGTTGTAATAGCAAAGTTGGTAATGGGCTTACACTAAAGAAATTAAAATACGGGTTCAGACATTACCAGCCATTTCTTTCTTTTTTATAACTTTTTTTAATTCTTCTAATAAATTTACAAGGCTGACCGACCGACGCAGGTACAAATGATATAATACAGTGTCATCATCCTCGGTCGGCACAACATGTTATAAACCTGCCGTCACATGATTTGGCTGCGTTTTTACGACCGGCCGCCTGCCTGACGTCACTTACCTTAGTCGTATTTTACGACACCTCGGTAAGAAATGAGGGTGGTCTGTTCTAATAAACCGGATATCACACGGTGGGTCAACTTACCTTAGTCGCCTTTTACGACAGCTCAGTAAGAAATGAGGGTGGTTCAGCCGGATACCACACGGCGTTATACACGATATGATACAGTGTATCCGGTTCATTAGTAAAGGAAAAACAAACATAAATGAAATCGCCATAATACGTACATTTTCACGTACAAAATGTAGGGGAGGTTTTTGTTAGGTTATTTTCAATTCGCAGGATTTATAAAGTGCCGATTGGAAAATATTTCGCTACACATGTAACGTAACGGGATATGGGGGGGGGGTGGTAGTGGGGAGTGACGTCACGGTCCCCACGTCGCCAGGGCTGTCGATGTTCTGGAATAATCTAGGTTGCATAGATCGCTGTATTATTTTGTTAAAGATCGATTTTGATAAGGTATGGAAACTGATAACTTTTGTACAATTTTGGGCTCAAGTAAAAAGAGGAAAATGGGGCCAATTAATAGCGTTTTTATTAAAGTACTAGCAATCGTCAGCGGCTCGGCCCGCCTGGGAAGACTAAAACCGTAATATAGTATTTTTATAACCATAAAAATGGTTAAAGTGTGTTAACCTTAAAATCTGGACATATGCTGTCGCGGACTTTTATTTAGAACTTATAGAGGGGAACAATTTTGTAATACATGATATAGCCTTCCTCGATAAATGGACTATCTTACACTCAAATAATTTTCAAATCAGTCCAGTAGTTCCTGAGATTAGCGCGTTCAAACAAACAAACTCTTCAGCTTTATATATTAGTATAGATTACTCAAAGATTGTCTGATTTTGTCAATCTCGTAACAGAGTAATAAAAAACTTAGTAAACGTTAGTAAAGGTTAAGAACTTATTATACGTTAAAGATCTGATTTTTGAAGTATGATATATTTTTTAGGATAGATAAAGTAGCATAGACAATAGCGATGAAACAAACAATCAATCGATTGTTTTAAAAGAGATTAATCGATTTTTGTACAATAGCTTCGCACAAACAATTAATTGCTCGAGTCGAATAACTAAATTGTATTTAAATGATTGTGCCTCGGCGGAAATCGAACTCGTGACCTGCGGAGCTCACAGCATTGCCACCGCACCAACGGGCAAGCCTTACCTCCCACCCCCTCTTTTTCCTGTCGAAACTCGGCCCTATATGAAAATATATATACAATTAGTTGAATTTTTACCATAGGCGGTGTTGCTGAAAGCTAACAACCCTTGTTTGCCACCCTTTAAATAAAACCGCTACGCGAATTTGAACCCAATTTGTAATAGTTATAAAGGGAAAAATCGTTTACCAGTATTTATTTAGTTTTCCGTAGTTAACACACTATTGAAATATCTTCGCTGAATGGCGAAATAAAAACTTTAAAAGCTATATCGCGCTGTTTGTATAAAACTGTGTGACGTTTTTGTATGTTTTAAACATGTTTTAATAGTAAAGTAACGGCCTGTTACTATCCCACTGCTGAGAATAGGCCTCTTTTCTCCGTTTTTGGAGAGAAGGATTGGGGCTAAGACCTACCACGCTGCTCCAGTGCAGTGGTAGGTTACACATATCTCCAGAATTCTCTAGAGATATGCTGGTTTCCTCACGATGTTTTCTTTCACCGAAAAGCGTGCATTTATCAATTAGACACAAGTTTTAACAGAAAAACTCATTGGTGTCTGCCCGGGTTTGAATCTGTGACTTCCTCGAAAGATTCGCACGATGGTACCGCAAGGCTACCACAGCTTTAATGGTGAATAATTCTATTTATACGTTACTTAGGATGAAGTTTTAAAATCATCATCATTCTCATGCGCTTATCTGTCTCTAAGTGGAGTTGGTACAGGTTTTGACATGTGTTGGCTAGATAATTTACGACAGGCCTTCTGCCTGATGTCAAATTACCTTAGTCGAGTTTCACGACACTTCGGTAAGAAATGAGGGTAGTCTATTCTACTCAACCGGATACCATACGGCGCATTTATATACATACTTGTACATGTATATATATCCAGTCATGATACATTTTTCAATAGAGTAAAACAATCGAGAATATTCTATGGCCTAGAAAAAGTCTAGTTATTATTGATTGATTCGTGACTGAGAATATAATAATAGACTCCGGCTATGAGAGTAAATGTAAAAGGTCATAGGGGTTACGTGCGACAGTCTATCCATAAATCGATCAAATAAAATCAAAATGATATTTATTTAAGTTAAGTTTTACAAGCACTTTTGAATCATCGTCAAATTCAAATTCAAAATATTCTTTATTCAAATAAACTTGTAAACAAGTGCTTTTGAATCGTCAACGCTACTGCTGGTTCGGAAAGCTGTTCCTACTGAGAAGAGCCAACAAACTCGGCGATCTATCTTTTAATCTGAATTAAAATAATCTTTATCCAAGTAAGCTTTCGCAAGGATTTCGTCAAGGATCAATATGATTAATGAAGTTACAACTGTTTCGGAATGTTGCTCTTACCGAGAAGAACCAGGATGAAACTCGGCGGTCAATCTTTTAAATATTTTTACATTTTAATACTTATTATTATAAATGTGAAATTGTAAATGTTTAAAAGATTGACCGCCGAGTTTCTTTCTGGTTCTTCTCGGTAAGAGCAACATTCCGAACCAGTTGTAGCTTCATTAATCATATTGATACTTGACTATTCAAAAGTGCTTGAAATAACTTATTTTAATAAAGATTAATTTGATTTGATTTAAAACTTTATATGTTATTTTACATAATTTATAGAATTAGGCGTTACTTTGCGGAGATCCATAATACAAAAGTAATAATAAAATTATTATATAATTATTATATATAATCCGCGATGAAGGATCGCGGATTATAGCAAAATAATTTTATTATTACTTTTGTTATTTTGTACTTTCTCGGCTTATCCGCTGGACCAAAATTGATGAAATTTGGTACGATTCTAGCTAATATGCCGGCCTTACATATATAAAAATCACTTTTTTTTCTTTTAAAATAAACAATATTATACCTAATACGTAATGTATATTTGTATTTAATATTGTATCTGGGTGTATATTTGTATTTAATATGTATTTAAAAAATATATAAGTATATATTCACCAGTTGTCTGTCACCCATAACACAAGTATTAAGTTACTTATTTTGGGGACGGACGACCGTGTGTGTAAGTGTCCCATATATTTATATAATTTATATAATTGACAGTATTTTAACACTAAATTGGACGCGAAAGAAACCGCGGATACTATATATATCCATACTTATTATAAAACAAAGTTCCCAAAAGCTAACATGTATAACCGTCTGTCTGTATGTAATAGATTTTATCAAAATCTACTGAAAGGATTTTTGTACTGTTGTACTTAAAGATAATGCAATTCTTGAGGAAGGTTTAGTTTACTAGTACATTTTCCTGATTGCCTAATCCGATTTTGATGGGACTTTTGCAGAAGATTATTTTTAGAAGAGGTTGTAGAGTATGTAGAGTTTTTGTCCTAGAATTCCCGTCTGAAAATATTCTGTCATTTTATGTATAATTTTATGTTAGAAATAAAATTCTATTGATTAGAATTTTTATATAGTAATGTCTTACATACAGCCTACTTCATATTGAAATAAATTTCAGCCTTTCATAATTTCTCAGTACACAACGCACACACGTATTTTATTACATCTATTAGAGTAAACGACACGTTTTCATATTTACGCGATATACGACCTTACGTCTTCAGTATTAAGCGCTAACAATATTCGTCATCAAAACGTAGTCTATTAACAGATACGTTCAAAGCATTGTAGACTTTATTTCGAAAGTGATAAAGACTAGTAATGCTTGTATTATTAAGGCTGTGTACAGACAGTATCGATCGCGTGTCTCAGCCGAGCGTCCTTCACCCCGTGCCCTTTCGGAAATAAGCGTTTTTGGTAGACAAGTTCCCAGTATGCTTTAGTGTGCCGCCATTTGTAAATAAATCACTTATTCCGTTTTGCGGTCTCGATGACGACAAAACTATGTCATCATCTTCCTGCCCTTATCTCACTCTAAGTGGGGTCGGCACAACATGTTATAAACTTACTGTCACATGATTTGGCTGCGTTTTTACGACCGGCCGCCTGCCTGACGTATCGTATTTTACGACACCTCGGTAAGAAAGAGGGTGGTCTATTCTACTCAGCCGGATACCACACGGCGGGTCGACTTACCTTAGTCGCCTTTTACGACACCTCGGTAAGAAATGAGGATGGTACTATTCTATTCAGCCGGATACCACACAGCGAGACAACAAAACTATATCTAATATTTAAATGAGCTTATTAAAATCAAATCAAATCTGTAATTTACTTATTTATTTGTTCGGATCTCCAATAGAATTACATATTTATTTATTTATTCAATGGACAATAAACAAAATACACATTTTATTTACTTAAATTAAATTATTCTGATCTCATTATAAATGTTCTATTATTTACACGTTATCTCGTTATGCGTAAAAATAATTAAAGCTGTCTATAATATATAATATTAATATGATGTATTTTTACATTTAAATTTAAAAAAAAATTGAAAACAGAAATGAAAAAGTAATAGGGTAGGTGGGGCTCGATCCTAGGTATTTTCACCTCTCTAGACCGCCCGTTCCCCAAATGAACTACCATGACTTTACGTTTGACAGCGAAAAATTGTACGTAACTTTAAAAAAAAATTTAGAGCCCGAAAACAGGGATAAAACGACATTTTTTTTAAATAAAACTTATAGATCGATTTTTCTCCCCCAAAACCCCCCCACATGCTGAATGTCAGGAAAATCGTTGGAGTCGTTTCCAAGATTCTCAATATATATATTTTATTATATACTAGCGGCCTGCCCCTGCTTCGCACGGGTATAAAATATATATCAAATGTCAGTCAGTGTAAAAAAAATGATTAAAATTGATCCAGTTGTTTTGATTTATTCATTACTGCCCGTGGCCGTAGCGTTAAATTTGGAGAAAAACAATTTCCTTTCCCTATACCAAGAAGATTTCCTGCTATCTTTGGAATATCTAAATTCATATAGTACATTATTACTTATTTACTTTTATATTTTCCCTATGTATTTTATTTTTACAATTAATTACAGAATGTCTTTAAACAAACTCTTGAAAGAGCGACATCGCTGCTAAAGTCGAAGTGTTATAGGGCGAAGCGCGGCCTCCTCACGGCATTTTAAATCTGTAATATCTCCGAAAATGTTCACATGCTGTAAACGGCCATATTGATCTATATTAAATCAAACTTAATTGGATAAGGATTAATGCTGTAAGTAACGGCCTGTTACTATCCCACTGCTGGGCATAGGCCTCCTCTCTCCATTTTTGGAGAGAACGGTTGGAACTGAGACCTACCACGCTGCTCCAATGCGGATTGGTAGGTTACACATATCCCTAGGATTCTCTAGAGATATGCAGGTTTCCTCACGATGTTTTCCTTCACCGAAAAGCGTGTGATAAATTGCAATTATCAATTAGACACATAAGTTTTAATAGAAAAACTCATTGGTGTCTGCCCGGGTTTGAACCCATGATCATCTCTAGAGATTCACACGGTCGCACCGCTAGGCCATCCCAGCTTTTTACACACACATATATATTTGTCGAAAATTATGTGAGTCCGTATGTATGTTACTGTTTCACAGCGAATCCGCTGAACATTATCAATGAAATTTGGCACTATTGTTCCTTATACACCGGAATAACATATAGGCTACAGAAATCCTGTTAATTCTACAGGAATAGGAATCGGCCTCCCTCTAGTCACATATTCAACAACTAATGAACTAAGATAACAAATATACAGAATCGAGGTTAACAATTATTGTAGAATTGATGGAAATTACAAATATTTTAAAAGTCAAATGTTTATGTTTATTACAAATGTTTTTTCTTTAAAGGAGTTCCTACGGTTTGGTTGTTTCGCTTACGTCAAAGGAATTATTTAAAGAAAGTTGTATATATTTTAGTTATTAGTTATTTTAATATAACGAAAAAGATAAATCTGTCCCAGTTTTCTCGGATCTATCTGATTTTTGTGATGGAGATATTTGCAGGGTTGGAGAGTGACAGAAGCTACTGCTTATTCCAAAACTACAGTCCACGATAACGTAACGTATAGTAGCGGGTAAAAGCTTGTTTTTTGATATTTTAAAAATCCCTTAATTCTTGTTTCCTTAACGCATTTTGTGTAGAGGTCACCCAAGTGATTATTTATCGTCGAACTCTGTCGCGGACCTACCGCGGCGCGTGTAGACGAGCTAAAATAGATCGTTTGTATGTAAACAAAGCAATTTTATCTTAGTTTGTTTATAGATGTTACGCACTAGCAAGGTTTCTGCCCACTACGCGCTATGTTACATCCGGCTGACTTTGTCCGTGAAAAACTAACAGACGGACTAACGACAGAATCCGTGATCTTTTGTAATTCACCGGTTATAAAAGTCTAGCGATCGCCAGCGGTTGCGTCCGCGTGGATACATTAAAACCGTAATATAGTAATATAGTCTTTCGATTACCATAAAAAATGGTTAAATTGGGTTAACCTTAAAAGCTAGACATGTGCTGTCGCGGACTTTTATTTAGAACTTTTAGAGGAGAACAATTTTGTAATACATGAGTTTTGAATAACTATCATCGTTTACGTAGCGCACGCAAGGATAGGTTTAAATTTTATCGTTTTCGCACTATTTTTTTATTGTTGCTCCACTCCTATTCACCTTAGCGTGATGTTATATAGCATATAGCCTTCATCAACAAATGGACTATATTACACTGAAAGAATTTTTCTAATCGGTCCAGTATTTCTTGAGATTAGCGAGTTAAAAAAAACAAATTCTTCGGCTTTATATATTAGTATAGATTTTGTTACTTGTAAAGAAAAATATTGCCTCGGAAATAACTTGTTCTTACTGGTTCTTTACAATCTAAGTGGGAACAGAAAATTCCAGACTGATACTAGATAACGTGGCCGGTTTTAGCTGGTCGGTCAAACACAGTTTTATACTTACTACTACGTACAAAGCGTCTTTATCATATACCATCACATTGATATAAGAAACATTACCCATTTCAAGTTATATTTTTCATGGGAAAATTAACCTGAAGTAAAAGTCAAAAGGTAAAATATTATTTTACTATAATTTGCTATAACGCGTATTAACGTGAATTACCTGATTGGCCGAACCTTGCTCAGTTATTTTTTACCAAATAAAAAACGTAAAAAAAATAATTACAATAATTAAAAATAATTAAAAATAATTAGAATAATTAAATTAAAATAATAGCTACGCTGACTTGACAGTTTACGGAAAAAATAGTGTTTTATATATTCAATGTAAATTTTAGTATTTTTTAATGCCCAATAACAGGGATAAAACGATTAAATAAAACTATAACTAAAAAATAAAAATATAATAAAACTAACTAATAAAAATATAATAAAACTAACTAATTAAAATATACTAAAACTAACTTATAAAAATATGGATATATGTTTGTTACTCTTTCACGGCGAATCCGCTTAACCAATATCAATGAAATTTGGCACAATTGTTCCTTATACATCGGAATAACATATTGGCTATTGAAATCCTGTTAATTCTACGAATAGAAATAGGAATCGGCCTCCCTCTAGTCACATATTCAACAACTAACGAACTAAGATGACAAATATACAGAATCGAGGTCAACAATTATTGTAGAATTGATGGAAATTACAAATGTTTATATGTCGATAATAATATGACAATAATACTTTATGTACATACAAACTTATTTACGAAACATTTTTTGCAAGTCACCGAAATTATTGCTACGTCATAGTATTAATTATTTCAGCTATATTTTAATACTTAGATTGTGGTATCCGGTGGAATAGAATAGTACCACCCTCATTTCTTGCCGAGGTGTCGTAAAAGGCGACTAAGGTAAGTTGATGTCAGGCAGGCAGCCAGTCGTAAAAAACGTAGCCAAATCATGTGACAACATGTTTTTAACATATTGTGCCGACCTTGCTTAGAGTGGGGTAAGGGCAGGAAGATGATGATATTTACACAATAAGTAAAGTCGACCCGCCGTGCGGTGTCCGGCTGAGTAGAATAGACCACCCTCATTTCTTACTGAGGTGTCGTAAAAGGCGACTAAGGTAAGTCGACCCGCCCTGTGGTGTCCGGCTGAGTAGAATAGACCACCCTCATTTCTTACCGTGATGTCGTAAAAGGCGACTAAGGTAAGTTGACCCACCGTGTGGTATCCGGTTAAGTAGAATAGACCACCCTCTTTCTTACCGAGGTATCGTAAAATACGACTATGGTAAGTTGATGTCAGGCAGGCGGCCGGTCGTAAAATACGTAGCCAAATCATGTGACAACATGTTAATAACATGTTGTGCCGACCCCACTTAGAGTGGGATAAGGGGAGGAGGATGATGATTTTAATACTTAGATAGATACCTTAAGCATTTGATCACATTATGATTTTATCTTCCTCGTGCTTTTATCCCACTCTAAGTGGGGTCGGCACAACATGTTATAAACATGTTGTCACATGATTTGGATGCGTTTTTACGATCGGCCGCCTGCCTGAAGTCAACTTACCTTAGTCGTATTTTATGACACCCGGTAAGAAATGAGGTTGGTCTATTCTACTCAACCGGATACCACACGGTGGATCAATATACCTTAGTCGCCTTACGTCACATCGGTAAGAAATGAGGGTCTATTCTACTCAGCCGTATACCACACGGCGGGTCGAATTAACTTAGTCGCCTTTTACTACACCTCAATAAGATATGAGGGTGGCCTGCTCTGCTTAGCCGGATACCACACGGCGGGTCAACTTGCTTTTGTCGCTTTTTACGACATGTCGGTAAGGAATGAGGGTGGTCTATTCTACTCAGCCGCATGCCACACAGCGGACTAACGCATAGATAATTTATTACAATAATTAGGGCAATTAACCCGTTAATGTGAACTCGGTTTGTTTACTGCGTTGGCGATGGTTTAATGAATGAAGTTATAGGACAGTGTTTGTTTTGACGTTAATTATTTAATTGCAAGTCACTCGTTTATAACTAGCTTTTACCCGCAACTTTCTTCGCGTGGACTGTTGTCACGTGATAGGTTGTAAATAGATGACATTACATCCTATTCCTGTAGAATTAACAGGATTTTCATAACCTTTTATTTATTTATTTGATTTCAGATGCACTCTACGCTTTCCGTCGACGAACATCCGCCTGGACTTCCAGTCCCTGGTGGAGGAGAGTGGGGGAGGTGCGGGGGCTAGCTCCGGGCCCCCACTGCCTCCCCTCCGCATCACGATACCCATGGACAATGATGGACGCAGTCCAGCACCTTCTCCTACTGGTGAGTTTCTTCTTTAAAACCAATACTTTACATGACCAGAAGTACATCTTTGGATTTATTTTTCCCACTAATTCCTGAAAGTGAACAAAGCTCATCTTTTATACCATAATTTTTCATGATATTTACATATTTTTGGTTTATTTACTAAGTCCAAAACGCCAACAATTTTACCTACTATAATCTATGCCCTTATCCCACTCTAAGTGGGGTCCGCATAACATGTTGTAAACAAGACACATGATTTGGCTACGTATTTTCGCCCGGTCGCCTGCCTGACGTTAACTTCTCTGGTCGCTTTTTACGACACCTCGGTAATACCACACGGCGTGTCAACTTGCTTTAGTCGCCTTTTACAACACCTCCGTAAGAAATATGGGGGTGCTCTATTCCACTCAACCGAATACCACATGGTGGATCAATATACCTTAGTCGCCTTTTACGACACCTCGGTAAGATATGAGAGTGGTCTATTCTACTCAGCCGGATACAATACGACAAAAAAACCTCACCTAAAGTTTCGTGTTGAAGTACCATAATATAGATTCGTTTGCGATATTTCCAGGCACGATAAGTGCGACAAACAGCTGCCCAACGTCCCCACGAGGAGCAGGGTCCTCGGGGAGGAGGCATCCAGACCTGGGCCTGGTAGCCCAGTATGCTGCACTGGCTGAGCAACAGAGGCCAACGTCCAACGGCACCGCGGTATGTAATATCACAATGAATTTAGAGCAAAACTGATATCCATATTATAAGTGGGAAATTCTGTCTGTCGAAATTAAGTGTTGTTGAAGTAGCTTTTACATTGACACATATCTCATGCCTTATTTTTAGGCCTATGGGTACCGTTGCATGACGGGTACAGGCGACGTTATGTCAGATTCGCACCGATTTAAACAACCTGTATGCTTCACCACGCTGCTGGTGGCGGGGATTGACTACCTATGAAGACATTGTCCACATCCCCGCCAACAGCAATTCTGTACCCAAGAGTGTGCCACCTTTGGGTCGGGGCGTCTCTAAACATGGCCCCTCCCTCCGCTGGACAATGCATCGGGTGCACCAGATGCATCGACCGCCTCGAGGACTTTATAGGGCGTCCGTTTAAACCCCGTTCGGAACGCCCGGAAAGTCCCCGTTCGGGTGGCACGCGACGGTCTTGAGCGAGTCGCCTGCGCCCAGCTCGCCTGCGGCGAATTGAATCCAAGGACTTGACTTCCCGGATCGGCACCGCCGCCTCCTTCCACGAGATAACGTCCTCGCAGAAGGAGGCCATCGCTGCCCACGATCGCTCCCTGTCCACCATTGCACGAACCGCGGTTGGCAGGGAGAGATCATGTCCCACCTGTGCCACGAGTTCCGTCCGCTGAACCACCCAAGCTGGACACTTCGCGAGCGTGTGCAGCGCCGTAAACAAATTTCGTGGCTGTGCCGATTTGACAAGATACTGCCACTAACCATGTCCTAGGTTACAGGACACCTGAAATGCCGAAAGGTGGTCCTGCCGTAGAAGGAAGAGGAAACTAGGAGGGGTTTTAGTCCGTGGAAGTCGCACACTCCCCTGTGAGACAGTCCGCAGGAAGTCCATAATGGATTTCTAGGGGAAAAAAAGGTTACAGGACACCTAATAGCTACAAAAGTCTGCGTTTGGATCGGAACTGACTTGAATTTGTTCAACCACAGATATTTAAAACTCTCAGTTTCTGAAACCCACTTCCGATATGAAACAACTACGCGCATATCATTAGACTGTTTCCGTCTCCAATATTTAGTTTTGTCTTCCAGGCTTCGTCTAGTTCGGAGAACGCGTACAACTCCCGCGACGCCAGAGACGCGCGGGAGCATCGCGAAGGTCGTGATGACGCCAAACCGCCGTACAGGTAATAAATGTCACGAACCTTAATTATAGTTTAAATTAGGAGAGCCCCCTTCTCCCTTCTACTTTACTGAACCTATCTACCTGAACTACCCTACCATTACCTACCTAAACGCTTAAGTCTAGAGAGAAGCCCATCCGTTGAATAAAGCTACGTTTTTATTTATTTAAACATATCACAAGTAACTATACTTTTGATTGGGTGATATAAATTTGAATCTTTGTATGTTCTTATATCCTTTATGGGCTCCAAAATGGTTAATTTTAATGAAACTTTCCGACAATCTTTAGAATTACTCAGAAGATGATCCTGTTTGGTGCCGTTCGAAGCAATTTTTTGTTAATGTTTAGTTAGGTTTTCGAGGGGAATTCGAAAACAGACAAAACATGAAACCAGATTTTAGTCTGTAAGAAGTAATTTTTATTTATTGAATATAAATTTAACTATCTAGTTTTGTTTATTACATAATTATATAATAGTTATAAAAACCTGTTTAGGTTGAAGCATAACGCGAATGCATACATTTGCCCGCAGAATTTATGTATTACTTTTATACAGGATACTTAAGTGTCCCTTAATAACTTCATTTCAGGATATGTTTACATTTTTTTTTGTTTTTCTCCCTACTCCCTCCCCCCACAGCTACGCCCAGCTGATCGTGCAGGCGGTGGCCTCGGCTCCGGACAAGCAGCTCACCCTGAGCGGCATTTACAGCTACATCACCAAGCACTACCCCTACTACCGCACAGCAGACAAGGGCTGGCAGAACTCCATCCGGCACAACCTGTCGCTCAATCGGTAAGTTTTCATCTCATTCATATCTATCCTCTGCGTAACTTCTGGTTCTTCTACAGATCTCCTCATTTCTGATTTGATCGCGTAGAGATACACCGAGCTTAGCTCGCTCCATTGCCCGCTGAGCGATTCAGCCTTCTTATAAGGCCCATAGTCAACCACCATCGTATGGAGTCTGGGAAAGCGGCAAACGCTGAGTAGACGTAACAAGTTTAATTAATCATATTGATCCTTGACGATTCAAAAGTTCTGGAACGAGCTTATTCAAATGAATAAATATTAGTGTAGTAGTTACCTGGGTGACCGGTGAGCCTTGCTCGGTAATTTATTAAAAGATATAAAAAAAAAGATAGAAGGCGCCGATAATATGTGGATTCGAACCCTGGATGTGAATATCTTCGGTCCGCGCGTTACCCATCGCAACATTAGGTTTGACAGCTAAAAAAACCCTTTGCTTTCAATTCTACATTAAAAAAAATGTAATGCCCAAAAACAACGATATAACGAATTTTTTTTAAAAATAAAACCTAGGCAGGTCGATTTTTCTCCCCCGATAAGCCCCTACATGCTGAATTTCAGGAAAATCTTTGGAGCCGTTTTCGTGATTCAGAAAAAATATTTATATATACAAGATTAACTTATTAATTTTTTTTTTTGTAATAATATTTTTTTATTTACAGCAAAATTCTACAAGTTATATATCTATGTTAAATTACTTACACGATAGGACTATACAAATAATGCTCACGTGGAATGGTCCCAAGAATGCTGGCAGCGTTTCCGCGCTGAATCCTTGTGCGATTTTTGATTCTTTAAATATTAAAGATTTCGGTTTGATTGATGAATGTTTTGTATGTTTTCTCAGGTACTTCATCAAGGTGCCTCGCAGTCAAGAGGAGCCCGGCAAGGGCAGTTTCTGGAGGATCGACCCCCAGAGCGAGGGGAAGCTGATCGAGCTGGCCTTCCGACCGCGGCGTCCCCGCGGCGTGCAGTTCCGCGCACCCTTCGGACTTTCCTCCAGGTAATTATGACACCAGGGGTTAATAGTTTATGTATAGAAACCGGCTATACTCACGTCTTATTCTATCGGATTAGCCCGACTAGTTTCGAACCCATTTGGGGCACTTATTCATTAGCTCTTAGCTTGAACTCTCTGGCTGGGCGACTACCACCGCTACCCCCCCCCCCTGACTTTACACGAATACTTACTACTTAACTACAACGTGGTGTAAAGAGCTTGTGAAAAAGTGAAAATACCAAAAGTGCTAAAATAACAGTGAATAAAGCTAGCCCAGCAAATATAGGATAAAAAGTCGAGTTTTCCTTGCATGGAACAGGAAAAACACTTAGAACATGATTTAGGATATTTTAACATTTAAGTTGACGCTACCGTTTTTATTAACTTTTTTATTAACTTAATTATTTATAATAATAATAATAATAATAATGTTGTGTTAGTAACGATTATTCTTATAAACTATATTAGTAAATCTAAATTCTAAAAAATAAAAATAAAAAATAAAAAAATAAAATTTATATACATTTAAAAAGTCTTATGCTACCCTATTTATAAGTGGACACAGCATGCTCAAAAATGCAGTACATTATGATCGTTATAAAATTGTCAACATATTAGAATTTGAACCGTCAAAAAATATATAAGAATATGTCATTACAATAGCCAGATGATGATGATGATGACGATGAAAGATGGGTTGGAAACATTGTTTTGTAATATGCAAATCAAAATCAAAATAATCTTTATTCAAATAAGCTCTTTCAAGCACTTTTGAATCGTCAAGCGATATGATTAATGAAGCTACAACTGATTCGGAATGTTGTTCTTATCGATAAGAACTGACTGGCCCGTTGGCGCAGTTGGTAGTGACCCTGCCTTCTGCCTTCAGCTCTTAAGGTCGTGGGTTCGATTCCCACCGAGGACCAACATTTACTAACAAAAAATTGTCGGTTCGAGCCTGGGTGTATATATGTATTTAAGTTTGTATTTAAAATTATGTAAGTATATATTCACCAGTTGTCTGTCACCCATAACACAAGTATTAAGTTACTTACTTTGGGGACGGACGACCGTGTGTGTAAGTGTCCCATATATTTTATAGAATTAGGCGTTAATTTGCGGTAATCCATAATACAAAAGTAATAATAAAATTATTTTGCTATAATCCGCGATGAAGTAAAATAGAAAATATATATAATGCTAAATGTAGAGTGGTTTATATGAGTGGTGGAAGTTTTGCGCACGTGTTGTAACAAAGGACTTAATCTGAACCTATGGGAACAACGTGAGATTATAAAACATAACAAAGGCACCCGAAACGATCAGATAAATGTTTCTAGTTCAAACTTGTTACACTTGTTCGCAGGCAAAATAAAATAATTGGTGGGGTTAGACCGATTAGTATATAACTAAGCTTATTTGGGTATTGCTTTGCTTTGCGATTTTAGTTGTGGAGTCTATCTCCTGATGATGCTTCGGTTGCGGGGCAAAACGATTGTTGAGTTTGTGATAGTGAATGTATATAGTGCTTGTGTATTGTGGTGGCGGTGGTGGAGGTTTTGTGCATGTGTTTTACGAATCCTGCATGTATCAATTATGATAACCGATTGTCCACTCTACATTTAGCATTATATATATTTTCTATTTTACTTCATCGCGGATTATTTTTTTTATTTTTTTATTTTTAGGGGAAACAAACAATTATGAAAATACTTAAATATCTAACTTATGTTTTAAACAGAAATCAACTAAGTTTCCACTGATACAAAAAATTTACATCTATATTCAATGAGAAAATAAAATAGTTATGATTAAAAATAAAGCACAAAATGATATCTTAAATTAAATTACAACTAAAAATAAATAAATATCAGCTACTGATCACTAAAATTAAAATTAACAAATTGTAATTTTTTCTTGAATGTAAACATTGTATCGTGCATAATGTCTAAATTTTCGCAGTTATTATTGTACGTTTTGCATGCACGATAAATAAATGTATTATCAGCATATTTTGATCTGCATGTTGGTACAAAAAACGTAGATTGTTTTCTAACAATGTTATGTCTGGGGCATTTAAATCTAACATTACTTAAAAGAATTTTAGAATCAACTAAATTGTTTAAAATTTTATATAAATATATTTGGTCCCTTACTTGTCTACGAGCTATCAGTGACTGAAAATCATTATTGATGGAACTATCTGACTTAAATTGCAAATGCTTTAAAAATTTGTTTTGAATTTTTTCAATATTATTTATGTATATTTTATATTGCGGATTCCAATTATAGCAAAATAATTTTATTATGTCTTTTGTCCCATATATTTATTTATTTAACAAGTAAGAAACTCAATCAGTCATGTTCATACTAACAGTATAAATTTCTTCCAGAAGTGCTCCGACCTCTCCGTCCCAGGTGGGCATGTCCGGGCTGGTGACACCCGAGGAGCTGTCCCGAGAGCCCACCCCTGACCTCTTCACAGGAGAGGAACATGAACAGGTATATCATGAAATCAAATTCAAATTCAAAATATTCTTTATTCAAATAAACTTGTAACAAGCGCTTTTGAATCGTCAAGCCGACCGGCCGCCAACCTGACGTCAACTTACCTCTGTCGTATTTTATGACACCTCGGTAAGAAATGAGGTTGGTCTATTCTACTCAGCCAGATACCGCACAGCGGGTCGATTTAACTTAGCCGCCTTTTCGACACTTTGGTAAGAAAGAGGGTGGTCTATTCTACTAAACCGGATACCACACGGCGGGTCAACTTACCTTAGTCGCCTTTTACGACACCTCGGTAAAAAATGAGGGTGGTACTATTTTGTTCAGCCGGATACCACACGGCGTACGTATTTAAAGGTATAGTAGTAATTTATCGTATAGTAGTAAAGGTAGACTCCATAAGTTGATATAGCTCGCTTAGACCCTGTACAAGACAGTAATGATTAAATGTAACTGGTGATAAGAATTACATTTTGAAAAGAGCAAATGCAGAGTTTCTTTCTTGGCTCTTCTCTGAGTTGACGATTCAAAAGACCTTGTTTGCAAGTTTATATGAAAAGAATATTTTGAATTTGAATTTGAATTTATGTCATTGTTGTTGCAGGCCGGACAACAGCGGCTCAACAACAGCGGCAACAGTCAATCGACGCAGTACTTGTTCCCGCAGCGGACCACGGTCAGTCAGAGCGCGCCCGGGTCGCCAGGTAAACATTCACACATTATATATCCGTATGTTTGTTCGCGATAAACTCAGAAACTACTGAATGCATTTTCATACAATTTTCATCAATAGATAGAGTGATTTATGAGGAAGGGTTAAATGTATAATTAGTTAAGGTTTTGTGTAATTTTAGTTAAAATTTGTCGATTTTTTAAAATGTCTGTAAAATCCAAGCGTCTTTTGAAATTCCATCAAAAATACTGTGTAAACTCTTTGAAATATGACACTGTATGGTGATATTATATTTATTTTTATATATTATCGCACGTTTAGTATTAAAGTGACCTAATTCAAAATAATTGTTCGGTTTCATATTGGAATAGAACAGCCTGCGTTTGCAATGTAAGCGGAAAAAAATGCAATTATTTACGACATCACATTAGAAACCCCAAAAATTACTGTATTTCTGTATACATAAAAACTTTCCCCTTGAATCACTCTATCTATTAAAAAAATCACATCAAAATCTGTTGCGTAGTTTTAAAGATTTAAGCTAAGACTTTAAGATTAAGATTTAATTTAAGACTTTGTTTTATACTATGTAGTGAAGAGCTGTTGATTTTGTAAAAATAAATATATAAAATAATTATATTATTATTAACGTATGTGTCTGTCTGTACGTAGGTGCGGGGCTGTCGTACAACGCTGGTGGTAGCGGGCTGGTGGTGGCCGGCCACCAGATCACCGTGGTCACCAACGGCGCTGGCGGGGAGAGGGAAGGTATGACCGAGAATCTAAAATGATAATAATAATAATCAGCCGGATACCACATGACGGTTCAAACTTACCTTAGTCACCTTCAACGACCGCTCGGTAAGAAATGAGTGTGGTATATTCTACTCAGCCAGATACCACACGGCGGAATTGTTTCATATATTTATTATGTGATTACGCCGTGTGGTATCCGGCTGAATAGAATAGTACCACCCTCATTTCTTACCGAGGTTTCGTAAAAGGCGACTAAGGTAAGTAGACCCTCCATACGGTATCAGGTTTAGTAGAATAGACCAACCTCTTTCTTACCAAGGTGTCGTAAAATACGATTGAGGTAAGTTGACGTCAGGCAGGCGGCCAGTCGTAAAAACGCAACCAAATCATGTGACAGGATGTTTATAACATGTTGTGTCGACCCTAAATAGAGTGGGATAAGGGCAGGAGGATAATTTATTATGTGTTTGCAGAGAAGTACGTGGTGAACACTTCCGGCGGTGGTCTGGTGTCGCTCCCCGAGGACGAGGTGCAGGCGGCCAACCTGCTTCTTCACCAGCACGAGCCTTATTATGCGTAAGATTTCATCAGTACTAGATAGTAACCAAATCCAGGGGTTCCCAAAGTGGTCTATATCGAACCCCTGGGGTTTCGTTTTCTTAGGGTCAAAATATACGAAAACTGATTTTGGGTGTCGATGACGTTTCTGATTATTTGCCAATTTGTTTCTCGCTGGTTCTTCTCGGTAGAAGCAAACTTCCGAAGAATAATTGTGTAGAAATAACCTACCCTATTATTTTCTTCAAAAAAAAGAAGAAATTAAGTAGTAGTAGTATGTTGGGCTCGATCCTAGGTATTTTCATTTCTTGCGACCACCCCGAATAAGCCGAATAAGCTACGCTGACTTGACATTTAATGACAAAAATAGGGTTTTATATGTTCAATAAATTAAAAGAAAATTTTAGTATTTTTTAAAAACAGATAAAACGATTTTTTTTAAATCAAACCTAGCTACATCGATTTTTACCAAACCCAAAACACCCTACTAGCTGAATTTCAGGACAAACGTTAAAGCCGTTTCCGAGATTCAGAAAAAAAAATTATATATATATATATATATATATATATATATATATATATATATATATATATATATATATATATATATATATATATATACATACATACATATATATGTATGGATCAGAATGTTGGGCAATGAAAAGGAGGGATGAAAGAAGAGTACATGCAAATGAGATGAGAATGTTAAGGTGGATGTGTGGTGTGACAAAACTGGATAAAATACGGAACGAGTATATTAGGGGAAGTCTGAAAGTTGCGCGCATTATAGAAAAGTCGAGAAGTGCAAGATTGAGATGGTATGGACATGTAATGAGGAGGGATGAAAATCATGTGACCAAACGTGTGTTAAATTTGAATGTGGATGGATATGTGCCTAGAGGGAGGCCTAAAAAGAGATGGTTGGATTGTGTGAAGTATGATATGCATATAAAAGGAGTGGCGCCAGAGTTGACGAAAGATAGGACAGAATGGAAGAGAAAAACATGTTGTGCTGACCCCACTTAGAGTGGGATAAGGACAGGATGATATATATATATATATATATATATATATATATATATATATATATATATATATATATATATATATATATATATATATATATATATATATATATATATATATATATATATATATATATACATACATACATACAAGATTAATTCAATTAAATATAATAGAGATACAAAACGGTCAACTTCTAGTACATGGTCAATTACTAGTGCACTTACTTTATGTATATACCTATATACCTTTTTATACTGCAGCGGCTACGGCGGCGACGAGGGCTGCTCCGCGCTGGGGGGCGAGCTGGTCATCGAGGAGGCGCCCGACGACCCTCCCCATAAGCGCCCCAAGCACCACCATGTATGTCGGCCATTTTAGTAGTAGCAGTAGCAAAAAAAGTAACGATCTATTAATATTTTACTTCTGGACAGACATCTTTTTAATTTTTGGAACGAACCACGCTGTCTTTTATATTTATAGAATTAGGCGTTACTCTGCTGAAGTCTATAATGCAAAACTAATGAATATATTATTTTGCTATAATCCGCTATAAAAGAATTTGCGATTTTGTCTTGGAGTCTATCTCCTGACGATGCTAAGATGTGAGAATGAACATTTAGTATTACATATGTTTTCTTTTATCGTGGATTATAGCAAAATAATATATTCATTATTTTGGATAAATTTAAAAAAATATATCGCATGGCATGCAAGGCATGCATAAATATAATATATCAATACAATATAATATAAGTTAATATAGAAAATTTAAATCTTACTTATCGTTATTTTAGATTAAATTTAAATTAGATTCCTTCATTCTCTTACCCTTATCCCACTCTAAGTGGGGTCGGCACAATATGTCTTCTTCTTCCATTCTCCTCTATTAAATACAATATTAAAATTAGCTATTTTAGTTAACTAGTTATGTTGTTGCCACTGCCTTCCGTGGTGGTCTCTGAAAACCAGCGTCAGAGGCTTCCCCTCTGAAAATGCTGAGTAGATCATCTATTTTGGGACTAACTAACTAGTCATAACTGTATTTGTCTGTTTTTAGTAATAATAGTTTATTTTAATTTATTTGTTATTAGTATAGTGTTTAGTACCAAATAAATAATTCATTCAAGGCTCGGTCACCCAGGTGCTAAATATTAAATATTACATTTGTCCCAACTGGAATAGTGAATGAAGCATTTCTTATGGATATGTTTAGCGTTTCGAAATATATAAGATACATATTGACACACAAAAGCCGTTTGCCGTAATAAGCGACTGAGCATTGGGACTTAAATGACACGAATTTGAATAATTGATTTATAAATATCACATTTTTTGTAACGCTCACGTCACGCGTTCGTCAGCGCACTGCCCAAGTCAAGCGTGCATACAGAGGTTTGCACTATCTTATAGTAAAAACTACAAAAATCCGTTCAGTAGATTTTGAAAAATCAATCACATACAGGCTGACTGGTTTTGGGGACTTTGTTTTATAATAAACTAGTAATATCCCGCGGTTTCACCCGCGTACATAACGATCTTATGGCAGTGGAAAATTGCACGCGATGACAGATTTTTATGACTAATTTTTTACACCTATCTTTAACACTAATTTTTTTTTATTATTACGGATCCCTATTTTTTTTTGTAAGAAGCCTATGTTGTTACTAAAGATTTCCAATGGTGAAAGAGTTTTTAAAATTGGTCCAGTAGTTTTTGTGTGAGAACATTACAAACATACATACAGTTATTTTTCTCTTTATAATATTAGTATAGACATATAGTTATAAATTTTTTCTTTGCAGGTCTCCGATATAGAAGACCGTCGCTCATATTGACGGTCCGCCACGTCCTCGTGACGCGCGCGCCCGCCCCCTCCGCCGGCCCGACGAGCACCCCCCACTCCCCGGGCCCGAGGGGCTCGCCCCCCACTGACCCGATAAGTGGGGCGTGAGTGGGACCTCACAAACAGTCGGGTACGTCGGTATTGTGGGGGGCGATGACGTCATCGTGGCGGCAAAAATTGTAAACTCGTGTATGTACGCATAGAATTAATTTCTTGCGACATTTATTGTAGCAAAACAATGACTAATTGAAACATATTAACACACCTTCCTTTATCCGATAATATTAATATGTACATTCAAATTCAAAATATTCTTTATTCAAATAAACTTGTAAACAAGTGCTTTTGAATCTTCAACTCTACTACTGGTTCGGAAAGCTGTTCCTACCGAGAAGAGCCAGAAAGAAACTGCGGTTGCTCTTTTAAAAATATAATTCTTAATACTAGGTAATGTAGTAATGTAGGCAACCAACATTAAAAACGTAAAGGTATCTAATATGTTAACAAAATCGCCGCATAACAAACGATAAGAATATATCTGTCCGTCAAAATAAGTCAAAAACAACAAAATTAGACGACAGAGCATCTGATAGTCATATCGAGTCAACGTTTAGAACCGAACAAACTTCAAGGCGGCATATTGTTCTTGAGCTCTTACCTTATTCTGTCGAGAGTCCTATTACCTCTATTAAAAAAAAACTTTCATTTGAGTGTCATAAATTTAGAAGTAGGGTCATAGCGTGTCATTGTTTTGCTAACTATAAAATAAATGTTGTTGGGTATTATAATTAATTTTGACAGCTTTTTAGTATATCTATAGCCGCCATTATGTACGCACGCCTCCTCTAACGGCGCGAAAGTGGTATAGCAATAAACTGACATTGAATCTACGATTTTGAACCTTACAGTGTTAAGCATAAAGTGTCGTTTCAAATGATTTTTAAGTTGTACGCTAAGTAAAGCATGAAGCGTTGTTTTTTTAATTTTGAAATTCTTTTCGAGACGTTAGTTCGTCGATGGTTTTTTTTTTGTTGTACATTTGTTTTTCGATCTTGTACAGTCAGCTTCGGTTATGCGTTAATACATACATTTTTTTTGGTTGTCAAGAATTTGGTTACGTTTTTTTATGTTGGTACAGTGCTTCCCAACCTTTTTAATGCAACGCCCCGCCTTGGCCTTTTTGAAATTCTTATGCCCCTTTTTTAATTTAAACTGTCGTGAGTAGGTGTTCATAGTTAATTTATAGAAACCGGCTATACTCACGCCTTATTCTATCGGGTAAGCCTGACTATTTTCGAGCCTATCGGGGCACTTATTCAGGGAATAAAGAGCTCATGAATAAATGCCCCGGATAGGCTCGATTCTAGTCGGGCTAACCCCATAGATTAAGGCAATATGGTTTTGAACAGAACTAAGCAGTTTAAAAAAATACCGTAATAATCCGATCTTCACCAAGCTCTACGGGATCATCCGCTAGGCCGTTCAAAATTTTTATATATTAAGCTGTTAATATTAGCTGGCCGGGAGAATGTTGTTTGGCTATATAAATTATTTCTAGAGAATTTCTAGTGTACATTTAAAAAAACAATAAAAAAAATGACTATATAAGGTTTCAGAGTAGTAACTAACATTGGTGACATGAGTAATTTATATATAAGATATTTAACAATTTTCTTTTTTTTTCCTAAATTTAGTACCCAAAATCTAGCATTGAATGTAGATGGCCCGGAGCAAAAAAGAGTTAGACTCGTGTTGAGTTCGTTTTCGAATTGTCCTCCTCCCCACTTAACATTCAAATTGCCACCCCGTGGGGCGTGGGCCTCAATTTGGGAACCACTGTATTGTTGCGTGTACAGTTGTGTATATTCGAGGCTCACTGTACAATTTTCAATGTAAAAGTGCAATCTTAAAGAAGATAATTTATTAAGTTAGCTATAGTTTCGGATTAAAAAGAATATGGAGTGCTAGGGCCAAAAAAAAGCATTTTATCGCCTTAATATTCGACAAAACTCGAGGAACATTAACATAGACAAAGCAATACTATATTGTAGAATTATATAATTGAATATCGTGCTAGAATTTTTAATCTTATTAACTTATAATGAAAAGTTAATTGCGAAAAGTTACTTCCTTTTTGTTCTTCTAATATGATTGAACAACCGTTGTTCCAAAGATTTGGGTGACCTACTAAGCACATTTACTAAAGGCATTATTAACCCAGGCATTTTTGGGGATAGGAGGAGCATAATTAAATGGGGATATAATACCGGTTAAATATTCTATCCCCATTTAATTAATTATTTAATACCCCCTACGACGATTTTCCTAATTTCCGCACGTATTTTATATATAACATATTAAAGTTCTTTTAGACATGCCATTTTCTGATTGATATCCCTGAGCATTTCTTAAGGGGTTATTGTAAAATATTCTAACCCCATTTTATTAATGAATAACCCCTTAATTTTCCTTATTTCCCCCCATTTGATATATTTTGAATTTCGTTTTGGCACACATATAATTTTCTAATAGATATACCCTAGTACTATTCAAGTGTTATAATAAAATAGTTTATCCCCATTTAATTAATGAATACCCCTCCCCCCTCAATTTAACTAATTTCCCCCTCATTCGATTTATTGTAAAATTTCATTTTGACACATGCCATTTTCTAATAGATATCCCTGAGCATTTCCTAAGGGGTTATTGTGCAATATTCTAACCCCCATTTAATGAATGAATTATACCCCTCCCCCCTTCCTCAGTTTCCTTAATTTCCCCCTCACTTGATAAATTTGACACGTCACTTTCTAATACACAAGTTTCGTTTGCAAAAAGTTTGATATGACTTTCATAAAGTCCGTGACATACGAAATATACGAATTTTAAACGAAGTACAACATATATAAATAGTTAAATACATTATATTCGTATATTAGGTAAAATGTTTAATGATAATATGTAATTCTGTTTAATGTTGAATTGTTGATGTGAGAATTTCAATCGGTAAGCTTTCTGATATATTATAATATAATATTCATATGTTCATTATTGACTTATTCGAAATTGTTAGTAAAATAAATACAGTTTAAATCTTTGAAACTTCGGAACGAAAATAATTGAAAACGAACGGATTCGGAACGAAATTTTTTTAAAGTTATATTACTTTTGGCACGTTCATGCTAAAAATGACAGTTAATTCTTACGATGCGTTCACACATATTTAAAATGCAAATAATAATACTTTATATACTATAGGTACTTATAATATATAAAAATAAATATAAAATAAAAAAATCTAATTAATTAAAAAACCTGTATGAATAACTTTTTTTTTTGACTCACACGGTCTTCAAAGTAACTTAATAGTGGGTTGCTTAATGTTAATAGTTATGAATGACAGACAACTGCTGCATATATACATATATAATTTTTAAATAAATACTTAAATACACTACAGTCAAATTGGGTAACTTTGAATGACTTTTTCAGTTTTTTCAGAATATAAAAAAATTGGATGATCTTTTTAAGGTTTTGATGAATAATGAGTGTTCTTTTACACCGAGCTTTAGAATAACTGACTGTATTACTAAGTAACTAGAAAGGTAATGGAAAAAAATATGCTTTTGTGCGTGTTCAAAGTTACCTTGAGTTTTGGGTAACTTTGAACCGAATTATTTCGAAAACCAAAAATCCTTGAATTTAGAGGATTTTCGTAACATGGGTAAGATTATTACTTATGTTCTGAATGAATAAAAGATAGATCTGTCAAATAAAGTCAACTTGTCATAGTTAACAGCCTACCGTTTACTTAAAATATCCATTTACTAAATATTAGCAACACATGGGTAGATTTTTTTTTGTAACGTATACATATTTATTTGTAATTGTAAATATTTATTAAAAATCAAACCTAAACAATAAATTCTATAATCAATTACCATTCAAATAAGATCAAAACATTAATGGTTGGCAAGAGAATTTAAAAATTATTCACTCCATTCCATGAAAAAGATGTCATCTTCAATGTACATTTTATATTTTTTTTTTGTTATTTGAAGCTCTTTTAAAATATAAACATATTTAACTTAAAATAGGGGTGGTCCACAAATTCACCGGTCAATGGATATAAAACGATGCAAAATCGGGAAATTATATGAAAAAGTATCATTTCAATGTACAATTGATCATTAGAAACCGAAAAGTATGTGTTTTACACACCCTTCTGTATAATATCTATAAAATCGGAAATGTAACTCACATACTTTTCACTGCTAAAAGACCGCGAACAGAAAATTTTGAAAAAGTGTCAGAATTTGTTTAAAAACTATAAATTTTAAATGACATTTGGCAACTAGAACATTTAGTATTTCCATTTCACTCAGTTATCAGTTTTAAATCAGGTTACAAATATTAAAAAAAAAAAAAGAATTAGTGTAGTCGTTTTATTCAATGTGACCCGAAAATTCAAAGTTACCCAATTTGACTGTACACATAAATATAATAAATAAATATATGGGACACTTACAGACACGGTCGTCCGTCCCCAAAGTAAGTAACTTAATACTTGTGCTATGGTAGACAGACAACTGGTATGGTGGAATATATACTTATATATTTTTTAAATACATACTAAAATACAAATATACACCCAGACTCGAAGAAACAACAAATTCTTAGTAGAAAACGAGGCCCTCGGTGGGAATCGAACCCGCGACCCGTGGAGATGAAGGCAAGCTTCTGCGCCATGGGCCAGTCCAAATTATTTAGAATAGACAAGATAAATTAAAATTTTATACTTCTTTTACTTACACTTGAAATTATGTTATCATTCCATTATTGTAATGTTTTTCTTATAAAAGCATTATGTCGACGTGTGGAGTTAAACATATAGAATTATTTTTGGTTTTGTTTTTAACTATGTATAAAATTTATGTACTGTTTTGAAAATCAATTATTTTCGTTCCCACATCTAGAATTTTCGCTTCGTCTGTCTACATATATTACATTGTTGTAACCTAAAATTAATTGTGTAGATGAATATACAACTACCAATGCAATGTACAGATGCATATAGTAATAAAATATATACATTAAAAAAAAAATAGTAAAATTTTGTCTATACCAATAATTGCCTCTAAAATATAAAATAAACTAATTTCTATATCTGTGCCTCAGAAGCGTAAGAGCCCAAGTCGACTTTTTCAAAAATTTTCAATGGACCCAAGTCCATTTTGAATTAAACTAATCCAAATTTCATCTTTTCTCTTTGGTAATAATAATAATATTTACCTGACTTTATTCATCTTTACCATCATACTACAAACTATTACATTAAATATTAAAATATTTAATGTTAACTAGAGAGAAAATAGTTAATAAATAAGATATTTTTGGAAACTTTGTGAGGTGATGCGCCTCTCAGGCACAAATTTGTAGATTGTGTGACGATGATGTCACACAATTTTCATTACGTCACGCTATTAGATACGCAATTTGGAGTGTTTGACTTACAATATATCCCTATGAAAAAATATTAGTATAGTTTGCGATATAGAATCGTTATATAACGGTTATAATCTGGATTTGTGTAACGAAATTTCTTGAGTTAGAATCTGGTTTTTTAAGCAACAAAATTGCGTGGGCTACAATCTGGATTTGTGAAAAAAATCGTTGGTCACAATCTGGGTTTAAGCAACAAAATTGCTTGGGCTACAATCTGGATTTGTGAAAAAAATCGTTGGTCACAATCTGGGTTTAAGCAACAAAATTGCTTGGGCTACAATCTGGATTTGTGAAAAAAATCGTTGGTCACAATCTGGGTTTAAGCAACAAAATTGCTTGGGCTACAATCTGGATTTGTGAAAAAAATCGTTGGTCACAATCTGGGTTTAAGCAACAAAATTGCTTGGGCTACAATCTGGATTTGTGCAAAAAATTGCGTGGATTAGAATCTGGTTTTAAGCAACAAAATTGCGTTTGTTACAATCTGGTTTTAAGCAACAAAATTGCGTGGATTAGAATCTGGTTTTAAGCAACAAAATTGCGTGGATTAGAATCTGGTTTTAAGCAACAAAATTGTGTAGGCTACAATCTGGATTTGTGCAAAAAATTGCGTGGATTACAATCTGGTTTTAAGCAACAAAATTGTGTGGGTAACAATCGGGATTTGTGCAAAAAATTGCGTGGATTAGGATCTGGTTTTAAGCAACAAAATTGCGTGGGCTACAATCTGGATTTGTGCAAAAAATTGTGTGGATTAGGATCTGGTTATAAGCAACAAAATTGCGTTGGTTACAATCTGGTTTTAAGCAACAAAATTGCGTGGGCTACAATCTGGATTTGTGCAAAAAATTGTGTGGATTAGGATCTGGTTATAAGCAACAAAATTGCGTGGATTACAATCTGGTTTTAAGCAACAAAATTGTGTGGGTAACAATCGGGATTTGTGCAAAAAATTGCGTGGATTAGGATCTGGTTTTAAGCAACAAAATTGCGTGGGCTACAATCTGGATTTGTGCAAAAAATTGTGTGGATTAGGATCTGGTTATAAGCAACAAAATTGCGTTGGTTACAATCTGGTTTTAAGCAACAAAATTGCGTGGGTTACAATCTACATTTCTGCAGCAAAATTTGGCAGATTAGAATCATTCAGCAATGAAATCTCGTGGCTTACAAATTTGGATTTCTGCCGCAAACTAACGTGGATTGGAATATGTATTTCATTAACGAAATCGCGTGTGTTACAATCTAATACAATCTGGATTTTAGCATAAAATTGTGTTGGTTAGTAGCTGAATTGCGAAGATTCGTAAATAGCACATTAAATTTAAATTGACTATAAAAATATGCCTTTTTCTAAATCTTTAATACGCAGCGAAGTAGAAATGTTTCTTAAAACTTTTATATGCAATTATTATTTATGTAAAAAGATAAAATTTAGTCAATAAGTTCGATTCTAAGTCTTATTTTAAAGGAATATCGATCAAATTAGTTTAACAGAGTTTATTAAACAACAGGCGAATTTTTTTTTCCACGACTTCTAAAACTTTATTTTTGCAAAAGGTTAGACGTTATTGCGAGCTTTATACATATTTCGCCGTAGTTACGATTGTGTGAGCGAGATGGATTTATACAACAGAAGTATGGTAGAGTGAGATGTGATGCCTTTTATTTAAAGTGATAAGGTCTTATAATAAAAGTAGTTATACTATAAAAAAACATTCAAAAACACATTTGCTTTTTTATGGAAAATGGTTCAAATTTTAACGCTTCATAATCATTATATATTTAAAATCGTTAACTGAAGTATTTTTGTGGATACTTGTGTACTTTATAAAGAACACATGTGATGTGTTCTTTATAAAGTATAAAACTTATCTGCTTAAACCATTTTGGATGCTAAACTCTTTTAAATTAACAGAAGAATGAAATGGTAATCAGGGGGTTAGAGAGATTGTCATAGGGTACAAAAATGAGATATATGGGCCTCCTTGCAGCCATATTATATTGAAAGTGATTTGGACGAAATGGGTGGTTGGAAATGTCGGTACCGAGTGTTGAAGTGTGGGGTGGGGGGAGGAATATAAGCGAAGATTGCCGGTGTTAGTTTAGGGAATCTTCTATATTGGAACTTCTCCACAATTATAAAGTAACGGCCTGTTACTATCCCACTGCTGGTCATATCCTCTCTTCATTTGTGAAGAGTGGGGTTGGGGCCCAAAATGATAATGAAAATATCACTACTATGAAACTGCGAACCGTTAAAACGTGTCGTTATAAATTATTACATCGCACGCTCAGTATTAAAGTGACCTAATTCTAAACAGTTTTGTGCAAAATTGCAAAAAGAGTGTTAAAGACTCCAATAATTTGGAAGAGCAAGTAAACGCTTTTTAAAATTTCGTAGTGCGATGTCATAGATTGAAATATAGTGTATCTAACTTAATCAAGCCTAATTTTGAATCAGGTCACTTTAATACTAAGCATGAATTAATAATAATTTTATAGACATTTATGTTCACACATCACCTGTCGCTAAAGTTGCTTTTTAACATTGTAATAACATTAGGTGTAATGGAATTTCTTTGTTAAAGTTATTATCACCCGGATGGCGATGTAAAAATATATAAATATAAATAATAGAATTAAATATTATAATAAAGAAAAAAATTGTAAACTAATGTTTATTTTAGCGGTATGTTATACATGCATATATTATGATAATATAGTATAATAATAGAATAAAGACCACGCAAGTGAAAAACCTTAGATTGTATGTAAAATTAACCTCTGTATTGTAAAAGTTTAAAACGTCCTAAAAATGTGCTAATGTGTGTTGCGAAGATATAGATTTCAGCGGTAATTCGCAAAAAATTTTTTTTTTTCATAATGACCGATCGTCATGATCCGAAACGTTAATTTAGGTGTGCTCTCTTATAATGATCACAAACTGTTAATGCGTGATTGGTTTAATATTAACAAATATTAAATCAGTTTTATAATATATTTATAGAACGTTTTAAATTTCAATAAATAAAGGGGGGCTAGCATTTAATTTGTATAATATCTGAGGCTTTAGAAAGAAATGTTTGTATTTAGTTCTCCCGATATATTCGAATATCCGCGTTAAAATAAACAATTTACATAATCGGCTTAGCCGACGAGTTGACTAATATATTTAGAATATATTTTATTTTGCGTGTACTCTAGACGTACGTTTGCCCTTTTGTGTCTTAAACGGCTGGACCGATTATGATAGAGTTAGGTCGATGCTGTTTATAATTCTATAGGAATGGGTCTGCGACGGAGTCTGGGAGTTGTTCAAGACGTTTTTGAGTTACATCCAAATATGTCCAGGGGTGAAATGTTGTTATAGACCAAGTATAAAATTAGGGATGCGTTTAGGGTAATCTAGTGGAGAATGCTTTTCGCCCAGTTGACAAACAAGATGGTTGTTAATATTGTACCGTTTCGTCTGTAGTTAACACTATAGTTTATTTTAATTTCTTTCGAAATATATTCAATAAACAATAAATTTGTTGTAATTTATTTATCAAAGTAGTAACTTACAATCTATAATTTATATTTCCCTAATAAATAATCTAAAGTACAGAATAAAATTTTCAATTTTCGAAAATCATAAAATATACCCTTTTCTGTTTAGGTCACTTGTATTTGCATATTGATTTGAGAATTAAATTTGAAAAATATTTATTTAAAAAAAACTGCGTAATTCATCTTAAAAGTGACGTATTCAATGCTTCGTCTTAATTTAAAAAAAAAAATATTTCCTTTTTTTGCTTACATCGATTATATTGCTTACCATAAACAAAATGCGATTTTTCATAAAGAAATGCGAAATTAAAAAAAAATACAATTCTTTAATCTTATTCGTTCTTTTCGGTGTATTTTAATTACAAAATATAAAAATGTTAATTTGCAATAGATTCGCATTATACATACAACCAATCTTATGCTAAAAGGAACCTTTTAACTGGGCCCCAAATGCTTCAAAAATGTAGATTTTGATGTGTTAATTAAACAGTTTTTATGTAAATATAATTTTTAAATTAATGACCTGGAATCTAGTCGTTTAAGGCCTTTTATACGCTGTGTTCTATTTCGCATACAGTTATTATACTAGAGAGGATATGGCAGGATTGTGAGAGTGTAATAATAAACAATTAGAAGGAAGATGACACTCATATAGGTACATATCTTTGTCCAATCACAATTAAAAATAAATAAATAAATTAAAAATAAATAAATCACCCGTAAAAAAGAGAGACAGATAATAAGGCTCTTTTGCTTTTTTTATTGTCGATGAATACTTGAGGCTGAGTCCCCTACTCTAGAATAAGTCTTTGCTAATTCGTCACAGACGTAAAAACATAGAGTTATTATAAAACACTATCGGTGCCAACAGGCTCGCCCGCATGTAAATCACAAATTTTTCTCGAATTGAAATTTTGAACATTAAAGTAGTTATTGTGAATTAATTATGAGATTTTTGAATAACTTTCACCGTTTACCTACGCATAGAAAGCTTTCAGTTTTGCCGTTTTCGCAATATTTTTTATTACTGCTCCTCTCCTATTCATCTTACCTTGATGTTATAATCTATAGACTTCCTCGCTAAATGAACTTTCATACACTCAAAGAGTTTTTCAAATTGGTCCAGTAGTTCGTGAGATTAGCACGTTTAAACAACCAAACAAATTCTTCAGCTTTATACACAATGGTACCGACGATGCAACATTAATTTTAATCCTAGATATAAAAAAAAATCAGTTAATACAATGAAGTACTTCAGCCACAGGATATTATTTTTAATTTTGAAATTAAACTTCAAGATGTATATGGATCAATGACCGATGGCAGATTGCCATACAAAAATAAACCCTATAAACAATATTATACTCCTCTGTATTTATAGATCTGTAGGCGAAAGGTAAAAAACCGTAAGTCCAACATAGTGTCGTTTTACATTTTATTTAGTTTTATTGACTAAAAATAGTAAACAATGTGAAAAATAGTAAAAAAAACTATGTGATCATACGACTATGTAATTTATAATTTTACATCCACGAAATTAGTAGCTGTAGAACTTAATGCCTTTTATCATTTGATAAATACGAGTATACTGACTAAGAATCATTGGAAATATAGAAATGTAAAAATGGCCTTGCCCTTGGCTTTGCTTTGTATTTCACCGCTCCGTTTGATCTTCGCGGCGATCGTCAAATCTACACCGAGCGCCGTACGCGCGCACTACAAGGTGAGTGAACCCTAATGAATGTGCGTATTTCGTTATTAATAAATAGAAAAAATATTTTTCTTAAATTCTATATTTAAATACATTGAATTATACCAAAGTAATGTAATATTTCCAAGTTAACGGTGGACGAATTTAATGTCGTATCGTCGGTACCACTCTGTATATTAAGTAGTATAGACAAACATTTTGAAAGTGAGCTACAATGTCTTTAAATGCCATGAATATTCATCTGCGTATATGTGATTAGACAAAGACAAGAATGGATTTCTAATCTTCCCTCTTATTTGTTTGACACTCGCACTCACAGGCGTGTATATGGCTCAAATACTCTATAATATCTTTTTTCTATCGGGCTGCAAACGTTTTAGTTTGAAATTCGTCATTAAATAAATAGTAATTTTAGTTATGACGATTGTTTTAAGAAATTTGAAAATATTTGTTTAAACGCCTGGGTATATTAAAGTGGCTGTTCTTTTAGAGGAATTAAGTTTAATTTTCTGTACTTGTGTAATAGAAAGATAAATACTTTTTTTTATTACCTGTCCAATTTGGGGGCCTGCAGTTGCGTCATTTCTTTTTCTATACGACGTGCGGTGTATGGATGTACATATGTACGCGTGTCTGACTTATTATTGACAAATTTTAAGAAATAAACGTATTTTATCTCCTTTTGTTTGGTTTTATTTGTTCCTTTTCAGTAATAGTACTTACTTAATTACTTACAATTATTAATAAAATTTTCTAAATAAAGTTTAAATTTTTTTATAGAATAAGGAGTTACTTAGCAGTGATCCATAGTACAAAAGTAATTATAAAATTAATTTGCTATAATCCGCCATAAAGTAAATAGAAAATATTGTAACAACGCCGCCGTGTCGCTACTGCAAGCAAGCAAGCAAGCCATGACGTCACATCTTGCCACAGCCTTTCGCGCCATTTTAACGTGGGAGATGTGACAGCCGCTGTCATTAGCGCCTAGCCCGCGAATAGCGAATGAGAGTTTGCTTTAACTTTATTTTTGCATTTCTTATGAAAGCAATAAAACTGATTTAGAATATTTATTTTATTGATACTAGTAGTTTAGTTACAATATATATAATGCTATTGTAATTGCGGTTTAAAAACCGTTACAAACCTTCACGTAGTTTCTCTCGTGCCGCTCCGGTTGCGTGGCGACACGATTCTTGAGTGCGTGATAGTGAACGTGTGTAGTGAAGGTTTGTGCATTCGTTTTTAAGAATACTCCATCTATCAGGTATGAAAACGCATAGTCCTTCATTTACCAATAAAAATATATACTCTCTATTTACTTTATATTAGATTATAGGAAAATAATTATATTATTACATTCGTAAAGTTTAAAAATAATTGTTACGGACAATCCAAAGCAACAAAATATTAACTCGATCAATATAAAATAACAACTATATTTTCCTACACTTATTCAATATGAATAAATATGAAGCAATTAAATAGTTAACCCATTGACAATAACTTATCATATATCGACAGCGACAACGGTTTTCTATATTATTGACTCAACTATTTGAAACATGTAACAATAATATCCATTCTTAACTTATTATTTACATTGGAATTCTATATATGATTCATTGAATAAATTGAGGTTACAGGCCATCACGATTTATAAATCTATGACAAGTCATAGTTTCTAGTAATATCGATAATAGCGTAATAAATTTAGATTGTTAAATTTAACTATTATGCCGTGTGGTATCCGGCTTAGTCGAATAGACCTAACTCATTTTTTTTTACAGAAACAAAATATATTTTTTTATGATTGAATTCTCAATACATCTCTTATTTACAATAATTGGCTCAAATTTCTTACTGAGGTGTCGTAAAAGGCGACTAAGGTAAGTCAACCTTCCGTGTGGTATCCGGTTGAGTAGCATAGACCACCCTCTTACCGAGGTGTCTTAAAATTGGACTAAGGTAAGTTGACGTCAGACAGGCGGCGGGACGCAAAATACGAAGCCGAGTCGTGTGACAACATATTTATAACATGTCACTCAGAGTGAAATAAGGGCAGGAGGATGTTGATGTACCTACATATCTCGTTAGCATTACGTTTAAAATATACTGAAAAAACATCAAAATAAAAATTCATTACATAAATACTGTTACAATGTGTTACCAATACAACCTCTTTAAATAGTTACGTCAAAAATATAAAAAACCTTGTCGCCGTCAATGTGACAAGTTGTTGAAAAATAATAAATGGGTTGACTTTAAAGAAAATTACTTCTTATTTATTGAATTAGTGTAAATGAAAAATATTATTGTTATAATATTACATTTATGTTTTATTTAATATACTACAAACTTGTTTTGTTATTACCCACATATTGTTATTTTTAAATAGAATATCTATTTGACAGATAGCAATTCAGAAAGCAATTCCTACACTGTTTTAAGTTATTGGAGTGTTGATTTAAAGTGAGTATTGTTTATATATATCAGATATTTTCTTATAAAATTCCAAGATTTTTAATATACTTATTGTTTCAAAAATACAAAACTAAAAAGTTATTAATCTTACCTTATTTTCATTTATAGTATTATTTTTGTGGTGTACAAAAAAGGCGTTATCATTAGTCTTAGCTTGGTTTTATACAATGTAATATTTACTAGCAAATGACCAAAACCGTTATCTAGGTTAACGACGTATGAAAAAATATTTTGTGTGGAAGTTATACATATATAGACAAAATATTTTAATACACATCCCGTTCAATGAATTTTGTTTATCACAACTGCGTGTTAACCCGGCTAGGTCATCGCAAACACAGCATTATATACGTCGTCTCGAGGCCAGTCAGAATTAGACATTCAATACTATGAACGTATACATATGTTTTTTGTTCTTTGTCAGCTCGTTCGCGAGTCCGTTGGATATGGAAAATTGGCCTTTTGAAATGAATTCTATTCCCAACTTTTTCGAGGACCAATCGGCGAAAATGAAATCGTTCTTCGAGGAAAAGAAGAATGCAGTAGAACAAGCGTTCAACGCGAGTTACGAAGAAGCGATTAGGATGAAAAACTCACTGAGCAATTACGTAGAGGACCAGGAGAACAAAGTCAGTGCCAGTATGAACAAGTTAGTGGAAAGTGGGCGGAAAATGGCGGATTCGTGGTCCTACGTCCAGATTGAAGAGCCTGGAGCGCGCATGGTCATTCCTGACGTTGTATTATCTGTTCCATCCATAATAACATACAATGGTTACATCTGCGAAACGCACACCGTGATGTCTCAAGGGTATATATTAAATATTCACAGGATCCCACGCGGTAATAATGTTAATGGTGTACACAAAAACACGGTGATTTTGCAACATGGCCTCTTCGCTAGTTCTGCTGACTGGATATTAAACGGCCCAGATAAAGGTCTAGCTTATGTTTTAGCCGATGCCGGCTATGATGTTTGGATGCCGAATATAAGAGGTAACAAATATTCTAAAGAACACGCAGTGTTGAAGAGTGATTCGAAATCTTTCTGGAATTTCTCGTGGCATGACGTAGCAATACACGATCTGCCTGCTATTATCGATTATATAATGAAACAAAAAGGTAAAGACACTAAAATTACTTACATAGGCCATTCAATGGGGACTACTATACTGTTCGCCATGTTATCATTGAGACCGGAGTACAATAGTATATTGAAAGCGGGATTTGCTCTAGCGCCAGTTGTATTCTTAACAGATCTTAAGTCCCCTATTAAGTCGTTAGCGCCGATTGCGAGTAACGTTGCATATATGGAGATGTTATACGGTTCGCACGAGTTCCTCCCAAAAGATTCTATAATAGGAAAAATGACTAATTCTTGCAACGTGGACAGTATGGATTCTTTAGTATGTAAGAACGTGATATTTTACATCTGTGGCTACAATGAGAAGCAGTTTAATAAAGCTCTCCTCCCAGTTTTCTTGTCAAACTTGGGAACGGGAACTTCCTGGAAGACGGCCGTACATTACGCACAAGAAGTTGTATCTGGTGGTAAGTTCCAGCAGTTTGATTATGGAAAAAAAGATAATAAAAGAGTTTACGGAGTGGAAAATCCTCCTGAATACGACCTTAGTAAGGTAACTCTGCCTATTAAATTGTTTTGGGCAGAAAACGATCTGCTTTCTAGTGAAAAGGATGTAATGCTTTTGTATCAGAAACTGCCTTCTACCACAGAGATACATAAGATATCAGATAAGGATTTCAATCACTTAGATTATCTCTGGGCGGTAGACGCTTCAACTCTAATAAATAATGAGATTTTAAGTTCTCTAAACAAAGTGTACTCATCAAAAACGAGCTCCTATTTATTTGATTGGAATTGAAAACAATGTTTCTTATAATTAAGAAAATCGTTGTTGCATGTATGAAATAAGTGATACTGAATTTAGATATCCATTTTATTTTAATTGCCTTTGGTGAATCATTGTTTTAGAATTGAAAATTGTGAAAAATATTCCATAAATAATATGATTTAATGTAAATTGTATGAACCTTTTTCAGGTAAGGTATGTTTATAATTTTCTCTTATAGAAGATTGATTTTTACTATATATGGATATAGTAAAAATCAAATATATAAAGTTTCTTTGTTTAAGTTAGTACATACATTTTTGCTCGGAATAGATCAATTTTTATCATAAGGATATGGTGCTTACACCCACCTCGCTGTTTCGGTTGTATGTGTTAATGTAGAATATTTTTCATATACTAGTTACCTGCGACTTCGTTCGCCAAATGTTAACGTTTAAGTACCCTCAATAATGATATACGTATTTATCCCTGGTCTCGAAAGAAAACAGGACTTTTTGAGCCTATAAGTTGGTGTATAAACTTTAATTGTAAAGAATTTCAATAATATCGGTCCAGCGCAATAGCCGTGGAAACGTAACAGACAAACAGACAATTTTTATTATTTTTAATTGTGATATCAATGTATTATATTATGTAATAGTATAACCTTTATCTTTAGTTATTTTATTGTAAATAGTGTATTTTATTATACTATTAAGTATTGTATTTTATATTATCGGTATACCGTAATTACAATAACAAAAAAGACTATCTAACTAATCTGATTATACATTTTTGAAAAATTATTGATAAAGTGTGGATGGTAGAAAATTGCATAATTATACATTAAAATTATATTCCAATTCAAAATATTCTTTATTCAAATAAACTTGTATACAAGTGCTTTTGAATCGTCAACTCTACTGCTAGTTCGGAAAGCTGTTCCTACCGAGAAGAGCCAGCAAGAAACTCGGCGGTTGCTCTTTTAAAAATACAATTCTTAATACTAGTTACATTTAATCGTTTCTATCTTGTACAGGGTCGAACAATAACTATATCCATGCATTCTTATCGTCTAAATAATCCTCAACCGTATAGTAGGCTTTTTATAAAAAATGTTTTCTGTAATAAGCACATAAAATATTATTTTATTATATAAACAATTGTGTATGGTGTAGAAGCAGTGTATAATAAATAAATAATTATAACAAACGACTATATTTCTCCTTTATTCTTAGTCAATAAATAAAAAGCAGTTTTCCCAGAGTCAACCCATTTACTCTTTCGCAAAAACTCAATGAATGACACAATAATATGACAGCCACAATGCGTTTTCATATTAATCGCCAACTCTATGAAGAAGGTTTTATTAAAAACATGTAACATAATGTAATAAAAATATTTATTTAATTTCAATAATAAACCTTACAAAAATGAAGATTGAATCATACTTAAAAAAATATAAAAGAAAAGAAAGGAGCAGTGATATGTGAAAATTGAACCCATGTATTTTCTCATATTTACATCTTGACAAGTGACAGCAAATTTAAGCTTTATAATTAAATTCTATATTATTACGCCGTGTGGTATCTGGCTGTGTAGAATAGACCACCCTCTTTCTTACCGAGGTATCGTAAAAGTCGACTAAGGTTTTTTTTTTTTTTGTGTCAGGAAAACCCATTATGGGTCATCACCGCCCGACGGGGACGAGCGGCGGGTATGTCGGACTCTCACCGACTAAAAACCTGACAGTGCTCCACCACGCTGCTGGTGGCGGGGACAGGGTAACGTTGGACACATTGCCCCCATCCCCGCCAGCAGCAACTCTGAACCTCAGAGTGCGCCACCTCTGGGTCGGGGCCTCTCTAAACTAGGCCCTCCCTCCGCTAGACGATGCATCGGGAGCACCAGATGCATCGACCACCTCAGGGACCTTTTCAGATGGGCGTCCGATAAACCCCGTTCAGAACGCCCATAGGTCCCCGTTAGGGCGGCATACGACGGGCTTCGGCGAGTCGTCTGCGCCCCGCTCGCCTGCGGCGGATCGGATCCAAAGACTCGACTTCCCGGATCCGCCCCGCCGCCTCCTTCCGAGAGATTATGTCCTCGCAGAAGGAGGCCATCGCTGCCCACGATCTCTCCCTGTCCACCATGGCACGAACCACGGTGGGCAAGGAGAGATCGTGCCCCACCTCTGCCACGAGCTCCGCTCGCTGAACCACCCAAGCTGGGCAGTCTGCGAGCGTGTGCAGCGCCGTGTCAAACTCAGCGCCACATTCGTGGCATTCACCGGACTCTTCGCACCGGGCCACCTTCCACAGATACCTCCCGAAACAACCGTGTCCGGAAAGCACCTGTGTTAGGCGGAAGGTGAGGACCCCATGCCTCCTGGCGACCCAGCCCTGGAGAATGGGCTGGAGTGCAGAAATCGTCCAATGGCCAGCACTGGGTGATTCCAGCCGTCGCCTCCATTGGCGGAGGAGCTCCACCTGAGCTGCCCTCCGCCAGTCAACCCCTACCACCTCAGAGCTTCCCCCCAATGAACGGGCTTCAGCTTTTCGGTGGTAGGCCTGAGCAAGCACCTTGGCTTCTAAGTCCCACGGAGGGGACCCAGCCAAGGCGCAGGCCGCCTCGCCGGAGAAAGTCGACTAAGGTAAGTTGACGCACCGTATGGTATCGTAAAATACGACTACGGTAAGTAGACGTCAGGCAGGCGGCCGGTCGTAAAAACGCAGCCAGGTCATGTGACAGTATGTTTATAACATGTTTTGCCGACCCCACTTAGAGTGGGATAAGGGCAGGAAGATGATGAATTAATTAATATATCTATTATTGTTTTAAATGCCCGTAAAAAGGGATAAAAATTAAATTTTTTTTGGAGCCGTTGGAGCCGCTTCCAGAATTCAGAAAATATATAATTTATATACACTTTTAACTCATTTATATATTTCAGATACTTGTCATAATCTCCGCCAAAGAAAGAGGTCAGTGTTTATTTTTTAGTTTTAAATAATAAATACATACACAATAAATCAAATATATATTTAAAATGAGAAAACTCGTTACCAACATTCTCGTGGATTCATAATCAACGAAAAAGTACAATTTTATTTGAATTCATTACAATTCGAGTTTTCTATAGTATTGCAAATTCATACAATTTACGTACATCATGATTTACATTTAAATGCAATATCTGAACATCGTATGAATCCAGTTTCGCTCATTAAAACTTTTTTGCTGAAAAAGTTTCGTTGCTCCATTAAATTATATGGCAATACATTCATTTGAATTCAAATTCAAATTCAAAGTAATCTTTATTCAAATAAACTTGCAAACAAGTGCTTTTGAATCGTCAACTCTACTGCTGGTTCGGAAAGCTGTTCCTACCGAGAATAGCCAGAAAGAAACTCGGCGGTTGCTCTTTTTAAAAAATACAATTCTTAATGCTACATTTAATGTTACATTTAATGTTTCTAACTTGTACAGGGTCGAACAATATTTATATCCACGCATTTTTATCGTCTAAATAATCCTCAACAGTATAGTAGGCTTTCTGTATCAACCTCTCCTTAATGGATTTGTGGAATGTGGATTTTGCTTGATATTTAAAATTATTTGTACATATTTATCATTATGCCGTGTGGTATCCGGCTAAGTAGAATAGACCACCCTCTTTCTTATCGAGGTGTCGTAGAAGGCGCCTAAGGAAAGTTGACCCACCGTGCGATATCCGGTTGAATAGCATAGACTATCTTCTTTCTTACCGAGGTGTTGTAAGGGGCGACTAAGGTAAGTTGATCCAACGTGTGGTATCCAGTTAAGTAGAATAGATCACCCTGTTTCTTACCGAAGTGTCGCAAAATACGACTAAGGTAAGTTAATGTCACGCAAGCGGCCGGTCGTAAAATAAGTAGCCAAATCATGTGACAACATGTTTGTAACATGTTTTCCCACTTAGAGTGGACATTAGGATGATGAGTCTATAAATTCAAATTTACGGAAAAGCTTTCTGAAGTTAATAAGTATGATATAAATAAGTTAGACGTTTTAAATACATTTATTTTGTTTTGAATAAAAATCAACCCAAAGGTTCGGCGCCGTGTAATTACCTACTAAGTTAACAAACCCCCCCATTTTGTGAACTCCGGATCTTCATTGTTAATCTAACTTCTTAAATTGGTAGATTCCCATTTCCCTAATCATCGAAACTCGGAAAGTTTTCTACCCTCTATAAAATACAAGGAGAGAAATGTAGCGAGATTTAAGGAAAATCGTTATTATAGCCAACAGAAAAATTGTTTAATGAGTGCGTGAACTAAAAAGAATTTGAATTTTGTGAAGTCTACATGTCACGGGCAGTAAACGTCTGTTTTTAGAGGAAATTAGTCTTTCTCTTTTACAATAAGAGCTCTAATTTCTTATTAAACTTCTTCTTAGAGTGCCATTTTTTTGCTTTCGGCGATCACTAAAGCAACCTGCACTTTTGATGCCGCGACTTGTAAGGCAAAATAATAGTAGATTATGAAACTGTTGCATATAACACGAGTGTGTTTTAAAAAAAACAAGCCGCAGTCAAGTTTTTTTTATAGTATCATACACTACTTTATCTACTCTCATACTGTAATACGTGAAACAATATTATTAAAAACCAAACTTTGTTTAAATATTGAAAAGATCTTTTAAATGTCAAATATTAGCGCCAAAGCGCAAACATCGATTGCGCATGCGTGTTGCGTCGCCGCGGACTCGTTCATTGAAACCTTTTTTTTAAAGGTAGAGATTCAACCTCCTTGGTCCAGCTGGAGGTTGTATAGGTGTATCGTTATGATTAAAAAGTTATATTTTGATACAGGTGTCCATACAAGACCTGTATCGAAATAAAACTATTTAATTTTTTGTTTTGGCCTGTACGTTATGTTTGTCATAAGAATCTTGGTTTCAGTTTTATAATCTTTGTGGTATAGTATCAGAGTAGAACAAAGACCTTATGATACCTGAATTGTGTTGCTATTTATTAATACCTGGTTTACAAAATTGTTCTCCGGACTTATACTAATTACATTGCACTCAAAAGCGTGGACTTATGTGGTACAGCGCCATCAATATTTGAATGAGTACAACTTTAATTAATATTTTACCATATTGCTCATGAAAAGCTTATACTAAACCACTACCGTAAGTTTTTCTGTCCATATTGTTAGCAATTTTAACATTTGTATAATAAGATAATAATTATTGTATTAAGTTAAGTGTATTAGAAAGTATAAATATTGGCATTAGTATCAATATTGTAGTCTCAACTTAAGCGGATTTGAAAAATGGAATGGGAATTCATTTTGGCGGCATTCTGATTTGGCGAAAAATAATTGTTATCAAAGTAATTAAGAGTAATAAAATGTTTAAGAATTGTTTTGATATATTTTGGAAATCTTTTCTAAGTATTTTAATAATATACTCTCTTCCGTCCTACAATTCGTAATAAATACTC
This sequence comes from Morpho achilles, assembly GCA_947086495.1. Taxonomy (NCBI): domain Eukaryota; kingdom Metazoa; phylum Arthropoda; class Insecta; order Lepidoptera; family Nymphalidae; genus Morpho; species Morpho achilles. Next base: position 1,012,266 of record CAMTZB010000013.1, on the reverse strand, counting down.
GAATATATTACGTCAGTGTGACCAAACAATTTTCCACAACAGTTTGTTGACGCAGGCAGTATCTAACACTCGAGGAGAGATTACTAAGCACTTGTTTGGATGGCTTGGTCCTTTATAGAAGTGTTGTGAAACTATAAGCATAATTTTTAAATTCCTTACCGATGTGTCGTAAAATACGAGTAAGGTAAGCTGATGTCAGGCAGGCGGCCGGTCGATTTAACGACAAACTCCCTAAAGCGTAGATATCACTTAGCTTTGGTTGGATTAGCTTGTTGATGATCCATTCTGTATAGCATTGCACCCACTCTCAATAACGTCAGCAATTTAATAATATACTCGTAAAGTACTTTTTAAGTTGCCAAAATTAGTAAAACTAGCAGCTGCTAAAACTAGACGCTAAAGCTAAAACGCACCTGTGTACGTTCTTTTGTCACTTTATTATCCTAGCCTAAGAGCTCATTTTCACTGATCGATAACTCGGTCGTTACACTGCATACGGGGAGTCCCCGAATACGGAATAACGACTAGTGAAAATGCGCCATCGATATCTCAGTCGACATACCGCATGCGGGTATTTCCCGCACAAGGTCTAACGACCAATGAAATTCATTGGTCGTTAGCAAACGCGGTGCGGGGATTCATTTTGCCAATGTTGTCAAAAACAGATAAAATTGCTACACATAAAATTAATTTTTGATCCATAGCTTGCACGTCCATTTAGCACCACTCTAAAATATACTTCATACATACGCGCTGAAGAAAATTAAACATCCAGCATCCTCATCGACTAATGAAAATGGTTCCGCATGCGGTTCCTATGGCATGCGTAAACATAAATCTCTCGCACGTCGAATGCGGCCTGTAACGATCAATGAAAATGAGCCCTAATAAACTCGACTGTTGGCATAACACATACCGAACATTCTAAGAAATCAGTGCTTTTGTTTACAAATTGGGATTGCATCTAAATTATTGGAAAAGTACTTACTTTGTCACCGAGTACTACAATATCGCAAGGTATGTATAAAATATTAAAAAAAATACAACTAAATTACTGGTGCAGCAAAAGACGTCACACACGCAATAGCGATCGAATAAGAATTGTTTTTTTATGATACTAACACTACTCTGAAAAAATCTTTTTTTTTCCCAATACAGATTTTTCTTCTCTCCATTTAACGACTCTCTATAACGTCAAAATATGTACGGTCCCTTGAGGGTCGTTATATAGAGTTTGCACTGTATATATATTTTAATATGAAGTAGGCCCTAGTTTAACCGCGCCCTGGTTTATTTGAGGATATACGATATTTATTAAAAAGAAACAATATTTTGCCATGTCACAATATATACAATTAATGATGAAATTAATAAATTAATATCTGGGTGACCGAGCTTCGCTCGGTAATTTTTTACAAAAAAAAACTTAAAAAAAAGAAAAAACAATTATTGAGTTGGGGATCGATCCTTGGCATTCACATTTCTCGAGGCTGCCCGTTACCCGAATAAGCTAGGTCGACTTGACAGTTAATGGCGAAAATTCAATTCAATATAAATGTTAGTGTTTTTAAATGCCCAAAAACAGGGATAAAACAATATTTTTTTTACATAAAACCTAGCTAGATCAATTTTTCTCCCCCAAAACCTCCTACATACTGAATTTTAGGAAAATCGTTGGAGCTGTTTCCGAGATTCGGAATATATATATATATATACACAAGATTAACTCATTTAAATATTAAAGATAACTAAATTATATAAATAATGGATTCTATAAACTGGAATCCATTTTATAACAATAAATGACCACTTATCGCACGGTAATCCCCCCTTTATCTAGTTATTATGTACTTTAACTCTATAACTACTGTTTAATGAGGTGCAAAAACAGTTTACCAGTATATTTTTCGTTATATATTTTCGTATATTACGCCGTGTGGTATCCGGCTGAATAGAATAGTACCACCCTCATTTCTTACCGAGGTGTCTTAAAAGGCGACTAAGGTAAGTCGACCCGCCGTGTGGTATCCGGCTGAGTAGAATAGACCAACCTTATTTCTTACCGAGGTGTCGTAAAAGGCGACTAAGGTAAGTTGACGTCAGGCAGGCGGCCGGTTGTAGAATACATAGCCAAATCATATGATAACATGTTTGTAACATGTTGTGCCGACCCCACTTATAGTGGAATAAGGGCAGGAGGATGATGATATTTTCGTATATTGTCATTTGTAAAATTCTCATCAACAAAACATGTTGTCACATGATTTGGCTACGTATTTTACAACCGGCCGCCTGCCTGACGTCAACTTACCTTTATCGTATTTTACGACACCTCGGTAAGAAAAGAGGGTGGTACTATTAAATTCAGCCGGATACCACACGGCGGGGGTTAAATACCTAGTATGTTATGCTGTTGGAAACACGTATAAATAAATAAGACCTAAAAAGAAAAGCTCTAGACGCGTATAACCGACATGACGCCTTTGGTAGTTCGTTACAAATGTTACAATACATTCAATAAATCCGGGCGCCATAAGCCCTCGTCACGTGCTCGCGGGACCCTTTTCAGCTGCCACGAACAAATTTCACGATCACGTGTGGACTTGGTCGAACAAGTACATGCTTAGGTACCGACTGCACGACGCGTGGATACTAACGAGCGTCGATACAAAAGATTTCGTTCAAAACTTTATTTTGTAATCTAAAAAATAAATACAGCAGGTTTCAAGAAAAAAAACACAGAATTGTTAGCGCACTCTTTCAACAATAACACGATATAATAGAGAGTTTTACCTACCAATAAAACTTACCTATTATTTTTCCTGAGATATCCGGAATCCATGTTGAGTCAAGCCTTCCGTTTTTCGTGTGTTTTAGTCAAATTTTTCCCCCCACTTCTTCATTTCCGCTTCCTCTTTTGGCCCCACTTACGTTTCCGTATCCGCTGTCTTTGAATATGGCGTCGGAGGTGAGTCCATTTGGTTTTGTCATTATTAGCGAAAATACCAGGTAGGAATTATTTGGATTCCGGATATCTCAGGAAAAATAATAGGTAAGTTTTATTGGTAGGTAAAACTCTCTATTATTTGTTCCGATTTCGATATCCGGAATCCATGTTGAGTGATATGTTTGATTTCTCCTGGTATACACCAATTAATGCTATAATGTGTATAATATATGTTGATCTGAATGGAGCCAATTAAGGTGCTTCATAAGACATTACAATGCAAAAATTAAATAATTGATTAGTTGATTATTACTGCTTTCTACTTCAATTGCGAATTCTAGTCCTTATAACACTTTTGCTTAAATCAACCAACTTTAGACAGATTTAAAATATTTTGAAAATGATAAACGTTCATTAGTTAGGTTTAGTACGTAGAATAGACCACACCCTTACTTACCGAGGTGTTGTAAAATAAGACTAAAGTAAGTTGATGCCAGGCAGGCGGCCGGTCATAAAAACGCAGCCAAATCATGTGTTTATAACATGTTGTGCTGACCTCACTCGGAGTGCGATAAGGGCAGGAAGATGATGATAAACGTTCCATAGTTTTCAGACTTATTAGAATCACTGATCGGTTTCTGATAATTTTGGAAAGTATGTTCTCGCTTACATTTTCCTGTTGTCAAAATCTGATCGACTGTATAATCTGTCTTATAATCACCGTATAATCAGTCTTATGATGAAACCGCAGACCTTACTAATCGCGGTGACGCTCCTATTCCCGCTTCTCGAAGAATATTTTGAATTGAATTGAATTCGATTGCATCCAATCCATTGAATCCATCCAATAATTGTGTCCTGTTGGCGGGTTTACATTGTCTTTTAGTTGTAATAAACAACTAAAAAATTATTATAGTTACGCCTTTGACGTGATATTGCTTTCCAACGACGGATTCAATAAACCACCTTATGATTTCTTTTGGGATATTCCATTATCTTCCAACCAGATGGCCTATACTTGGTTGAATCTATTTTTGAACCAAAAACTGGCTACATGTCTATACTATTCCTCTATCAATCAAATATCCAGGGCCAGTTCTAGGTAGATTCAGATCATGCAACCTCTCTTCAGAGGCAAACAAAAGTGAAATATCAGCACGTGTTGAATTCTGATATAGATTATATTTATTTAGGCTTTTAGCACTTAGGAATTATAAACAGAGCGTTTTGCTTATTTCACTCTGGTAACCGATATATCTCGCAGAATCTGCTTTAAATAGGAAACTAAAAGATACGTCATGTTCACTAATCTTTGTGAAGATAGCCATAACTGACTTATAAACCAATATTGATCTGAATTTGAAAAACACTTTGAAAATGAATATGATATGAATATTGAATACTGAATGACAGACACAGCACATGTTCGATTTGAATATAGCTGGTATACGAGTACGAATAGTAAATTTTCTCCAGCAAGATAGCAGCAAAGATCGCGCTTCTTCTGACCATTCCTTAAGTCCATCCACCTTGAATAGTCATTAAGTTCAGAACTTGTGGATGCCAGCTAGTAGTCGTGTCTATCAATATTTGTGCAAGATTTTGATTTAAATACAGACTCTGGACATCTCCATGCCGAACGTCCACTGCCCAAAGCTCTTTGTCACCCTTGGAGTTATTAGCACTTATCGACACTGAGCAAAATCCGGTGAGCGAGAAATTGTGGTATTGGATTGGGCGAAGGAAAGAGCCACCCCAAACTGTAACTCCAACAATGAAGAAATGCATTGTGGAATATTGTCTGTCCATCTTGTGGGTCTCTCGACAAATACTATCTCATTACGTGAGCTGATCTGGGTGCAAACAGGTCTACTGGCGTTCCCAAAATTTGAAAGGGAATCCTCGTAACTTCCGGTTACGAGTTAAAGATGTCACTCATGGAGCTATCGTGCCGCACGACAGGGTATCTAGCTCTGTATTGAATCGTTCCGCAAAGTATTGCTCCGTCAACCGGAGATTCAACTGATCTAACAGAGCAAGTAGCCGTCTGGTTAGATTAAATAGCTTCTTCGAACGTGTTCCCCCTCCCTTGCTTATATAGGCTAATACTGTGTTGGTTAGCAACAGTACATGAGCCTTCCTTCAGCTGTTATTGCTCATGATATATTGCTGCATATACAGTAAATAGCTCCAAGCAGTTAACGTACCAGGCCTGTTGAGTAACCGTCCACGGACCTGCTGATTTGGACAGGCCTAATTAATCCCCAGGCTAATTCGGAAACAAGTGTGAGATGGGATCCATTTAGCGAGGCACTGAGCTGGATGCCATGTTCACTCACCAATTCATTTCGGTTAAGACCGGCTCTGAAAATTTTAATTGGTTGTGGGGCTGGGATTTCGGCAATTGTCAACTGTATTGCTGCAGTGTTCGACAATGTAGCCTTTCCCTGGGGGAACAACGAATGAGGCAAAGTTGAGTCTCCCCATTAGGAACTGGGCCTGTCTGAGGGACCAACTGCCTCTCAACAATTTCTGTAATGCCATGCGTAGCGTTTGGCATTTTGGCTCCGACAGGGATTTCGAGCTAGCTCGCGTATCCTAGGTCACACCTAAGAATTTGAATTCGAATTAGGCGTTGTGTCGGAACCAAGACAGATTTGTCGAAGTTTATTGTCAGCCCAAGGCGTCTCAAGAAGCTTATAGTGAACGCCACCTGCTGTCGAAACTGCTGGAACGATTGATTCGTCATAAAGCATTCAGCATAAAGTCATCCAGAAACTATATCCATCAAATGTTATTTCTTAGGTATTCCGCCATCCAATTCGTAACTGTCGCAAAAGGTTTTTGGTGCTGACGATAGACCGAAAGGTAGACAAGTCCTAGTAAAGTGTACCTGCGTAACTTGTCCTGAGAAATCTCAGATGTTGGTTTGCTCTGGGTACTTGGGAATGTGTTTGGTTCAAGTCTCGTATCACAATCCAGTATCTTCTTTGTAAAAAGGGCGATATTCGGAAACGACTTATTAACTGAAAACTTTGGTTTTAAGGATGTTTAAAAGTTTCAAAAAACGGAACCGTTATACTCAGGATATCAGAAAGAATGTAGAAAGGTAGTCAAGAGTTTTCAGCCACCTTTCAGAAGCTGGCAAAAGTAGCTCTGAAGCACTTAAATTTCGCCAGATATGCAGAAATCGCTTTTGACAACCGTATCAAAATCGTTTTGAGTCATGTCCGACGGTTCTTATATTTGAGCGGGGAGTGAGAACGAAAGCTTTACCCTTTCTCTGATTTTTGGCTTTTGTGTAAGCACTATCTCCTGTATTCCTCCTTTGGAAGCGATGGCAATGATAGGATCTATGTTTATATTGCCTGAATGACGCTGAAATTCTTGAAATATCCGCAACGAGTACTTAGCTGAGTTGTATCAGAAAACTATTGTTTTGGAGAGCAATGATTACCTCCCCCCCCAAATTTCTTGAACTAGAAAATGTTGGCCTTTGGCGGAAATCGAAATCGCGATTCGCGGAGCTGAGGCCAGAGTTACTGCTAAATGCGCCAACGGGCCTTGTGTATTATTGTCAAAAAGTAACAAAAATTTTTGGTGGTTCTAGTATAAACAACAAGAATCTGCATTTCACCGAACGTATCTCGCTCCTCCTCGTTGACTTTGACGCTACCGATATCACTTTTTAGGCATGCTTACCTTTCTCGACCGCTTATTTCACGATTTTTTATCCTCCATCATGAAGTGAGGGGATTTACTTAAAAGTATTATTTCACTATTTAACCACTAGCAAGTTGAAACTGACTTAATAAAATGGTTACGTCCGAACACTACGAAAAACGATGCTATAATGACAAAACCAAATGGACTCACCTCCGACGCCATATTCAAAGACAGCGGATACGGACACGTAAGTGGGGCCAAAAGAGGAAGCGGAAATGAAGAAGTGGGGGGAAAAATTTGACTAAAACACACGAAAAACGGAAGGCTTGACTCAACATGGATTCCGGATATCGAAATCGGAACAAATAATAGGAATACCATAATTCCCGTTACGAGATGCACTTCTCTTGAATGACCAACAAAGACTGACTGTCACTGAAACGCTTTATCAATAGGAAGAAATAACAACGGCACAGTGTCGCCACCATTTTAATCAAAAAGGGCGTAATACTCTTGTTTCATGACTGTGTTGCTATAAAATAAGAAGCGGAAGTCATTGGCGACAACAGACGGCAAAAGTATTAAGAAAATTTTGCTATAATCTGCGATTAAAGAATTCAATTAAGAAGAATAATTAAAGATTTAATTAAATATGTACATATAAAAAATGTACAAGTTATATCTATCTTAAATTAGGACTATACAAATCATGCACACATGGAATAGTCCCAAGTAGTAAGACTAAAGTAAGCTGACGTGAGGCAGGCCGGTCATAAAATACGTAGCCAATTCATGTGACAACATGTTGTGTCGACCCCACTTGAGTGGAATGAGGATAGGAGAATGAATGATGAAATTAATAAATAATATTCTGGTAGCTACATGTAGTTTGGACCTAATGTTTTGTTTGTGGTAAATTATGGATATGTTGTTAGTAATTACTTCGAGGTAAAACAAACAAGGAAAATATGGGGAAAACATAAAACTCACGCGATATATGTCTTCATTTATTTCATCTCAGAAAACGCGCCGCTTTCGTGTAGTATACTGTCGGTATAGGTAAAAGAATTTAGCAAGAGTGAATTTAAAGACCGTTGTTCAAAATTTTAGTAACGGACGGATATCCAAAACTAAAAGAAGCGTTTGCATTTATTTTAATACAAAGGCAATTATAATCGATTTGTTAACTTCATCATTGTTTTAAATTATTAGTACATAAAATATATGTTTTTTATTTACTTCTGAAGAGGCTGCTTGAGTAATTAAGTGGACATTAAACAAAACACTTAAAAGATAATCAGCACTTTCTAGTTCCTTTATATAGACATTATCCTTCTATAAATATGATGAGAAATTGCAATATATTCATTAAATTCAAAATGACACCCATAAGTAGTTTAGTTGTCTTATGCCTCGTCGCAACCGCTTATTCTTCTAGTGTGAGCAACTATGAAAACGCTAAAGTTCAGCTAGAAGAGTACATCCAGAATAAGAAGAAAGATATCAACCCAAGATTCAGGCCACTGTACCACGTCGCTCCACCAGTAGGATGGATGAACGACCCAAACGGATTCTCGTATCACAAAGGGGAGTATCACCTTTTCTACCAATTCTATCCTTATGATAGTGTCTGGGGTCCGATGCACTGGGGACACGTCTCAAGTCCTGACTTGGTTAACTGGAACCAGCTGCCCACCGCGCTTCTGCCAGAGAAAGAGCAGTGCTTTTCAGGAAGTGCGGTCACCCAGGGCGATCAAATGACGCTAATGTACACGGGACACGCGAGCATAAATGTTGAGCCCTACTACAATGAAAGTCAGTATCTGGCTTTCAGTGACGATGGCGTCAACTTCTACAAGTATGAGGGCAATCCAATCTTACCGAGATCTCCTAACGGCTCACCAGATTTCCGTGACCCGAAGGCATGGAAACACGGGGACGACTACTACGTAATTATTGGCAGCAAAACTTTGGACAACAGAGGAAGAGTGCTCTTGTACAAATCTAGAGATATGAAGAGTTGGGAGTTCTTATCTGTTCTAGGAGAATCTAACGGAGAATTGGGTTATATGTGGGAATGTCCGGACTTTTTTGAGCTAGATGGAAAGTTCGTTCTTCTAATGTCTCCGCAGGGGATGGAAGCAAAAGGAGATAGGTACAAAAATACATATCAAAATGGCTACATTATTGGCAGTTTTAATTACGATACCAATCAATTTGTGCCGGAAGTTCCTTTTCAAGAATTCGACTTTGGACATGATTTTTATGCTGCTACAACAACAGAAGCTAATGGTAAGCGTTATCTAATCGCTTGGTTCAGTATGTGGGACGTGCCACACCATGAAGACGTCGATGGGTGGGCTGGAGCGACAACACTACCCAGGGAATTGAAAATAGTCAACGATAGAATCATCATGACGCCTGTTGAAGATATCGTCAGCATACGAGACGGTGTCGCAGTAGATAATGATTTAGGATCAAACCAAGTGCACGAATTCGGTAAAGCCGTAGAGTTGCTGATTGATAGTGATCTCAATCAAAAAGTCGATCTCCTGTTGGAGGGTACTGAAGGTGGTGGAAGCGTGTGGTTGCGATGGGACCCAGAAGTACGTAAAGTTGTTGTGGATAGGGGATCAGATGATGTCAGGCAGGTGGAATGGTCTCCTATTGGCTCAAAAGTCTGGCGAGTCTTTTTAGATGCAAGCAGTTTGGAGATTTTCTGCGGCGAAGGGGAGGTGGTACTGAGCAGCCGAGTGTACCCTCTAGGTGGATGGAAATTGACAAATCAAAGTCCTCAATCTGTACACGTGAAAGCTTACAACTTGAAGAGAAGTGTTCCGGAATGATATTTTTCAAACACCAACCATTTTGAGTCTATGTTTGGCTATACATTTGAAAGCAAATTTTCAATAAATTTACATGGTTTGTAAAGTTAGTTTTCTTCATATCTATAATTTTTTTTAGATATAAGTATCAATAAAATTTCATAATAAAAGTCCAAACTGGAGATGGTCTTTCCATGAGATTTTTAACAAAACTAAGGTGCACACAAATCATGGTCCTATTCTTTAAAGATATGCAGGATTCCTCACGATTTTCTTTACCGAAAAGCGAAGTTGTTAATATTATATTAAGCACGTAATATTATATTAATGTAGCATATTCCAACCCAAATATTAGAAACATATTCATGAACATAATTTTCAGCTACAAACTTTGTAACATAGTTTTAGAATCTTGTCTTAAATACACATGTTGTCGCCATTGACTTCCGCTTTGTATTTTATAGCAACACAGTCATGAAACAAGAGTATCGCGCCCTTTTTGATCAAAATGGTACCAACACTGTGACGTGTTGTTACTGGTTTAGTCTTCTTATGGATAAAACGTTTCAGTGACAGTCAGTCTTAGTTGGTCGTTCAAGAGAAGTGCATCTCGGAACGGGAATAGTGGTATTCCTAATATATCGTGTTATTGTATATAGTGTACACTAACATCAGAAGTGTGAGTTAACTCGCGTCGAACCCGTTGTCCGTGCATCCTGATTTACGGCAATTTTGGCTTTTTAAACTTACTCTTGCCTAATTTTAATAAAAATCATTTCTTGGTTTGTATATTTTTGCGTAAGTAAAAAGTGATTACAGTTATATATTACGTATAACGAATGTTTCTGGTGAGTCAGTGCTTTTCAATTTTCTTCGTATTAAATAGTGCAAAAGTATGGTTTATTTGTGATTAAGTTTTGGATAACTAGTCAAATTTTATCCGAGAATGTTTGTTGAAATTAAAACGCCCAAGTAAATTTTATCTTTGATTACCAACATTTAAACTGAGAAAATACTTGTATTCGTAGATTTTATTTTCTAAAAGAGCAGAAATAGAAACCGACTGGACACTAAAATTTTACATCCTAGCTAACAATACAGATGTCGTAGTAGTACATTTGCGAGTAACATTGATTGAACTGAAACCATGTGTCAAATTTTGAATAGATTATTGTCACTAGAGGACGGATATCTTCCGATTTCGTCACATGCAAATGAAGCCACTTCAAGGCGGTTGATCCATAAATGTGCTGGTGTGATCGAACCAATATTTTAATTTCTTTTTGAGCCGCGTATTCATGATGAGAGTACATCATTTTCCTAAATCTTTTACGTACAATTTAAAATTGAACTCATTTAGAATTTAATTTTTTTTAGATTTCAAAGTATTAGTTGTTTCAAAAATGTTCAAGTCTGTCATAAAAGTATTAATTGTCCTAAGAAATCGAAACCGGTTAACAACAATAAGGCGTTAATTAGTGTTGGAAAAGTGAAGGTATGAGGAAAAATCGTGACGTTCTCACCGAAATTATTGCGAACGTACCTACAGATGTACTTATTGATAGTGTTTCGTGTCTCTATAACGTCTAATAACTTAATAAAAGATTCCGCAAGTCAAATTTGAACGACTTATTTAACATTAAAGATTTAGGAGGTATAAAAGTAGAATCAAAAGCTTTAATTACATCGCCGATTGAATCAACAGATATCCCTTTAGAAGCAGATTTTTATATCGTTGATGGTAAATACTGCAGTAATTATTGGCACGGTTATCTTGTATAGAAAAGGTGTTACATATTTGAGAGGCCCTTACGAGTATACATAGTGGAGCCACTACACATAATAAGATATTTTATACATAGTGGAGCTATGGTGAATAATGTGCAGACAGATCTTAGTTTCTTGGAAATACGATAATTACCCAAGTAACATGAGATATTGAAGAAATACTATTTGAAGTGCTAAATAAAATAGTGTCTTGCTTAATGTTGACCTAATCCTATGAGGAGAATTTACTACTTTAATTATTTACTTTAATTATTGAGCTGAGTAAGGTTATATATAATTCGAGAATCAAGTAGTGCTGTGTTTATTGGGCTAGACATTGCTCTGGTTGAAATCAATTACGTATTAGTGAAAATTCCATTCATAAAACCGCCTTTATAATTATATATACTATGATAGCCGAGGGACATCGCTAATAATGTTAAATGTCTGTTATTTGTTGTTAATTACCACAAGACTTTTTGTACATTGACTTACGACTTACTTATGGACCGACACAACAAAAGTAATCTCGTTTTGCTTGATTCAGTGCCTGGAACATTAATGGAGGCTGCTTTTTGGAAATAGATTTGATGTACTTAGTAATGAGGTAAAAAAAAAAAACCAGTGAAGGTCAGGTACGACCAACCGATTTAAAAATCGAGTTTAGTAAAGATTTGATCTTGAAACATCTTTGGTACGTGTGTATGTGACAGTTTGTAACTAAATATGTATGCTTATAGAACTTACACCGCAAATCGCAGAAATTGATGATATGAGAGAAAAGTTCAAGTTCGAACCACATATTGCAACAACATGCGCAGATAACCTCGCATACAGTATAAGAACATGACTTATAAGCCGGACAGTTGCCTTAGACAAACGATAGCCGAATGGATTACGATTAAATTGTAACAGATATCCAAAGTGAACACTGTTGCAATGATTGCATGGTGATACACGTTTAGAGTGGCCTCAGGCATCTCTATTCTAAACCACGATACATTTATTTATTTAATTTTGGCCTACCAACAAAATAACATGTTTGTTAAACCATAGGTACTTGGTCTTATTTGCTAATTACATACAATTTCACTTATAGGTAGAAACAAACAGACTGTAGGCAGAATGTAGTACTAAAACTATTATTAACATTTATTTAACTAAAACTATTGTCTAAAAATACACTATTTCCTACATAAAAAAAAATATATATATATATTAACATAGGATACCGTAAAAAAAATAAAATGAAATAAATTAAACAGTAGTCAGTGCTTCATCCACTTTTTTCTTAAAATCATCTAATTTATCGCGAAAAATATCGATCAGTATCTTTGTCAACAAGTTCCGTCAGCAATCTGCACAGTCTAGGAATCAAAGAATTTCAAAGCCGAGATTTGTTTTACAAACTTTGTGTGTGAGCAAAGAGACGGTATGTTGGGGCAATCCAGAGTAGATATTAAGAGATTTGGATGAAAAGCTCAGAATTGTCTATCTTTCCATTCAAAAGTTTGTATAGGAATATCAAGTCATGTACTTTACGATTATTTAATAATGATCTTATTTTAAAACTTGTAGTCTCGTACTATAAGGTAGTCTCTTATCACCTCCAATAGAATAAAATTTTGTAAATCTGCGTTGGATAATCTCCTGACTATCCTTGTATATTTGATAGTAAGGATTCCAAATTATAGTACCATACTCGGGTTTGCTTCTACAAAGGTGGTATACAGAAGTTTCTTAGTATGAAGTTGTTTAAATGATTAGGAATTTCTGAATATAAAACCTAAGATCCTGCGAGCAGATCGACAGATATGTTCAATATGGTGTTAAAACCGTAGTTTAGCATCAAATATGATACCCAAATCGCGCACATACGCATTTTCCTGGATCAGTTTTTTTTGTTTTTGTGGATTGTATATTTAGAATTGATGACAAGATTTCAAGAAAATCGAATAAAAGAACATTTATCGGGATTTAGAATCATACCATTAAATGCTCACCAATCAACTATTCGGTTGGAATTTTTCTGTAGTAGTAAAGCAGGATACATGAACAAGTTATACGACATGGCCGGATGTTGTCTTAGATGAAGGATAGCCGAGGGGATTAAATTGTAACAGAGATCCAAAGTGAACACTGTTGCAATGGTTGCATGGAAGAAAAGTTGTGCGACCCTTTGCGGTCTGACGAGCCCAAACATCCACGCTGGTTATCCGATGTTTGGATATATAGTTAGATATAGTCAGAATTCGGTATTCACATTTAGATGGAACATTAACAGCCTAATGACTCATATTCATTTTGTAGATAACTTGTTAACAACAAAGTTTAGTTTTCTGATTATTTGCCTTGTCTAATGTATTCGCTTCAGACAAAGGATACCAGGGTGGATAAAATTGTAACAGAGATCCGGAGTGAACACTGTTGCAATGATGGCGTGGTGATACGCGTTTAGAGTGGCCTCAGGCATCTCTATTCCAAACCATCATTCACAAGTAAGTTGTACGGCCCTTTGCGGTCTAACGATTTCAGCTACCATCCACGATGTTTATCTGATGTTTAACTGAATTCAGTATTCACATTTCACAGAACATTAACGGTTAAGTGACTCCATTTCACTTTGTAGATAACTATACTCATGAACATAGTTTGTCCTCAGCTTCTACATTAGACTAGTACGTGTTCGGGACGAACACGTATGCAGGAGGGCCGGATGTTGTCGCCATTGACTTCCGCTTTGTATTTTATAGCAACACAGTCATGAAACAAGAGTATCGCGCCCTTTTTGATCAAAATGGTACCAACACTGTGACGTGTTGTTACTGGTTTAGTCTTCTTATGGATAAAACGTTTCAGTGACAGTCAGTCTTAGTTGGTCGTTCAAGAGAAGTGCATCTCGGAACGGGAATAGTGGTATTCCTAATATATCGTGTTATTGTATATAGTGTACACTAACACACAGATTAAAACATGAATATGGTTGAAAGTTATAACGAGAAAAATTGCTAGTGAGCTATATTAGCTAACAAAATGGCGGCCATATCCGTTAGAGCTTGCTTCAAGTCTTCACATAAAATTAGTTTAAAATGTTTTGCAGGGTTTTAAAGAGATCTAAAAACCACTCTCGTTCCTCCGTTCCAGTTAAAGCTATTCTTAGATATTTTATAGAATTAGTTTTTACGTTACTTAGTTCTATAGTTGAGAAAATAATAAAACATTTTTTTTAATAAATCGCGGTTATCTAATATCCATAGATTATAATACTATAAATAATATAGATTGCTATCCGTATTCGCCCCTTCCATTTTGTAACACTATACTAGTACTGCACATATTCATTAGCACAATCTCAATAATCGTTTCACCCCCATAACCGAAACATCATCAGGAAATTGTAATGATTGTTTTGTGATTTTGTTCTGGAGTGAATGTGTGTGTTTCTAGTGAAGTGTGTTTATGGTGTGTTAATTTTATAAAGCCTACATGAATAGGTACGAAAGTATAATACACTCAACTTTTATTAGACAGATTTTCTCCAATTGAGTACTATAGCAAAATAATTTATAATTTTTTGTTATAATTGGACTTTTTAATTCTAATAAATTCTAATTGCCCTGTAAATAATTGTCGTACATTGTTATATGACAGACAGATTATACTAGCTTTTACCTGCGTGAACTGTTGATAATATAGGCTATAGAAATCCTGTTAATTCTAGAAGAATATGACACTAAAAGCGCCATCTTCTTCTAGAATTAACAGGATTTCTATAGCCTATATGTTATTCCGGTGTATAAAGAATAATTGTGCCAAATTTCATCGATATTGGTTCAGCGGGTTACGCCGTGTGGTATCCGGCTGAATAGAATAGTACCACCCTCATTTATTACCGAGGTGTCGTAAAAGGCAACTAAGGTAAGTTGACCCACCGTGTGGTATCCGGCTGAGTAAATTGACCACCATCTTTCTTACCGAGGTGGCGTAAAATACCACTAAGGTAAGTTGACGTCAGCCAGGCGGCCGGTCGTTGTGCCGACCCCACTTAAAGTGGGATAAGGGCAGGAGAATTATTGGTTCAGCGGATTCACCGTGAACGAGTAACAAACATACATCCATACTCACAAATTTTCGCATTTAATATTAATAGGATATTACACATTAGTTTAATGTTCTTTACTATTATAGCGTAAACTGCTGATATCGCAAAAGTATATTTTAGCTTGCGGTGTTGTTACATACTTGCGTCATCTACAGCCAGTAAACATATGTTCGGAATGGGAAAACTTTTTAACTGTCCTTATCACTGGCTCATTCGTAGCGGCTGTTAAAAATTTAACCATAAGTTTGACCCGCTTTTCAGTTTTATTTATATCACATATTATGTGATAATTCATATTCATATTCTTCTCCATAAGAAAGAATATTTTGTAAAGTTCTTGCTTCATTGGAAAGATTGATTACTAATATTCAGAAAAAATATATATTTATACATTATTTCTCTAACTAAAACTTCAGTACCTAAAATTTAAAATTGAAAATGTTTAAAAGATTGAACGCCGAGTTTCTTTCTGGTAAGGTAATGGTTTCTTCTCGGTAAGAGCAACATTCCGAACCAGTGGGAGATTCATTAATCACATTGATCCTTGAGGATTCAAAAGTGCTTGAAAGAGCTTATTTGAATAAAGATCATTTTGATTTGATATAGGCATTTTATCCTAGAATAAGAGGACTAAATATAAAAGCTATGGTAGCCCAGCGGTAACAACGTGCGCCTTTTTTGAGGAGGTCTCGGGTCCAAACCCCGGGCAGGCACCAATGAGTTTTCTACTAAAACTTAGGTGTCTTATTGATAATTGCAATTTATAACACGCTTTTCGGTGAAGGAAAACATCGTGGGGAAACCTGCATATCTCTAGAGAATTCTGGGGATATGTGTAACCTACCAATCCGCATTGGAGCAGCGTGGTAGGTCTTAGCTCCAATCCTTCTCTCCGAAAAACGGCCTATGCTCAGCAGTGGGATAGGAACAGGCCGTTACTTAAATATGAAAAGAATTCTAGTAACGGTGGTATAGTATTATAAATGGTAGTCTTTTATGCAATTCTTAGAGGACGAGTTGCATCTTTTTGGGATTGACTTAGATCTTCATCAAACTGTATTTTACAAAGAGTTAAAGATGGGATGCCGAGTGTGATCTTAAAATATTGGCTATCTGTTCATCGTAGTAACAACAGGAAATGATTTTTATTTTATTTCCTTGTGTAAGAATTTAATTTTCTTGTATGGGTTTATAATGCCATTAAATTATTATTATTATATGTTAGGTTGGAATGAAAGTTAAAGAAAACAGTGTGTATAGATCGGCCTCGCCCTTTAGATAGGTGAACCGATTATTCGCCCGGTAAGGGTGATAGACGCAAACAATGTCGGCTGATGGAGCATCGTCTCGGAGCGGTTATAAATGGACGCGTGTCATTCTTACGAGGTGCGTGATACATTAACATGTCATCTGTTTTTATCTTTAATATTTAAATGAGTTAAACTTGTATGTATATATATTCGGAATCTCGGAAACGGCTCCAACGATTTTCCTGTAATTAAGTTTTTGGGGGAGAATAATAAAAAAAAATCATTTTATCACTATTTTTTTATATTATTTACTAACATTTACATTGAATATATAAAACACTATTTTTGCCGTTAAACGTCAAGTCAGCGTAGCTTATTCGGTGAACGGGTGGTTTCTAGAAATGTAAATATCTAGGAGCCCCACCTACCTAGATATTTTTTATTTTTGAAGTTTCTTTTTTTTATTTTACTAAAATCAGAATTCAGAAATCAGTGTATTTAATTGCAATTATGAACATAAAAGTAGTTATTGTCAGTTAACTTTAATAGATAGAAACATAATGTCGCGGACTTTTTTGTACTACTTTAGAAGATCTACAATCCTATAGTAACATTACTTTGATGGATTTCTATTGGTTTACACAGCGCACGCAAAAGCACTCAGCAGTTGAGTTTTTTTTACTATAATCCACGATAAAAGAAAATATATGTAATGCTAAATGTAGACTGTACTATTCGTTCTTATACCTGATACATGCAGAATTTGTGACAATAGTACACTCTATATCCTTTTATCAGGGATTATAGTGTTGCCGCCATTGACTTCCGCTTTGTATTTTATGGCAACACAATCATGAAACTAAAGTATCACCCCCATTTTATTAAAATAGTGGCAACACTGTGCCTTTGTTGTTTCCGGTGAAGTCTTCTTATTGATAAAACGATAACAATTAACAATAGCAATAAAATATTTTCATTTCTTATGCTTTATATTTAGCAATTGTAATTTTCAATATCTGCGCAAACGAATATTTTTATGTGCGTAAATATACAAATTTTTTTATCAAATATGTTCATTAGTAAAAAATAAATAACAGAAAGTTCAATAAGAGAATGGCTAATATTTGCTTCACCCTGTAAACATGACCCGAGCGAGATCAAGTTATAAATTGATTGATGTTAAACCTTTTTATGGTTCTGTTATAATAAAGCTTAAAAGGGCTTTTTTAAATATGAAAATATATGTAATTTGCGCCGTGTGGTATCCGGCTGAATTGAATAGTACCACCCTCTTTTCTTACTGAGGTGTCGTAAAAGGCGACTAAGGTAAGTCGACCCGCCGTATAGTATCCGGCTGAGTAGAATAGACAACTCTCATTTCTTACCTAGGTGTCGTAAAAGGCGTCTAATGTAAGTTGACTCACCGTGTGGTATCCGGTTAAGTAGAATAGACCACCCTCTTTCTTATCGAGGTGTCGTAAAATACGACTGAGATAAGTTGACGTCAGGCAGATGGCCAGTCTTAAAATACGTAGCCAAATCATGTGACAGCATGTTTATAACATGTTGTGCCGACCCCACTTAAGAGTGGGATAAGGGCAGGAAGATGATGATGAAAATATATGTAATTTGCGGAGATCCGTAATACAAAAGTAATAATATAATTATTTTACAATAATCCGCGATGAAGTAAAATAGAAAATCTTTAATATTTAAATGAGTTAATCTTGTATTTTTATATTTTCGGAGTCTCGGAAATGGCTCTAACGATTTTCCTGAAATGTAGGGGTTTTGGGGAAGGAAAATCGATCGATCCGGGTTTTATGTGAAAAAAAATTATTTTATCCCTGTTTTTGGGCATTAAGAAAATACAAAAATTTACATTGAATATACCAAGTAAGTAACGGCCTGTTACTATCCCACTGCTGAGAATAGGCCTCTTCTCTCCGTTTTGAGATAGAAGGATTGGAGCTAAGACCTACCACGCTGCTCCAATGCGGATTGGTGGGTTACACATATCTCCAGAATTCTCTAGAGATATGCAGGTTTCCTCACGATGTTTTCCTTCACCGAAAAGCGTGTGATAAATTGCAATTATCAATTAGACACATAAGTTTTTAAGAGAAAAACTCATTGGTGTCTGCCCGGGTTCGAACCCGTGATCGTCTCTAAAGATTCACACGGTCGCACCGCTGGGCCATCACAGCTTATTAGCTTAGAATATACCAACATCGAATATAAAACACTATTTTCGCCAAAAACTGTCAAGTCAGCGTAGCTTATTCGGGGAACGGGCTGTCTCGAGAAATGTAAATATCTAGGATCGATCCCCAACTACATAATTATTTTTAAATTTAAGTTTTTTGAATTTAAGCTATCGTGAGTGGTATTCATAATTAATGTATAGAAACCGGCTATACTCACGTATTAGTTACCCGCCGTGATAACGTCGCGTAAAGAGCTCATGAATAAGAGCCTCGTATGGGCTTGAAACAAGTCGGGCTCATCCGATAAAATAACACGTGAGTATAGCCGGTTTCTATACATTAATTTAAGTTTCTTTTTTTATTTTGTAAAAATCGAACAAGGCTCGGTCAACCAGCCTATATACTAAATGTAGAGTGGACAAATTGCAAAGCTTTGTTTCGTCATGGATATCCTGATGATACTTCGGTTGCGGGGCAAAACGATTGTTGAGTTTGTGATAGTGAACGTATATAGTGCTTGTGTATTGCGGTGGCGGTGGTGGAGGTTTGTGCATGTGTTTACGAATCCTGCATGTATCAACTATGAAAACGGATCATGAATTCTACATTTAGCATTATATATATTTTCTATTTTACTTCATCGCGGATAAAAGCAAAATAATTTATTATTACTTTTATATTCTGACAGACATGATTGACAGTTAATGGTAAAAATTCAAATCAATATCAACAGGGAAACAACGATTTATTTGCATTAAGATAGATCTCCTAGCTAGATCGATTTTTCTCCCCCAAAACCCCAAACATGCTGAATTTCAGGAAAATCGTTGGAGCCGTTTCCGAGATTCCAAAAATATACATATGTGAGGGGGTTAGAATCGAACCTAGCTATATCCAAAATAATTAAAAGTGAGTAAAATGAAAATTTTGTTTTATGTGTTTAATTCTTGGAGTTTCGACAAATAAAAAATATCTAACAAAGATTTTATCACTGTGAATTTAAGTAATATAGATCTTTACGTTTCCTGCAAACTGTAATACAAATATTTAAAGTTAGCTAATTTTGATTGTGACTTAAGGATTTAGCTATTTTTGATTCTGATCCCCTCATATATATATTCAAGACAAACTAATTTAAATATTAAAGATTACTCAATGCATACTCTACCTTTATTCCTTGACCCAGGGGGGTGAAACTCTCTAAGAAGCACTTTTCGGGTCGCCACGAGCGTCATCTCTTTGGGAGTAGCAGCAGGGTCATCTCGCTGACTCCCCGGGTGGGGGGTAAGCGGGGTACGGGCCTCGAGGCGTACCTCTTTGCCCGGGCAGTTCCTCGCGGGCACTTAAGCCCGGTCTGTGTTTCGGCCGTAGGCCGAGGTCACCTAGGTGACCTAATGGTGTCGGTATTTGGGCCGTGAGCCCAGGTCACCTAAGTGACCTAAGGGATGTCTGGTTCGGTGGGGAGGTCTGGGAGTATTAGCTCCCAGACCTCAAAGTCGTCGTCAGGTGGTGTCATATCCGGTGGTGTCATAATCCGTGGTGTCGCCCTCTCGCCCGTCGCGTCGTCCTCGTCGTCGCCGTCGTCATCCGCATCGGGCCGCGGAGACGGTGACCGCAGGAGCTCGCGAGGCAGGGAACGTCCATCGGGTGGTCGCGCATGGAGTGGCGCGATGCCGTGGAGGTGTACGTGCGCGCTGTGGTCCGCACGCGCGAACATCCGGCGCGCAAGGCGACGGACATACTCCTCCACGGTCGGCATTTTTTGGGAGTATAGGACAACAAAAATTAGTTTTATATAATTATTCACTAGATGTCGCAAATAATACACTATAATATATGTATGTCATAAACTTTCCAATGTTTCTGCAAAAAAAACGCAACATTGTTTATTTAAAGGAATATATTATATTATATCATTCTATTATATTCTTTTAAGTGCTATTTTGGATGTGTAAATATATATCCTATATAGTGTATTATCTATGCCTTGACCTCAATGTTAGTCAGCTGTCAAAGCGTGACGTGCGATGCCAAATATTTTCCTTAATGTTTTCCCTCACACCCTACGCGTTCCAACCCTTGTTTAATAGATTCGTCGTGCTTTGGGAATACGTTCAGATCGTGTCAAACTGTTTAACATTATTTCTCTCCCTTTTATGTTGTTCTTGCTGTGAAACATCACCATTGTCTATTTCGGCGTCGTCTGTAGAGATTGTGGTGCCTAGAAAGTTGGAGGTAGATTGCGAGGTAATTTGGGTAGATTTATTTTTAGAAAAGTAATAATACAATTATTAACATACACACACATTGAAATGGACTCGGGCGATAGTCTATGGCACATATCCTCATTAATATTATTCTTTTGGGTATGCTTTCTCTAACAATTTGTTTTTATAATTATTCCCTTTAAATATCTATAATAATTACCGACAATTATGTATTAACCTTTATCGATTATTTTGAGTTAAATTCGGGTGAAAAAGATGTATGTCTGCGGTTCGCGTCTTGGCTCGATAGACTATATAATATATGTAAAGTAAGTAGCGGCTTGTTACACTCCCACTGCTGGGAATGGGCCTCTTCTCTCAGTTTTTGAAAAGAAGGATTGGAGCTATACCTACCACGCTGCTCCAATGCTAATTGGTAGGTTTCACATATCCCTAGGATTCTCTTCAGATATGCAGGTTTCCTCACGATGTTTTCCTTCACCGAAAAGCGTGTGATAAATTGCAATTATCAATAAGTCACATAAATTTTAATAGAAAAACTCATAGGTGTGTCTGCTCGGGGTTCGAACCTGCAACTTCCACGGAAAGAGTCGCACGGTGGCACCGCTGGGCTATCACAGCTGTATAGACTATATAATATATCGTAAATATAATGCGTTATGATATATTTTCTCTATTCTCTATTTAAATGGGAATAAGGAGAAAGGGTAGAGACCAATTTCTACGTGACAGTGTATGAAAACGGATATTCTTTACATTTAGCATTATATATATTGACGTGACGACGTCTTAGATTAGGTTGCGGCTTGGAGTCACTCATGAAAAAGTGTAACGCCCGCTCACGTCTGTTACAATGAGTCACCGAACGAAAGAGAGGCCCGCCGGACTGGCGGATGCCTTGCGTCTCTCTCCCACTCCAATCCATCACATTTAAAAAGACGTTGTCACGTAAAATCTTTGCCCGTAAAACCGACTTTACAGGCAACCGTTTTTTTTCTATTTAATTTCATCGCGGATTAAAGCAAAATAATTTTATTATTACTTTTATATAATGGAAATGTATAATTGTATTAAAATCGGAATCTATATTCTGACCGATTGTACTGTCAATATTTTCCGTAGTCACGATTCAGCAAGTTTAATGCTGGTGTAATTAAACAGTATCACAAAGCAATGAGAATTCTGTATCGGAATTGATTTTAAACAACAGAAGCAATCAAACTCCTATCGCGGTATCTGTTTTCCTTTAATAATACTTGGGATGTAGTCAATACGCGCGTATACAAACTAATTGAGTTTGGATTCAATTCAGGACAAATTAATTTAGGTCCTGTTTCACAAGTTACGAATAAACTGTTAGCTATAAACTTATATCTCTCTATCTCCTGACGATGCTTCGGTCACGGGGCGAAACAATTGAGATTGTGGTGTTGAATGTGTGCAGTGCTTGTGTATTGTTGTGCCCTCGGCGTCGAGTAGTGCATGAGTATACAAATTCTGCATGTATCAGAACGTATGAGAACGAATAGTACACTCTACATTTAGCATTACATATATTTTCTTTTATCGCGGATTATAGCAAAATAATATTCTCATTATTTTCGTATTATGGACCTCCGCAAAGTAACGCCTAATTCTATAAATTATTCTTATATGGGAGTATAGGCTTTTTGCTCACCGCCGTGTGGTATCCGGCTGAATAGAATAGTACCACCCTCTTTTCTTACCGAGGTGTCGTAAAAGGCGACTAAGGTAAGTCGACCCGCCGTTTGGTATCCGGCTGAGTAGAATAGACCAACCTCATTTCTTACCGAGGTGTCGTAAAAGGCGACTAAGGTAAGTTGACCCACCGTGTGGTATCCGGTTTAGTAGAATAGACCACCCTCATTCTTACCGAGGTGTCGTAAAATACGACAGAGGTAAGTTGACGTCAGGCAGGCGGCCGGTCGTAAAAACGCAGCCAAATCATGTAACAGCGTGTTTATAACATGTTGTGCCGACCCCACTTAGAGTGGGATAAGGGCAGGAGGATGATGATGAGGCTTTTTGCTCAGTAGTACGAAGTTACTTACTTAAATATATTGTTACAGAAAAATGAAGAAATTTTCCAGTATGAAGATTTTATTAATAGAAAGCATACATATCCAGAGAGAAATGACTTTCCAGATACACACCGTGTTCAAAAACCATTCAATAATGAGCGTAAATAAATATAATGCATAAAGGAATAAAAATATATTAGGCTTTTTTTGTAAACTGCACGATTTAACTTATAATGTACAGAGAGACGGAATTTTGCATTTATAATTTTATTCATTTACACACAAGGGTTTTTTCACATATATATACACGTGCATATAATTTTGTTATATCCTTAAATTAGATGCTTAGCACACCGCGGTGTGGTATCCGGCTGAGTAGGACGGACTACCCTCATTTCATACCAAAGTGTCTTAAAAGTCCACTAAGGTAAGCCCGCCTTGTGGTATCCGACTAAGTAGAAAAGACTACTCTCATTTCTTAACGAGATGTCGTAAAAGGCGATTAAGGAAAGTTGACCCGACGTGTGGTATCCGACTAAGTAGAATAGACCACCCTCAATTCTAACCGAGGTGTCGTAGAAGGCGACTAAGGTAAGTTGACCCGCCGCGTAGTATCCGTTTAAGTAGAATAGACAACATTCTTTCTTACCAAGGAGTCGTAAAATACGTAACCAAATCGGCGGCTGATTGTAAAATACGACATGTGATAACGTGTTTATAACATGTTGTGACCGACTCCATTTAGAGTGGGATAAGGGCAGGAAGATAGTGCTTAGCACAGACACTCAGCACAAATATTGCATGTATAGAGAAGCCTAATTACATGGTACGAATTAAATTAGTTTGCTTAATCCAATCGTTACGGCATTGTAATATCAAAGCAAAGAGAATCAGTTATTCTGGCAATTTAATAAGATGCGGTTCTATTATTTTGTCTGTGGTTTTATTTCCTGTGCATTGGCGATATCCACCGAAGAGATATGTCCATTGGCAGCAAGATTTGGGGACTATAAAGAAGGTAAGCAAAAATGGTCTTAAAATTTATTTTGTAATCAATAGTCTGTACGCACTTCACCTCAACTTAAATGTTAAAATAATCTTATTGTGTAAAAAGTAAATTGAAGGCCTCCCACTGCTAGGCATAGGCCTCCTCCCTCCGTTTTTGGAGAGGGGGGTTTGAGCTAGATCTACCACGCTGCTCCAATACGGATTGGTAGGTTACACATATCCCCAGATCTCTCTAGAGATATGCAGGATTTCTCACGATATTTTCCTTCACTGAAAATGATCAATCTAATATCAATTAGGCACGTAAAGTTAAATAGATTGGTGCCTTTCCGGTCTTTGAACCTGTAATCCCCTGCGAAAAGACACACGGAAAGAAAGAGATAGAAGAAGAGAAATTGTTGAGTTTGTGATAGTGAACGTGTGTAGTGCTTGTGTATTGTGGTGGCGGTGGTGGAGGTTTGTGCATATGTTTTTACTAATCCTGCATTTATCAGGTATGAAATTGTCCACTACATTTAGCATTATATATATTTTCTATTTTACTTCATCGCGGATTATAGCAAAATAATTTTATTTTTACTTCTGAGTTACTTTGCCCCGTCTTCCATCCATCCATCCATCAGCCTTTTGCAGTCCACTGCTGGACATAGGCCTCCCCATGTCTGCGCCAGACATCCCGGTTCTCCGCAATGCGCATCCACCTGGCCCCGACAACCTTCCGGATATCGTCGGTCCAGCGAGACGGTGGGCGCCCTACACTGCGTTTGCCAAGACGCGGTCTCCACTCCAGGACTCTTTTGCTCCAACGGCCATCAGTCCTGCGACAGACGTGACCGGCCCACTGCCACTTCAGCTTGCATATTCTGCTAGCTATGTCGGTTACTCTGGTTCTCTCGCGGATAATCTCATTCCTGATTTTATCCTTGAGAGACACTCCGAGCATAGCTCGCTCCATGGCACGCTGAGCGACTTTAAACTTGTAGACTAGTCCCACCGTCAGTGTCCACGTCTCGGCGCCATAAGTTAACACAGGTAGGACGCATTGGTCGAAGACTTTGGTCTTCAGGCATTGCGGAATCTCGGACGTGAAGACTCGACGAAGTTTGCCAAATGCTGCCCAGCCCAAGTGAATTCTCCTTTTGAGCCTCTCTCTTGAAGTTGTGGCGGCCGAGTTGGATAGTCTGGCCTAGGTAGACGTAATCCTGCACAACCTCGAGAGGAATTCCATTCACTGATACCGGTCTTGGCACGACAAGATCATTGAACATGACCTTGGTCTTGTCCAAGTTTATGCCAAGACCAACTCGCTTGGAGGCATCACTCAAGCCATTCAACATTTTGCGCAAGTCTTCCAGCGTCTCTGCAAAGATGACGATGTCATCCGCGAAACGAAGGTGTGAGATGTATTCTCCATTAATATTGACGCCTCGTTCAGTCCAGTCCAGGGTTTTGAAGACGTCCTCCAGCGCGTTGGTGAACAGTTTCGGAGATATTACATCTCCCTGCCTCACCCCGCGCTGAAGGTGAATAGGTCTGGTTCGCTGGTCCTGGATTTGAACGGTCATTGTTGCCGTATTATAGATACATCTCAACACCTCGATATATCGCCAGTCGATATGACATCGCTGCAGAGATTCCAGAACAGCCCAGGTCTCAATGGAGTCGAAGGCTTTCTCGTAGTCCACAAATGCCATACACAGCGGCTGGTTATACTTTTGGGTCTTCTGTATAATCTGCCGAACAGTATGGATGTGGTCTACGGTACTATAGCCTTTTCGAAACCCGGCCTGCTCCGGTGGCTGGAATTCGTCAAGACTGGCGGCAAGACGATTCGTTATGACTCTCGAGAATAACTTGTAGACGTGGCTCAGGAGCGAGATTGGTCTGTAGTTTTTCAAACGCGTTTTATCACCCTTTTTGAAAAACAAGACAACCACGCTCCTAGACCACGCTTCCGGTGTAGTGCCTGTATGGATAACGGTATTAAAGAGCTCTGCCAAGGCTTTAAGGACAGGACGTCCAGAAGCTTTTAGCAGCTCTACCGTAATCCCATCGTCACCGGGGGCTCTTCCGTTTTAAAGTTGCTCGAGTGCCAAACTAATCTCGCCACTCTCAATGTCCGGGATGTCTTCTGTATAATGGCGTGACAGTGGTGCTCGTGGATCCTCGGTATTGCGGGTATTAGGCTTATGTGCACTCGACGAGTAGAGCAATCCGTAATATTTCTCGACCTCGTTCTGGATCTCAGAGCGACAGACAACTGTCCTGCCGTCCTCTGTTTTAAGCTTCGCGAGATGACTTCTTCCTAAGGGTTTTTGAAATACTTTCGACCCCCTATTCCACTCAATAAGGGCTTCGATAGCCTGTGTATTTGAGCAGCGGAGGTCTCTGCGTACAAGTTTTCGTATCCTCTTAGAAAGAGCTCTCTGTTCTGGCGAAGCGACTTGAGCGGACGGCATTTCACGTCTCTGTCTCATCAGGTCCAGGGTTTCGGGAGAAAGTTTGGACTGCTTGCTTCGACTCGTCGGAGGAAAGTGCCTTCGATCCAATGCACATACCGTCTTCACCACGTTGTCGGTTATCTCGTTCACATTACTAGTGGTTTCCAGACAGTCGAATCGATTCTGGAGTTCCAATCGAAACTGCTCGGACGTACAGTCTATTTGGGCCAGCGTAGGTCGGAGAGTAGGCTTCATCATACGGGACCTTTCGGCTTTGAAACACATATTCAAAGTGCCTCGTACGAGTCGGTGATCACTACCGGTATTATTAAACCTGTTGACCACTGAGACATCTCTGAATATGTGCCTCCTATCCGCCATAATGAAGTCTATCTCGTTCTTTGTCAAAGTATCGGGGCTTTGCCAAGTCCAACGTCTCTGAGGCTTCTTCTTGAAGAAAGAGTTCATTAAGAAGAGCCCTTGCATTTCGAGGAAATCGACTAGCATTTGCCCCCTTTGATTCCTATGCCCCAATCCATGCAATCCGATTTTCGATTCTCCGCGTCTTTGTACTCCCACTTTAGCATTGAAGTCTCCCATAACAACGTTGTAGAAGGCTGACGTAGTGCCATGCAGAGCTTGAGATATGTCCTCATACATGGATTCGACCTCGTCGTCAGAGTGTGCAGAGTTCGGCGCATATACCTGTATCACTTTCAGGGAGTACCTGTCGGTGAGTTTAAGTACAAGGTACGCTACCCGGGTCGACACACTACTGACTTCTACAACGTTGTTAATGAGAGTCTTGTGAACCAGAAAACCGACACCACCGTGGGAGACCTTATCACCTTCACGGAAGTAGAATAAGTGACCGGAATCTAGGGTTACCGCATCCTCACCCTCTCTTCGGACTTCAGATAACCCAAGAATACTCCAGTTTATACGACTTAATTCTACCTCTAGTTCGGTGAGGTGATGGTCCAACCGTAACGATCGTCCATTATACGTTGCCAAATAGATCGTTGGTTGGCAGCCTACCGTAACCCGGTGATTCTTCGCACCCTCCTCCCCACCGTTACCGCGACCGCTGCCGTAATCGGGAATAGTGGGGCTGCCGGGAACTGAGGGCCGGAACTTTCTGGACACTTCCATATGGGGGTTGCTGCCCATAGTCACCACGCTGGGCAAGCGGGTTGGTGACCGCAGAGCTGACTCATTCGACACTAGAGGCGCTGCTGCCCACCTCTGGCCTGGGATTTTAAGTCAGCTTAAATTGGACGGTTATACCGCCATCAATCGGTCGCCATAGCCTCGTCTGTTATTCGGCAGGGGGCACCGCGTGCAGGTGAGGTTGGCATTTGGGAGCACTAGTTGTTATGCGTACTCCCCTTACCCCCCTTTGCCCCGAGCTCAGTATATATCCTCCCGCCCTTATCCCACTCATAGTGGGGTCGGCACAACATGTTATCACATGATTTGGCTACGTATTTTACGGCCGGCTGCCTGCTTGACGTCAACTTACCCTAGTCGTATTTTACGACACCTCGGTAAGGAAGTGGGTGGTCTATTCTACTCAACCAGGTTCTGTATGTCGCGATTTCTTAATATTTACTAATTTTCTATCACCTTACACGAGTATTAAGTTAGATTTAGGGACGGACGACCGTGTGTATAATTTTCCCATATATTTATTTATTATTTGTTATATTAGCTCGACTTATAAGCTTGAATTGTAAGTAAAAGTGCAACACACAGACAGACTTCCACATTCATAATATTAATATTAGCATAAACGAGTTAATAACGCAACAATAGTACATTAAATAATTCATTATTTTCTTTTACATTAAAATTCCTGTAAAGTAAAAAGATTTTAAAAATATATTTGTGTCTCCAAAATTACCTTCTACTTTGTTAAATCATTAATCTATGCCTTCCATTTTGTTAATCCTTTATCTTTGCTGGCCAAGCCTAAAGTCTATAGTTTATAATCTGTAAAATACACTGTCAATGTATACATCCAGTATACCATAGATAATAAATACACTATAATATGAGATAGTATACAATATATGCTGTGAAGCTGTGGTAGCCCAGCGGTAACACCGTGCGCCTCTTTCGAGGAGGTCTAGGGTTCAAACCCCGGGCAGGCACCAATGAGTTTTCTAGTAAAATTTATGTGTCTAATTGATAATTGCAATTTATCACATTGCTTTTCGGTGAAGGAAAACATCGTGAGGAAACCTGCATATCTCTAGAGAATTCTGGGGATATGTGTAACCTACCAATCCGCATTGGGGCAGCGTGGTAGGTCTTAGCTCCAATCTTTCTCTTCAAAAAAAAAAAAACAAATGGAGAGAAGAGGCCTATGCCCAGCAGTGGGATAGTAACAGGCCGTTACTTACTTACTATACAATATATAAGAAACAATTCAAGTTAAAAAATCTTTTGACCAAATTTTACGAGTATGTCCTTACTGTTGATCGTTGAGGAGTTCCCTCGCCTGGAGCCAATCCTGACATCAGGTAATACTTATCATAAACATGCATTGTCATCAGGACTGGACCAGTGTGTAAAATTTCAGCTCAATCGGACACCGAGGAGTGGGTCAAATTTAACTTGCAAGATTTCACCTTCACCTATAAGAAAGCTTTAAAAAATATGATTAATTTTGAAAATATTTAACTATTGGAACCTTTTGAGTGATTCATTTTTGATCCTACATACAACCTGTTTTTTTAATATAAAACCCATAACATATCATGTATATTACGCCGTGTGGTATCCGGCTGAATAGAATAGTACCACCCTCTTTTCTTACCGAGGTGTCGTAAAAGGCGACTAAGGTAAGTCGACCCGCCGTGTGGTATCCGGCTGAGTAGAATAGACCAACCTCATATCTTACCGAGGTGTCGTAAAAGGCGACTAAGGTAAGTTGACCCACCGTGTGGTATCCGGTTTAGTAGAATAGACCACCCTTTTTCTTACCGAGGTGTCGTAAAGTACGACAGAGGTAGGTTGACGTCAGGCAGGCGGCCGGTCGTAAAAGCAAAGCCAAATCATATGACAGCATGTTTTTAACATGTTGTGCCGACCCCACTTAGGGTGGGATAAGGGCAGGAAGATGATGAGATGATGATGCGAGTTTTCCTTTTGCACACCTGTCACGCTCTTCTTTTTTTTTTTTAAATCCTGTAAGAAGGGTTGCCAGGAAGAGATCACTACTCGGTGATAAGGCCGCACTTTGTACGTATACATAAGTTTACTTTAAGTCCGTATGTATTCAATGTGTTTTATGTGTTTGTACAATAAAGTTTTTATCTATCTATCATGTGGTTTACCATTACAGAAATTATTGTGAGGAAACCTCTGTACCCCCACAATTCCCTATGATATGATAGGACCCTAATGAGTCCACTGGTATATTTAATCCTATTGTCTTTTACAGATGAACAATTTCGCTGCGATTATCAATATCGAGAGGATATTGAAGGATGGTTGAAATATCACGTGATACCGGCGAATTGGTACAACGCGCGGCTGAGATGTCATCTCGAAGGTTGTTGTTTCACACATTTGTTTCTTACTTAACAGGAACCAAAACTAATGTTATACTTAATTGTATACTGAGAACGAACGTCATTCAATCATAATTAATATTAATAATATTCTCCATTCAAAGTCTACAATATTAGTTTTGCTATTATATTATTTTAAAGTTTTTCTATTAACACTTGTGTCTAATTGATAATTGCAATTTATCACACGCTTTTCGGTGAAGGAAAACACCGTGAGGAAACCTGCATATCTCTAGAGAATCCTAGGGATATGTGTAACCTACCAATCCGCATTGGAGCAGCGTGGTAGGTCTTAGCTCCAACCCTTCTCTCCAAAAACAAAAAAAAATGGAGAGAGGAGGCCTATGCCCGGCAGTGGGATAGTAACAGGCCTTTACTTACTTTTACTTACTTATTATTTTAAAATAACTATCAAAGGGAAAGCCTAGACCCTAGATATAAATAGACCCTACTATAGTATTGACGATTACAAAAATATGTGAATTTAACTAATCTCCGACCTTGAAGACGATAACAATGGAATTATGTTTTTGAAAGTTTTGAACAGCAGCAACCACTAAGTTCCACTTATTCTCTTCTGTGTTTTCCCAATAAAAATTAAAGTTGACGATTCAAAAAGTAGTGGTACGGTTGTCCTGATCTGAGTTTGTCTATGAGTATATAAATAAATATCCCCTGAAAAAGCAAAAAACTGTTTTTCAGAATTATCATATGTATTTATTAATGTTTGCACATTAATTTTCAGTCTAGATTAGAAGTGTTATGTTTTATGTAATGAATGGCCTCTTGACTTTTTATAATTATGCTATGTGATAACTTGCGTTGCTCTATGAAATAACGAAAATAAACTCGATGTAGAAGAATCAGCAAATAAAAAATGAACACGTCGAAGTTGCAGACAGCCGATATAAACTACTTAGAAGCATACTAAAGCTAAGTTTAGTATCTCTACAAACTTCCATCATTGTTTCCAGGTACAACTTTAGCATCCCCATTAAATCATCGACTACAGGTAGCAATACAAAATGTCGCTGGTCAAATAAACACGGATTCAAAGCAAATTTACACTGGTATCCATTCAACATTATCCAAGGGAGATTACTTTTCTATTGAAGGTATTAAATATTGTACTGTAAGTAATAAAACAACAGAAGAGCATGAATCTCTGGAAGATGATAAATCGCAATACCATCATATAACATCTTTCTCATTTGAAAACATCGGTCATTTGAACCGCAAAAATTAAATCTCATATTGTTCTGATTAACTCCGTAATTCTTATAAAATATGAAATTATGAAAGTTTCAAATTCCAAAGTCATACGATCTTGTGTTGTAAATCCCTCGAAACCCTATTTTTGATTATTTTTTTCCTACTTATTTTATTCATTTATTTGATTTAAAATCTGTTTCTATACTCTCTACCTATTTCTCCACTATCCTTTTCTATTTTCTTATTTGTATTCCTTCATTGATAATCTGAATCTTACCATACATTTTTTCTTCTTTGTTAAACTATTATATGCCATTTATTTCGCATTCCTATTAAATGCATTTAAGTTTCATCACCATCTAAAGCTATTTTATCAAGTTTAATTAAATATTTCAGTAATTTATATAAGCAGGCTTGATATCATACTGTTAATGGTATATGAGACTAAATTTTCAGGAGTACCACTTTTCCAAATTAATCATACATGGGCACAAGGTGAGCCTGACAATTATGACGATGATGAAAGCTGTTTGACTCTGACACCAGATGGTACACTAGCTGACGCTAACTGCAAGATTCCCAGAACCTTCGTCTGCTACAAAACTTACAATGAATCAGACGTTGTCAATGAATGTGGGACGATCGATGACGGTAGCTACTTAATTTAAGTATCTATATATCTACGAAAAGCTTTATCTATCGCATTTCTTCTTGGAGTCTATCTCCTGATGATGCTTCGGTTGGGGAGCGATACCAAGTTTATGGTAGTGAGTGTGCGCAGCGCTAATGTATTAAAGTGTTAGAGGTCTGGTGTGTTTTTACGATTCCTGCATGTATCAGGTAAACACGTCATAACTTTTTTTTTATAGATGATAAAATAACGTCTAAATCTATAAATTTTCTATTTCTTTTTCATATCAGACTTTATAAAGGGCTTTAAATATATCAATTTGTGGATATATGCTAACTGGAAATCCATTAATTTTAATGCTACCCTTAATCATGTAATCAACAAAACGTAATTTACCAAATTAACTATATATATAAAAAAAAACGATATATTTAATAAAATTAACTATCTCATTGTTTCCACTTTGAGCCATTTAGTCAATTCACATCTATTATTATGATTTAAATCTATTATAGTTTTATTTAATAAGTGTATACACTTTATTTATCTAATATTCCACATTTATTCCATTACCCCTTCATAACTCTTTTCGGTCAATCCACATTTATTCATGCTCGTCTATATAAGCTTATTATTGATTTGGCTAGTGCTTCTTAATAGTTGTTCATTAAGTTTCTGTATTTAAATAATTTCATATCTCTGTTTCGAATTGAATCAAGACTGTCAAGTATGATGTTTATTGTTTTTGCATTTGCGATGTCTTGCCTCATCAATGATTGCTTAGCATTTATGAGGTGGTAGTGCTTTTGCTAAATACGATCATTTACTTTGTAATCTTTAATCTTTATTTTTCAGAGTATATCATCAGCAATGTAACTGGTAGCTGTTACAAATTCCATACGGTGCCGCGTATTTGGTCGCAGGCGCACATGGTCTGTGCAGCGGAGGGTGGCTATCTAACTATCATAAATAGCGAAGCTGAGGCGGACGTAAATTATATTTTATACAATTTGTAAAAGTAATGGTAAATTATCCTTGCTATAATACGTGATGAAGTAAAATAGAAAATATATATAATGCTAAATGTAGAGAGGACAATCCAAAGCGTTGCTTTGCGATTTTATCGTGAAGTCTATTTCCTGGTAATGCTTCGGTTGCGGGCGAAACGATTGTTGAGTTTGTGATAGAAGGTGTGTAGTTCTTGTGTATTTTGGTGATGGTGGAGGTTTGTGCATGTGTGTTTACGAAGTCTGCATGTATCAGGCATGAAAACTGATTTTCATGCCTGATACATGCAGATTTTCCACTCTACAGTTAGCATTATATATATTTTCTATTTTACGTCATCGCGGATTATAGCAAAAAAAATTTAATTGCATTATGGATCTCCGCAAAGTAACGCCTAATTCTATAAATTATACAAATTATTTAAACAGTTTCCTTAAAAATTTCTTAATTTTTTATTTTATGTGTAATTAAAGTGTAAATCTTTTGAAGAATAGATCATTTTATGATATGCTTTTATTATATCGGACTATTTTTAAAGGTTTTAAGAAGACTCTTCATGAAATATCCTCATAGTTCAATGGTGGGTAATTTCAATAAAGACCTTGCTTTCATCGGATTCCACGACTGGGGAGAGCATGGAGAGTTTTTAACTATTAATGGTAACATATCAAATGTTTAAGTGCTTTTCTATTTTCGCTGTTAGTTATAACCTATGGCCTCGCAATGAGTGAGGTTGTACTTCTACTTTTAGTTTCTTCACGTTTACTGCATTTTTTCAGGTCAAACTCTCAAACAGGCAGGTTACAACAAGTTTTCACCGGGACAACCCAACAATTATACCAAAGGCCAATACTGTGGTGGTATATACAGAACAGCATTGCTAGATGATTTATGGTGTGAAGTGAACTATGCATTTATATGTGAGAAAAATCCTGCTAGTCTTATATGTTGATAATGAAGACCGTAGTAAGAAAATAGAGATACAATGTAATTAAATAATACTCGATAAGAAATCCGTTGTTGAAACATAAAAAATGAAAACGATTTAGAATGTTATTATTTATGACCTACCTAACTAAAGTAGTCTCAAATCAATAAGAATTTTGTGTACTTTGTGGAGTAAATAGAATAGCAATTGAAAATACCTTTTATTTTGGAGAAATAATTTTTAATAATGCGGCAATCGTCGAAACATATTGTAACGGAAGTTGTAGCATAGAAACGTGAAGATAGTTGTGGGGAGATATGGTGACGGGCGGAGGTGCAGTGTGGCGTGGAGAGGAGAGGTATAGAAGAGTATAGCCCGATTTGACGTAGTCGTCATTTGTGCGCGGAGTTAACAAGTTATTATAAAAGAATAAATTGTTCGTAACCTATTTATTGAATAAATAAAAAGGAACAATATCTTTGTTATAAAATATAATAGTGCAATCAATAAAAGATCAATATTTCATATCAAGATCAAAAACTTGATTCTTGAACGTTTCTGTATTCGTGACGACTCTGATTCTAGGCAATTTAAAAACAGTAATGTATATTATATGCATAAAATTATCAAGAATTCAAAATTTTACGGGAAAGAGTGTTACTTTTTTAATTCGTCGGATATAAATCTTAATGTTGAAACTATTGAATTGTCCTAGGATAATTATGTTATTATTTTCTTCTGGGACATCTTTGCTTTTGTCTGTTATAGGCGCACTTTAAGAATTTCTATTTAGGCTTAGGTTTGCTTTTTGATTCTTAGCTGTTGGATATCTCTGTTTACCATTTGCTAGTCATTCTATTCCATGTAATTCTTGGTTTAAGTCAAATCTTATTGTACATAATTCTCATGGTCTGATAGCTATATTTCACGCGTGTATCAAAGTCGCGCATGTTGCGTCGTCTTGTCTTGTCGCGCGAATCATCGGCTGGCACATAGTCGCGATTACCACAAGTACAGCACCCGCTGCAGTTGCAAAATGCACAACGAGCATTCACCGCATCCAATGCACCTATATGTAATGGCGTGTTACTATCCCACAGGTGGGCATAGGGATTCGCTCATTCAAAAGTAATAATAAAAATTATTTTGCTATAATCCGCGATGATGATTATAGCAAAATAATTTTTATTTTTACTTTTGTATTATGGATCTCCGCAAAGTAACGCTCATTCTAGAAATTATTTAAATAAATCTCTCATTATTTTGGGACAGGAGGGTTGGAGCTAAAATCCACCACACTTCTTCAATGCATATTGGTAGGTTAACCATATTTCCAGAATTCTCAAGAGATATCCAGGTTTCCTCACAATGTTTCCTTCATCAAATAGCGTGTGATAAATTGCAAATATCAATTCCACACATAAGAATTGATGGAAAAATTTATAGTAAAATTGCTAATTATTATGAATGAAACCCTGTCCATTTAATTTTACTATATCTTTAAACTATGTACTACTAATAAATTACCTAGTGCTTTTGCTAATCGTACGAAGTTCAAATACGGCGTATCGACCTTATCATCTATGGGTGCTTGGCATATGCGAACAACGTTTGTAGTCGGGGGTGCATTTCGCTCTACTATTGTCACATGATGCGTTTTTGCGAACAGTGGACAAGGACCATTAGGATATACTTTCTGTAAAAAATATAAATCGATTACGATTTTTATGCATTTTAAATAAAATGGGACCCAAATGAAAACCCTGTCATATACCTGATATTGAATTAAACATTTATGTTGTTTCTTTTTCTTTAGTTGCACTAATTCAACTTAAATTCCAAACAAATTGAATTTTCATGGAATTCCTGATGTCCTTAATGTACTAAGTAAGTTTTGGAATATATAATTTTTTTAATCAATTATGTTGAATATGAATAATAACTATAAAGCCACTGTGGTGGCTGAGTAGAATAGGCCGCACTTATTAATACCAAGGTGTCGTGTAAAAGGCAACTTAGGTAAGTTGACATCAGGCAACCGTGCATAAAATACCTAGCTAAACCACATGGTTAATAAATGTTATGTTGTAGTAAATGATGCTGTGTGTTTGTGTGTGTGTGATGTTGTGAAGCTCCACGGCCAAGGGGGATAAGGGCAAGAAAAGGTTGATAATGTTGATAACCATAACAATTCATAAATACTTTATTATGAAATAGCTTGAAATTGCAAACGTTTTCCAAAGTTTCTATTAAGCAATAGCAAAACGTGGCCAGGTTACAGCAAGTTACGCAATAAAGAGAAAACTTAAAACATTGCTTAGAAAACAAATAAGAAGGTCCATTGGGAATTTTCTCTTTAAATTGGCTAGAGAGAGACTTTAAAGTGATTGAAAATTTGTTTCAATAGAAAGAGGTTTTGGCTGGACTCCAAGTGAAAATTTTAGGGGACATCGGCTGGCACGTCGATAAGCAGTACGTGGTTTGGGAACTATAAGCTTTAATATAATTTAGATAGCTTTTCATAACTATATAAATATAGGCATATTTTTGTACATAATAATATAAAGAATTATAAAACGACAGGTGATGTATATAATAGACAAAGTAGGAACCGACATAAGCTTGCGGCTCCTGTTTTGCGCCTTGCAAAGGTACGTTTTTGGGTCTGGGTATAAGATTCTAGAATACAATTCAGCAATCAATTTTAGCTTTGCCATTACGGCAGTTTAAAAAAACTGTTAAAGAGAGGCTGATACAGAAATCCTACACGTGTGTATGTCAGGTATGAAAACTGATTGTCCACTATACATTTAGCATTATATATATTTTCTAATTTACTTCATCGCGTATTATAGCAAAATAATTTTATGATTACTTTTTAAATATGGATTTACGCAAAGTAACGCCTACTTCTATAAATTAAAAAAAACGAAACTTGAAAATATGACAAAATAATTGGGCAGGTGGGCCTCTATTTAAAGTATTATCATTTTTTTAGAGCGCCCATTATCCCATAAGCTTACAATAACTTTTAGAATTTATACTCGACAACAGGAATAAAAAGACATTTTTTACAATTAAACCCAGCTAGATCGATTCCCCCAAAACCTCAAAAAAAACCGGAGCCGTTTCCAAGATTTATAGATGTAGCGAAATGTTCCCTAATTAAAGGGAACCTGGTCCCTGGACTCTAGGTCGCTGGTAGGTTCTTTAAAGTGGACTGTATAGGGGGGTCCAGGGCGTTAACTATTTTCTATCTCTCTGGGCAATGCGTAATTCATTACCGATACGTAGTAACAACTTAGCACCACCCACCTTTCGATGCCTTTGTACTGCCACCATGCACTGGAAGGTTCGAAGTCCTCGAAATGCGCCGGCGGCCGGCCGTTTCTTGTGACGCCAGGGGAATTTGTTACTCGCACGAACAGTAACACTTTTACGAGTCCGATACTCGACACGACACTTTATGTTAGGCACTGCACGTAATATTGCAGACGAATTGTTTACGTTTTTACATAGATTTGACACGAATAATGTACAGCGATCGAGCGGCCATTAGCCAAGGTTCCGCGCTCACGTCGACACTCACACGGCGACAGACGAACCGATCGGCGAGTGGCGTTTCATTGCTACCCACATATCGATAAATAAAAAAATGACAATTGCCCAGAGACAAAAAGAAATATATTACGAACTAAATAAAATTATTAAATATTTACGAACACCGCCCACCGTTAAAATGTAATTTTAACCAGGCTCAAATTACGAATGCAACTGTCAATTTATTTAAAAGGAAAGAAATTAAATTACGAAATAAAATGCGAAAACGAAACTAAAATACTAGTAAAAACTTTAAATTAAAAACTAAATATTTTCACACCAATATTTTCTAAAAATCCGCTAAGGATAGTACGAAGTCCCGTAGCGGATGGCGAATTTAAATTAGGTAGCTTATATAAAGCATCCATATGTTGCATGGCTATGAGACGTTCATTTTTATAGTTGTATTCTAAAACGCTCCATGCTTTTTTATAATTGCTACCAGTGATCGGCAAACCCCTCAGCAACTTACTCGCGTCACCACGAACATATGATAGTAAATATTGAAATTTAGCTACGTCTGATAGATTTTTATTTTGATCAATTAACGAGATAAATAGATCGCTAAACGAATTCCACTGTTTATAATCTCCAGAGAATGTGGGTACAAATAATTGCGGTAAGTGCACAGAAATATTTGCCGATTTTTCATTAGTATCCAAATTTCGATCAACTTCAGATTTCGAATTCGAATCTTCGAAACCGAATTTGATTGCCAGTATATCGCGAACTAAATCATTAAATGCCGAACGAATGTTGCTATGATCAGGACTCAAAATGTTTGTGTCCTTAAGTTCCAAACTTTCAATGGACGATTGAATTTGATCGAATTGATCTTGTATCCGTGTAAGACCGATACAAGAAACCATAAATTTGCGATAAGAATCTCTATTGTTATTTGCATCCATTCCTAGTTGAACGATTGTGTCTAACTCATGCTCTAAGCAATTCCTTTTATGCATCAGAGCAATAAATTCACTCGACTCGGCCATTATTTTAAGAATCCGGAATGAAAAAATAATAAAAATAAAAAATAAACTTGGCTTAATCACTACCGTGCACCTAAATGGATACACGTAATAAATTTCGAAATAAAAATTAAAAATTAATCGAAATATTAAAATGTAATATTTTTGTAAAAGTCGAATGTCGTGTCGTAGTCGTGACATATAAAAACCACTTTTGCCGCTCGATGCAACTACGAAGTGTAATCTACCGTCTAAGTTTTTAGAAAAAATATAATATTATCATCGAATGATTAACGAATTGAATGTTTTGTTTAATATTACGAATACTTTGTTCAAACATAAAAGACGAAAATAATTATGTAAGAACAATTTATTAACAACGAATAACGAATACGAATAGTACGAATATGTAAACGAAATATCGAAAATTAAAAATAGCAGTAACCGATTATTACACACTATTTCTAATTCAGCTGAATATTAAAACGAATAGATTTTAAGTTAATTTAACGAAATATAAATTAACCTAATATAGTATACGAAGTTACGAACTAGTAAGGACTTCTTGCTTTATTTACGAATTAATGGAAAACGAAACGAATGGCACTGATAATATTTATAATTAATTAAACGGTAGAAATTAACGAAAGCGATTAAGTTTATTTTAAGAATATATACGAATACGAATTATACGAAAGATAAAATGGCGTCACTCAAAACTGCTTTTTAATCTTTTAAAAAGAATAGAAAATAAATTGCATCCGGCGTGAAGGTCCAGATTACTGTAGCGAAATGTTCCCTAATTAAAAGGAACCTGGTCCCTGGACCCTAGGTCGCTGGTAGGTAATTTAAAGTGGACTGTATAGGGGGGTTCAGGGCGTTAACTATTTTCTATCCCTCTGGGCAATGCGTAATTTATTACCGATACGTAGTAACAACTCAGCACCACCCACCTTTCGATGCCTTTGTACTGCCACCGTGCACTGGAAGGTTCGAAGTCCTCGAAATGCGCCGGCGGCCGGCCGTTTCTTGTGACGCCAGGGGAAATGTTACTCGTACGAACAGTAACACTTTTTCGAGTCCGAAACTCGACACGACACTTTATGTTAGGCACTGCACGTAATATTGCAGATGAATTGTTTACGTTTTTACAATAGATTTGACACGAATAATGTATAGCGATCGAGCGGCCATTAGCCAAGGTTCCGCGCTCACGTCGACACTCACACGGCGACAGACGAACCGATCGGCGAGTGGCGTTTCATTGCTACCCACATATCGATAAATAAAAAAATGACAATTGCCCAGAGACAAAAAGAAATATATTACGAACTAAATAAAATTATTAAATATTTACGAACAATAGAAGATTAACTTTATATATTAAAGATAAGTTATTTTATAAATATTGAATATGCTATTCTGTTAGATATCAGAATAAATAAATAGTAAATATTAAGTTAGTAGTAAAATATACCGTGGGCCACCGTCGAAAGCATTCGTGAAGAGGTTTCCTCTCAAGGACCAATTCAGCTGATGTATTCTGTATTACGCCCTTCCATTCTCGTCTACGACTCTTACAGATCGGCCGGCACCTTGACAAACAATAAAATAACATCAGTTACCTTAAATTCAAATTTATTCAAGTACACTTTAGAAGGCTTTTACAGAGAAATCAATTCGTATAAAACATTGCACGTACATTTTAAATCGAAACATTCTGTAGAGGTTTCTATATGTATTGTATTAGTTTAGCATAGTTTTACACGTCCACTCTTGCCCGCGGCTGTTGTGTTACTGACGTGGTGAACTTGAGACAGTTTTTTATTTTCATACATTTACAGGATTTTCATGTACATATGCTTTTGTTTTTTATAAATATAAGTAACAATCACATATACACATTACACCATACAATAATGTACGGGAATACTATTTTGATATAATACAAGTAAGTGCGTCATACTTGCAAACGTCTACAGTTTTGTTTTCATTTTTTATCTTCGGTAAATTCAACATAATCCCAACGTAATAATTTTGTTGTATGACTTTCTTTAATAACTTGAGCGCACATTAATTTTGTCGTTTGATATATTATGAAAGTTTGACATGTGAAAGATGTCAAAGCTGTTTTAAGTATAGATGAAATATTCTACAGATTATAATAATGACGGCAGTAACCTGCCTGCAGCTCCGTAATAGCGGGTTCGATTCCCGCCTAGCTGAAAATTTTGTAAATATATGTTACAACATGTTTCAAATACAACCTCCTTCATAGAGTTGGTCATTAATATGAAAAAATATTGTGACCGTTATTGTGTCATTGAGTTGTGGGAAAGAGTAAATGGGTTGACTTTGGGAAAATGGCTTTTTATTTATTGAATCAGAATAAAGTAAAATAATGTCGTTTTTATCTATAATTTCGTTCGTTCTTCGAGCCGTATTCATGTATTTAACTTAAATTTAATAAATATATTGTAACGTACGAATTATTTTGTGGCCACAGCGCAATCTATTTTGGCTTGGCAAAAAGTGTTCACCACACCACCCATTAGTATTTTCGTTCAGCGAAAAGTACAAGCAAGTTAGGCACATAAATTTAACAGAAAAACTCATTGGTGCCTGTCCTGGGTTTGAACTCTTGATCCCTTGATCGTGAATATATACTTATATAATTTTTAAATACATACTTAAATACAAATATACACCCAGCCTCGAAGACCAAAAAATTGATTTATAGAAAATGTTGGCCCTTGGCGGGTATCGAATCCGCAACCCA
Organism: Morpho achilles; assembly: GCA_947086495.1. NCBI lineage: Eukaryota > Metazoa > Arthropoda > Insecta > Lepidoptera > Nymphalidae > Morpho > Morpho achilles. The sequence goes on along the minus strand of CAMTZB010000013.1, from coordinate 971,079 downwards.
TGGAGCTGAAGGCAGGGTCACTTCCTACTGCGCCAACGAGGCAGTCAATAGTAAGTAATAGGCCGTTACTTTACTATAGTTTTATTGTTGTATGTCTAAGATTTAACCGTTCTCTGCAATAGAAGAGGAGGCTTTTTGTCCAGCCATGGGATATTAACAGGTCAGTAATTTATGCATGTAGGTTTGGATCAAGGTTTCGTATATCGACAGCTATTTACACATATGCAATCTTTGCTCTTAATAGTTTTCTGCTCAATAGGGACGTATTGCAAGTCAGGCGAATGTCCAGGGGGTTCCATGGATCTGTAAATATTGGGAAAGAGATATAATTATATTTACAAGTATATTTAATTAATAAGGCATGGGGGCTTATTGAGTGATATGACATGAGCAACAATAAACAATAACAAAACTGACTATCACACAGAGTCCTCTGCTATTTTAATCAATCATTTTCAAAATCCTTCTTCCCCCTTTTATCCCACTCTAAGTTGGCTCGGCACAACATGGCCGACATACGATTTGGCTACATATACATATGCCTGACGTCTAAGTAGACGTAAAGTACTTACTTGGAAAGAAAGTCGTCTATTCTACTTCGCCGAATACCACACGGCGGGTTGACTTACCTTAGTCACCTTTTACGACACCTTGGTAAGATATGAGGGTGGTCTATTCTAGTCAACCGGATACCACACGTTAGGTCAACTAACCTTAATCGCCTCTTACGGCACCTTGGTAAGCAATAAGGGCGGTCTAATCTACTCCGCCGCATACCACACGGCGGTTCGACTTACCTTAGTCGCCTTTTACGAAACCTCGTTAAGAAATTAGGGTCGTCTATTCTATTCAGCCGGAAACCACACCGCTTTCTGCTATTTTAATCAATCATCCAATTCAAATTTTACTTCATTCGTTCAAACTTAAGCATTCAAGTACCCCAGCTGGCAAAAAAATTCTTTTCTCCTTTTGACATATTTAACTGAAATAATAGTTATTTACATAAACTTTTGCATCGTCATATTTCTAAAAGTTACTTTCGCACTGGGTATATTTCTCAAGTATGAATATCTAACTGTTAGAACTGAAATTATTAAGTTAAGTGTATTAAATACAGCATTTGGAGTTGTAGTTTGCGGTTGTTTGTCACAACAATACCCAACTCCGAAACTAAATGCGCAGAGCGAACTTATTATGCATAATTTTGCATAATCTTGGTTATGCAAAATTATGTATAATAGTTTAGACATTTGTTACGGTGTATTTAACACAAACAGTGGTTTTTAGAGACAATGACGCCATTTTAATAGTAGATTATAATACTGTTGCATAATAAGGGTTCTTATAACACGAGTGTGTTTTAAAAAAACGAGCCGCAGGTGAGTTTTTTTATAGTATCACACGATTGTTATAAGACCAAGTTATGTACAGTGTCATACACTACTTTTTCTACTTTTATACTATAATACCTAAAACAATATTAATAAAACCAAACTTTGTTTAAAAATTGAAAAGATTTTTAAATGTCAAATGTTAGCGCCAAGGCGCAAAAATCGATTGCGCATGCGTGTTGCGTCGCCGCGGACTCGTTCATTGAAACCTTTTTTTTTAAGGTAGAGGTTCAACCTCCTTGGTCCAGCTGGCGGTTGTATAGGTGTGTCGTTATGATTAAAAAGTTATATTATATACAGGTGTCCATACAAGACCTGTATGGTAAAAAAACTTATTAATTTCTTATTTTTGGCCTGTACGTGATGTTGATCATAAGAATTTTGGTTTATAAGCTTTATAATCTTTGTATTATAGTATCAGAGTATACATTTCAATGCAATATATAGAATTAAGCGTTATTTTCCGGAGGTCCGTAATACGAAAGTAATGAAAATATTATTTTGCTATGATCCGCGATAAAAGAAAATATGTGTAATGCTATTTGTAGAGTGTACTATTCGTTCTAATATCTGTTACATGGAGAATTTGTAAAAACTCATGCAGTGCCCGCCACTGATAAAACAACAATTTACAAGCACTGCACACATTCACCACCATAATCTCAACAATTGTTTCGCCCCGTAACCGAAGCCTTGTCAGTAGATAGACTCCACGACAAAATCGCAAAGCGAAGCATCACCCAAGCAAGCAGAGTTATATAGTAACAAGTTAAATCCCACCATTTAGTTGACTTTGTCTTGTGTAGCAAACTGTAACTTGTAACGTTTATCTGTTCGTTAATTAGTGTGCCGTTGTTATGTTTTATCATTTCCAGCTGCTCTAATGTATTTAACTTTAAGCTTTTTGGGCAAATATAGGAGATAGAATCCACGGAAAAATCGCTTTCATCTCGGGATCACGGGATCACGGGATTTGCATTACGCATCACGGGATTTGCGCTTTCTTGTGTATTGTTGTGTTACGCCGCGTGGTATCCGGCTGAATAGAATAGTACCATCCTCTTTTCTTAACGAGATGTCGTAAAAGGCGACTAAGTTAAGTTGACTCACCGTGTGTTATCCGGTTTAGTAAATGGACCACCCACTTTCTTACCAAGGTGTCGTAGAATACGACTAAGATAAGTTGACGTCAGGCAGGCGGCCGGTCGTAAAAACGCAGCTAAATCATGTGACAGCAGGTCTATAACATGCTGTCACATGATTTGGCTGCGTTTTGTTGTGCCGACTCCATTTAGAGTGGGATAAGGCAGGTAGGGGGTCTGCTGATACTGCGTTTTCCGGTACAGGGTCACCATTCCAACACCTTGAGACCCCAACGCCCATCGGTTCTACGCACTATGTGCCGCCAATCGCCAATTTAGCTTCGCGCTTTATACTTAGGATGTTCCAAGTCCCATTGTTGCAGTTTTTTGCACATAGCTTGTACTGTTGGAGATGTAGGGCGCATTTGAATGTCGCGCTGCTTTCTGTTCTTTAAAGGTTTCATATCTGTATTTTCTCCTGTAGAAAGTGCATACGGTAAGTTCATTATATAAAATTTTGTATCTAATACTAACAGTTTAATGTGTGGTATCCGGCTGAGTAGAATAGACCAGCCTTATTTCTTACTGAGGTGTCGTAAAAGGCGACTAAGGTAAGTTGACTCTCCGTATGGTATCTGACTGAGTAGAATATACCACCCTCATTTCTTACCGAGGTGTCGTAAAAGCAGACTAAGGTATTTTAATCCGTAGTATATAAATATATATCAGGCTAAATAGAATAGACCACCCTCTTTTTTACCAAGGTGTCGTAAAAGGCGACTAAGGTAAAGTAACGTTAGGAAGGCGGCCGGTCATGTAAAAACATGTTTATAACCATGTGCCGACCCCACTTAGAGTGGGATAATGGCAGGAGAGTGATCTAATACTAGCAGTTAATTTAAAAGCAGTGTCAGTTAATCGTCCAAATGTTATAAAATGTTTATTATAATATTGTACTGTTATACTTTAAACTATCGTGAGTGGTATTCATAATTAATATACAGAAACCGGCTATACTCACATGTTATTTTATCGGATGAGCCCGACTAGTTTCTTTCGGGTACTATTTCCCGCCGCGATAAGGCCGCGTAAAGAGCTCATGAGCTCTTTACGCGGAATGAATTTTGAATAAGAGCCCCGTATGGGCTTGAAACAAGTCGGGCTCATCAGATAAAATAACACGTGAGTATAGCCGGAATTTATACATTAATTATTGTAATACTGTTTACCTTTAGCATTACTTATTGATGTTTCATCTACGTAGTCCATAAATCCTAAGCTGCAATGCGATGTAGGTAATTTAGATTCAAACGTGCGATCAATTAGACCTGGTAAAAAAACATTTCGTTCATATGTACTACTAATAATAAAGGTAAGTCGACCCGCCTTGTGGTATCCGGCTGAGTAGAATAGACCAACCTCATTTCTTACCGAGGTGTCGTAAAAGGCGACTAAGGTAAGTTGACTCACCGTGTGGTATCCGGCTGAGTAGAATAGACCATCCTCTTTCTTATCGAGGTGTCGTAAAAAGCGACTAAGGTAAGTTGACCCACCGTGTGGTATCCAGTTTAGTAGAATAGACAACCCTCTTTCTTACCGAGGTGTCGTAAAATACGACTGAGGTAAGTTGACGTTAGGCAGGCGGTCGGTCGTAAAAACGCAGCCAAATCATGTGACAGCATGTTTATAACATGTTGTGCCGACCCCACTTAGAGTGGGATAAGGGCAGGAAGAGTACTATTTAACATTTTTTTTTTCCTACCGAGAGACCCGTGTCCTGGCAACCGCAATCATAGCTCACGATGTGGCTCGGATTCGCCGGTTAGGACTACGAGGCACTTCAGGAACTTTAAAATCTTAAAGACTACATTTAGGTATACCTTTTTCTTCAATCAATTCAAGCATAGAGACAGCGGTTTTTTCTTTCCTGATTTCCAAACTGGATCCAGGTTTATCACAAATCCTAATATAATCACCTGAATCCGACACTTGAGGTGCTTTTTCTACTTCCTTTGGAACATTAACATTGTATTAATATATTGTAATACTAGTTATATTTAAAACTTCACATATCATTCTATTAAGTTTGAATAAATAGTTATATTTGCAATTTATTACATGCTTTTTGCTGAAGAAAAACTTTGTGAGGCAACCTGTATATCTCTAGAGAATTCTGGCTATATGTGTAACCTACCAATCCACATAGGAGCAGCATTGTGGCTCTTAGCTTCAACTCTGTTTTTGGAGAGAAAAGACCTATGTCCAGCTGTGGGACAGCAACAGGCTGTTACTTTAGTTTTAGTTGGGATATGTGATAATAAAAAAGGTCTTGTTTGTAAAGGCTTTTGGTATTTCCAAAATAAACATGAGGTGTATTACCTTCAGATTTGCTGTGTTCTTTTCAATTAAGCAATGAAATAAAGGTGAATTGAACAAATAAACAATAAGTAATTTGAAATCTTACGGGTATAGGAATTAAACTTTGTAATTCAGGTTGATTGTTTACGAACTCCCAAAACGCACAACATTTGCTCTGTACATAATCGTTGTCATCTTTGTTTGGAGTAAAGTCCAACACTATATTCTGTGTTAATAGTGGTTCGCCACAATCACTATGTCCAAACTCATCCGAAGCATCTTCAAAAATAGGTGTACTTACTTCATTATTTTTATCTTTATTAACATCAATAGATGTTTCACCTTTTTCTGTACACGATTCCTTTGACATTGCGTTTTAGATATTCAATTTGTGTTATGTGATGTTTAATTTAAGTTTTATATTTTTTTTGAGTATTATTATTTTATTTAAATTTTACTTTGTAGTAACCTTTTCTTCAAATAATATTTACTTTAGTGTCAGGAATAAAATATAATTAATTTCCTATGACGTGTAGCTATGATAGATTTATGACAAATTTGTCAATTTTTGTATTCAATTTGTCAAGTTTTTTATACTATTCAAATAAAACACCTAAAAATACTTCGAAATCTAAATTTGCAGTTCGCAAGTGTTATTAACTGATTATTTAGTGTTATTACAACAATTTTACTATTTTGTCTCTTCACTTTCTTTCAATTCGTCATCACAAATTTCTTTCTTATAGTTCACTAATAAATAATATTGTACGTTTCAATTAGGATATACAAATATTTGTAAAGGATGACTAAATAGTCTCCAACCCTAGCGTGCAAATGTATAATTATACAGGGAAGCTTTGAATAGCAGCGATGTAGGGCACGCGAACATAACGTAAGTATTTTATGGATACTTTATGAAATAAAATATTGAGAGGAGTAAAATATAGTTTTCTGTATCAGAGATGTATTTCATATGATTTTTACTATGTGAAAAATAATATATGTGAAATTTTTTGGGCTTAGTTTCGATAACACGCGCCCCTAAATTAAATAGATAATAGATGAAATGAAATTCAATATTTTTAAAGTATTTATCAGTTATCGAATGCAATAAAGTTGCATCTGGTTAAAATATTTTTTTTTCTTACAGTCTTTTAGTGAATTATATTTTACACTCAATATAGGATAGACTAATGGACTAATAACGCCGTGTGGTATCCGGCTGAATAGAATAGTACCACCCTATTTCTTACCGAGGTGTCGTAAAAGGCGACTAAGGTAAGTGGACCCGCCGTGTGGTATCCGGATGAGGAGTATAGACCACCCTCATTTCTTACCGAGGTGTCGTAAAAGCCGACTAAGGTAAGTCGACCCGCCGTGTGGTATCCGGCTGAGTAGAATTGACCACCCTCATTTCTTACCGAGGCGTCGTAAAATACGACTAAGGTAAGTTGACGTCAGGCAGGCGGCCGGTCGTAAAAACGTAGCCAAATCATGTGACAGCATGTTTATAACATATTGTGCCTACCCCACTTAGTGTGGGATAAGGGCAGGAAGATGAGGATAGACTAATAATAAACAAAATCTTCTCATTAAAAGTGTGCATATGTATAATTATACAAGAGTGATACGCTAAATAATAATATGGTGAAACGACTGGGGAGGTTATAGTGTGGAGAAAATCACTTTTTCGAGAGGAAAGAATAGTAAAGATAATCCATTTATTATATTTATGTAAAAATAATGATAACAATAATCTGGTAAGATTTAGAAATAAATATGAATACATTATACTATAAGTATAATGCGTTTTTGTAAAGTATTGACAACTCCAAAAATGTTTTTTTACTATACTGTGTTGACAGAAAATAATCGCTAAATGAATTTTAATTTATTTTTCATACAATAATAACAAATCTTTATTATTCGGACAAATATAATAATACTAATAACTGTAAGGGCAAGCAACAATAAATTCATAAGATGTGAACATTAAATAGGGACAAAGTTTTCTATAAAAACTTATAAATTAGAGAAAATCTATTTTCAATTTATTAGCGTATTTTAACAGAAAAAAAACAGCATTCTATAGCATCTCTACCGGAATTCATAGGGTATCTACCTAACAATCAGCATTGGAGCAAAGTGGTGGGTGTATGCCCTGTTTAAATAGGAGAGGTTTTTTCCGCATTTGGGATACTAACAGGCTGATATAAGTTATTTATTTTAATTAACCCTTCCCCGTCGACGTCATTCATAAACAATTAAAAGTATGCGATATATCAAATGTAACACAGATTAAGAAGCTACATACTGTAATCCCTGCTTTTTATTTTTTTTTATTTTTATATATAAGTAGGTCTGTTACAAAATACACACTTAATTCTTCAACAACTAAAAATATGTTAGCAATAACAATTTGAAGTTGCAATGAATTAAGCGGAAAATTTAATTAAACAATATTCCTTTATACAGATTAAAGATAAACAATAAAAAATATTGACAGACATTGATAACTTAAGTAGTGCATAAAAAAGTAACTATTAGTTACATTACCAAGATTAACATTAATTAAGTTTAACTAGATGGTTCAAGAGACAAGGATATTTGGTATTATTTTAAGATATGTGAATAATCATGCAATTTAAGGTATGAGAAGACGCAATATGCACTTCTTTTAAGAATTTCTGTCATATGTAAAGATTAACGGAAATCCGCCGTGTGGTATCCGAATGAATAGAATATACCACCCTCATTTCTGACCGAGATGTCGAAAAAGGCGACTAAGGTAAGTTGACCCGCTGTGTGGTATCCGGATGAGTAGAATAGACTACCCTCATTTCTTACCGAGGCGTCGTAAAAGGCGACTAAGGTAAATCGACGACAGCCAGGCTGGTTGTAAAATACCTTGCCAAATCATGTTACATGTTTATAAAATGTTGTGCTGACCCCACTTAGAATGGGATAAGGACAGGAAAATGATGATGATGATCTAAAGATCAACGGAAATGCGTTGCAGAACTACAACCTGCGTTTTTAATTTTTTTTTAAATTCATATTGACGTTTGATATAATAAAGGTATGTCCATACTTTTCCTTCCTTTCAGGAAGCTGAATGACTTGTAGCAATGCGCTAGAAGATAGCTTGTTGCATATTTTAAAGATCATTAACTCAAGTCGTTCTGAGATACAAGATTCAAAGCCTCAATGGCTGACATACATAAATACCAAGTTATATGTAATGATAAAGTCTATTCTACAAAGTTATTATTACCTCGCTCTTTTGTTCTCAGTTTCTGGATTTTATAATGTGTGTGATGGAGACATCCAATTTCCGTGTGGAATAGAATAGACCGCCCTCGTTTCTTACCGTCATATAAGGCGATGAAAGTAAGTTGACGTCAGGCAGCGGCTGTTCGTAAAATACCTATCCAACCCCACTTATAGTGGGATAAGGGCAGAAGAATGATGAGTGCGATGAGGAGAACCGTTGAAGAGACCTATGTGTATGGTTGAAGAAGTAAAAAGAAGAATATACAATGGCATGTCCTAAATAAAGATTTCTGAGTGAAAGAAAAGAAAGAAAAAACATTTATTTCTACTTCCTGTGATTGACAGCACACTTATATAATAACCTAATACAAACATTAATACCTTAGAACTTTAAGGAACCTAATAGTAATATATATGTATACACACATACATAAATACATATACTGCATAGCACAGAAAGAGGAAAATGGCAAACAGCTCAGTATGAACTGAGTGACAAAATTTTGTCACACAACAACAGTTTGTTTTTCAGCTGTAGCCAGGATGGATAGCGTCACGGTTAAACTGAAAATAAAATAATAGTGCAGAAATCTGTTTTCAGTCACTCAATAAATTTCCTGGATTCTTCTCGCAGATGAAAGCATGGACCGTGTCACATTTGAGGTCTAGCAGCAAAGCAGATCGGAAAATTGCACCACAGTACTCATTGGTTAGGTTGTTAGGCTCGCCCGGCGCCCATTTCCCGTATCCTGCCTTCTGGAGCGACTCACCTGGTGGTAAATAATTAAATAAAGTAATGAGAATATTATTTTGCTATAATTCGCGATAAAATTAAATATATGTAATGCTAAATGTAGAGTGTATTATTCGTTCTCATACCTGATACATGCAGAATTTGTAAGAGCTCATGCACTACCCGACACCGATGGCACAACAATACACAAGCACTGCACACATTCACCACCACAATCTCAACAATTGACGCCTGACGTCAACTTACCTTAGTCGTATTTTACGACACCTCGGTATGAATTGAGGTTGGTCTATTCTACTCAGCCAGATACCACACGGCGAGTTGATTACCTTAGTCGCCTTTTACGACACCTCGGTAAGAAATGAGGGTGGTACTATTCTATTCAGCCGGATACCACATGTCCGGATGGCTGGTCATAAAATACGTAGCCAAATTAGGTGACAACATGTTTAAAAAATGTTTTGCCGGTCCCACCTGTGAGGGGGATAAAGGCATGACATCCTCCTGCCCTTATCCCACTCTAAGTGGGGTCAGTGATCACCATGATCCATGATGATACCAGTGCAGAGTCAGTAGTAAGTTATAAAATAATTACCATGGGTCGTTAACCATTCACCATGTTCTTTCCAATCATGAAAACCCATAAAGGCCTTGTCGTCATGCAAATGTGAAATTGAAGATTCAGGGTGTTTGGCAATAAGTTTTCTGATGAATGCGGCTTCCTCCTCACTGTTGATGATGGCTAGGTATCCTCCCTCAGCAGAGCAAGCCATGTACGCGCGGGAGTAAGTGCGAGGCACGTCATGGAATTTGTAGCAACTGCCAGTAACTTTGTTTGGAATGTAAGCTGGAATGGGTAATTTGTATAAATTATTTGGTTTCCACCAATCTGCATAGGAGTAGCGTGGTAGCTCTTAGCTCCAATCCTGCTCTCCAAAAAAAAACGGAGAGAAGAGGCTTGCGCCCAGCAATGGGATAGTAACGGGCTGTTACTTTGAACAGGAGTACAGTAGAGTACAGGAGTTTGAACACCTGTTCTCTTGTTTAATGCAGTTCCTCGATGTTGAGCTATTCAGGGCTTTATTAATATTTGGATAGCGGCCTCGTATTATTATAGTGTGTTTAAAGACTCTTTTTAGAGAAAAATGTTAAAGCTTAGGGTTACCACGTTACTCCAGTGGGGAATTAGTAGGTTAACCATAGCACCCTTACCAGTGCCTTACAGTAAACCTCAGTTTTAATGTTATAGATCTATTGTGTACCAAATTTTAATGGTAAACAAATTTAACAGATGCATTCATATTGATGCATGGTTACAATACAATTAAAAAACTTACGTATTCCTTTGGGAACGGAAAAAATAAAAATTACCTATCGACGAGGATGGGATTCGAACCCACGCGTGCAGAGCACATTGGATTAGCAGTCCAACGCCTTAACCACTCGGCCACCTCGTCTTGATTCAGTGGGTTAAAAACAGATATGTATTTAACGTCAAGAGCGAAGATGTGAGATTGTGTTCCCTAACCATGGGTGGAACAGTTTGACTGTTCTTACCTGACCAGGTGTCTATTAATTTTCTACAAAAAAATTTTTGTTTAATTGATATTTACAATTCATTAGGTATTAATTTGAAGGAGAACATCGTGAGGTTAGCGTATAATATAAAGATTCCTGGAATATGTGAAGCCCACCAAACTGCATAGAAGCAGCATGATGGGTCTACGTTCTTCACTTTTTAAATTTTATAACTTAGTAGTCGGTAATTCTTCTAATTTATTTTATGTAGGGCGTCTTCCTCCTGCTTACATCGTTATCCTCATTGTCGAGGGTCGTGATCCGAAGTGCTGAGTGACGATCTTTTGGATCTCGTTATTGCTGAATGAAGAGCAACGTAGAGGTTTGTGTTCGAATCTGCTTTGTCCACCGAGTTGCTGCTACGTCCTCAAAGTATTTTGCCGTCAATTTTAGCTTCTTTTCGTGCAATTTGTCCAAAGAACTCAAGCACTCTTCGCTGGCAGTTACTTGAGAGTTGAATTATATATAGGGTGTAAATGTTTATTAATAATATTATTTATTGACTCACCATCATCAGTAGTTCCACATTCATTCAACACTAGGTTTTCATCATTCTTCCTATAGCAAACGTATGGTTTAGGTATGTTACAGTTAATATCTCCTAGGGCGCCGTTTGGAGTTAGGTACAAACAACTTTCATCGTCATTAAAATTGTCAGGCTCTCCAGATGCCCATTGGTGGGTAATGTCAGAGAGTGGTACACCTAGAGACCAAACTTATTTATTAATAAATGTATGATTAGTTATAATTTTATCTAATTCTCCCAAACATTATTTATTTATTGTTGGCTCAAGCAATACTAAAGTCTGTTGAAATCATGATTTTTTGTAAGAGGAATTGTCAAGTATACCGTTCAGATCCTTGTCATCCTCTTATCAAGTGAGGGAGACTCTTAGTAAACACTAAGGCATCATTTTTCAATACCACATGTACCATCAATTTACCTATAATTTAATTTACCGTTTTCTTCCTTCTTACCTTCGATTGAATTGAAATCTCCCTTTGAAAATGTAGCATGAATTCCGGTGAACATATCCCTATCCAATAAACCATTCTGGTTGGCTATATGATGCATAGCTTCTTGTAGTTCTAGATTCAGTGGTGATGCTAGTGTGGTTCCTGCAATAGTAACAAATGTATTAAGCACGGTTATATTCTAATCACTTTTATCTCAATCTTGCCAGTATACACGGCGTGGCTTGGAGTTTTGGGTAACGTTATCAATTTCTATCCCGCGATGCTATTACTTTCTCAACTTTTCATAAATTGTTTTTGAACTACCGCATGCAAGACGACGCTGTCTATTCACATTGTACCGCTAGTACGTTTGCGAAGTGCTTTGTGTTAATAGTATTAACTTCCCGAAGAAGTACACCACGCAACCACTGCATTACATTAGCACTGCACACAAGCTCAACAATTATTTTGCTCCGCAACCGAAGCGTCATCAGGAGACTCGAAATTGAAAAGCTGCATACTTTTTACAAATCCCACGGGTAAGGTATAAAAACAGATCGTCCTCACTACCTATTGTATTTTAAAGATTAGTTTCTAATCGCTGATTACAGCATAATATTTTAAAAATTCAGTAAAGTAATGCCTATAAATTCTATGACCTATTTCCGTTGATAAATATTCTATGATACGTTTTAACTAATTAGAGTTAATCCTTTACTCTAAGTTTAATAAGTTTCATATTAGTTGCTTACCTTCAAGATGACATCTTAACCGCGCGTCGTACCAATTTGCGGGTATCTCGTGAAACTTTAGCCAACCGTCTATTTCTGGTATGTATTCATAGTCGCAACGAAATTCGACTAGAAATGACAAATAAAAAACGTGTATGTAATTAAGAGAGAGGGTGCTTTCAGTCATATACAAGTTAAGCAAGATAGGGGTTACAACATTCCTTATTACACGGAATGGAGACTTTATGGTGATGGTTGGCGCGGTTGGTGGAAACAGGTGTTAAGATCTAGACAATTTCTTTAGAACAAAAAATATCCACACGACTTTATTTGCCTAGAAAATTTTACCAAGAGCGCGTAACATATGTGTGAAATTTAGTGTCAAATAGGGAATGCAAAGGATTGTTAGTCGACAAAAGGTTAGGTAAAATTTATTTTAATAAAAAAGACCTCAGGGTATTTGGTGGGTTTCGTCAATGCCAACAGGTACTAAGGCCTAGGCAATATTCTTTGAGGCAAATTTTTTTATTCAGTTGACCTTATTGACCCTAAACACACTCTATGGGTGTTGGACTGGCTTCAAATGTTTGAAAAATATTAGGATTATTCCTTACATTATTATTAGCAAATTACAATTTTGAATTATAATAATTTCAAAAGGAAGAATTCTCAAGGATAATGGATGGCTCTTTTATCATCATAGAAAATGCATCCTATTCCTTCTAATCCTAAGTACTACTAATATTATACTACTAATATTATAAATGTAAAAGTTTGTGAGTATGGATGTATGTTTGTTACTCTTTCACGGCGAGTCCGCTAAACTTATATTGATGGAATTTGGCACAATTGTACCTTACACCGGAGGAATATGTAGTATTCTATAATATTGGAACAGCGTTAGCCTAAAACGCAATCCTTCTCAATAATATTATAAAATACGATATGTTCTTTATTTTTTGACAATAGGAATAAGAAGCGTTTTTTCATCAATCAAAATCAATTTAATTTCTTACTCTTTTTTGACAACATAAAACCTCCGCGCTATTATACATTTTTTTACAAATGTAATAGCGCCTTTCCGCACCTATTCGCATATCACCTCACCTCTGCACACCTCTCCTCACCTCTCCACTTCTCCCCCATCATATCCCCAATATTACTTCCGTTACTATACAATTTTAATATTACAGGTAAAGGGATATTAACAGTGTTTATAATAAAATAAAGATATTTATTATATTTACCTTTCAAGTCATTTTCAGCAACCGCCAGTCCAATTATTGCGAAAACAAAAACCACCTTCATTGTTAATGAAACAAAAGCAATTAAACTAATTTCACTCTATATATAATTGGGGCGTAGAAAATGATATTAACTGTGACAAATTTGATAAGATAATTATGGGCTTGGTTTATGTTTATAATTCTTAACTTTATTAGAAGAAAGGAAGGTTATTTTAAACTTGCAATCGCCAGCGGCTCTGCCCGCGTGGAAAAATAAAAACCGCAATATAGTCTTGGGATAATCATAAGAAATAGTTAAAGTGGGCTAACCTTAAAAGCTAGATATATACTGTCGCGGATTTTTATTTAGACCTCTAAAAAGAGGCGAACATTTTTGTAATGCATGATTTTTGAATAACTTCTACCGTTTACTCAGCGTACGCAAGGAAAGCTCTAAATTTTGTCGTTCTCGTAATATTTTTTTATTGCTGCTCCTCTCCTATTCATCTTAGCGTAATGTTATATAGCCTATAGCCTTCCTCGATAAAAGGAAAAGAATAGATAAAAAAATTTCAAATCGGTCCAGTAGTTCCTGAGATTAGGGCGTACAAACAATCAAACAAACTCTTCAGCTTTATATATTAGTATATATTAGTTTTGTAAGTAATTTTAACTAACACTTTTATTCACATATTAAAATAACTAATTCAAAAATACAAAAAAAAACGACTAAGGTAAGTACTTAGGTAATAGACCACCCTCTTTCTTACCGCGGTGTCGTAAAATATAATTAAGGTGAGTAAGTTGACCGTTGACCACCGTGTGGTATGGTATCTGGCTGAGTATAATAGACCACCCATTTTTTACCGATTTGTCGTAAAAGGTGATTCGAGTTCACGTTTAAAACGGAACCTACATACAAAAACCCTCGATATTAAACCACATTTACTAATAGGTTACACAATATACTTTGTAACCTATGATGTTGTTTTTATAACCGTCAGGAGTTCCATTGTATGGAGCCAGTCCTGGCAGGAGCATCAGATCATAGTCATAAACATGCATAAACAAACACCCTCTTCTTTTTTATTGCGTAATACGCGAGCGCTTGACTGATGAAGATGCCTATTCACTCTTGCTTTAAAGAGACCCATATCCAAATGGGAAATATTGATGCCAGGAGAGAATTCCATTCCCTTGCTGTGAAAACGAGGACGCAAAGCGCTCTGTGCGCCTTCGTAGGAGGTCGATGACGTAAGGGTGGAAATTCTGGAGGAACAAGGTTATGGATACCCTCTATTGACATGAATTCTGTGCTCATGTTTAGACCAGTCCAAAATAAGCATCGAAACATTTAATTAGGCCTTCCATCAATCTTTCCATTTATCTTTACAGCCACTAACAATTTTATGAGGCTGCGCGAAAATCTGATACGCTTTCCTTAGCTCCTATATAGAGAAAAGGTTTTTTTATTCTGGCTGGATGTGATCTGAGATTTCCTTTGGTGTATGAATGGGTTCTTTTGGCAAGATGTGGATCACATTTTATGATCAGTTGAACAAATCTCTAATCTATTCATAAATCTTTTCATGGTCATAATTCTCTTACCGTTATGCAATTCCAAGTGGGGTCGGCATAATATGTCTTCTTCCATTCTCCACTCCTTTAACATGCATATCATTTTTCACACAATCCATCCATCTTTTTTTTGCCCTCCCCCTAGCCATACATCCATCCACATTCATACTTAAAACTCTTTTGGTCACATGATTTTCATCCCTCCTCATTACATGACCATACTAACTTAGTCTGGCACTTCTCATCTTTTCTGTAACGCAACTTTCAGACTTCCCCTGATATACTTATTGCGTATTCTATCAAGTTTTGTCACACCACACATCCATCTTAACATTCTCATCTCATTTGCATGCACGTTTCTTTCAACCTTTTCTTTTCTTTCCCAACATGAATCTTTTATTAAAAGGTTTTATTTAACTTGCCGTGTATGTATGTGAAGGTGGAATCTTGTAAGTTCAATTTGACCCACTTCCGTGTCCGATTGAGCTGAAATTTTACATACTGATCCAGTAGCAATGACAATGCATGTTTATGATAATCATGATCTGATGCTGTCAGGATTGGCTCCAGACGAGAGAACTCGTCAACGGTTAACAGAAGGGACATAAAATTTTGATAAAAGTTTTTTAATTACTTGTTTATCACATAGTATGTCATAAACAAGTATTGGTACTCTGTGGTATTCGTCTGAATAGAATAGACCACCCTCATTGCTTACGGAGGTGTCGTAAAAGGTGACTAAGGTAATGTGACCCGCTGTGTGGTAACCGGCTGAGTAAAATAGACTACCCTCTTTCTTACCAATATGTCGTAAAAGAGGACTATACTGAGGTGTTGTAAAGGCGACTAAGGTAAGTCCACCTGCCGTGTGGTGTCTGGCTGAATAGAATACACCACCCTCATTATTTACTGAGCCGGATACCAAAATATAGAAAACAATTTATAGAACTTCAGTAAAATAATTCTACTACTTTTGTACTCTGGAATTTCGTACTTCTATAAATTAAAGTTAATAAGTCTATTAATTTTTCTTCGTCCATGAATATTAATGAAAAAAGTTACGAAATATTTACAAAAATCTTCGTGAAAGAATCTGCGATGTAAATCGTGAGTTCAAGTTAAATTTTCTGTTAACTTTGGCACGTCGAAATTTCCCGAATGCGTATGCAGGGATTTGTTATCGTATTTCAAAAGTTATCTGCATAACTGCCATCTCGGCTAGTTATTAAAAGTGTGTATTTGATCCATAGAGTTATTAGACTTAGAGTAGGGAAGCCAGTCTAAAATATGGTATATTACAATACAATATAAGACAGAAAGCAAATGAGGGTGTATCTATTTGTCTCTCGTTTTTGTGTGGGATTAGACAAAGATGACATCACAAACTACACACTACTACACTAAACTACCTGAACATCACTAACTGAAAAATCGTTTCGCCCCGCAACCGAAGTATCATCAGAAGATAGACTTGACGTCAAAATCGCAACGCTTGTGTATTGTGGTGGCAGTGGTGGAGGATTGTACATGTGTTTTTACGAATCCTACACGTATCAGGTATGAAAACGGATTGTCCACTCTACATTTATCATAAGATATATTTTCTATTGTACTTCATCGCGGATTATAGCAAAATAATTTTATTATTACTTTTATATTATGGATCTCCGCAAAGTAACGCCTAATTCTATAAAATATCAAATCATCGAATTTGAAAACCATCTGGAACATGTGTTTTATATAATAGTTCATGTACATTAATTTCGACCTAGTTTATTGGGATTTATTACAGAATTATTCCTGCAACGCGACGTTTCCATTTGTATGGAAATTGTTTAAATTTAAATTTAAATTAATGTTGTAACATAAATGTTATTGCCAGTGAGGTGTAACTCACAGCGTATCTTTTTTTGTGATATTATTCAGTGTTGTCTCTTGGCAATTTCCAATGGCTCCTATATATAATAGGCGATGACAAGCGATTGAACGGGAGTAGGATCGTGTAGAGGCCATACTAACCTGTACTTGCCAACACAAATTCAATTTCAAAATTTTATTCAAATTAACTTGTAAACAAGTGCTTTTGAATCGTCAACTCTTCTGCTGGTTCGGAAAGCTGTTCCTACCGAGAAGAGCCAGCAAGAAACTCGGCGGTTGCTCTTTTCAACATAAATATCTGGGTGACCGAGCTTCGCTCGGTAATTTTTTACAAAAAAAAACTTAAAAAAAATGGAAAAAAACTATTATTTAGTTGGGATCGATCCTTGGCATTCACATTTCTTAAGTCTGCCCGTCACCCGAATAAGCTACGTCGACTTGACAGTTAATGGCGAAAATTCAATTCAATATAAATGTTAGTGTTTTTTTATGCCCAAAAACAGGGATAAAATAATTTTTTTTTTACATAAAATCTAGCAAGATTAATTTTTCTCCTCCAAAACCTCCTACATGTTGAATTTCAGGAAAATCGTTGGAGCCGTTTCCGAGATTCGCAAAAAAATAAAAAAATAAAATATATATATATATATATGTATATATATATATATATATATGTATATATATATATATATATATATATATATATATATATACACAAGATTAACTCATTTAAATATAAAGATAAATATAAAGATATACTTATAACTAGTTACAATGTCATTACTACTTTGTACAGGGTCGGACAGTAGCTATATCCACGCATTCTATTCGTCTAAATAATATATTTAATAATGTTTTTAAACTGCTGTAATAGCAAAGCTAAAATTGATTGCGGAATTTTATTATAGAATCTTATACGCAGACCCACAAACGATTTACGTACTTTTGCGAGGCGCAAAGCAGGAGCCGCAAGTCGGTCCTACTTTGTCGGTTCCTACTTTGTCTATTATATACATACATCAGCTATCGTTTTATAATTATTTAAAATCATCGTCTATTCCCTAACAGATTTCACAGCTGCCCTACCAGCGTCTTTGACGACCCTGATGATGCTATAATAGCATCAAACAAGATCTACACGCAACACATATACAAACAGCGACTTCGTCGGCGAAGACGAGGTCCTCGCATGCTTATATCAAGCGGCCGTAGCCCTCTGCCGTGGCCGCCGTGATGCAGGCTTCTTCAAAGTCAGTTGTCAGATATAGTCCTCGAAAACACGCCGTTTTAAGCTGAAGTTCCCAAAGTGGGAGGAGGATCCCAAAAGTGGCAGGCTCCCAAAGTGACACTTTATAAGACTCGCAGACCCATAATGACTTAGTTTTTAACAAAATTCAATATCCTACTGATATAACATCAAGGAATTTCGTCTGGAGCCAATCCGGGCAACGTAAGAGCTGCATAAGAGCATGCTTGTCATAAACATGGATTGCCATCGGGACTGGACCTGTATATAAAATTTCAGCTCAATCTGACACGGGGAAGTGGGTCAAATTTAACTTGCAAAATTTCACCTTCACATATATATATATTGCAAGTTAAGCAAAAGCTTTTAAAAAACATATACAATTAAACCGATACATATTTTAAACTTATAACTCCCCTATTTTAAGTGTTGGGGCTTAAAAGCGAAAGAACCATCATCATCCTCCTGCCCTTATCCCACTCTAAGTGGGGTCGGCACAACATGTTACAAACATGTTGTCATATGATTTGGCTATGTATTTTACGACCGGCCGCCTGCCTGACGTCAACTTACCTTAGTCATATTTTACGACTCCTCGGTAAGAAAGCGGGTGGTCTATTTTACTCAACCGGATACCAGACAGTGGGTCAACTTACCTTAGTCGCCTTTTACGACACCTCGGTAAGAAATGAGGTTGGTCTATTCTACTCAGCCGGATACCACACGGCGGGTCGACTTACCTTAGTCGCCTTTTACGACACCTCGGTAAGAAATGAGGGTGGCACTATTCTAATCAGCAGATATCACACGGAGTTAAAAGCGAAAGAACCATTACCCTTAATTACTTCTATTACAATAAACTTGTTCAAATGAATCTTCGTATCTTTGTGAAACAATTTCTTACAAACTATAATACTTAGTAGCTTACCGAAACTTCTAAGAGAGCTTAAAGAAACATTATTCGGTATAATTAATGTAGTGTATAATTTACTTAGTTTAAATGAAAGGAAAAATGTGCCAGTTGATTGAACATAAATCTTAAACACCTGGGACGGGATGCTAAGAAAAATTGAGGCTCTAAGATATTTTCATTTGATAAATGGATTTTAGCAAAATGAAAATTTGTAATTTTTTAGCCGTGTGGTATCTGGATGAGTAGAATAGACGATCTTTATTTCTTAGCTAGGGGTTTAAAAGGCGACTAAGGTAAGTTGACCCGCCGTGTGGTATCTGTCTGAGTAGAATAAACAATTTTCATTTCTTAGCGAAGTGTTTTAAAAGGTGACTAAGGTAAGTTGACTCGCCGTGTAGTATCTGGCTGAGTAGAATAGACAATTTTAATTTTTTTGCGAGGTGTCTTAAAAGGCGACTAAGGTAAGTTGACTCGCCGTGCGGTATCTTGCTCAGTAGAATCGTTCACACTCTTACCGAGGCGTCATAAAATACGCCTAAGGTAAATTCACGTCAGGCAGGTGGTCGGTCGTAAAAACGCAGCCAAATCATGTTTATATGCTGTGCCGACCCCAGTTAGAGTGGGATAAGGCTAGGAGGATATGTATATTGTTATAATCTGAGATTTTTTTGTGGTTAAGCACCCAGACTCGAAAGTAATACGGTCTAATCACTGTCACTACTTTTAATTCAGATATCACAATCAGATATAATAATCTGAACAGATAAACGGCAAAAATCAACGCATTTAGCAAACAGCCCATCTGATACGTGATATAACCAACAAAACGTGGATTATGCCAATAATAAATAATTCATACCACACGGTGTAAAAGCACCAATTTACAAATATATTTGAAAAAAGAGTTTTGTGAATTAAAATGACAGCATTACAAACATGCGAGATATTTCTTTGCAGTTAAATACTATCCCTTAAAAATGACTTAAAAGTAAAGTAAAGTAGCGGCCTATTACAAGAAGGTCTATGCCCACTGCTGGGCATAGACCTCCTCTCTCCGTTCCTGGAGAGAAGGGTGGAGCTAAGACCTATCACGCTGCTCCAATGCCGATTGGTAGGTTACAGATATCCCCAGATTTCTCTAAAGATATACAGGTTTTTTCATGATGTTTTCCTTCACCGAAAAGCGTGTGATAAATTGAAATTATCAATTAGACACATAAGTTTTAATAAAAAAACTCATTAGTGCCTGTCCGGGTTTGAACTCGTGAAAATCTCGAAAGAGTCGCACGGTCACACCGCTCGGCTATCACAGATTCAAACTTACTTAGTAACAAGTATACCCACGGTATGATAGGTGTGAGATAACGCATATAAAACGGGAAAGTTTCATCTACGTTGCTCGTAAACTACGCCATCCGTAAAATTACGTGGATCACAGGTGCCTTTACGTTCCGGCTTCCGGACAAAGGTCCCGTTGCCGGAAAGGGTGAAGGGTGAAATTAATGTTAGTAGATTGTTAAACAAAGAGGCTTGTCGAAAGGATAAAGGTAAAAGGGTTATTCTTAATGTCTATGATATAATTTATAGAACTAATACTTTGCGGCATTCCATAGCACAGAAGTTATGACAGAATTATTTTGCTATAAAACGCGTTTGTTAAGAAAACTTTTAATATTTAAATGAGTTGATCATATATATGTGTATTTTTTTTTCCGAATCTTGGAAATGGCCCCAACGATTTTCATTCAGCATTTAAGGGGTTTTAGGAGAGAAAAATAGATCTAGCTAGGTTTCATTATAAAAATGTCGTTTTATTCCTGTTTTTGGTCACTGGAGAAATTCTAAAATTTACATTGAATATAAAACGCTATTTTAGCTGTCATTTGTTAAAGTCAGCGTAGCTTATTTCGGTAACGGGCGGTATAGAGAAGTGAAAAACTAGTTCTAGGTATTATTTTGAAAAGAGCAACCCCCGAATTGCTGCTCAGCTTTCCGAACCAGCAGAAGAATTGACTATTCAAAAGCACTTGTTTACAAGTTTACTTAAATAAAGAAAATTTTGAATTAGAATTTGTATTTGAACTCACAAAAGAGAGCATTGAAAACACTTGCATATTCATGACGATTATGAAAAAGTTCATATTGAGTTTTTGTGTGGACCTGAGCGAAATTTAACTTTGCTATTTTGGTACCTGAAAACAAGTTCTAACTTTTATAAGGTTTTGACAGTTTGAAATTGTACCGAGCTCACAATTGGCTGCATACTAAATATGAAAACAGGAAAAATTTGAATTTTCTGTTCAATTTGGCTTTTTACTTTCATATTGTGAATTGAATTAAGTTAGAATAAATTGATATTAAAATTAAGGTTATTTCTAGAATAAGCGTAATAGCATATTAATTTAATGAAAATATTATTTTGCTAAAAGAAAATATATGTAATGCTAAATGTAGAGTGTACTATTTGTTCTCATACCTAATACAAGCTGAATTCGTAAATAAAACTCATGCACTACCCACCACCAATAACACAACAATATGCACTGCACACATTCACTATTACAATCTCAAAACCAAATTTGGTTTTCCCCCAAACCAAATTCGCAAAACGATTCTTGAGCCCGTAGTAGAACAATTTAAAAAAAACATGGTTCTAGAAAATCTAATTATATTCGTATCTCGGGAAAAATTGCGGGCGGGAGTATGTATAGTAGACTCCAGTCGCCGTGTGGTATCCGGTTGAGCAGAATAGACCACCCTCTTTCTTACCAAAGTGTTGTAAAATAAAACTAAAGTAAGTTGACGTCAGGCTGGCGACCGGTCGTGAAATACGTCACATCACGTGACTACATGTTATAACATGTTGTGCCAACCCCACTTAGAGTGGTATAAAGGCAGGATGATTAGTAGACTTCAGTAGTATGTGAATCAGCTTTCAAAATGATCTGTATTACTAAAAGATAAACATCAGAAAGACTTTGGAGGCTGATCGTAAAGTAACCAAAAATCTCATACATTATTAACGTACTTAACATAAAAAGGCACGTTTATGTTTCTTCATCTCCCAACTTTAAAATCTAGATGTAAAATTGCATTTTATCACTTCTGTTACGACATAACGAAACACACGTCGTAAAAGAAACCGAAATTGGCTTAACATAAACGCGTTATTACAATTTCTATTCGATACTCTAATGTCCTTCAGATTATGGCCTGGCTTTTGCCTGGTCTGTTGGCGTAGTTAGCAGTGAGCCTGCCTTCAGATCCGCGGGACGCGGATTCCTACCGCGCCAGTATCTTTTTTTATGTCAGTAAAACCCGTTATGGGTCGTCACCACCCGACGGGGACGAGCGGTGGGTATGTCGGACTCGCACCGACTAAAAACCTGACAGTGCTCCACCACGCTGCTGGTGGCGGGTACAGGGTACCATGGGGCACATTACCCCCATCCCGCAAGCAACAACTCTGAACCACAGAGTGCGCCTCCTCTGGGTCGGGGCCTCACTAAAAGTGGCCCCTCCCTACGCAGGACGATGCATCGGAAGGACTAGATGCATCCAACGCCTCGGGGACCTTAAAAGGGTGGGCGTCCGATAAACCCCGTACGCAACGCCCAGATGGTCTCTGTTAGGGCGGCACGCGATGGTCTTGACCGAGTCACCAGTGCCCTGCTTGCCTGTGGCGGATCGGATCCGAGGACTCAACTTCCCGGATCCACCCCGCCTCCCGCGGAGCCTCCTTCCGCGAGATAACGTGCTTGCAAAAGGAGGCCTTCGCTGCCCACGACCTCTCCCAGTCCACCATGGCACGAACCACGGTGGGCAGCATCTATGTCTATAATGTTTAATGATGTAAAATTGAAAATGTTTAAAAGATTGACCGCCGAGTTTATTTCTGGTTCTTCTCGGTAAGATCAACATTCCGAGCCAGTTGTAGCTTCATTAATCATATTGATCCTTCACGATTCAGAAGTGCTTGAAAGAGCTTATTTGAATATAGATTATTTACGAATAAGAATAACTACTTTTATGTTCCAAATATTTTATACTAGTTGTCATGAGTGCTTAAGCGTTCTGTCCTAAATATACCCTGTAAATAAATAAAAGGGAGATTAATTTAAATGAACACAAATCGCAAACAGATCCCGTGATTTGCAATCTAGAGTGGTTCCCTAAGCCGCCAGTTTGTTCGGATGAAAGTTAAAATATACAGGGTGTCCTCAATCACCTGAGACGTGACGCAGAAGGACTTCTTTGGATTATAGCCATCCGCAAATTTAAGGCCGATACTGAAAATTTGAGGTTTCGCATAATATAATCCATATTCTCGCAAAAGTACGTAAATCGTTTGGGGGTCTGGGTATAAGATTCTATAATAAAATTCCGCAATCAATTTCAGCTTTGCCATTACAGCAGTTTAAAAACACTGTTGAAAAGAGGCTGATACAAAAAGCATTATATACTGTTGAGGATTACTTAGAAGATAAGAATATGTGGATATAGCTCGCTTCGACCCTGTACAAGACAGTAATAACTAAATGTAACTAGTAATAATAATAATAATTTTTAAAAGAGCAACAGCGGAGTTTCTTGTTGATTCTTTTCTGTAGGAACAGCTTTCCGAACCAGCAGTAGAGTTGACGATTCAAAAGCACTTGTTTACAAGTTTATTTGAATAAAGAATATTTTACATTCTACTCCTCCGAATACCACACGGCGGGTTAACTTAGCTTAGTCGCTGTTTACGATACTTCGGTAAGAAATGAGGGTGGTCTATTCTACTCAAACGGATACCACAGGACGGGTCAACTTACCTTAGTCGCCTTTTGCGACACCTCGGTAAGAAATTAGGGTGATCTATTCTACTTAGCCGGATACCACACGGCTATGTGTTCTTTACTCACTTTGTAATCTGAAAATCTCCTACCCTTATCCCACTCTAAGTGGGGTCGGTACAAGTGTTATAAGCATATTGTCACATGATTCGGCTAGGTATTTTACGAAGGGGCCTGATGTCAACTTACCTTACAAATAAATACAAAATTATCAAAATAAATAAATAAAAATTTTCGGAAATAAATTGAAAACTTAAAGTAAATAAGGCACTAAGTTTTTTATTACCAAATTGCAAACTTAGTTCGAATTTTAATTTTTAGGTACTTAGTGCATTATTTACTTCAAGTGTTCAATTGAGGTCGCTGAAATAAACCAAATCATTTCAGAGAACACAATTTTAAAATTGCGCTATCAAAAATCTAGGTTAAGTCAAGAGAGCTTGGTTCGTTGTAAACAGCTATGTACTTTGAATTATGCAAGTCCATTTTAATTTCTTCCTGAAAATTAATATGAGGGTAGTTATTTAAAATATTTCGAGAATATTTTTTACTGTAAAGCAAAGTTCTTCTGTAAGTTTGTTTGCAAAAAAAGTCACTGCACTGTTTTTAAAAATAAACGATTTCAGTGTTTAAAAAATCGGTTATTAGTAGGTAATTCTAATTCATTATTTTTGATATTTGCGTACCAACTTTTTCCTAAATATAAATTGTCTCACTTCGTAGGTTAGCTGGCAAAGATCTCGTTCATAGGGATAAGTTGACCTTTGTACACTTTTTTTACCAATAATGTTTTTTTTTCCAACATTTTTTATGGTACATAAATAAATAAATAAATTATTTTAATAAAATAATCGATTAATATAAAAATTGATTATTTTCGACATTCCTTCTTTGTGATACTGTGATAAACCCTACATGCCTTACTCTTTGTATAAGTGACAATATAGCTTTATAATAATAAATAAATATATGGGACACTTACACACACGGTCGTCCGTCCCCAAAGTAACTTAATACTTGTATTATGGGTGACAGACAACTGTGAATATATACTTATATATTTTTAAATACATACTTAAATACAAATATACACCCAGACTCAAAGGCCAACAAATTCATTTATAGAAAATGTTGGCTCTTGGTGGGAACTGAACCCGCGACCCGCGAAGCTGTACTCAGGATTACTACCCACTGCGCCAACGGGGCAGTCAAGGATTTTTAATCCGTGTATTTAAACTCTTTTAGTCCACCCGTTTCCCAATGAGATATCAGAACTTTACAACTGACAGCAAATTAAAGGTGTTTCTATTTCTATTTAAGCAGTTTTTAAGTGCCTGAAAATATTGATAACACAGAGAAAAACATGTTCCGACTCCACTTGAAGTGAGATAAGGGCAGGAGCTAAAAAAATTTATTGTATCCTTTAGAATAAGAGATTTTACACCTTAATTAACATGAACGACGTCACGGGTACAACTTGTAAATTGTAATTAAATTTAAAAGAATCAGTTATCAGTTAAGTTGCAAGCTGTGGAATTAATTATATTATCATATTAGCGATAACATTAGGCTTAGTATACACTAAGCTTAATGTATTTTCCAAATAATAATTTTGATTATATATTCTATTTATTTTTAAAAAGCTGTGGTAGCCAAGCGGTAACACCGAGCGCCTCTTTCGAGGAGATCTAGGGTTCAAACCCCGGCCAATCACCAATGAGTTTTCTAGTAAAACTCATTGGTCACTCATCGTGAAGAAACCTGCATATCTATGGAGAATTCTGGGGATATGTGTAACCTACCAATCCGCATTGGGCAGCGTGGTTGGTCTTAGCTACAATCCTTCGCTCCAAAAACGAAAAAACGGAGAGAAGTGACCTATGCCCAGCCACCGTCTATCTTACCGAAGTGTCTTAAAAGACGACTAAGGTAAGTTGGCCCGCCGTGTTTTATCCGGTTAAGTAGAATAGATAAATTTCATTTCTTAGCGAGGTGTTGTAAAACGCGACTAAGGTAAGTCGACCCGCTGTGTGGTATCCGGTTGAATAGAATAGCCAATGTCTATCTTACCGAAGTGTCTTAAAAGACGACTAAGGTATGTTGGCCCGTCGTGTTTTATCCGGTTAAGTAGAATAGATAAATTTCATTTCTTAGCGAGGTGTTGGAAAACGCGACTAAGGTAAGTCGACCCGCCGTGTGGTATCCGGTTGTGTAGAATAGCCACTGTCTATCTTACCGAAGTGTCTTAAAAGACGGCTAAGGTAAGTTGACCCGCCGTGTTTTATCCGGTTAAGTAGAATAGATAAATTTCATTTCTTAGCGAGGTGTTGTAAAACGCGACTAAGGTAAGTCGACCCGCCGTGTGGTATCCGGTTGAGTAGAATAGACCATTTTCATTTCTTAGCGAGGTGCCTTAAAAGTCGACTAAGGTAAGTTGACCCGCCGTGTTTATCCGGTTAAGTAGAATAGATAAATTTCATTTCTTAGCGAGGTGTTGTAAAACGCGACTAAGGTAAGTCGACCCGCCGTGTGGTATCCGGTTGAGTAGGATAGACCATTTTCATTTCTTAGCGAGGTGTCTTAAAAGGCGACTAAGGTAAGTTGACCCGCCGTGCGGTATCTGGCTGAGTAGAATCTTTTCTTACCTAGGTGTCGTAAAAAGCTACTACACGGTAAATAATGAAGGTGGTCCATTCTACTCAGCCGGATAGCACACTAAAGTAACCTCTTATTCAATAAATTATTTATCCTGTTTTATTTAGATAGTTTGGATAACATATTATTAAATTTAACTGCATGGCGAGGTTATCGCTTCAATATAAATACAAGCATTATAATTTACATTAATATAAACTTACGATAATTGTGAACGATTATTAGTTATAATTGTTTTAACTGTGGCACGATGAGGTCGACAGCAACTTGCTTCTATATTTTCAGTCTTCTGACAGTTTTAAGTAAGTACATGTTTTTTTAACTTACATATTAATATAATTAAATAGTAGCCGTGTGGTATCCGGCTAAGTAGAATAGTACCACCGTAATTTCTTACCTAGGTGTCGTTAAAGGCGACTAAGGTAAGTTGACCCACCGCCTCAGTAAATGGACTATCTTACACGGAAAGAATTTTCAAATCGGTCCAGTAGTTCCCGAGATTAGCGTATATAAACAATAAAGCATAAAAATTTATTATTGCTATTATAATTAGTACGTACAAGTACAATAATTTTTATTATACTTTTTTATGCCGCGTGGTATCCGGTTTAGTAGAATAAACCACCCTATTTCTTACCGAGGTGTCGTAAAAAACGACTTAGATAAGTTGACGTCAGGCAGGCTGCTGGTCGTAAAAACGCAGCCAAATCATGTTACAGCATGTTTATAACCCACTTAGAGAGGGATAAGGGCTGGAGGATATATGAATATAATTAAATAGCGGTGCCTGCGCAGTTTTATCACGGTGAATTTAAGTTCAAAATGTTCTTTATTCAAGTAAACTTGTAAACAAGTACATTTGAATCAACTCTACTGCTGGTTCGAAAAGCAGTTCCTACCGAGAAGAGCCAGCAAGAAACTCGGCGGTTGTTCTTTTCAAAATATAATTTTTTATCAGTTAGTCAGTAATGACTAACTTCAGTAATATCTTGTGCAGGGTCAAAGAGGAGCTATATCCACGCATTCTTATCATTTATGTATTCCTCAATATGCTTTCTCTATCAGCCTCTTTTTAATAGTTGTTTCTAACAATAGGTAGTTATTATAGATTTCTATTTTTCTACTGTGACACTAGTTTAGTTCCTTTTATATAACTCCTTTTTCTGATATTAATTTACGAAACATTAAATATCACTATAAATATTATAAACTTTCAATGGGAATGAGCCAGAAAACTTATTTAATATGGGTGACCGAGCCTTGCTCGGTAATTTTTTTTCGAAATAAAAAAGAAACTTCAAAAAAAATGATAATAGGGTAGGTGGGGCTCGATCCTAGGTATTTTCATTCATCACGAGCACCCGTTCCCCGAATAAGCTACGCTGATCTGATTTAATGGCAAAAATTCAATTCAATATAAATTTTAGTATTTTTAATGCCCAAAAACAGGGACAAAATGATTTTTTTTTACATAAAACCTAGCTAGATCGATATATATATATATATATATATATATATATATATATATATATATATATATATATATATATATATATATATATATTACCTATATTATATGGTTTTCAAAGTGTTATTATAGTATTTAGCTTGTACTTTCACTTGTAATATATAACATAACATCAAACTACAATTATTTTATTTATAGTATTAAATAAAATAATAATTATTGTGATGTTAAATTCTATTTAACAACACAATATTATTACCGTAACGTCTGGGCCCAAAGGTGTACGAAATTCTTGCTCTTTATGACAATATAGTTGCCCGTTCAAATTATGACATCACTTTCGCACAACCTATGGCCACATGTATATAAAAAAGTGTTGCAAATACTTATGGTATAATTAAAAATTGTAGGTATAATATAAGCATTGGTAACAGTGGTTTAAAAAATTCAAATCGGTTTATCGAGGTCGAAATTCACTATCAATTCTGACCCGTAGGTCGGAGTTCAAGACATGTCGTTTGAATGTAGATAATTTGATGATTCATTTTAAGTTAAAATATAAAATTCCCCCAAGTAAATAATAAGTACTTATATTTTCCTGGTTTTGAAAACAGGCAAATATATGTTTCAATTGCACAGTTATTACTACAATCTATTAGCCGTGACAGACAGACATTTCATATAGTATTACGATTTACTAGAATTTTAACGGAAATCAAAATGGATCTTATAGTATATACTTTATATAAAAAAAATCTTTATAAATACTTATATTATAGGTATAAAAGTCTATCTGTCCATCTTAACAATGCTTACACGGCTTACCCGCAGGACCAATTTTGTTGAAATATGGCGCAAATAAACCTTATAGTGGCCATAGCCGTGGTATCCGGCTGAGTAGAATAGTACCATCCTCTTTTCTTACCGAGGTGTCGTAAAAGGCGACTAAGGTAAGTCGACTCGCCGTGTGGTATCCGGCTGAGTAGAATAGACCAACCTCATTTCTTACCGAGGTGTCGTAAAAGGCGACTAAGGTAAGATGACCCACCGTGTGGTATCCGGTTTAGTAGAATAGACCACCTTCTTTCTTACCGAGGTGTCGTGAAATACGACAGAGGTAAGTTGACGTCAGGCAGGCGGCCGGTCGTAAAAACGCAGCCTGATCATGTTACAGCATGTTTATAACATGTTGTGCCGACCCCCGCTTAGAGTGGGATAAGGGCAGGAAGATGATGATGAAACCTTATAGTGGCCAGTTGTCAACTATAACACAAGTATTTTGTTATTTTTATTATCCAAATGAGTTACATATATATATATATATATATATATATATATATATATATATATATATATATATATATATATATATATATATATATATATATATATATATATATATATATATATATATCACTACATATTATAAAACAAAGTCCATATTTCCGTATGTACGCATAAAACTATAAAACTACGCAACCGATTTTGATGCGGTTTTTTTTAATAGATGGAGTGATTCCAGAGGAAGGTTTGTACGTATAATAACATTCAATACAAAGTAGAGAAATACTTAATAAACTTGTAATTTTTGAGGTTTCTGTAAATAATTACATTTTTTTCCGCTTACATTGCAAACGCAGGCTAAACCCTACGAGATTTATCAAAATGATGTACTAAGTATTTGTACACCTTAAAAAGGTCTACAGAAAAGTCCGCGATGGTATATATCTATCTCTTATGGATAACCCACAATAGCAGTTTTTTTCATTTACTTTTTACGAAAAATGATGCCTTATGTTCAAAGCAATTTTTATACAATACATCCAATTGAGTACCTTAAATAAATTGTTGATTTAATATAGATCAATATGGCCGTTTACAGCATGCAATTTAAGTGAAAATTTTCGGAGATATTACAGATTTAAAATGCCGTAAGGACGCCGCGCTTCACCCTATAGCACTTCGAATCTTTTAGAGTTTGTTTAAAGACATTCTGTAATTAATTGTAAAATAAAATACATAGTTAAAATGTAAAAGTAAATAAGTAAAAATGTACTATATGAGTTTAGAAATTCCAAAGATAGCAGGAAATCGTCTTGGTATAGGGAGAGGAAATTGTTTTTCTCCAAATTTAACGCTTGCGGGCCACGGGCAGTAATGAATAAATCAAAACTACTGGATCGATTTTAATCATTTTTTTTACACTGACTGACATGGGATATATATTTTATACCCGTGCGAAGCAAGGGCAGGCCGCTAGTATATATATATATATATATATATATATATATATAACTAATTTAAATATTAAAGATCCAACATTTGTCATGAAATTCAGCAATAGGAGGTTTTCGGAATTAATTTAAATAGGTTAACATTTAAAAAAAAAGCGGTTTTATCCCTGTTTTTAGGCACTAGTCATAAACTGCGACAATTTTATGAGAAACCAAACGTCCCAAATTTAGAATACAAGGATCGATTCCAAATAACTTAATCTTTTTTTTTAGTTACTAACCTTGGGAAAGGACGACCGTGTGTGTAATTGTTCCATATATTGATTTATTTATACAATTAGCTCAAATGGTTCATTAGAGTATATACTAATAACCACAACGGCGCATTGACTTCGGCCTTGGAAAGGCAAGAAAGCGTTACCCGAGACTCATTAGCTAATTACTAATTAAGAAAAGTAAAAAATAATGAGATTTATTAAAAATGCATAAACATTAATATATATATTGACTAAAAATCTATTAGTTTTGTATATTATAAACAATCCATACGACTTAATCCATTGCTCCATACAGCTTCATACAAGACTGCGGTTTAATAATGTAAAATTGAAAATGTTTAAAAGATTGACCGCCGAGTTTCTTTCTGGTTCTTCTCGGTAAGAGCAATATTCTGAACAAGTTGTAGCTTCATTAATCATATTGATTGACGATTCAAAAGTGCTTGAAAGAGCTTATTTGAATAAAGATTATTTTTATTTGATTTGATAGAAAGGTCATATAAAAGTGAAATTCTGTTTGTGACGCTCTTACGATTAATCCACTGGATCAATATTGATCAAATTTGTACACATTGAAAGTTTATAAATTCAAAAATTCAAAATTCAAAATATTCTTTATTCAAATAAACTT
Organism: Morpho achilles; assembly: GCA_947086495.1. Lineage (NCBI taxonomy): Eukaryota > Metazoa > Arthropoda > Insecta > Lepidoptera > Nymphalidae > Morpho > Morpho achilles. The sequence continues at coordinate 940,013 of CAMTZB010000013.1, read as the reverse complement.
GTAAACAAGTGCTTTTGAATCGTCAACTCTACTGCTGGTTCGGAAAGATGTTCCTACCGAGAAGAGCCAGCAAGAAACTCGGCGGTTGCTCTTTTAAATATATAATTCTTAATATTATTTACATTAAGTCGTTACTGTCTTGTACAGGTTCAAAGATAGCTATATCCACACATTCTTATATTCTAAATAATCTTCAAGAGTATAGTAGGCTTTCTGTATCAGCCTCTTTTTTAACAGTGTTTTTAAACTGCTGTAATGGCAGTGCTGAAATTGACTGCGGAATTTTATTATAGAATCTTATACCAAAACACACAAACGAGTTACGCACTTTTGCAAGGCGCAAAGCAGGAACCGCAAGCTTATGTCGGTTCCTGCTTTGTCTATTGTATACATTACCTATCGTTTTATAATTCTTTATTTTTTATGTACATAAATTAAATTGCTTAAAATTTACTGTGAAGCAAATGTAAGAATACCTGTTTCCTTAAACTTCTCTCGCAAGGAATCACGCGGTCTTAAATTATATATGTCTCGTATAGCTCTCTTTTGTAAAACAAAAATTTTTTTCACTATCCGCGCATTTACCCCATAGCAATATTCCATAAGACAATGCTATATAGCCTGGGGTAACGTCTATACATATTACAAACAAAAATTGAAAAACAAAAACATACAAATCAAAGTCTTCAAAAACTGTCTGTATGTATTTATTTAAAATCTGAGTTACTTAAAATCTACTAAACAGATTTCTCTCTGTTTTTATTAAAGATCTCCGTAACGGCTAAGCCTACTTTGATTTGACTTTCACTCAAAGATGGAGCAGGTTGTGGACTAAAATATAGACTTACCCTAGAACCCAACGAGGTCAGAATTTATGGGAGAACTTTGTAACACACAGATTTCCGGGTGCATTTCCAGTAGGAACTGGCCCCTTAGAGCAGTGGGTAGTGATCTTGCCTTCAGCTCCGCGGGACGCGGGTTCGATTTCCGCCGAGAGCCAACATTTTCTATTAATTAATTTGTTAGTCTTCGAGTCTTGGTTTATATTTGTATTTAAGTATGTATTTCAAAATTATATAAGTATATATTCACTAGTTGTCTGTCTACCATAATACAAGTATTAATTTGCTTACTTTGGGGACGATCGTGTGTAAGTGTCCCATATATATTTATTTATAGGATAAAAATCACTGTTCTTTCCGGTAACAGGGGAAAAACAATATTGCATGTTCAAGTGAATTAAGTAATTAACCAATTTTTATTAATTTATAGAATTAGGCGTTACTTTGCGGAGATCCATAATACAAAAGTAATAATAAAATTATTTTGCTATAATCCGCGATGAATTTTTTTTTTTTTGTTTGAAAAATTGTTGTTGAACAATTTTTATTGTTAATAGATGGCAGACAATTTCGCTGTGACTACAAATATTTTGCGAAAGCCGAAGGGTGGCTTAAATTGCACAGAGTGCCTGCGAATTGGCACGAGGCGAGGTTGAGATGCCATCTAGAAGGTAAGAGCCATTTTCACTCACTTTATTTATTCAATGGACAACCAACAATAGATTATATTTACTTCAATTTAATAATTCTGTCACGTTATAAATGTTCTATTAATTACAGGTTATCTCGTTATTCACAAAGTTATAATAATGTATTGTTTTGTGAATACAAAATCATTAATTAATAATTACATCCTCCTGCCCTTATCCCACTCTAAGTGGGGTCGGCACGACATATTACAAACATACCGTCACATGATTTGGCTGCGCTTTTACGACCGGCCGCCTGCCTGACGTCAAATTACCTTATACGTATTTTGCGACACGTCGGTAAGAGGTAGGGTGGTCTATTCTACTAAACCAGATACCACACGGTGGGTAAACTTACCTTGGTTATCTAGGTTAGTTGACCCGCCGTGTGGTAGCCGTCTGAATGAGATAGATCACCCTCTTTCTTACCGAGGTGTTGTAAAATGTAAAATACGACTAAGGTAAGTTGACGTCATCATGCGACAACATGTTTATGACATGTTGTGCTGACTCCACTTAGAGTGGGACAAGGGCAGGAGAATAAAGACCTATATGTATTAACCATCTCCTTTTAATTTAACTTCAACTATGCATGACAAATTAAGCTGTGATGGCCTAGCGGTGCGACCGTGTGAATCTCTAGAGACGATCATGGGTTCAAACCCGGGCAGACACCAATGAGTTTTTCTATTAAAAACTTATGTGTCTAATTGATAATTGCAATTTATCACACGCTTTTCGGTGAAGGAAAACATCGTGAGGAAACCTGCATATCTCTAGAGAATCCTAGGGATATGTGTAACCTACCAATACGCATTGGAGCAGCGTGGTAGGTCTTAGCTCCAACCCTTCTCTCCAAAAATGGAGAGAGGAGGCCTATGCCCAGCAGTGGGATAGTAACAGGCCGTTACTTACTTACTTATGCATGACAAAGTGATTCAATAAAGATATATATTAGTAGCATCTTTTCATCTATTTATTTTACCAAAATAGATTAAATAATTAAATTTATGTAAACTTTTTCTTTTTCTCTATTATATCCGTATTCTCTTTCTTCTTCAAATCTTGTCCTTTTCCTTCTGTTACTCAAAGGTTGACTGGAAGAGATCCCTTTTAGGGATGAGTCCGCCTTTATACATATGCTTTTTTACTTTTTCTTTCTCTTTTCTAAATATATGTATAAAAAGAAATAAATGAATAAAGTTATATTTTTTCCATTAATTGCCTCAACCATTTTCTACTACAAATGTAATTTTTTTTTATTTTATTTAACAACATCCACTGCCTTAACAGCTAGCCAATGCGATAATGGAGTACAACAACTTATTTTATCTTAAAATTTATAAAGGATTGATCATATATTACTATAACAAATAGTCCAACTTGATATCTTTGTGATATCTATTAGATCGATCTTTTATCTTTGCTCTGTTAAAGGCTTAAAGTTTGATGTTGGTACGGTTTAATCTTGGATCTAAATTAACTAGACCCAAAGATCCTTTCCTTTCAAAGCTTAGAACTAATTTCTTAAGCTAACAACGAAGGAAATAAACTTGGTAATACTTATATCTGATCATTGTCTCTTTATATTTTTTTATGTTATATTATCATCCTGTTGCCTAGCCGTGTGGTATCCGGCTGAGTAGAATAGACCACCCTTATTTCTTACCGACGTGTCGTAAAAGGTGACTAAGGTAAGTTGAAGTCAGGCAGGCGGCCGGCCGTAAAATCATGCGACAACATGCTTATAACATGTTGTGCCGACTCCATTAAGAGTGGTGATGATGATCATCATCCTCCTGCCCTTATCCCACTATAATTTTGTTCGGTACAGCCACTTTTGTTGGTTGTTACCAAGGCGTCGCCTTTTACGACGCCTTGGTAATAAACGAGCGTGATCTATTCAACTCAGCAGGGTCATCATTTATGATATGTTGTTGTTGTTTAACAATATCCCGTTTTATTTCAGGTGCTAAATTAGCTTCACCGTTAAATTATGACTTGAGCCGCGCAATGCAGAATTTGATGGCGGAGGTACCACTCAAGTGTGCTTTGCTTACTGGCATCCATTCCTACTTCTCTAGGGGTGATTTCCATTCAATTGAAGGTATGCTATATATTGTTATGAAATCAACACACAAGGACATGTAATGCACACATTTATATAACTAAACACTCTTTTTATTGTGACGTATCAATTTTGTATACTACTTCAAAAGAGAAGGGTTTGATGCTTAAACTCAGTTAACTCAGCAAATTTTTTATACTACTTTAATGCGGATAGGTTACACGTAATTCGAAGAATTCTATTAGATAATGAAAAACGTTTTGCTATAATCCGCGATGAAGTAAAATAGAAAATATATATAATGCTTAATGCAGAGTGGACAATCGGTTATCATACCTGATACATGCAGGAGTCTTAAAAAACACATGCACAAACCTCCACCACCGCCACCGTGATACACAAGCACTCATAGGACATAGTACACAGGAGATAGACTCCACGACCAAAATCGCAAAGGTCGTGGAGTCTATCTCCTGACGATGCTTCGGTTGCGGGGCGAAACGATTGTTGAGTTTGTGATAGTGAACGTATATAGTGCTTGTGTATCACGGTGGCGGTGGTGGAGGTTTGTGCATGTGTTTTTTACGACTCCTGCATGTATCAGGTATGATAACCGATTGTCCACTCTGCATTAAGCATTATATATATTTTCTATTTTACTTCATCGCGGATTATAGCAAAATAATTTTATTATTACTTTTGTATTATGGATCTCCGCAAAGTAACGCCTAATTCTATAAATTATTTGAAAAACGTTTTATAAAACGTAAATATCAATCAGCCATATAAAACCTCATTGGTTGCCTTGGGTTTGACCAGGCAGCAGGGTCTTCTCGCTTACTCCTCGGGTGGGAGTAAACGGGATGCGGGCCCCGAGGAAATCCTCTGTACCTGGACATCTCCTGGCGGGCACTTAAGCCCGGTATGTGTTCCGGCCGTGGGCCGAGCTCACCTACGTGACCTAAAGGTGTCGGTATTTGGGCCGTAAGCCCAGGTCACCTAGTCGACCTAATGGATGTCTTGTTCGGTGGAGAGGTCTGGGAATGGTAGCTCTCAGACCACAATTACCCGGTGGTAATAAAATTTTACAAACATGGGGTTTGTAAACTTTTACCCCATGTTTGTAAAATTTTATTACCACTGAAGAGTCGCTCAGCGGGCGATGGAGCGAGTTATACTCATTATCCGGGATATCTCTACGTAATCAAATTAGAAATGAGGAGATCCGTAGAAGAACTAGAAACACCGATATATCACAAAGTGTCGCGAAGCTGAAGGCTATAGGGCACATAGTGCAGAGAATCGATGGGCGTTGAGGTCGGAATGTGTTGGAATGGTGACCTCGCACCAGATAACGCAGTATCTGGAGACCCCCTAAAAGTTGGATAGACAACCGCAAAAAGGTCGCGGGGAGCCGCTGTATTCAAGTGGAGCAAAATCGATTGTTGTGAAGATCCCATGAAGACACATATGTCCTGTAGTGAACGTCCATCAGTTGAAAAAGAAGAAGAAAAAAATACATATAGAGAAGTACAAAAAATTTAATCTCCCAAGAAATTATTTCCAAAATACAAATCACTTTCCAGGTATACATCTATCAAAGATTCCCCATATTTGGGCGGAAAATGAGCCAGACAACTTCCGTGATACTGAAAGCTGTATAGCCATGCTGCCGAACGGAGAATTAGGGAACACAGACTGTTCAGAGCCACTGCCTTACATGTGCTACAAAAAGGGGACAAGAGCTATCGTCACCAATAATTGTGGAACGATAGACAATGGTGAGTCAAGTATGTTAATAGAAAAGACGGCATATTGCAGTACTTAAGACTTTAAAAAGGTAGCTCAATTAATTATCTATATAACTAGACGATCTATTATTTAAATTTATAGAACTAGACGTTACTATCCCACTGCTGGGAATGGGTCTCCTCTCTCCGTTTTTGGAGAGAAGGGTTGGAGTTAAGATCTACACTGCTTCAATGTGGATTGGTAGGTTACACATATTCCCAGAATTCTCTAGACATATGCAGGTTTTTTTAAGATGTTTTGCTACACCGAAATCAATCAATTAGACATATAAGTTTTTACAGAAAAACCCATTGGTGCCAAGGGTTTTAACCCGTGACCCCTCAATAGAGTCACACGGTCTCACCGCTAGGCTATCACAGCTAGTGTAGTTATAGTATTTGATGCGTGGCGTACTTTATTTTTCAGAGTACGTTTATGAGAGTCGTACCGGAAGCTGTTACAAATTCCACAGGGTGCCGCGTACTTGGTCACGAGCTTACATGGCTTGTACAGCTGAGGGTGGCTATCTAACCATTATTAACAGTGACACTGAGGCCCAGGTATGAACTTTATCCTCCTTAATAGATGGACGTCCACTGCTGGAAATATATCTCTTCATAGGATCTCCACATCATACGATCTTGTGTCGCTTGGGTTCAGCAGCTCCTCGCGATCTTTTTCGGTCGTCAGGCTCCTAGGGGTCTACCGATGCTGAGTTTTCCGGTGCGGGTTCGCCATTCCAACACCTTTAGACTCCTCGCCCATCATTTTACGCATTATGTGTCGCGAAGCTTAAGTCTCTACTTAAGCTTCGCGACACATAACGACGCTGAGCTGTGTCGGTATGATACTATATAATTAGGAAAAGGAACTACTCTGGCTTGATTCAATATACTGCTGGCGCCAAATAATTTTAATAGGCTGTAACAACATTCTCGAATGACGATTCAACGTTCGGACTGTATCCACGTGTCTAGGGGCCTAAGACGTAAATATACCTTCCTACCATCCCTCACTTATATGATAGATAAGTAGTAGATAATACAACTATGTAGTCCTATGGAAAATTAAATCGAATATCAATCAGTTATCAATAAAAACCTTTTATTGACAACTGTCACACCCTACATGAACATGAAAACTTATAGAATAGGCAATACAAAATTAAATATCCTACCTATGCAAAGAAATGTGACGTTGCAAAAAGGAAAACAACTCAATATACGTTGAGGTAGCCCTGAAAAGATCCTCTCATCAAATTGTATCGTCAAAATCTCGTCAAAATGACGATTTCAAGAATATTATTATCGGCTTAAAAGTTCTCATGATGTTAAGTGTTTTCATTGTTCATGTAACTTATAGGTTATAAAAGAGATCTTCGCTAAAAACCCCGGTGGTTCAATGCTCGGTAACTTCTGGAAAGACGTCGCCTTCGTTGGTTTCCACGACTGGGGCGAGCACGGAGAATTTCTGACCATCGAAGGTAAGTAAACTTTATAAACGAATTTAACATCTTCTAGATTATGTATTGTTGTCATGATGTTGTTATTTGTGCTGAAAAATATTCTCTTTTATAGTTAGAATAGTCATGACTAGAAATCGATATAAACTAATGACGCCTATGTTGCACCTTTAAAAGGTTCGAAAATCATTCATCGGTTTTGGCAAATTTGGTTTCGTTTTTATAACAAAATTACTCAAGATTATCTGGACTTTTTTTATCGGGAAACTCATTATGATTCGTCGTTGTTTCATGGGGACGAGCGGCGGGTATGTCGCACTCTCACCGACTCAAAAGCTGACAGTAATCCATCACGCTGGTGGTCAAAACAGTGACCCCTTCCTACGCTAATCGATGCATTGGGAGCACCAGATGCATCGACCGCCTAGGGGACCTAACTCCAGGGAGCGTCCGATAAACCCCGTTTGCACCGCTCGGAGGTCCTTGCATCCCCGGGCGGCATGCAACGGACTTCGGCGAGTCACCTGCGGTTCGTCAGGCGGAAAGTAAGGACCCTGGAGAATGGGCCGGATGGCTGAAATTGTACAGAATCCCGCGTTGGGCAATTCCTGCCACCGCCTCTATTGGCGGAGGAGCTCTACCAGAGCTGCTCTTCCCCAACCCACGTCTACTGCAGAGTTTCCCCCCAATGAACGGGCTTCAAATTTGCGGGTATAGGTCTGAGCAAGCACCATGGCCTTTAGATACCATTATTTTGACTTGCCTTTGATAAAGTTGAGAAATTATCTTAAAACTTACTCTTGCAAATACTAATGTGTATGTTTTGGCACCTAAGGGAGTGCATTTAGTGGGCTTTGTGGTGTATTAAACCTAACCACCCCAGGTTATTCCAACTTCTACTCAATTGTTAGACAAAGGTTTGCTCTCTTAGGTTTTTTTAAGTTTTTCCTAAAGATAAGTATATTTTTATAAGGAATTTGTAGTTCTTAATAACCGTTTCCATATAGGTCAGACGCTGAAAGAGGCAGGCTACGACAAGTTCTCTGGCGGCGAACCAAACAACGCCACCACTGGAGAGTTCTGCGGTGCAGTGTACCGGAGCGCTCTGTTCGACGATTTGTGGTGCGAAAACAAATACGCCTTTATATGCGAAAAGAGTCCCGACAGTTTGCTTTGTGACGATGATCAGCCACAATAATTTATATTTATACAAAAAAAAAAGAAGAGACCTTTATCCGTACTGCCATAACGTCAAAAGTGTTATTCGTCTAAAACAGTGTTTCTCAACCTTTTTTGGTCCATACCTCATGTTAAAAATTATTTTACCCCCTAATTAACATATATAAATATTTTTATTTTTTTTAATTAAAATATAAATATTAATATTAAAAAATTTAAATGTCCACTTAAAGAACATAAATAAAAAATTCCTATTTTTTTTTTAAATTTGGCACTGAAATCTAGCATTGCACGTAAATGGGCCAGAGTGAAAGGCTTAAACTCCTGTCGAGTTGTCCCCCTCCCCTTAATCAACATATGGGCAATATGTTGGTTAAGGGGAGGATCCGCCCTGTGGATTATGGGCCCTACGTTGGGAAACACTGCTCTAGAGAATGTCAGATATTTAATTATTATGTAAATTAAAACTAACGCGGCGGTATGAATAAAAATAAAAGTATTTTCAAAAGTTCAAATGTGTGTTTGAATTTATTGTTTTCAAGTAGGAATTTTAGGTATTTCATGGTAAAGTTTTTACTATATTTTTTGTAAATAGTTTCGATTATTTGTACGAATTCCGTTTGTATAAGTGTGAAAACAGGTAATATATTCTACAAATAAATATACAATTTAAATCGCGGCTTTAGCTTTTAAAGCGTAAGGTATCCAACTGAAAATCCATAGTAAAATGAACCCACATTCATACCGTGCCTTAAAATACGACCAAGTTAAGTTGACCCACCGTGTGGTATCCGGCTGAGTAGAATAGACCACCCATAGACCATTTTTTATTGCTGCTCCTCTCCTATTTATCTTAGCGTGATGTTATATAGCATATAGCCTTCCTCGATAAGTGGACTATCTTACACTATAGAATTTTCCAAATAGGCCAGTAGTTCCTGAGATTAGCGCGTTCAAACCAACAAACTCTTCAACTTTATATATTAGTATAGATAAAATAAAGTTGACGTCAATCAGGCGACCGGTCTTAAAACAACGTAGCCAAAGCATTTTACAACAAGTTTATAACATTTGCCGACTCCACTTAAAGTGGGATAAGGGGAGGAGAATGATATAACTTTTGTATTATAGATAAGTAAAAGTAGCTGGTGACCGAGCCTTGCTCAGTAATTTTTTTAAACGATATAAAAAAAATGAAAAAACATAAAAAATAGTGTTTTGTCGTTTCTAGACCGCCCGTTTCCCAAATGAGCTACCATGACGTTTAAATTGACAGCAAAATTTATCTTCTCTATTCATAAATTTATAACCTAAATTTAAGGAATTTTTGAGTGCCCTAAAACAGGGAGAAAACGATCTTTTTGACGTGACAAATTCTTAAATTAGGTTGCGGCTTGGAGTCACTCATAAAAAAGTGTAACGTCCGCTCACGTCTGTTACGATGAGTCACCGAACGAAAGAGAGGCCCGCCGGACTGGAGAATGCCTTGCGTCTCTCTCCCCCTCCAATCCATCACATTTAAAAAGACAAAGACGTTGTCACGTATAATCTTTGCCCGTAAAACCGACTTTACAGGCAACCGTTTTTTTTAAAAAACCTAGCTAGATCGAGTTTTCTCCTCCAAAACCCGTACATGCTCAATTTCAGGTAAATTTTTGAAGGCATTTCCGAGATTCCGAAAATATAAATATATACATACAAGATTAACTCATTTAAATATTAAAGATAATGATTAAATATTGTTAGAATCCAAAGTAGGATTTATAAAAAGAGAACAAAATTAATACATTTGTAACCAAACAAACAAAATGGCTGACGTGAGCAGATTAACTAACAGAGCTTTCACACGCAAGTACCGATAGTAAAAGAGACCTCTGTTCTTGACCTGACCATTTTTATACTCTAGATGAGAGGTAATTATGAAGTGTTGCTAGCAATAATAAATTAAAACGCTGATTAAAAATGTTGCTGTCTACAATATATAAATTATTCGAAGTATAACGACGATATCTAGCCATCAATCAATCGATCGAACTTCCGAAGTTCAATATTTCCTTTTGTTCGACATTGTACGAAATATCAGTTTCCCAGAATGTCTACAAAGGGAAAATTAATTTGACGATATCATATTTCTTTGACAGACATTATTAACTGCTCGGAGAAATGTGATATTATCGTAACATTAATTTTATTCAAACGAGACCCAAGAGCAAAAAATCTTGTTTTTTAATTCCAGAAAAATACTTCGATGTTTCTCATATTTATTTTCTTTTTCCATTTATACACAAGGGTGTTAAATTGGGGTCACACCGTGTGGCATCCAGTTGAGTGGAATAGACCGCCCAATTTCTTACCGAGGTGTCGTAAAAGGCGTCTAAAGTAAGTCGACCACCATGTGGTATCCAGTTGAGTGAAATAGACCAGCCTCATTCCTTACCGGGGTGACAAAAAGGCGACTTAGGTAAGTAGACCCGCCGTGTGGTATCCAGTTGAGTAGAATAGGTCTTCCTCATTCTTTATCGAGGTGTCGTAAAATACGACTAAGGTAAATAAACGTCAGGCAAGCGGTTGTAAAATACATAGCCATATCATGTGATAACATGTTTATAACACGTTGTGCCGATCCGACGGACAGGCTTTCTTTCGCATCAATAAGGCCACTGACAAGCTTTCATGAAAGGAGTTTGAAATTGTCGGAAGTTTATAGCCGGCCTAAGATATATTACGACGTGATAAACAGGTTGGCATGAAACGTTAAGGTGCGTACAGACATTGCGAGGTGTGCGTTGCGAATGGGTTGTTGTTTGCGCGCATGCCTCGAGCTGTTTGGACGTTTGTGCTCACAGTAAGCATTCGCGTCACACGAACAACGTTTTACGCTGCCTCAGTGCGAGTGTGCGCGTGCAGACGGACGTTTTGTTTGCGTCACTCGAATCAAAATCATTTTATCCACCATCGTTTCTTCATTTCTCTTATATAATACTAGCAATAGCCAGCTCCGCCTGCGTGGAACCATAAAAGCTAAGCAAATGCTGTCGCGTATTTGTATTTAGAACTTTTAGAGGGAAACAATTTTGAACTAACTGATTTTTGAATAACTATTACCACTAGCATACATAATAATAATTATATCTATATATATAACTATTACTCAGCGCACGCAAGGAAAGCTTTAAATATTGCCGTTTTCGTACTCTTGTTTATTGTTGCTCCTCTCCTATTCATCTTAGCGTGATGTTATATAACTTATAGCATTCCTCAATAAATGGACTATCTTAAACTGAAAGTTGTTGTTCCTGAAGTAAGTTGTTCCTGAGATTAGGGCGTTCAAACCATCAAACAAACTCTTCAGCTTTATATATTAGTATAGATTTGATAAATTATTATATAAGCCGCACCGTATATGTCTCAGGTGGAGGCATGCGTGACGAACTATTCGCGACGCTTGCCTCGTGATGTCTGTACTCGGCGTTATAGACACTATATAAAGGAGAATTTTATCGCAATTCTATCAGATCCATTATTTAATATCATTGTACCAGAAAATGAAAAAGGCTTTGCTTCGTCGTGATGATTCTTTGACAGCTGTTTTCTGAGATTATTTTTGCTGTAAAATATTATATGTAAAAGTGATTTTTGAATAATTATCTTACTTAGCACACGCAAGGAAAGCTTTAAGTTTTGCCGTTTTTTTACTATTTTTTATTGCTGCTCCTCTCCTATTCGTCTTAGCGTGATGTTATATAATCTATAGCCTTCCTCGATAAATGGACTATCCTGCACTGAAATAATTTATCAAATCGGTCCATTAGTTCCTGAGATTAGCACGTTCAAACAATCATACTGACAAAATCATAAACAAACAAAAAAAACAATAAGCAACAAACAAAAAAACAAACAAACAATCAAACTTTTCAGGTTTTTATATTAGTGTAGATAGCTGGCAATTTTAAATATCTCCTTATATACAAAAGTAATCCATAATAATCCATAATAATTATATACAAAAGTAGACCAAAATCGCAAAGGCCTTGCGATTTTGGTCGTGGAGTCTATTTCCTGAGGATGCTTCGGTTGCGGGGCGAAACGATTGTTGAGTTTGTGATAGTGAACGTATATAGTGCTTGTGTATCATGGTGGCGGTGGTGGAGGTTTGTGCATGTGTTTTTTACGATTCCTGCATGTATCAGGTATGATAACCGATTGTCCACTCTACATTTTGCATTATATATATTTTCTATTTTACTTCATCGCGGATTATAGCAAAATAATTTTATTATTACTTTGTATTATGGATCTCCGCAAAGTAACGCCTAATTCTATAAATCTCCTTATATGTCCTGGCTAAGCTGTGACACCGTGCGACTTTTTCGAGGAGGTTCAAACCCGGGCAGACACCAATGAGTTTTTCTGTTAATACTTATGTGTCTAATTGATAATTGCAATGTATAACACGCTTTTCGGTGAAGGAAAACATTATGAGGAAACCTGCATATCTTTAGAGGATTCTGAAGATATGTGTAACCTAGCAATCCGCATTGGAGCAGCGTGGTAGGTCTTAGCTACAATCCTTCTCTTCGAAAACGGAGAGAAGAGGCCTATTCTCAGCAGTGGGATTATAACAGGCCGCTACTTACTTATATTTCCTGGGGTTCGTGTACCTTGCCAATGGACATTAGAAGTATAATTCTACAATGCGACGTCTTTAGGAATCATCATCTTCCTGCCCTTATCCCACTCTATGTGGGGTCGGCACAACATGTTATAAACATGATGTCACATGTTTTGGCTACGTATTTCACGACCGGTCTGCCTGACGTCAACTTATCTTAGTCGTATTTTACAACACCTCGAAAAGAAAGAGGGTGGTCTATTCTATTTAACCGGATACCACACGGTGAGTCACTTACCTTAGTCGCCTTTTACGACACCTCGGTAAGAAATGAGGGTGGTCTATTCTATTCTGCCGGATACCACACTGCGGGCGACGTCTTTAGGAATATAAGCAAAAATATTATTAGCAAGTAAAAAAACCTTTGTGCTTTCAATGGGCGGAACGTGTTGAATTTCGTCTTACGCATTTTTATCACAGATTCCAAGAGAAGACAAGACACGTTTTTGGGAGCGGACAAAATATATTGCCATTGCGTCAAGTTCATGGTTAAAAACAATATCTTCAGGAGGTACATTTTGATAGAATCAACCTCGTAAAGGCTAATGCATCTTTGTCATATAAAATGGAGTCTTGTCTTTACCGGTTGCATTTAACTAAGCCAGCAACTTAAAGCTTTTATTCAATACATTGCGTCTATACAAGTTAATGTATGTAAGTGAAGGTGGAATCTTGCAAGTACAATTTGACCCACATCCCGGGTGACATCACAGTGATTGAACTGAGATTTTACATACTGCTCCAGTCCCAATGCCCATGCATTTTTATGATAGCATGACCTGACATTGCCGCCAGGATTGGCTCCAGATGAACTCCTCAACGGTTAACAATAGGAACACGATTTTGTTTTTATTTAGTTAAAGGTTTTCATAATTAATGTATAGAAACCGGCTATACTCACGTGTTATTTTATCAGTTCCCGCCGCGATAACGCCGCGTAAAGAGCTCATGAATAAGAGCCTATGGGCTTGAAACTAGTCGGGCTTATCCGATAAAATAACACGTGAGTATAGCCGGTTTCTATACATTGATTATGAATTCCACTCACGATAGTTTAAATTCAAAAAGTTGAAGGTTTTATTATGTTTAACTTAGTAAGAACTAAAAATACTTTGATATTATAGTAAATTGTTCGTTTTGTTATCAAAGTAAATTAACACTGAAGATCAATCTTCGAACAGTGTGTTTTACCAATGATGACGTGTAGATCTCAGATTTTTTCTCTGACTAAGTCTCATATGGAAGGGAAAGAGTACAGCAAGATTCAAATTCAAATTTTCAAATTTAAAATATTCTTTATTCAAATAAACTTGTAAACAAGTGCTTTTGAATCGTCAACTCTACTGCTGGTTCGGAAAGCTGTTCCTACCGAGAAGAGCCAGCAAGAAACTCGGCGGTTGCTCCTTTAAAAATATAATTTTTAATACTATTTGCATTACAAGAGAGGATGCATTCTACTTACACGCAAAAGGAAAAAATAAGCAGACGTTCGAACATTAATTTTGAAAGAAGAGTTGGATATAACTCCTATCATTGCACCAATGCGGACTTGTAGGTTACACATAAAAATAAAAGAAAAATATTTTATTTCATTTCTCGCTCCCCCATTACCACGTTCTAATTGACAAACATTTTAGTAGGTAAAGTTGTTACACTAATATTATAAAGCTTAATAAAATAGGAACAAGTAACAATAATAATAGTATATAAATATATAATCTTCATGTTATCTAAGGACGTAATTTTGTGTATGTGTGCGTGTGTGTGTGTGTGTATGTGATGGGCGGAGAGTGGACTTATCCTATGAATTCTCTTAAAAAAAAAATTTCCTCACGATGTTTTCCTTCATCAAAAAATATATGATAAATTATGAATATTCACTTAGAATTTATGATATAAACGATTTTTTTGAAAGGTTTCTTAAGAATTTTTTTCAAATATATGCCTTAAAAAGTTACCGACCCATGGCTATCACATATTTTCTATTAAAATTTCCTTATAGTTTTAAATTGTAGTTTTATATACCGAACGGGGAATACACCTCTATCAAATAACTTGACTGGCTCGTTGGAGCAGTGGGTAGTGACCCTGCCTTCGGCTCCACGGGTCGCGGGTTCGATTCCTGCCGAGGACCAACATTTTCTTTAAAAAATGAATTTGTCGGTCTTTGTGGGTGTATATTTCTATTTAAGTGTGTATTTAAAAAATATATAAGTATATATTCACCAGTTGTCTGTCTACCATGACACAAGTATTAAGTTACTTACTTTGGGGACGGACGACCGTGTGTGTAAGTGCCCCATATATTTATTTATTATTATTTATAAAACATTTTTCTTAATACCTACATCGCTTAAAGTGAAGTTCAATCAGAATTCATAAGTACGTGATCTCGGTAAGATTTGTTAGTTTGATCTCCATTTTGGCGTAAATGATGTACTAAGATGTTAAACGTCAAATAAGGTAACAGACAGGCTAAGGTGCTTTGTATTATTAAACAAGCTTTAACCGTGGCATCGCTCTACGATATTGATCCAACTTAAGTGTTAAAATATTCTCTTTATTTATTTCTATCCGGGAAAATCCTCAGCATATTTATAAAAATAAAAGAAGTGTGTGTTGTTTCATCATTCTTCTTTCCTTACCTCATTCAAAGTGGAGTCGGCATAACATGTTGTAAACATGTTGTTAAATGATTTGACTAGGTATTTTATGACCGGCCGCCTGCGTGACGTCAACTTACCTTAGTTGCTTTTTAAGTTACCTCAGTGAGAAATTAGGCTGGTGTATTCTACTTAGCTGGATACCAAAGACGGGTCAACTTACCTTAGCCGCCTTTTTAGTTTCAATTGGTCAATCTTCGACTGGCCCGTTGGCGCAGTGGTTAGTGACCCTGCCTTCAGCTCCGTGGGTTGCGGGTTCGACATAAGATAGCGGCTCCTGCTTTGCGCCTTGCAAAAGTGCGTAACTCGTTGTGGGTTTTGGTATAAGATTCTATAATAAAATTCCGCAATCAATTTCAGCTTTGCCATTACAGCAGTTTAAAAACACTGTTACAAATAGGCTGATACAGAAAGCCTACTATACTATTGAAGATTATTTAGAAGATAAGAATGTGTGGATATAGCTCTCTTTGAACCTGTACAAGACAGTAACGACTTAATGTAAATAGTATTAAGAATTATATATTTAAAAGAGCAACCGCCGAGTTTCTTGCTGGCTCTTCTCGGTAGGAACAGCTTTCCGAACCAGCGGTAGGGTTGACGATTCAAAAGCACTTGTTTACAAGTTTATTTGAATAAAGAATATTTTGAATTTGAATTTGATTCCCGAGGGCCAACATTTTCGATGAATGAATTTGTTGGTCTTCAGTCTGGATGTATATTTGTATTTAAGTATGTATTTAAAATATATATAAGTATATAATCACCAGTTGTCTGTCACCCATAACACAAGTATTCAGTTACTTACTTTGGGGACGGACGACCGTGTGTGTAAGTGTCCCATATATTTATAATTTATTATTAATAATCTTTTTACATATATAGAGACCTGTTTTTAAAGATGTATACATCATCCTCCTGCGCTTATCCCACACCTTAGTTGTATTTTACGACACCTCGATAAGAAAGAGGGTGGTCTATTTTACTAAACCGGATACCACACGGTGGGTCAACTTACCTTAGTCGCCTTTTACGACACCTTGGTAAGAAATGAGGTTGGTACTATTCTATTCAGCCGGATACCACACGGCGTTGTTTTTAATGCTGTATACACCTGTCCAAATTAAATTAGCTCTGTATTGTTATGATTTTTCTTTTGCTTTTATAAAGAACAACCAAAAGGAAGTACTCTATTGATGTTGCGATCTAGCCAAGAGGCTAATAAGCAACTTAAAGATTACCTAAACTTATAAATTAACTTATACCTAAGAATAGCTCCAGTGACTTATCTTAGTCTTTCTTGTAACCTGTACAAGACAGTAACGACATAATGTAAATAGTATTTTTATTTTATTTATTTATTTTTACTAGGTCCGCCAACAGAATTATGTGTAATTTAAATATTAAAGTAGACACAGCTTAGGGTTTATAAGTTTACACCTAATGCCAATTATAGGCAGACACAGCATGCAACTTAAACATGTACGATGACATTATATTTTAAAAATTAGAAACTAAGTATGAGAAAACTATATAAATAAAAACTGATTAAAATGGATTTGTAAATAGATATTAGTAAGAAACTGACATTACAAATATGATAATTAAAGTATTGTAGTTAATTTATTTCTAAAAACGTTGAGGCTGTCGTAGAACACATCGATAGTCTTATCCTTCGATACCAATGCCTTGTACGTTCGGCTCAACCTTGGTATCAAAGAGTGGTGTCCTAGATTCGATTTGTACCCTTTTTGAGTGAACAGTGCAATGGGAAACCGTGGCATACGAGAAGGTATATTAAAAGATATTCGACCCAATAATGCAGAGTTGTCGATGGGTCCGTTCACTAGTTTGTGTAGGAAAAGCATGTCGTGTAATTTGCGCCTATCTGAAAGTGAGATTAGGTTCAATTTTTTTAATCGACTGTTGTAAGGTAATCTTTTATGGCGTCCTGTAGAATAAAAACGTGTGAAACGTCGATGTATGCTTTCTAAGCGATCTTTGTGGATTTGGTAGTTCGTGTTCCATATAACTGTCCCATACTCTAATTTACTTCTGACTAACGTGTTATATAAGAGTTTTTTTGGTACTAAGTTTTTTAAATGACTTGGCATTTCTAAACAAGAAGCCTAACATTTTGCGCGCAGATCTGCAAACATTATCTATGTGAACGTTGAATTGCAGTTTAGCATCGATCGTAATTCCCAGATCCTGAATACATTCTAATCTCTTGAGAGGGCTATTATTTATCACGTATTTAGCATTAAGAGCACAACGCTTGCGAGTTAAAGTTATGAAAGAGCATTTATCCGGATTAAGATCCATACCATTTAAGTAACACCAATCGACAACCTTACCAATGTCTTCCTGTAAAGAGAGGACATCATCGTCTTTTGATATCACTTTGGCAATTTTCAAATCATCCGCAAAAATAGCATTTTGAATTATAAAAGCACTTGGTGACATCGTTAACGAAGATGTTAAATAGGAGAGGGCTAAGTATTGATCCCTGAGGAACGCCGGACGACACATTGTATGTGTTGGATGAGTATCCTTTAATGACTACGTGAGAATTCCTATCAGACAGATATGAAGTAAGCCACGACAAAAGCGATCCTCCTATACCAAAGGCAGAAAGTTTGGACACTAGCAGTTTGTGATTAACTCTGTCAAATGCTTTCGATAAATCCATATAGATTGCATCTACTTGTTGCCTCGAATCTACCGGGTATATCACGTAACTCATAAAATTTGATAGATTCGTGATAGTGGATCGTGCGCTAACGAAGCCATGCTGGGATTCTGAAATTGCATGACGAACATGACGTGATAGAATAGGATGCAGTAAGGACTCAAAAATCTTCGACAAAGCTGATAATATGGAAATTGGTCTATAATTGGAAATATTTTCACGGCTGCCTTTTTTATGGACCGGTACTATTCTAGCCCGTTTTCATATATTTGGAAAACAACCAGTTTCCAAAGATTTGTTAAAAATCAGGCTAACAGGTAGTGATAGAGGAACTGCACATTTGTTTATGAATAATGGAGGTAAATCATCAGATCCGGCTCCCTTCCTTGCATCAAGTCTTTTTAGTTTCTGAATAACTTCATCGATAGTTATGTTAACAGAGCAGAGATAGTTATTACAAGGTATTATGAGATCACAATCTTTGTAAGGGGGGTCGCTTCCGGCAAAAACTGATGAGAAAAACTCACCAAAAAGATTGCATACGTCGGGGCCACTCGTAGCCACTTTGTCGCCAAAAAACATTCTAGTAGGATATGTGTTTGGCGATTCTCTGACGTTTGTTAAATGCGTCCAAAAATTTTTGGTGTTACTTGGCAAATTTTGTTCAATCATATCAATATATTTATTATAGCAGTCATGAATTAAAATGTTACTCTCAAGTCTTAAGGATTGGAACTTAAGTTTGTCTAATGGATTATTATAAATTTTAGACTTTAGACGATATTTGTTCTTAAGTTTCAGTACCGAGATAAGTTTATAACTGTACCAGATAGGAAATTTTTTATTTTTTGGTTTAGACGTGGGGACGTGCTTTTCAATAAGTGATTTTAATTTATCATAAAAAATAGTTATCATCATATTAACATCCTTGCAATTTAGAAACAAGTCAGCCCAGGGTGTATTGTCTAGTTCTTTATTAATAGAGTCATAGTCTGCCTTATAGAAATTGTATTTTTTAACGAATTTTTCAACTATAATAGGAGTCCTACTAAGTTTAAGTTTTATTGTTAAAGGTGGGTGATGGTTGTCGACTAAACTTATGGGATTAAGATTTTTAATAACTAATGTTTCTAAAGTATTAGACAATACCAAATCTAATAACCTTTCGTTAGAGTTGACTATAGAATTGAATTGTTTTAAGTTATGTTCCTCGAAAAAATCAACGACAATGGAATCCAACTACTAGAGGGATGCAGGTAATTGAATTCTGGCATTTTTGACCATGATAAATTACTAATATTAAAATCCCCTACTATTAACACGTGCGCATTATTATTAATAATTGTAGACGTATTGATTAAGAAGTTATTTAGTGTTTCTTTTTTAACTGGTGGTGGTAAATATAAAACGCAAATGGCAATCTGAGTTGGTTTTCCATCTATTGTGATGTCTGCAGTGATCCATAGATCCTCGCAATGACTGTCCCATTGTGAGACTCGGCAAGAATTTAGACTCCTTTTAATTGCAATCATTACTCCTCCACCATTTTTTAATTTGTTATTGTCAGTTTGTTCCCTATCCCTTCTGTACACAGTGTAACGGTTGTCAATAAACTCACCATCGAATACTCCGCTATTGAGCCAGGTTTCTGTAAAAATTATAACGTTGAAGTCATAAGATAGGATATTAAGCTTTACCTCTTTCGTTTTACTACGAATTCCTCTAACGTTTTGGTAATACAATCTTAAAAAGTTGAATGAAAAAATATAATATTTACTAAGAGAAGTATTAAGAATTATATTTTTAAAAGAGCAACCAGCGAGTTTCTTGCTGGCTCTTCTCGGTAGGAACAGCTTTCCGAACCAGCAGTAGAGTTGACGATTCAAAAGCACTTGTTTACAAGTTTATTTGAATAAAGAATATTTTGAATTTGAATTTGAATTTCTTGCTATGTGAGACTCTTTGTTCTTGTGTTCTTTCAAGTAGCACTAGCACTACACTACACTATAATTGTTGGTATATCTTAAAATAAAAATAAACTGATAGTTTCTTTTTCAAAATGTATGTACACGGAAAAACGTAATGTAAAAGTTACAGTCGTAATTCCCTTATAGCTATGCCGTCAATGATTTGCAGGCTTTCAAAATTGACAGCTTTGGCCGTCTCACGTCGAATAGCCAATTTTCTGAATAACATTTCCAGGCTATATTTTAGGTCACACTGTTGACGTTATTGACTTTATTGAGACATCGCGAACGGAAATTGAACCGCTATTGAAATATGTTCTATGGAGGGAATACGGTAATTTACGCAGAATTTTTTGATCTTGCGCCGTAAATTTCATATACGTTTAATAAAGTGTTACGACCGGCCGCTTGCCTGACGTGAACTTAGCTTAGTAGCCTTTTATAAACTTAAATATATAAGAAAGATATGTATTATAGCTTAGTTTAGCTTTATGCAATAACTAATTGTTCACTGAATTCACGACGTAGTTTCTGCTAACAAGAATAGCCTCTAAATCATCATCATTATCCTCCTGCCCTTATCCCACTCTAAGTGGGGTCGGCACGACATGTTATAAACATGCTGTCACATGATTTGGCTGCATTTTTACGACCGGCCGTCTGCCTGACGTCAACTTACCTTAGTCGTATTTTACGACACCTCGGTAAGAAAGAGGGTGGTCTATTCTACTAAACCGCATAACATACGGCGGGTCGACTTACCTTAGTCGCCTTTTAGGACACCTCGGTAAGAAATGAGGATGGTAGTATTCTATTTAGCCGGATACCACACGGCGTCTTAATTTAGCTTTATGCACCCACGTTTATGTTCGAACCCGTGACTTCTACGAAATAGTAGCACGATGTTACCGCTGGGCTATCACAGCCCGCTGAGCTATCACTATAAGAAAAAAAAAAATGAAATTAATAAAAACAATCACATTAGATATCTACATTAAAGTGGAACACAAAAGAAGTCGTGAAATTGACTTGCAAACGGAATGGCCTCGAAACGAAAAATCAAACTCGACTTGCCGACAACGAAATTGTCCGTTTCAATGCCTATTTTGACGGGAAAATTACCAATTCATCACGTTTTCGTTTCATGAAAACATCTCGCTGGAACGTTTTGGGGTCATGTTTACTGCGGACTTTAAATGAAATTTGGTGATTTGTTTTTTATCTATGTTTTCTCATCGCTCCTTTCACGACTGTGTTGAGTTCATAGAGATAATATGAGAGGGAAGATGTAACTCGTAATATTTGTCTAGGCACATATAAAAAAAAGATACATACATGATTATATGATACTTGATTAAGTCTGGCTGGACATGGTTTTAGGTTTTAGGTCGCTGACTATGGGCCTCATAAGAAGGCTCAGAGTCACTCAGCGGGTGATGGAGCGAGCTGTGCTCGGTGTTTCTCTATGTGATCAAATCAGAAATGAGGAGATCCGTAGAAGAACCAGAATTACTGACATAGCTCAGCGTGTTGCGAGACTGAAGTGGCGATGAGCGGGGCGCATAATGCGGAGAACCGATGGGCGTTGGGGTCTCAACGTGCTGGAATGGCGACCCCGCACCGGAAAACGCAGTGTCGGCAGACCCCCTACGAGATGGACTGACGATCTCAGAAAGGTCGCGGTGAGCCGCTGGGTCCAAGCGGCACAAGATCGTGTATGGTGGAGATCCCATGAAGAGACCTATGTCTAGCATTGGTTGTCCAACGGTTGAAAAAAGAAGAAGAAGGACATGGTTTTTGGCCACTGTCGGCGAAGCCCGGAAGCACAGCAATAGGAACTGGTAACTTCGGTTGCGAGGAAGAAAAGCTCTGAAATAAAATTACCCGGTAGGGGCGGAAACGCCCACTGAGGCGACGGGCCCCTATTTGGGCCCGTGGTCTCTCCCTGTGGACCGTGACATAACAAACATGGTGGGCAGGGAGCGATCGTGGGCAGCGATAACCTCCTTCTCCTCTGTGGAAGGAGGCGGCGGAGCGGTTTCGGGAACTCTTGTTCTAGATCCAATCTGCTGCTGGTGAGTCCAGGTTTTAGCGACTCGCCTAAACCCATCGTCTGCCGCCCTAACTGGGGACCTTCAAGTGTTCCGAACGGGGTATATCGGACGCCTGGCTTACAGGTCCCCGAGGCGGTCGGTGCATTTGGTGCTCCCGATGCATCGGTTAGCGGAGGGAGACTTCTCTTTTGGGAATTCCCTACCCGGAGGAGGTGTCTTTGGGATAAGAGCAGCTGACGTCGGGGATGGGGGCAATGTATACAACGATACTCTGTCCTTGCCATCAGCAGCTTGGTGGAGCACACAGGTCGTTTAAGTCGGTGCGAATCCGACATAACCACCGCCTGTGCCCGTCGGGCGGTGATACCTATAAGGGGTTTTTCCTGTATAAAAAAACATGTGATAAACATGTTGTAACATAACATTCTTTGAGTGTAAAATAGTAAATGGATCTTAGAGGAATCTATCTCTCTAGAAAGTCTATAGACTATCACGCTAAAATGAATAGGAGAGGAGCATCAGTAAACAATATTGCGGAAACCAGCAAAGTTAAAACTTTCCTTGCGTACGATAAGTAAACAGTGAAAGTTATTCAAAAATCTCTTATAATTAACTCACAATAACTTCTTTTATATTCTAATTTTCAATTCGGGTTTTTAATATTTTTGTAAAATGTGATACTTTTCAGAAAGATTTTTTTCTCTTATTCTTATATCAAATAAGGTTTTGAAACTAATAAAATTGAAGTAGGTACGTAATATCTAGAATAACAGATGTACTTTGTTATTTCAGGCGGCAAGTCTCCCACAGCAATTTGTTTAAGTATTTCTTACCCATTGTTCATCTTGAACAAACCTCTCCAATTCTGCTTAAATATATAAATTTTCTTTACATTATTCCACCATCCATTAATACAAACTTTTAGTATTAATCGAGAAATAAAAGAAAAACCTCCCGTTCTTTCTTTGAAGGCAAGTCTATACTTATTATAAACAAAGTCAGCAAAAACTCTACTGAAAGCATTTTTGAACCACTTAAACTAAAAGATCGTTATGGTGGTATCCTCCTGAGTAGTATAGACCACCCTCGTTTCTTACCGTGGTATCGTAAAAGGCGACTAAGGTAACTTAGCCTGATGATGTACGGTAACCAGCTGAGTAGAAGAAACCACCTTCATGTCTTACTGAGGTGTCGTAAAAGACGACTAAGGTAAGTTGACCCGATGTATGGTAACCGGCTGAATAGAATAGACAACCTTCGTTTCTTACTGAGGTGTTGTAAAAGGCGAGTAAGGTAAGTTGACCCACCGTGTGGTATACGGCCGAGTACGATAGACCACCCTCCTTTCTTACCAAGGTGTCGTAATATACAACTAAGGAATGTTAACGTCAGGCGGCCGTTCGTAAAGTTGTCACATGATTTGATTTGGCTTCGTATTTTACGACCGGCCGTCTGCCTGATGTCAACTTACCTTAGTCCTATTTTACGAAACCTCGGCAAGAAAGAGGGTGGTCTATTTTATTCAACCGGATACTACACGGTGGGTCATCTTACTTTAGTCGCCTTTTACGATAACTCGGTAAGAAATGAGGTTCGTCTATTCTACTCAGCCGGATACCACACGGCGGATCGACTTACCTTAGTCGCCTTTTACGACACCTCGGTAAGAAATGAGGGTGGTACTGTTCAGCCGGATACCACACGGTGTATTTATATAGATGACATAAATCCCATAAATTTACAAAGTTCGATTTCCTCTTGTAGCACTGCAGAAAGGTACTCAAATTCCTTTCGCGACATTATTCATTGCTCATCATACAAAAATGTGTCATAAATTCGCTCACCTCGGTGTATAAAATGAGATAAAGCCAAGGAATATTATACCTTAGGTTCAATATATAAAGTCTAATTTGTTTCGTAGCTTATTTCTTGCCTCATTGCCTCTCAGGGTATCACCTACGCACCGATAGCCCCGGGCAAAGCTAAATATAATAGACATAATGTAAAAACTTTGTTAGGAAATTTGAGCTTCGAAATTTTTACCTTATAGTTTTTTGTTTACTAGAAATAAATAAGTAAAAAGTAATGGCAATAATATTTTGCTATAATCCGCGATGAAATAAAATATATGTAATGTATAGTTCCGTTCTCATACCTAAAACATGCAGGATTTGAAAAACTCATGCACTACGATTATCAATAAAAAATCGCAAAGCTTTGCCATGCGATTATGTAGTGAAATCTATTTCGTGGTGACGCTTCGGTTCGGGGTGAAACGATATTGAGGGTGTGATAGTGAATGTGTGCAGTGCTTGTGTAATGTAGCGGTATTCATGATAATAAGTGCGGTATGAAAATTGATTTTATCATAGCTTTACTTTTGTATTATGGACACAATTCTATTTTGAAATTTACAGAAAGCCTACTTACTATACTGTTGAAGATTTTATTAATGATAAGAACGCGAGGATATAACAATGACAAAATGTATGTAGTTATGCGAATATATTTTTTTAAAAGAAAAAAGCCCTTTTTTAAAAGAGGTTTTTGTCGGTAGGAACAGCTTTCCGAACCAGCAGTAGAGTTGACGATTCAAAACCACTTGTTAACAAGTTTACTTGAAGCAATAATTTTCACTTGAATTTGAATGGAAATTATACATAATTAAAATTAAATATAAAAATTAGATTCCATAAAATTAGGTTAGAAAGATTGACTTGCAAAGTGAGGGTAGTCATAAGACTACCCTCACTTTATAGTATAAGTACCCTCACTTTAAAGTATAAACTTTTAAATATTGTATTCTTGTATTGGAAACGGGTGGTCGTGAGATATAGAAAAAAACTCAGGATCGAGCCCCACCTACCCTATTATTGTTTTTCTTTTTTTAAGTATTTTTTTTTGTAAAAAATTACGGAGTAAAGCTCCGTCAACCAGGTAAGTTATTAAGTAAGTAGTAAATAAAGCAGTTAACTTTATTTCATAAAAAACGTGGATAGTACAGCAAAATTATTATAATATTATTACTTTTGTTTTTATGTAAAATTGTCAAAGTGCAAAAAAAATTTTATCCGTTTTAACACCTCGGTTGATTGCCTCTTCAGGTGACAAGAGGGCTGGCTCCTTTTTCGCACAAAGAATCAGCTTAGCGATTCAGCGCGGAAACGCTGCCAGCATTCTTGGGACCATTCCACGTGGGCATGATTTGTATAGTCCTAGCGTGTAAGTAGTTTAAGATAGATATAACTTGTACATTTTTGCTGTAAATAATATAACTTTTGTTTAGGAAATACGTTACTTAATTAAATCATAAGCGAATTCATTGAAATAATGATAAACTTTAGCAATTTCAAGTGCGGTCTTGTATTGTGAAGGTTTATTACGTCATAAGCTTGTTACCTTTGTTCTCTGTAGATTGATATAATTAAAGTAACATTGTAAAGGTAGTCTGTTTATTGTGAAAATGATTGAGAAGCTCATTTTGTATTGTATTTATGAGATAACTTTTGATTGTGGTTTCTTCCATTAGAGAGAGCTTTTCCGAATTGATGTCTTATATCATCATTCTCCTGCTCTTATCCCACTTTAAGTGGGATCGGAACAACATATTTTACTTACTCTTGAAGATTATTAAGAAGATAAGAATGTGTGGATATAGCTCTCTTTGAACCTGTACAAGACAGTAACGACCTAATGTAAATAATATTAAGAATTATATTTTTAAAAGAGCAACCGCCGAGTTTCTTGCTGGCTCTTTTCGGTAGGAACAGCTTTCCGAACCAGCAGTAGAGTTGACGATTCAAAAGCACTTGTTTACAAGTTTATTTAAATAAAGAATATTTTGAATTTGAAATTTGAATTTGAATTTGAATTTAAATATGTTGTTACATGTTTTGGTTTGTGATTTTACGAATGGCCGTCTTCTTGACGTCAACTTACTCACCTCAACTTAGTGAACCTTTTATGAGAAATGAGGGTGGTCTACTCTATAGTGAACATGTGTAGTGCTTGTGTATTGTGGTGACGGTGATGGAGGTTTGTGCATGTGTATTAACGAATCCTGCATGTATTAGGCATGAAAACGGATTGTCCACTCTACATTTAGCATTACATATATTTTCTATTTTTACTTCATCGCGGATTATAGCAAAATAATTTTATTATTACATTTGTATTATGTACAGTAACAACAAACATCCAGGTAGTAAAAGCAAAAGGAGAATATAAATAGCAAAAAATAAAAACTGGTGACAATAACACATTATCTTCCTGCCCTTATCCCACTCTAAGTGGAATCGGCACAACATGTTATAAACATGCTGTCACATGATTTAGTTGCGTTTTTACGACCGGCCACCTGCCTGACGTCAACTCACCTCTGTCGTATTTTACGACACCTCGGTAAGAAAGAGGGCGGTCTATTCTACTCAGCCGGATACCACACGGCTGTGGTGACAATAACACAAAATTATGTAAATCTTAGTCGCCTTGTACGACACCTCGGTAAGAAGAGAGGGGGGTCTATTCTACTTAGTCCGATACTAGGGATGTGAAAAAAATAATTTTTTTAAATAATTGATTTTTTTTATAAAAGAAATATTTTAAAAAATCATTATAATAATCATCCTCTTTTCTTTTTAGACTTTTTTATGTTTTTTTTAGATTGTTAGATGAAATCAATGTAGCTTAACTACACATTTTAATAAAATTTCACAAACAGCGCATCTGTTAATATTTATTGGTAGTTGTTCACTTTGATAAGGCTTTATTTTAATTAATTTTTTAATATTAAAAAAGCCAAATTTTTAAATAGTCAGAAAAAAAGCCATATTATTAATACAGCAGGGTCGTCTCGCTTACTCCCCTGGGAGTAGGCGGGGTACGGGCCTCGAGGCGTACCTCCTTGTCCGGGAAGTTCCTCGCGGGCACTTAAGCCCGGTCTGTGTTTAGGCCGTAGGCCGAGGTCACCTAGGTGACCTAAGGGATGTCTGGTTCGGTGGTGAGGTCTGGGAATGGTAGCTCCCAGACCTCAAAGTCTTCTTCAGGTGGTCCTAAGTCGGACGGTGTCATGATCGGGGGTGTCAAATCCGGTGTTTTTGCCCTTTCGCCCGTCGCGTCGTCCTCGTCGTCGCCGTCGCATCCGCATCGGGCCGCGGAGACGGTGACTGCAGGAGCTCTCGAGGCAGGGAACGTCCATCGGGTGGTCGCGCATGGAGTGGCGCGATATTATTAATAGATTATTTCTACTCCAAGTCACATCGCTACTGGATACTACACGGCGTTTATCGGTTCATGAAAAAGGTAAACAATTTCAAATAAATGCTTTTCTCCTACCGCTTCTTGATTACACTATTTCCTGCAGTATCTTGTTAATAATGAATTCCAAAGATTAATTTACCGTTTACAAAGGACCGCTGTTACGAGTGATATCTGTTATAGTGAAATAATGAAATGAGAAAATGAGATGGTGAGATTGTGTTTGAAATACTGTTTCAATTATATTACAGATTGTTTCGCTAAATTACAAGATACAAGGTATATTGGCCCGTTGGCGCAGTGGGTAGTGATCCTGCCTTCAGCTCTGCGGGTCGCGTGTTTGATTGCCGCCGATGGCCAACATTTTCTAAAATGAATTTGTTGGTCTTCGAGTCTGGGTGTATATTTGTATTTAAGTATGTATTTAAGAAATATATAAGTATATATTCACCAGCTGTCTGTCACCCATAATACGAGTATTAAGTTACTTTGGGGACGGACGACCGTGTGTGTAAGTGTCCCATATATTTATTTAAAAAAAAAATTGTAATCATTTATCATTCAATTCAAAATTAATTTTTCATTCCTCCTGCCATGATCCCACTCTAAATGGGGTTCGGCACAGAATGTTACAAACATGTTGTCACATGATTGGGCTGCGTATTTTACGACCGGCCGCCTGCCTGACGTCAACTTACCTTAGTCCTTAAGAAAGAGGGTGGTCTATTTTACTAAACCGGATATCACACGGCGGGTCAACTTACCTTACGATAATACCTCGGTAATAAATGAGAGTGGTCTATTCTACTGGGCTGGATACCTCGGAATTCCGGATATAAAACTTATAATAGAGATCTTTTATAGCAACCTACCTAAACTTAAAATAAATATACTAAATACATAACTGAATTAAGTAAGTAAATACTTTATGTTCACAAAGTGTTCATTTTTTATATTACATATCCTTTTTGTCCACAATTTGAACTATATCTATCTAAGGACGGTGACCAATAAATAAATAAAATAAAATACAGTTCAAAACAAACCATTTTATCGGTCGAATGAAACGTGACAACTATTCCAAACGAACCTAACCTTTTGTAGGACATAGCCAATATTTATTGTCCAGTGATTTTATAGTCATTGTTATTTGAGCTAGCGTTTCGTCGATATTTTATATTGATGTAATAAAAAATCACCTAACAATATAGTGCAGCTGTTAACGTTCGTATAGCATTTATTTGTTACACAAAAAAGCCCTACTCTTAAAATATCTGTATTATTAATCCCATTGTAATAAATACAAAACGTATGTACTCTGTTGCCATCCCAGACCGCGATGGGAAATCGTCCCTACCCCCTCTTGAGTTTCCTTGTTTACAATAGAGTAAATAAAATTCTAAATAGCTATTCATTGGCTACATCCGCATGAAAATCTAAATGGCTGCAGTCACTATCTTATGATGAGAAAGATGAGAACAAAAAACTATTAACAATTGCACACTAACCATGTACTTTCTTACACACACACAAACACACACACACACACACACACACACACACACACACACACACACACACACACACACACACACACACGAATACACACGGACACGCACACAGTTTAATAAATATGATCATATAATCTTTCTTACTTATAATATAAACTTACTTATAAATTTTATTTAATATACAGGGTGTTTGGAAGGTCGATGCAAAGCTGCAAACAGGAGCTAGTATAGACTATTTAGAACCATTTAAACTCAACTTATGTTAGGCGAAGTGCGACTATTTTTTTTTTATAAAATTTTAAAGATTTTTGAAGAAAAATCCGAAGTTATGTCATTATTTGCTAATAATCGGCCATTTTGAAGCCAAAGTCAATTATTTTTTATTTTATTTTATTAAACTAATGTGTAAACAGTGTAATAAAACATGATTAAGGTATCTGTGTTAAGAGATATTTTTTTTACAGATATTTGAAGTCAATCATTTCTTTTAAGATCAGAGAAAGCTGATTTTTGATGGCATTTAAAAAAAAATAGATTGTGCTTTTTTAGTTCAAACATTTTATTAAATATGCCTGGTCATTGTTCTTTATTTTGAGGTATCAACTATGCGGATAGCCCGCAAATTATTGAAATTAAGATCTACAAACTAAATTGCGAGAGAAAATTAAAATTTATAGGCGAAGTAATTAAAACAAAATTTTAATGAAAGTCATTTATTTTTCGTGTTCAAAATGTCCGCCGCGGACTTCATTTCCACTTTCATCGTCGCGAACGCTGAATTAATTCTGTCAATTAATTCTTCTTTTGTGTTTATTTCCACATTTGTCTATACTAGCTCCTTAGCCCGACCCCACACGTAAAAGTCAAGCGGAGTCAGGTCAGGTGAACGGGCGGGCCAAGGGATGGGCCCATCTCTGCCGATCCAGCTATTGGGGAAACAATTGTTTAAGTGCTCCCGTACATTTAATGTCCAATGCGCTGGACAACCATCTTGTTGAAAAATGAGCTCTCGGTCGCTAACGAATATCAAGGCCCCAGACTCCTCTACAAGCTCTGGAAGATCATTTTGCAGGAATGCTAAATAATTATTTCCATTTAAATTATCTGGTAAGAAATGAGGCCCAATCAAAATTTTGCCAATAACTCCGGCCCACACATTGACCGAGAATTTCTTTTGGAATGATTTTTGCGTTTTCCAATGTGGATTATTATGTTTTTCAGCCCATAGATGAAGGTTATGGAAGTTAATAATGCCTTCCCTTGAAAATTTACTTTCATCTGTCCACAAGATTGACTTCAGGAACCATGCATCTTCAATGTCTGAGTTGAGAAGAAAACGACAAAACTGAATCCTACTCTGAGGATCTCGCTCTTCAAGGCCTTGAACACCCGTACCATGAAACGGGTACTTGTTGTTTTTGTGCATTGTATTCCACACCTTCCAATGACAAATGTTTAAATTTCGTGCTACTTTTCTCGTGCTAGTATGTGGATCAGCTTGAAACGCCGCCAAAATATCATCCTCAATATCAGTACTATGTCTACCTGCATTGACTCCAGGTTCCACACGGTGTATCCCATCTTCAGCAAGCCGACGAAATGTGTTGTAAAATACTCTCACATTCGGTACTCTGCGATTAGGATAGCGTTCTTGGTACATCCTTCGTGCTAAAGAACCATTGCCGTCTGCTTTGCCATACATAAAAACGATGTCAGCATATTCTTCGTTCAAAAAAGTAGCCATAGTCACTTCTCAAAAACAAAAATGGCTTTGACGCGCACTAAACGTAACGTAAAAAAACAATTACGTGTCCGAAATGTACACGTGCAAGTAATTACAACAGAGACTACAACTGAGCACAATGAATTGTCACGAATTAGGAGATAACGTCTAGTCACAAGCGTAGTTGATAACCGACTAGTTAGCGACCCTTTAAAATACAGGTAGTTACTTACGCTGACTTACGAACACTACGCTATTGTTTTACTAATAAAGTCTTTTTTGCTATGAAATGTACCACGCTACCTCAACAGAATAAGTTTATTGCCATCTCATTTCACACGTCACGCGTCGGCAATTTAGTTTGTAGATCTTAATTTCAATAATTTGCGGGCTATCCGCATAGTTGATACCTCAAAATAAAGAACAATGACCAGGCATATTTAATAAAATGTTTGAACTAAAAAAGCACAATTTTTTTTTTTTAAATGCCATCAAAAATCAGCTTTCTCTGATCTTTAAAGAAATGATTGACTTCAAATATCTGTAAAAAAAATATCTCTTAACACAGATACCTTAATCATGTTTTATTACACTGTTTACACATTAGTTTAATAAAATAAAATAAAAAATAATTGACTTTGGCTTCAAAATGGCCGATTATTAGCAAATAATGACATAACTTCGGATTTTTCTTCAAAAATCTTTAAAATTTTATAAAAAAAAAATAGTCGCACTTCGCCTAGCATAAGTTCAGTTTAAATGGTTCTAAATAGTCTATACTAGCTCCTGTTTGCAGCTTTGCATCGACCTTCCAAACACCCTGTATATCAATATTAATATTATTATTATATTTATATTATATTATTATTATTTATATATTATTATAGCAAAATTAAGAAATTAGGATTATAGCAAAATAATTTTATTATTACTTTTATATAAATATTGTTTAACATTGACATAATTGTGTCAAAGTGAGAAATGAGGGTGGCATATTCTACTCAGCCGTACACCACGTGGCGGGTCAAGTAACCTTAGTAGCCTTTTACGATACCTCGGTAGGAAATGGGGATGGTGATAAGGTATTAAGATAAAAAAAAACAAATCAGAATCATGACTCATACACTTTTACTTTATCAAGAGATAGAAAAAGAAAGAAAAAATATAAGCCTAATGTCCCACTGCTAGGTAAATGTTTCCTCACTGTATATGAGAGAAGAGAACTTCGAAAAATTATTCAATGTTACTAAGTGGTCGCTTCGTATTATCACCGTAGCCCCAGTGTAGCCATAATGCCTACGCCGTAGACTCCCTACGCACTGCATAGGCTGCTTCCAATATTTAATTAACGACGTTAACACGTGAGTAATACTAAATTGACAAAAAACGTCTTAATGTTTATTCAAATAATAAATGC
Source organism: Morpho achilles (assembly GCA_947086495.1). Taxonomy (NCBI): domain Eukaryota; kingdom Metazoa; phylum Arthropoda; class Insecta; order Lepidoptera; family Nymphalidae; genus Morpho; species Morpho achilles. Next base: position 908,027 of record CAMTZB010000013.1, on the reverse strand, counting down.
TCTTATATCAACGCCGTTAATGTCGATATTGTGCTACGCCGTAGACTCCCTGCGCACTACGTAGGCATTACTAATAATATAATTATTGACGTTAAAAATGGTGATATATATATCTTTATATTTAAGTGAGTTAATCTTGTATATATATATATATATATATATTCCGGATCTCGGAAACGGCTCCAACGATTTTCCTGAAATTCAGCATGTAGGAGGTTTTTGGAGAGAAAAATTGATCTAGGTAGGTTTTATGAAAAAAAAATTGTTTTATCCCTATTTTTGGGCATTAAAAAACACTAACATTTATATTGAATTGAATTTTCGCCATTAACTGTCAAGTCGACGTAGCTTATTCGGTTAGCGGGCAGCCTCGAGAAATGTGAGTGCCAAGGATCGATCCCAACTAAATAATTCTTTTTTTCTTCTTTTATAGTTTTTTTTTGTAAAAAATTACCGAGCGAAGCTCGGTCACCCAGTATTATATATATATACGGTATATTTATGGAATCTCGGAAATAGCTGCAACCATTTTCCTGAAATTCAGCATATAGAGGGTTTTGGGGAAGAAAATCGATCTAGATGGATACGATTTAAAGTAAATCTTAAAAAATCCTTATATTCCTGTTTTTAGGCATTTAATAAATTTTAAAATGTAGAATTTAAAGCAAAGGGTTTTTTAACTGTCAAAGTAATGTTGCGTTAGCTGGTGGGAAAATCTTCGCAACCCGGTTTCGAATCCCACATATCATCGGAGCCTTCTTTTTATATCTTTTAAACAAATTACCGAGCAAGGCTCAGTCAGGTACTTTATATAAACTAGGAAACGGCTCCAACGATTTTCATGAAATTCATCAATTTCATTCCTGTTTTCAGGCACTGAAAAAATGTTAAAATGTAGAATAAAATGCAAGTGATATTTTAGCTGTCATTTTTAAAGTTATAATAGCTTAGTGTATAATAACAGGCGGACTAAAGAAGTCAAAAATGCCCCATATCGAGCCCCAACTGCTCAATTATGTTTTTACACATATATATAACCTATTATTTTACAAACATTTTTTCCCAATTTCATATTTTATATATATTAAATAAAATATTACGGAGTAAGACTTGGTGATTCAGGTATTAATTTATTAAAAGATAATGTCAAAATTTTTATTCAAAATATCTTATTGACGCATAGACTAGTCGTTATTTTGCCTACGCCGTAGACTCTCTACGTTCTACGTAGGTGTTACCAGTATGTAAATACATTATCAAAAGAAGTAATGAATTTTCAAATAGCTTCTAACTTACGTGTGGTATCCAGCTGATTGGAATAGACCACCATCTTTCTTAACAAGGTGTCGCAAATGGCTGCTAAGGTAAGTTGACCTGCCATGTGGTGTCCGGCTGAGTAGAATAGAACTAAAAAGAATGAGGGTGGCTCTTTCTTACTGAGGTGTCGTAAAAGACGACAAAAGTAAGTTAATGTCAAGCGGGCCAGTCGTAAAATACCTAGCCGCATCATGTTACAACATATTTATAACATGTTGTGACGACCTCACATGGGATAAGGTGAAGAGGATGATGTATATTACATGGATAATTATTTTGTCGCTGTATTTGGGTTGCTGTTTTTGCTACAAGAGTACACTTCTTGTATTCAGGAGTAATTCGTAAAGTTTTTGAGTTTTTATTTAAATATACAGTGGATGTAGACCCTAATGTTGTTTATTCCGCTCCATGTAGCTTCGGATTGAGCGTGGAATGCGGGTCCTGGGAAATGTACCGGACGGAATGTCCCTCCCTGTCGTACACCTCCCTAAACCTCTGTCAATATCGTAGAGTAAACAAAACTGTTTATATTGCTTGTTTGTTTACTTTTAGTGTATTACAACCCGATCAAATTGATTGCAGATTATATCTAAATAATATTAATAATATTACCTTTGTATTATGGACCTCCGTAGAGCCTAATTCTAATATACATATATTTACGGGCTGCTACGACCCTGTACGATCTTTGTTTGATAGATTGATAAATTGCGACGCTTAATTGATAGATTTTTTATTATAATAATGTAAAAGATAATATGATATATAATTTTGATATAAATTTAATACATGTTAACGCACATTATATACAAATATCTGGGTGACCGAGCTTCGCTCGGTAATTTTTTACAAAAAAAAACTTTAAAAAAGAAAATAACAATTATTTAGTTGGGATCGATCCTTGGCACTCACATTTCTCGAGGCTGCCCGCTAACCGAATAAGCTACGTCGACTTTACAGTTAATGGCGAAAATTCAATTCAATATAAATGTAAGTGTTTTTTAATGCCCAAAAATAGGGATAAAACAATATTTTTTTTACATAAAACCTAGCTAGATCAATTTTTCTCCCCCAAATCCCCGTGGTATTCCTATTATATCGTGTTATTGTATATAGTGTGCGTTAACATTATTAATTATTATTATAAATATAAATGACAAAATTAAAAACTTTCTTGGGGTACTCTAAGTAAACAGTGAAAGTTGTTTAAAAAATCTCTTATAATTAACTCACGATAACGACTTTTGTGTTCAAAAGTTCAGTCCAAGAAAAAATTTGTGCACTGATAAAAAAAGAATAAAGTTTCTTTTAAGTTTCATAGGTATTAAGTAGTTATCCGATAAACCTGTTTAAATATCTTCAAAACAAATTTTAATTTAAACGCCATTAAAAAGTACAATGTTACAATTAATTTGTTAATGAATTTGCAAACGGGCGATCGGAGTTATAAAGGGCAACGTGAACTGGGAACAAATTAAACTTTCCTGCCAGATTTGATTTTGACAGCTGCGTTTAATCCAACACACAGTTGTTAGGGTTCTGAGGAAGCGAGATTATTTGTACAGAACAGATATTAATCATTTAGTTAAACATAGAAGTTCTATTCTATCCTGTAACTTGCATACCCGCTCTGCTTTGTTGGGCTTAATTTAAAGATAGTAACTTAAACCTTGTAACGTAAAAAACGTATATTTATGTATTTTTATATTTATTTAAACATATTTATGTATATTTTATTATTTAAATAATAATTTAATCGTGCGTGCCCCTTTCTTCAAAGAGGACGAACAGCCTAGATATCTTTTATTTTATTTTTTTTATCTTTTTCATATCTAGTATTTTGTGTATTTATTTCCCCACGTATTGGGGTGCCATACCTGGGCTTAAGCCAGGTACCTTTTACCCCCAATCTCCGACCAGTGGCGGACAACAGCGGCCTCGAGTCCGTGCCCAACATCTTCGGGTCGACTCCACTCTTCGGGGCGCGTTCGCTGCACGGCCCACTCCGCTACTAGACAAAGCCAGGGCAGTACCTAGCGCGCACCTACCTACTTACGGAGCATAGCATTGACGGGCAGTAGACTCACGACCCAATAAAATTGTTGTTACCCTCTGGTGAGTCTTTTCTTCCACTCCCGGCGGGACAACCTTTCGAAAGAATTACCACAACCTTTTAGTAAAAACCGTACAAAAATTGGTTCAGTAGATTTTGTGAAAATCTGTCACATACAGATAGCTTTAATGGACATTTTTATATTATAATAAGTCACCCACTCTTGTATAATAACTCTTACTATTATACTCTAAAACTTAAGTAATCTAATGAACTAATAAATAATTCCAACTTGCCATTACAGTTTTACAGTACTTTAAAATAGATATTAACAAAAGACTGATACAGAGAGCCTACTATATTGACACTACATCATAATTGATAAGAATGCACGGATTTAGTTACTCTTCGTCCTTGCGGAAGATAGGAATGACGAAATGTAACTAGTTATAGGATTTATATTCTGAAAAGAAAAATCACCGATCTTCTTGCTGCTTCTTTTTGTTAGACGCAATTTTTTGAATCATTCAGTTGCAGATTCAAAAGTAATTGTAGAGGTTAATCCTTAAATAAATATATGAATTTGAACTATATGCTACTTATAATACTATATGCAGTGACAATCTCATTTAGTGGGTTGTACATCCGTGCGGTGCAGATCCAATATGGCGGCCGGAAGTCAGCCGGACCGGTCCTTCATTTCCGGCCTCAACTATTACAGACTGAATACCTTCGTTTATTCAAATCAACGTTCTGACATTTCTTTTCGATATCTTGTATTGACTGTCTCTAGTAAAAACGACGTAAGCGATTAAAAAAATATTATTTAATTGATAACAAAATTTACGGTAATAAAATTAATTTGTAATAAAAATATAGCAAATAAATTTTATTATTACTTTTGTATTATGGATCTCCGCAAAGTAACGCCTAATTCTATAAAATTTACGGTTCTAATTTGAATTCGGATTAGAAAATATTATTTCGATTATTTAAGATAGAATTTATCAAGTGGCATTGTTAAATTATTACATGTAATGAATGTAGAGTATGTATGCATATTATTATATACCACAAAACCTTTAAATTTTAAATGACCATTATTTATTTACAATTTGGCGTAATAGAACCCTGGATTAAAAATGTTAGAAATGCTCTGTTCCTTTGAAAATTTGGGACTCTTTATCTAGCCCTACAAACTCTTTAATCTTAAGTGAAAGTCCGTTTTCAATTTATTTCATCGAATAATCTGATTAAATAAAATCTTTGATCAAATTTTAAAAACGGTTATGTACTACTGTGAAACTGATTAAAAATGTAATAGAGAACAACTATAAACCTTTTGAAATCAATTTTTAAATTTATTCATACTCGTAGATGACGGTAAGAGGAATTTTATTTTATTTTATTTTTATTTATTAGGATAACCAACATGATTTACGGTAATTCTATAAAATATTCTACAAAGAACTTATTTAAATGTAGTATTGACTGGCCCGTTGGCGCAGTGGGTAGTGACCCTGCCTTCAGCTCCGCGGGTCGCGGGTTCGATTCCCGCTGAGGGCCAACATTTTCTACAAATGAATTTGTTGGTCTTTGAGCCTGGGTGTATATCTGTATTTAAGTATGTATTTAAAAAAAATATATAAGTATATATTCACCAGTTGTCTGGCACCCATAACACAAGTATTAAATTACTTTCTTTGGGGACGGACGACCGTATGTGTAAGTGTCCCATATAAAAAAAAAAAAGTGTTAATTGTACGTTACTATGGGATGTAATAGGGACTCGTATATTTAAATTTAAATTTATTACAAAATATTTATATAATACCAACCATAACAACATTCCGCCGTGTGGTATCCGGCTGAGTAGAATAGACCACCCTCATTTCTTACCGAGGTGTCGTAAAAGGCGTAAAAAACCTTTGTTCTCTGTAGATTGATATAATTAAAGTAACATTGTAAAGGTAGTCTGTTTATTGTGAAAATGATTGAGAAGCTCATTTTGTATTGTATTTATGAGATAACTTTTGATTGTGGTTTCTTTCATTAGAGAGAGCTTTTCCGAATTGATGTCTTATATCATCATTCTCCTGCTCTTATCCCACTTTAAGTGGGATCGGAACAACATATTTTACTTACTCTTGAAGATTATTTAGAAGATAAGAATGTGTGGATATAGCTCTCTTTGAACCTGTACAAGACAGTAACGACCTAATGTAAATAATATTAAGAATTATATTTTTAAAAGAGCAACCGCCGAGTTTCTTGCTGGCTCTTCTCGGTAGGAACAGCTTTCCGAACCAGCAGTAGAGTTGACGATTCAAAAGCACTTGTATACAAGTTTATTTGAATAAAGAATATTTTGAATTTGAAATTTGAATTTGAATTTGAATTTAAATATGTTGTTACATGTTTTGGTTTGTGATTTTACGAATGGCCGTCTGCTTGACGTCAACTTACTCACCTCAACTTAGTGAACCTTTTATGAGAAATGAGGGTGGTCTATTATATAGTGAACATGTGTAGTGCTTGTGTATTGTGGTGACGGTGATGGAGGTTTGTGCATGTGTATTAACGAATCCTGCATGTATTAGGCATGAAAACGGATTGTCCATTCTACATTTAGCATTACATATATTTTCTATTTTTACTTCATCGCGGATTTTAGCAAAATAATTTTATTATTACCTTTGTATTATGTACAGTTACAACAAACATCCAGGTAGTAAAAGCAAAAGGAGAATATAAATAGCAAAAAACAAAAACTGGTGACAATAACACATTATCTTCCTGCCCTTATCCCACTCTAAGTGGAATCGGCACAACATGTTATAAACATGCTGTCACATGATTTAGCTGCGTTTTTACGACCGGCCACCTGCCTGACGTCAACTCACCTCTGTCGTATTTTACGACACCTCGGTAAAAAAGAGAGTGGTCTATTCTACTCAGCCGGATACCACACGGCTGTGGTGACAACAACACAAAATTATGTAAATCTTAGTCGCCTTGTACGCCACCTCGGTAAGAAGAGAGGGAGGTCTATTCTACTTAGCCCAATACTGGGGATGTGAAAAAAATAATTTTTTTAAATAATTGATTTTTTTTTATAAAAAAAAATATTTTAAAAAATCATTATAATAATCATCCTCTTTTCTTTTTCAGACTTTTTTTATGTTTTTTTAGATAACACATTGTTATATGAAATCAATGTAGCTTAACTACACATTTTAATAAAATTTCACAAACAGCGCATCTGTTAATATTTATCGGTAGTTGTTCACTTTAATTAGCCTTTATTTTAATTAATTTTTTAATATTAAAAAAGCCAAATTTTTAAATAGTCAGAAAAAAAGCCATATTATTAATACAGCAGGGTCGTCTCGCTTACTCCCCTGGGAGTAGGCGGGGTACGGGCCTCGAGGCGTACCTCCTTGCCCGGGAAGTTCCTCGCGGGCACTTAAGCCCGGTTTGTGTTTAGGCCGTAGGCCGAGGTCACCTAGGTGACCTAAGGGATGTCTGGTTCGGTGGTGAGGTCTGGGAATGGTAGCTCCCAGACCTCAAAGTCTTCTTCAGGTGGTCCTAAGTCGGACGGTGTCATGATCGGGGGTGTCAAATCCGGTGTTTTTGCCCTCTCGCCCGTCGGGTCGTCCTCGTCGTCGCCGTCGTCATCCGCATCGGGCCGCGGAGACGGTGACCGCAGGAGCTCGCGAGGCAGGGAACGTCCATCAGGTGGTCGCGCATGGAGTGGCGCGATATTATTAATAGATTATTTCTGCTCCAAGTCACATCGCTACTGGATACTTCACGGCGCTTATCGGTTCATGAAAAAGGTAAACAATTTCAAATAAATGCTTTTCTCTTACCGCTTCTTGATTACACTATTTCCTGCAGTATCTTGTTAATAATGAATTCCAAAGATTAATTTACCGTTTACAAAGGACCGCTGTTACGAGTGATATCTGTTATAGTGAAATAATGAAATGAGAAAATGAGATGGTGAGATTGTGTTTGAAATACTGTTTCAATTATATTACAGATTGTTTCGCTAAATTACAAGATACAAGGTATATTGGCCCGTTGGCGCAGTGGGTAGTGATCCTGCCTTCAGCTCTGCGGGTCGCGTGTTTGATTGCCGCCGATGGCCAACATTTTCTAAAATGAATTTGTTGGTCTTCGAGTCTGGGTGTATATTTGTATTTAAGTATGTATTTAAGAAATATATAAGTATATATTCACCAGCTGTCTGTCACCCATAATACGAGTATTAAGTTACTTTGGGGACGGACGACCGTGTGTGTAAGTGTCCCATATATTAATTTAAAAAAAAAATTGTAATCATTTATCATTCAATCATTGTATACTAACAATTCAATTTTCATTCCTCCTGCCCTTATCCCACTCTAAGTGGGGGTTCGGCACAGAATGTTAAAAAAATGTTGTCACGTGATTGGGCTGCGTATTTTATAACCGGCCGCCTGCCTGACGTCAACTTACCTTAGTCGTATTTTACGACACCTCAGTAAGAAAGAGGGTGGTCTATTTTACTCAACCGGATATCACACGGTGGGTCAACTTACCTTAGTCGCCTTTTACGATACCTCTGTAATAAATGAGAGTGGTCTATCCTACTTGACCGGATACTTCGGAGTTCCGGATACGGAACTTATAGTAGCAATCTCTTATAGCAACCTACCTAAACTTAACGTAAATATAGTAAATGCATAACTGAATTAAGTAAATAAATACTTAATGTTAACAAAGTATTCATTTTTTATATTACATATCCTTTTTGTCCATAATTTGAAATATATCTATGCACGCTGTGTGGTATCCGGCTGAATAGAATAGTACCACCCTCAATTCTTACCGAGGTTCCGTAAAAGGCGACTAAGGTAAGTCGACCCACAGTGTGGTATCCGGCTGAGTAGAATAAACCAACCTCATTTCTTATCGAGGTGTCGTAAAAGGAGACTCAGGTAAGTTGATCCACCGTGTGGTATCCGGTTTAGTAAAATAGACCACCCTCTTTCTTACAGAGATGTCGTAAAATACGACTAAGGTAAGTTGACGTCAGGCAGGTGGCCGCTCGTAAAAACGCAGCTAAATCATGTGACAGCATGTTTATAGCATATTGTGGCGACCCCACTTAGAGTGGGATAAGGTCAGGAGGATGATTTGGACTATATTTATGTAAGAACGGTGACCAATAAATAAATAAAATAAAATACATTTAAAAAAAAAACCATTTTATCGGTCGAATGAAACGTGACAACTATTCCAAACGAACCTAACCTTTTGTAGGACATAGCCAATATTTATTGTCCAGTGATTTTATAGTCATTGTTATTTGAGCTAGCGTTTCGTCGATATTTTATATTGATGTAATAAAAAATTACCTAACAATATAGTGCAGCTGTTGACGTTCGTATAACATTTAATACAAAAGTAATAATGAAATTATTTCGCTATAATCCGCGAAGAATTTCTTCGCGGATTATAGCAAAATAATTTTATTATTACTTTTGTATTATGGATCTCCGCAAAGTAACGCCTAATTCTATAAATTATTCTTATAACATTTATTTGTTAACAAAAAAATCCTACACTTAAAATATTTGTATTATTAATAATCCCATTGTAATAAATATAAAACGTATGTACTCCGTTGCCATCCCGGACCGCGATGGGAAATCGTCAATACCCGCGCTTGTTTACAATAAAGTAAATAAAATTCAAAAATCTATTCTATGGCTATATCCGCAAGCAAATCTAAATGGCTGCAGTCACTAGCTTCACACACACACACACACACACACACACACACACACACACACACAAACGCGAATACACATGGACACACACACACAGGAATACACACGGACACACACACAGTTTAATAAATATGATCATATAAACTTTCTTACTTATAATATAAACTTACTTATAAATTTTATTTAATATATACAAATGTTCTTTAACATTAACATAATTGTGTCAAAGTGAGAAATAAGGTTGGCCTATTCTACTCAGCCGTACATCACGTGGCGAGTCTAGTAACCTTAGTCGCCTTTTACGACACCTCGGTAGGAAATGGGGATGGTAATAAGGTATTAAGATAAAAAACAAACAAATTAGTCATGACTCATACACTTTTACTTTATCAAAAGATAGAAAAAGAAAGAAAAAATATAAGCCTAATGTCCCAGTGCTAGGCAAATGTTTCCTCACTATGAGAGAAGAGAACTTCGAAAAATTATTCAATGTTACTAAGTGGTCGCTTCGTATTATCACCGTAGCCCCAGTGTAGCCATAATGCCTACGCCGTAGACTCCCTACGCACTGCGTAGGCTGCTTCCAATATTTAATTTACGACGTTAACACATGTAATACTAAATTGACAAAAAACGTCTAAATTTTTATTCAAATAATAAATGCCCATATAATATAAATGCCGTTAATGTCTATATTGTGCTACGCCATAGACTACCTACGCACTACGTAGGCATTACTAATAAATTCAAATTCAAAATATTCTTTATTCAAGTGGACTGTTTACAGTACTTTTGAATCGTCAAATGTTTTAAAGAAGCTACCACTGATTCGGAAGTTTGCTCTAACGTTAAAAATGGTGATCTTCAATATTTAAATGAGTTAACCTTATCTTAAACATTTAAATGAGGTAATCTTATGTATATATATAAATATATTTTCAGAATCTCACAAACGGCTCCAATGATTATTCTGTAATTCAGCATATAGAGGGTTTCGGGAAAGAAAAATCGATCTAGCTAGGTTTTATTTAAAAGAAAATTCATTATATCCCTGTTTTTGGGCATTTAATTAAATTTAAAATGTACAATTAAAAGCAAAGGATTTTTTTAGTTTTAAACGTAATGTTGCGATAGTAATTTTTTTAAATAATTTAAAAAAAAATATTTTTTAATCAAATTACCATGCAAGGCTTTGTCACCCAGGTAATTTATATAATCTCAGAAATGGTTCCAACAATTTTCCTAAAATTCATCATGTATTTTTAGCTGTTTTCAGGCACTGAAAAAACGCTAAAATGTAGAATAAAATGCAAGTGATATTTTAGCTGTCATTTGTAATTTAAATTAGTGGGTAACAGGCGGACTAAAGAAGTCAAAAATGCCCCATATCGAGCCCCACCTGCTCAAATATATTTTTACACATATATAACCTATTATTTTACATACATTTTTTCCCAAGTTTCATATTTTTTATATATTAAAAAAAATACGTAGCAACGCTCCTTCACCAAGGTACTGATTTATTAAAATTTAAAGTCAAAATTTTTATTTAATGTATCTTATTGACGCATAGACGTCGTTATTTTGCCGACGCTTTAGACTCTCTACGTTCTACGTAGGTTTTACCAGTATGTAAATACATTATCAAAAGAAGTAATGAATTTTCAAATAACTTCTAACTTACGTGTGGTATCCGGCTGATTGGAATAGACCACCATTTTTCATAACAAGGTGTCGCAAATGGCTGCTAAGGTAAGTTGACCTGCCATGTGGTGTCCGGCTGAGTAGAATAGAACTAAAAAGAAAGAGGGTGGCTCTTTCTTACTGAGGTGTCGTAAAAGACGACAAAATAAGTTAATGTCAAGCAGGCCGGTAATGCAGCCGAATCAACATGTTTATAACATGTTGTGACGACCTCACATTGGATAAGGTCAAGAGGATGATGATTATTACATGGATAATTATTTTTCGCTGTATTTGGGTTGCTGTTTTTACTACAAGAGTACACTTCTTGTATTCAGGAGTAATTCGTAAAGTTTCTGAGTTTTTATTTAAATATACAGTGGATGTAGACCCCAATGTTGTTTATTCCGCTCCATGTAGTTTCGGATTGAGCGTGGAATGCGGGTCCTGGGAAATGTACCGGACGGAATGTCCCTCCCTGTCGTACACCTCCCTAAACCTCTGTCAATATCGTAGAGTAAACAAAACTGTTTATATTGCTTGTTTGTTTACTTTTAGTGTATTATAACCCGATCAAATTGATTGCAGATTATATCTAAATAATATTAATAATATTACCTTTGTATAATGGACCTCCGTAGAGCCTAATTCTAATATACATATATTTACGGGCTGATACTATCCTGTCCGATATTTGGTTGATAGATTGATAAATTGCGACGCTTAATTGATAGATATTTTTTATTATAATAATGTAAAAGATAATATGATATATGATTTTCATATAAATTTGATACATGTTAACGCACATTATATACAAATATCTGGGTGACCGAGCTTCGCTCGGTAATATTTTACAAAAAAAAACTTTAAAAAAGAAAAAAACAATTATTTAGTTGGGATCGATCCTTGACACTCACATTTCTCGAGGCTGCCCGCTAACCCAATAAGCTACGTGGACTTAACAGTTAATGGCGAAAATTCAATTCAATATAAATGTTAGTGTTTTTTAATGCCCAAAAATAGGGATAAAACAATATTTTTTTTTACATAAAACCTAGCTAGATCAATTTTTCTCCATTCCAGTCCATTTATCGAGGAAGGCTATAGGCTATATAACGTCACGCTAAGATAAATAGGAGAGGAGCAGCAATAAAATTATTAATTATTATTATAAATTTAAATGACAAAATTAAAAACTTTCCTGGGGTACTCTAAGTAAACAGTGAAAGTTGTTTAAAAATCTCTTATAATTAACTCACGATAACGACTTTTGTGTTGAAAAGTTCAATCCAAGAAAAAAATTGTGACACTGATAAAAAAAGGATAAAGTTTCTTTTAAGTGTCATAGGTATTAAGTAGTTATCCGATAAACCTGTTTAAATATCTTCAAAACAAATTTCAATTTAAACGCCATTGAAAAGTACAATGTTACAATTAATTTGTTAATGAATTTGCAAACGGGCGATCGGAGTTATAAAGGGCAACGTGAACTGGGAACAAATTAAACTTTCCTGCCAGAATTGATTTTGACAGCTGCGTTTAATCCAACACACAGTTGTTAGGGTTCTGAGGATGCGAGATTATTTGTACAGAACAGATATTAATCATTTAGTTAAACATAGAAGTTCCATTCTATTCTGTAACTTGCATACCCGCTCTGCTTTGTTGGGCTTAATTTAAAGATAGTAACTTAAACCTTTCGGAAGAATTACATAACCTTTTAGTAAAAACCGTACAAAAATTGGTTCAGTAGATTTTGTGAAAATGTGTCACATACAGATAGTCAGCTTTTATGGACTTTTTTATATTATAATAAGTCACCCACTCTTGTATAATAACTTTTACTATTATACTCTAAAACTTAAGTAATCTAATGAACTAATAAGTAATTTCAACTTGCCATTACAGTTTTACAGTACTTTAAAATAACTATTAACAAAAGACTGATACAGAGAGCCTACTATATTGACACTACATCATAATTGATAAGAATGCACGGATTTAGTTACTCTTCTACCTTGTGGAAGATAGGAATGACGAAATGTAACTAGTTAAAGGATTTATATTCTGAAAAGAAAAATCACCGATCTTCTTGCTGTTTCTTCTTGTTAGACGCAATTTTTTGAATCATTCAGTTGCAGATTCAAAAGTAATTGTAGAGGTTAATCCTAAAATAAATATATGAATTTGAACTATATGTTACGTATAATACTATATGCAGTGACAATCTCATTTAGTGGGTTGTACATCCGTGCGGTGCAGATCCAACATGGCGGCCGGAAGTCAGCCGGACCGGTCCTTCATTTCCGGCCTCAACTATTACAGACTGAATACCTTCGTTTATTAAAATCAACGTTCTGACATTTCTTTTAGATATCTTGTATTGACTGTCTTTAATAAAAACGACGTAAGCGATTAAAAAAATATTATTTAATTGATAACAAAATTTACGGTAATAAAATTAATTTGTAATAAAAATAATCCGCGATTCATCGCGGATTATAGAAAATAAATTTTATTATTACTTTTGTATTATGGATCTCCGCAAAGTAACGCCTAATTCTATAGAATTTACGGTTCTAATTTGAATTCGGATTTGAAAATATTATTTCGATTATTTAGGATAGAATTTATCAAGTGATGTTGTTAAATTATTACATGTAATGAATGTAGAGTACGTATGCATATTATTTATTATATACCACAAAACCATTATATTTTAGATGTCCATTATTTATTTATAATTTCGCGTAATGGGACCATGGATTAAAAATGTTAGGAATTCTCTGTTCGTTCCAAAACTTGGGGCTCTTTATCTAGCCCTACAAACATTTTAATCTTTAAGTGAAAGGCCGTTTTCAATTTATTCCATGGAATAATCTGATCAAATAAAATCGCTGAACAAATTTTAAAAACGGTTATGTACTACTGTAAAACTGATTAAAAATGTAATAGAGAACAACTATAAACCTTTTGAAATCAATTTTTAAATTTATTCATACTCGTAGATGAAGGTAAGAGGAATTTTATTTTATTTTATTTTTATTTATTAGGATAACCAACATGATTTACGTTATTAATTCTATAAAATATTCTACAAAGAACTTATTTAAATGTAGTGTTAATTATACGTTACTATGGCATGTAATAGGGACTCATATATTTAAATTTAAATTTATTACAAAATATTTATATAATACCAACCATAACAACATTGTAAACTTAATTATTTCATGTACTTTAATAATTAAACTCTTTTAATTTAAAAATTAAATGTAATTTTTAAATTAAATTTAATATTATTTATATTTAATATTAAATTTAAATAAATTTAATATTTTCATTTTGTCTCTTACCAACTGTTTGTGATTTGTTGTTTTGTGTTTATCTGAAACTATTCGTCCGAAACTAATCATTTTAGAAACCAAGTGAGCTCACTTTATTTTTTTTTAATTTTATCTCGTGTAAAACTCTATCTAGTTTAATATTCTTTTAAATGAGTTTGAGAATAAACTTAAAATATACATTTTCAAAAATTTACAATCGCGAGCTAACTTAAAAAAGTTTACAAAAAGTAATAACGAAATTAGTTTATAGAATAAGAGTCACTTTGCGGAGATCCGTAATACATATGTATTAGAATTTTGCTATAAATATATAATTAAATAAACTTAATTGAAAATATATGTAGGTTAAAAATATTTAAGTTTAAAATGATAAAAAAGTTGTAAACGGAACGTAGTATTGAGTGAGAGAGACGAAAGAGGAAGTGAGGGATAAGAAGTAAGATGGCGTAAGTGTAAGATGATTGTAAAAGACGTGTTAACAATAAAGGTGATTAATTCAAGAAGTTTTTTTATTAATTAAGAAGCAACAAGCCAACAATCCATCCCCCGAGCCACCCCTACAGATTCTCGCCCGGGATAACACGGAAAACAAGAATTACAAGAATTACCGGCATTGCAAAGATCGTAATACAAAGATTGTTAAGACGAACCGCGTGGCTGACCGGTGTAAGGTTACGCACGCTGTTACATATTTTATGGTGTTATAAAATTTTTACGAAGATGATGGCTGGTAATGATTCAATTAACATGGGGGAAGGAATTTCAACATTTACAGGTGATGATGTGACATATTCTTCCTCTAAATGGGCACAGGATATTGAGGACAACGCAGAGATATTTGGATGGACGCCGCAGCAGAAATTAATTATAGCGCGACGATCGCTTATGGGCACGGCTGGTTTATGGCTTCGATCGGAGAAACCGTTCAGAACGTTTGATGATTTAAAAACAGCGCTACAAAGAGAATTTCCAGATTCTGTTAATGTAAAGGAAATGCATGAAATTATGAGTAAAAGGAAGAAACGTAAGGAAGAAAGTTGTTATCAATACATGTTAATAATGAAAGAATTAGGTAAAAGAGCAAAATTTCCCGACTACGTGGCGATACAGTACATTATCGATGGCATTCCAGATTATGAGTCGAACAAGATAATGTTATATGGCATTACGACATATTCAATGTTAAAAGAAAAGTTAAGCATTTATGATTCAGTGAAACAGAAAATTAAGCAACGCGAGCGGACAAGCAGAAATTATGAATCTGAGAAGCATTCTAGAGATAACGCTGAAAGCGGTAAGCGAATTCAGCGATGTTTTAAGTGTGGTGATAAAGGTCATAAGGCGGACGCTTGCAAAGATGGCGTCAAATGCTTCAAGTGTAATTCATACGGCCATATTGCAATTCATTGCAAGACATCAAACAGAGGTGTTAATATTACGTCACAGTTGGTTGGCAGTAATGAGTCCGAAGTTCTGGCCAATGAGATGCCGCAAGATTCATTATGCATTCGATCACAGTCAAATGTCAATGTTGGCAGTATTTGTCAAAGAGAGATTACGGGAATGGAACGAAGTAACGATTGTCTGTGGAAATCGCATCTGTCAAACGCCGATGTAAACAATATGGTGAACCGGGAAAGTATTCTAAGTTTTGAGTGTTATAGTGAAACTTCAAATAATAAATCGATAAAGTGCATTAAAATCGGTAATACGTTAGTAAATTGTCTCATAGACACAGGCAGTGATATAAATCTGATATCGTATGACTTGTTTACCCTGTTAAAAGGAAAGTGCTGTGATAACATTAAGTTAACGCTAGTTGGACTTGGTTCTTTTAAAGCTTATTCTATGGGTAAGTTCCATACTACCATTGAAGTTGATAATTATATTTATAGTACGTATTTTCATATTGTTCAAAAAGGCGTAATTCCGTATAATGTCATATTAGGACAATCTTTTCTTGCAAGTACAATAATTTTGATTGATAAGGGTGTAGTCAAAATCAGACCAAATTCATATGATAGTTCTTATCTTAACTGCTTACCTACGAGGACTGAAGATGTTAGTGACATTAGTAATATGCATATTCTGGAAGTTCAAAATTTAATTAACAATTATAAACCAAACAAAATTAAAGAGTCTCCTATTAAGATGAGAATTGTTTTAAAATATGATATTCCAGTAGTTCAACGACCAAGAAGATTTGCTATTAAAGAAGAAGAAATCATAAAGCAACAGATTGAACAGTGGCTAGCTAATGGTATTATAAGGCCAAGTTATTCTGAATATTCTAGTCCATTGGTGTTAGTTAAAAAGAAGGATGGTAACTTTAGAGTCTGCGTCGACTATAGGAAGGTGAACCAAAAAATGGTCAAAGATGAATATCCACTTCCAATAATAGATGATCACATTGATAAACTGAGTAAAGTTAAAGTTTTCAGCACACTTGATTTGAAGAATGCATTTTTCCATTTACCAATTGAAGAGGAATCGATTAAATACACTGCTTTTGTTACAAGTAGCCCTGAAGGTCAATTTGAATTTTTAAAAGCTCCATTTGGTCTTTCAATATGCCCCAAATATTTCATGAGATATATCAACATAGTGTTTCGAGATTTAATTTTACAGGGAAAAATTCTTATATTTATTGATGACCTTATAGTTCTAGCACAGAATGAACAAGAAGCGCTAGAGAGGTTAAGAGAAGTGTTAAGAGTAGCTGCAGAATATGGATTGGAAATTAATTGGAAAAAGACACAATTATTACAGAAATCAGTTAAATATTTAGGCCATGTCATATCAGATGGTACCGTGAAACCATCACCGGAGAAAACTAGAGCTGTAGAAAGCTTTCCAGAACCGAACAATTTAAAACAACTTCACAGTTTTATAGGTTTGACCTCCTACTTTAGAAAATTTGTTCCAAACTATGCTATGATAGCAAGACCACTCAGTGACATTTTAAAGAAGGGTGAATTTTATTTTGAAGATGAACAAAGGTGTGCTTTCAAGATGCTAAAATCTAAATTATGTTGTGACCCTGTTTTGAAAATATTTGATATTCAGTTAGAGACCGAATTACATACTGATGCATGTAAGTATGGATATGCAGCGATATTGATGCAGAAAGATCCAGCAGATGGTAATATGCACCCTGTCCACTATATGAGTAGAAAGACAACAGAATACCAACAGAAATGTAGTAGTTGTGAATTAGAAGCATTAGCAGTAATAGAAGGTGTGAAAAAGTTTAGGAAATATTTAATAGGAATAAAATTTAAAATTATTACTGATTGTGAAGCATTTCAAAAGACGTTGACTAAAAAAGATGTGCCACCGAAGGTTGCACGATGGATAATGTTTCTTCAAGATTTTGAGTATACAATTGTTCATAGAAATAGTGATAAAATGCAGCATGTTGACTCTCTAAGTAGATATATAGGAATTATACAAACAGAATTACTTACAAAAATAAGTCAAGCACAAGAAGATGATGAATCATTAATAGCAATAAGAGATATTCTCAAAGAAAAATGTCAGTATCAAGATTATGTTATGGAAAATGGTGTTATCTATAAAGGTGTAGAAAAGAAATTAGTAGTTCCAGAATTAATGGCTATGGAAATAATAAAGAGAACACATGGGTTTGGACATTTTGGAAAAACAAAAATAAAACATTTACTTGAAAAGGATTATTACATTAAAGGATTGGATACTAAAATTGAAAAAGTTATTCTTAACTGCGTACCTTGTATTCTTGCTAGTAGAAAAACGGGGAAGAAAGAGGGATTTATATATCCTATAGACAAAGGTGATCTACCATTACAGACTCTTCATTGCGATCATCTAGGTCCTTTGAACACAACAAAGAAGATGTACAACTATATAATGACAATTATAGACGCTTATACAAAGTTTGTCTGGATTTATCCTACAAAGTCAACAACTTCAAAAGAAACCGTTGAAAAGTTAAAACTGCATCAAAAGGATTTTGGCAATCCAGATAGGTTGATAACAGACCGGGGAACAGCATTTACTGGATCAGAATTTACAGAGTATTGTAGACAGGAAAATATTGAACACATTAAGATAACAACAGGAGTTCCTAGAGGAAATGGACAAGTAGAGAGAATGAATAAAATAATAATAGCTATATTGTCTAAAATGTGTGTTGAAGAACCAACAAGTTGGTACAGACATGTCAGTAAATTGCAACAAGCAATTAATGCTACTTACCAGAGGTCTATTAATACATCACCTTTTGAACTTTTAATGGGAAGAACTTTAAAGTCCAAAGAAGATTTAAATATTCTACAGTTATTATCAGAGGAAAATAGGAATCAATTTATTGAGAAAAGAGAAGAATTAAGAAAAGAAGCTAAGATGCAAATTTATAAGATACAAGAAGAGAATAGGCAAACTTTTAATAAGAAAAGGAAGGCAGGTTGTCAGTACAAAGAGGGAGATTTAGTTGCTATACAGAGAACACAATTTATTACAAATTCAAAAATAAAGCCTAAGTTTTTTGGTCCATATAAAATAATTAACAAATTAGGAAAAGATAGGTATGAAGTACAGAAAGTTAATAATAATACATAAGGTCCTAAGAAAACTACTACAGCAGTAGATTATATGAAAAGATGGTCACATGATTTGACTATTTCCTGATCTTTATTTTATATTTCAGTTTATTAATAGTAAAAAGCAAGTATTTACCATGTTTATTGGATATTTAGTTTCTGTTTAACACATCTATTTTGTTTGTATAAGTTTGTTGTTATTACTCTTATAAATTAAATTAAACTCTAGTTTAAAAAAATGTATCACTAAGATTGCTCTATTTTCAATTTGTGTAAAAGGTTTGTTTGATAATGTAAAAAAAATTATTACTACTCTATTTCTTATTACTCTATTTCATAAGATGTTTATAAAATGTGTAGTTAGTATAATAAATAAAAATAAGAAGTAAATTGTAAGAACATAAACTCTATTTTATAATTAATATATAAAATTTGATGTTTGTATAAGTTGTACAAAGATTATAAAATTCAGTAAAACATATGTAGTTTTATAGTCAGTCTGAGGGCAGACTGATTAGCAGGATGGCCGAGTTGTAGGTTAAAAATATTTAAGTTTAAAATGATAAAAAAGTTGTAAACGGAACGTAGTATTGAGTGAGAGAGACGAAAGAGGAAGTGAGGGATAAGAAGTAAGATGGCGTAAGTGTAAGATGATTGTAAAAGACGTGTTAACAATAAAGGTGATTAATTCAAGAAGTTTTTTTATTAATTAAGAAGCAACAAGCCAACAATCCATCCCCCGAGCCACCCCTACATATATATAATGTTACATGTAGAGGAGAATTTATAAAAACTCAAGCATAAACTTCCACCATAGTCGCCACAATACAAGCACTACACACGTTCACTATCAAAAACTCAACAATCGTTTGGCTCCGAAACCGAAGCATCATCAGAAGAAACTCCACAACAAAATCGTAAAATTGAGATTTTGTCATGGAGCCTATCTCTTGACGGTTACGGGGCAAACGATTGTTATGTTTGTCGGCCTGAATATGTGTTGTGCTTTTGTACAGTGCTGTTGGTGGTGGTTTCTTGTGATACATGCGGTAATTAATCCTGCATGTATAAGGTATGAGAAGGATTTTGCTTACTACACTTAGCATTACATAAATTTTCATAACAAACGCGGAATATAGCAAAATAATTCTATCATAACTACTATGTACTATGAAATTCCGCAAAGTAACGCCTACTTCTATAAATTATTTTACGACACCTCGGTAAGAAATGAGGGCCATCTATTCTACTCAGCCGGATACCACACGGCTAATAAATTATTTAATCAACTTAGCTGTAATCCGCAATAAAAAAAAATACATGGGTTATCATAATTTATGCCTGTAGGATTAATAAACCGCACAAACTATGAATCACCAAAACCGCACTACACTGATTGCAAACATTCATTGACATAATTTCAACGACCGGAAGTTTGCTGGATAGTATCGTGGAGTCTATTTCCTGACGATATTTCGTTTGCAGTAATGCTGCGGCTACATTAGCGGGCGAAGGCGTATTGACGCGTTCTCGTGTAACACGCACACACTATACTCTTCTCTACATTAGGCAGGCGAATTCTGAAAGCGGCATACGGCGTATATTCATTTTCTAGTTTTGTGCATCCGAAACGATCAGAATCTTTGCATTATATGTCAGTTAACTATTATTAATGATTTATTGAAGCAGGCGTTACTTTGCTGATTTCCATCATCATCTTCCTGCCCTTATCCCACAGTAAGTGGGGTTGGCACAACATGTTATAAACATGCTGCCATATGATTTGGCTGCGTTTTTACGACCGGCCGCCTGCCTGACATCAACTTACCTCAGTCGTATTTTACGACGCCTCGGTAAGAAAGAGGGTGGTCTATTCTACTAAACCGGATACCACTCGGTGGGTCAACTTACCTTAGTCGCCTTTTACGACACCTCGGTAAGAAATGAGGTTGGTCTATTCTACTCAGCCGGATACCACACGGCGGGTCGACTTACCTTAGTCGCCTTTTACGACACCTCGGTAAGAAATGAGGGTGGTACTATTCTATTCAGCCGGATACCACACGGCGTACTTTGCTGATTTCCATAATACAGAAATTACTATAGAATTATTTTGCTGTAATCCGCGTTTGTCGCGCGTAGATTTAAGCAAAATAATTATATTGTAACTTCTGTATTATTTATTTCCTTAAATATTTATGTACACTAAAAATGTCAGAAAAGCATTATTTATAAAAAAAGTGTACAAAGGTCAACTTATCCTTAAGACAAAGGTCTCTGCCTGCTAACTTACAAAGTAAGACAATTTATAGACTTTTTTTATTACACTTTTATGAGTATCATCATCCTCCTGCCCTTATCCCACTCTAAGTGGGGTCGGCACAACATGTTATAAACACGCTGTTACATGATTTGGCTGCGATTTTACGACCGGCCGCCTGCCTGACGTCAACTTACCCCTGTCGTATTTTACGACACCTCGGTAAGAATGAGGGTGGTCTATTCTACTAAACCGGATACCACACGGTGGGTCAACTTACCTTAGTCGCCTTTTACGACACCTCGGTAAGAAATGAGGTTGGTCTATTCTACTCAGCCGGATACCAAACGGCGGGTCGACTTACCTTAGTCGCCTTTTACGACACCTCGGTAAGAAAAGAGAGTGGTACTATTCTATTCTGCCAGATACCACACGGCGTACACTTTTATGAGTATATGGTAGGAAATAATATGAAAGTGACACTAAAGAGGAGATGGTGGATCACTATTCACAGTAACCGGACGTCAAAGTCCGGACAACACTGAAGTGACATAGGTGTGGTCACTCAAACGAATATTATCGTGGCAAATCCCTTTGATGCGCACAAGGTTATCGACAATGGCCCCGCCGCGAATACACCGCAATGCAACGATGTACCCGGCTACATACATTGCCGTAACCGGAATATTCGCCATAGCCCGCTAATGTAGCCCCAGCATAAAACCATCAGTTAGATTGTTTTTGTGAATGCTTATATCGCATGTGTAAGGTGCTTCCTTGTAAAGTGACGAATATATAGTGAATAATCAGACAGTTTAATATTAAATTAATAGATAATTATGATTTTTAGATTAAAAAATTAAAATAGCATTATTTAAAGCATCATAAACATCATTCTCCTACCCTTATCACATTCTAAGTGGGCACAACGTGCTATATTGTTACATGATTAGGCCGCCTGCCTGACGTCTACTCACCTTAGTTGCAATTTGCTACACCGAAGTATGAAATGAGGGTGGCCTATTCTAATCAGCCGGATACTACACGGGTACAAATAAAAAATAATTGTAATTAAAAATAATTAGTTTGTAGTAATTGGTGCTCGGGGTTTGACCCTGTGATCGCCTGGTCAGACGATGTCACCATTCGGCAATGACAGCTTAAAACCAATTACACGACACAAAAACATCTGCAATGCCTTTTATGTAATTTAATTTATCGAAACGATGCATATAGCGTGAATGGAAAACATAATTACAAAAAGTAATTATCTTTGACCGTAATAAACATCACTTAACGGTACATTTAATTATATGTTTTATTTAGCACAAATTAGTATTAAAGTGACCTAATTCAAAAAAGTTGCTTTGTTAACTTGCAATACAGTCTAGAAATATTTTTAAAAGAGAAACCGTCGAGTCTCTTGCTGGTTCTTCTAGATAAGAACAGCTTCCCGAACCAGCAAAGAGTTGATGATTTAAACTTAATTGTTTACAAGTTTACTTGAATAAAGAATACGAGTAGGTACTTGTATCATATATGTATGTAACTTTATACAAAAGTTCCTTTTTCAAGGGTTTCTTTTTATTTGTATTGGTTGCTTGTTGATTTTTTTTTAAATTTATACTGTTTTTATGTTAAGGTGTGTTGAAGAATGAAGATTTATAAATAAATAAATAAATAAATAAATATTTTGAATTAAATATAAACGGAGTTTAAAACATATAGGAAATCATTTTGCCGAGTTTGCTGGCTCTTCCTCGGTAGGACCATTTTCCCGACCCAGCAAAGAATTGACGATTTAAAAGTCAATTTGAATAAAAAAATATTAGAATTTGAATTTGATAAATCTCGTGAGACGGACTCCAGCCAAGGTTATCAGTATTTGTCATCTTATTCCTTGCAGTAGTTATTTCTTGAGACCTTGATCTTTCTTGGCTAGCAAGCTGGTTTACAATTTCAAGGAGGATTTATTCGAATTCCCCCTTCGCTGTTTGATAGTCCTGGAGGCAGTTGTAACATATCTTGTGTGGCGAAGACTAAAGGCAATAGTTATTATAAATAACTCCGCAAAACTAAGACGTAAAACTCAGTACTTAGTTCCCAAAAAGTCATATTTAATTTTAGATTGTTGTAGTAGCTTCCTGTTCTTAGTGTAGTATACCTAGTGTTTTCTGTAAGTTCAAGTATATGAGCCTAGACCTACTACCAATGTAGATTGGCTGGTGGCTGGCGTACCAGTCAGGTATTTTTTGATTTTGACGAACACGACATCAATTAAGTAAGTAAATTGTAAGCAAAAAAATATTCTAAATAATTCATAGTGGTTGTGGGATTGAGGCTACTTACCATTACAGAGAATTAAAAGTCTAATAGCACAGTCGTCACACTTTTAGTTCTAAAACTATCTAGGACTGAAAGAAATTACAAAATTAGATTTTGTTTTTTTGTTTGATTGAATTTAGTTTGATCTGTAGCCTACTAAGATTAATTATAGATCTTACACAATAATCTTAATATTTAACGTGATATAACTTTTTCACTTTTTTTTTCACGGCGTTAAGCACGGATATCAGTATCACAGATAATATTTTATCCCTAATTCGAAATACTAAAGATGTATTTTTAATTAAAGAGATACGTTGATTTTATTTATTACTTTATTAATTTAGTCATAAAAGTAATGAGAAGATTATTTTGCTAAAAATACGCATTTTTTTAGAAAATCTATTCAATGCTAAGCACAGGGTTACTAATCTTTCATTTATAAGGTATGAAAAGATGCTTTCCACACTTAGAATTATATAGATTTTCTTATAAATGCATATCATTAGTACCTGGGTGACAGACTCTTGCTCAGTAATTTTTTAAAGAGATATAAAATAAATAAAGAAGTCGCCGATGACATGTGAGGTTTGGAATCCGGGTTTTAATGTTTTTTGGTCCGCCCGTTACCCATCGGCTATCGCAACATAACGCTTGACAGCTAAAAAATCCTTTGTTTTCAATTCTACATTATACCATATTTTTAATGACCAAAAACAGGGATAAAACGAATTAAAAGAAAACCTAGCTAGATCGATTTTTCATCCCCAAAACCTCTTGCATACTGAATTTCAGGAAAAATCGTTGAAGCCGTTACCGAAATTCCGAAAATATATACATATATATAACATACAAGATTAATTCATTTAAATATTAAAGATGAGAAGATTATTTTTCTACAATCCGCATTTTTTTGTAGAAAATCTATTTAATATTAGTAATCACACTGTTACTAATACTTTATGTATAAGGTATGAAAACGGATTGTGATATCTACACTTAGCATTACATATATTTTCTTATAAAATGCGTATTAAAGCAATATAATTATATCATTACTTAGTAGATTTAAAACTTGCGCGATTCATACTGATTATTAAATAAACATACGGGTCACATCGCGTTATAATCGATTACCTTTGTATAAGGTTCTACGTTTCGGCAGAGTTGCATCCACCGTGGTCACGAACTGATCATGACCATATTATTACTTGTATACTATGAAATAGCATACTAACACTTAATTCAATAAATTAATTTTAGTTATATTATAACTATTATAAATTAATTTTAGTTATATATTACTTTTTCCACCCTCTCTTAGACTATGGGATTAGAATTGAAAAATGGCCCGGACGGGTCCAAAATTTTAATAAGGGCTCTACCCCGCTATGAATATATTTTTAAATGCGTAGCAGAATTCCAGAAACGAAATTGAATCGTCCTCAACGGAGGAGCCATTTATATCTTGTTTTGAAGAAAACATCTGCTTATTGGACGGCTAAATTCGTTTTGGGGTCGGAATATTTAGACTAATTTAGATTAATAAATATAAATTGAGACTCTGGGGCCATGGAGTCAAAGTGCAAAAATTTTTTTATCTGTTTTAACACCTCGGTTAATTGCCTCTTCAGGTGACAAGGCTGGCTCCTTTTTCGCACAAAGAATCAGCTTAGCGATTCAGCGCGGAAACGCTGCCAGAATTCTTGAGACCATTCCACGTGGGCATGATTTGTATAGTCCTAGCGTGTAAGTAACTTAATATAGATATTCTTGTACATTTTTGCTGTAAATAAAAAAAAATAAGTATAAATTATCCTCCTGCCCTTATTCCACTCTAAGTGTCGGCACAACATGTTAGTAACACGTTGTCACATGATTTGGCTGCGTATTTTACGACGTGACGTCAACTTACCTTAGTCGTATGTTACGCTACCTGGGTAAGAAGAGGGTGGCCTATTTTACTCAACCAAAGACCACACTTGGTGGGTCAACTTACCTTAGTCGCGTTTTACGAAACCTCACACATACTATACACACATACATACTATACACACACATACATATTACTCACACATACATACTATTAACGCCGTGTGATATCCGGCTGAATAGAATAGTACACCCTCATTTCTTGCCAAGATGTCGTAAAGGGCAACTTGGGTAAGTCGACTCGCCGTGTGGTATCCGGCTGAGTAGAATGTCTATTCTACTCTCTAGTCTCTAGTCTATTCACTCATTTCTTACCGAGGTGTCGTAAAAGGCGCCTAAGGTAAGTTGACCCACTGTGTGGTATCCGGCTGAGTCGAATAGATGACACTTTTTTTTACAGAGGTGTCGTAAAATGCGATCAATTTAAGTTGACGTCAGGCAATCGTAGCCAAATCATGTGACAACACGTTTATAACATGTTATGCCGACACCACTTACATACTTTTATAGGGATAAGGGTGGGATAATGATGTGAAGATCAGCGTTAAATTCAAAAAAGCTGTGACACATAGATAGATAGACAGATCTACCCATAATATTACTGATTCTGAATTTAAGCAAATGGAAAGCTAGAAAATGCTATTTAAATGAGAAAACTCAGACAAATGCAAAGTTATAATTATGTCATACATCAAAAGCTTCGGACTAAATAAAACTAACTTTATCACATAAATCACAGATCATAATGCACTTTATACAAATACAATAAAGCTCAAATTCACATGGCAGCCCAGTCTTCTTTGTACATATAAATATCTATATCGTTTTGTCTTCAGGAAATTGTGTTTCATTTATATGTAAATAAAGTCTATTTTTGCTAAAACGTAGGTGAGGCTTTCGTTTTTCTCAGGGGCGCTTCTTCGGGAACATCACAAGGCCTCAAACCTTGATTCTTATGGTACCAGAGGATAACCAGCAAGCAGATAAGGCACAGAAGTACGAAGAAAATCAGCATGAATACAAAATATAACTGAAAAAGAGAAAACATTGTTTGTGGGCGTCGCTATACATATATATATATAAAAGAAAGTTGGTGTTAGTTACACTATTTATAACTCAAGAACGGATGAACCAATTACGCTGAAAGTTGGTGGAAAGGTGGCTTAGAATCAGGAGACGGACATAGGACTTTTTATCCCGTTAGACCGCATTTATTTTATCCCGTCAAGTCACTATAAAACGTGGTATAACAAAATCGACTATGACATTGAATAACAAAACATAAATGACAGCTGTACCTTATTTTGTCTTTGGTTAAGTGTGGTAAAAAATGTGACAATTATCAAAACAATAGCTAAACTTCACTACATAGTATAAAATAAGTCGCTTTCTCTGTCTGTCCCTATGTCCCTATATCCCTATGTATGCTTTAATCTTTAAAACTACGCAAAAGATTTTGATGCGGGTTTTTTAATAGAGAGTGATTAAAGAGGAAGGTTTATATGTATAATAACATTCAATATAGAGTAGAGAAATACTGTAATTTTTGAGGTTTCTAATGTGATTACGCTTACATTGAAAACGCAGGCTGAATCTTACGAGATTTATCAAAATTATGTACTAAGTATTTGTACACAAGTCTACAGGAAACTCCGCGATGGTATATGTCTATCTCTTATGGATAACCCACAATAGCATTTTTTTGATATTTTCTTTTTACGAAAAATAATGCCTAATTATCGAAGCAATTTTATACAATACAGCATTAATCCTTATTCAATTAAGTACCTTAAATAAATTGTTGATTTAATATAGATCAATATGGCCGTTTACAGCATGTAATTTAAGTGAACATTTTCGGAGATATTACAGATTTAAAATGCCGCGAGATTGAGTGACTGTAGTGTGTCAATTGTCAAAACAATTTTTTTCCTGAATTGATATTTTGAACATAGAAGTAGATATCGTCAATTATAAGACATTTCGAATAACTTCCATAGTTAACTTAGTGTACACAAGGTAAGCTTTCAATTTTGCCGTTTTCATAATATTTTTTATTGCTGCGCCACCCCTATTCATCTTAGCGTGATGTTATATAGCATATAGCCTTCCTCAATAAATGGACTATCTTACACTTAAAGAATATTTCTAATCAGTCCAGTAGTTTCTGAGATTAGCGCGTTCAAACAAACAAACAAACTTTTCAGCTTTATATATTAGGATTAGTATAGATGACACATTACGCCGTGTGGTATCCGGCTGAATAGAATAGTACCACCCTCTTTTCTTACCGACGTGTCGTAAAGGCGACTAAGGTAAGTTGACTCACCGTGTCGTATCCAGTTAAGTAGAATAGACCACCCTCTTTCTTATCGAGTTGTCGTGACTAAGATAAGTTGACGTCAGGAATGCGGTCGGTCATAAAATACGTAGCCAAATCATGTGACAACATGTTTATACCATGTTGTGCCGACCCCACTTAGAGTAGGATAAGGGCAGGACGATAATGATTATAGGTGACACATTTAAGACTGGCTTCCCTCCTCCAATATAATAACTGTGTGACATTTTGTTGTAACTATGACATGAGTCTGTTATGGCATTTTATATTGGAGACACATAAAACACAAAACTCACACCAAAATACGCGAAAAGAGTTCCGTAAGGAGACATGGTGTCTATGTTGTTTCCAATGGGATACTGAGGTCGGAGATAGCGTCACGGGGCAGCGTGCCAATTTTTCCATGCTTTCCCCGTGAAAGTTAGCCCTAAGTTATTTTGTTGATTGTTTTATTAGTTCAGTAGTATTGAAGCTTTTATAAAAAACTTGAAAGCTCTAAAATTTTATTATACTACATAACTTACCTACCTAAATATTATAAAACAACCCCCCCCACATATGTACGTGCATTAAACATACATTTTCATGCGGTTTTCCTCATTACCCAGAGCGATTGTTAAGGTATGATTTTTGGTTTTATCATTATCATCTTTTTCCTGCACTTATCCTATTAAGGTGCTCATTCGGTATATAATATACAAGCAATTATAAGTGGCTCCGCTTTCGTTGGTAAGATTAAAACCGTAATATAGTGTCTTGCTAATCATAAAAGTGAGTCAACATTTAAAGCTAGATATATGCTGTCGCAGACTTTTCTTTTGCACTTTTAAAGGGGAACAATTTTGTTATACATGATTTTTGAATAACTATTACCGTTTACTCAGCGCACGCAAGGCAAGCTTTAAATTTTGCTGTTTTCGTAATATTTTTTATTGCTGCTCCTCTCCTATTCATCTTAGCGTGATGTTATATTGCTTTTTATCCTTCCTCGGTAAATAGACTATCTTACACTAAAATAATTTTTCAAATCGGTTCAGTAGTTTTAAGATTAGAGCGTTCAAACAAACAAACTCTTCAGCTTTATATAGTATAGATTCTACCAATCGTGCGATGCCAATGAAATATATCAATAATAGTAAGTTGCAATCTTCGCCAACAAATACCGACCCTCAAATTGATGTAAGAGGAAATTTTTCTCATTAAGAATATCGTAGATTGGTAAATTATCGGAGTCAAGGCACGTAGACAACTTGCGTGTTTAGTAAAAGTAATAATTGACTTACTTTCTTTAGGTTTTGGTATTGAAACCTACTTCTTTTGGATCAATATTCTATTGCAAAGAGGTAGGAGATTACCAAGATGTTATGCCAATGTCATAGCCTAGTGGTGAGGTTTCCGGGGTTAAAATACCATCTGGGTTCAAACCCGGGCAGGCCTGTTTTTTGGTGTATATCAGACAGAGATTGTTGTTGTTTTTTATTTGTTTAAGTAAAAATATAAAGTGTATTTATTAAATCAACAAATCAATTCATAATGATCAATGAATTCAATACATTGGTCATTATGAATTGAACTACCATATTTTCTTCATTCATTTATGTAATGTTTTATTTATGCATTGTTTTATTATTTTGTTTTTTCTGTTGACGTACGATGATAGCAGTTGGTGACCTCTGAAAATCAGCGTCGGTAGTGATTGATCACGACCGACAAAAGCTGAGAGGTGACACCAATTTGGGGCATCACACTATGCAAGTTAGATTTTGTTAAGTAGATTTTTTTTTTTTAGTTTTAATATATTATGTGTGTTATTATACTTGTGTAGTGTGTTGTTACGAATAAAATTACTTTTCTTTTCTTTTTCTTTCTTTCTTTCTTTAGATTGACTTGCATTGAAGACTTGAAATTATCTTTATTGTCATAACTTATATTTGCACAAGATGTCAACACGACATGGGTGGGAAAGACAATAGACAATTATAAGATGATAATTATGCCATAGACTATCTACTCATAGAGCAACAAGGATATTTTCTGTTAAATCCTATATGTCTTAATTGATATTTGAAATTTATCACACGCTTTTCGGTGAAGGAAAACATCGTGAGGAAAACTGAATATGTCTAGAGAATTCAAGGGATATGTGTAACCTACAAATCCGCATTGGAGCAGCGTGGCAGGTCTTAGTTCAAACCCTTCTCTCCAAAAATGTAGAGGGGATGCCTATGCCCAGCAGTGGGATAATAACAGGCCGGTACTTTTGTGCTACTTAAGAGATTTCCAAAGATTTATAGAATAAAGCGTTACTTAGCAGAAGTCCATAATAACATATATAAGAACTGTAATATTGTTTTGCTATTTTATTTAATTTTTTTTCTGAATACCTATGTAATATTATTTTCATTTTTTTTGTAAATTTTGTTAAAATATTTTTTCTCTTTCTTTCTATAATATACTCTACTATTATTTACCGTGTTTATACATTTATTTACTAATCTTTATAAATCGTAAATCGCTTCGCGATTTTGTCGTAGAGTCTATCACTTTGTGATGCTTAGATTATTTGATATGAGATTGTGGTATTGAATGTGTTGCTAGTGGTTTGCATTGCATTTTTATATGAATTCCTCATGTAAACAATTTTTTTTCCGAAATCAGTTCAGTAGATACAAAAGTAGTAATAAGAAATAAGAAATAAATATATGGGACACTTACACACACGGCTGTCCGTCCCCAAAGTAAGTAACTGAATACTTGTGTTATGGGTGACAGACAACTGGTGAATATATTATTATAATTTTTTTAAATACATAAAAAAGTAAAGTAAGTAACGGCCTGTTACTATCCCACTGCTGAGAATAGGCCTCTTCTCTCTGTTTTTTTGGGAGAGAAGGATTGGAGCTAAGACCTACCACGCTGCTCCAATGCGGATTGGTAGGTTACACATACCTCCAGAATTCTCTAGAGATATGCAGGTTTCCTCACGATGTTTTCCTTCACCGAAAAGCGTGTGATAAATTGCCATTATCAATTAGACACATAAGTTTTAAGTGAAAAACTCATTGGTGTCTGCCCGGGTTCGAACCCGTGATCGTCTCTAAAGATTCACACGGTCGCACCGCAGGGCCATCACAGCTTTAAATACATACTTAAATACAAATATACATTCAGGCTCAAATACCAACAAATTCATTTATAGAAAATGTTGGCCTTCGGCTGCAACCGAACCCGCGACCCGCGGAGCGGAGCAGCAGGGTCACTATCCACTGCGCCAACGGGCCAGTCATAATAAAATAATCATAGTCACAACAAAATAAAATAATTTTATAATTACTTTTGTATTATGGATCTCCGCAAAGTAACGCCTAATTCTATAAATTAATTTAGAAGATTTTGATAAAATCGATCACAGCTTTTGGGGATTAAAAAAAAAAAAAAATATAAATATAGATTGTGAATTTTGTACTTTACTTAGTTTTATAGTTTGCTGTGTGAATATTGTAAAAAAAAGAAATTTCACGGTCGATGCAGCGCTTTTTTTTAATCCGATCGCTACGATTGAAACGTATTTTGGAGTGGATAAATGGATCTGCCGGACCATCTCGAGCGGAGACACGCTCTGATGGATGAGCCGATTCAACCGTAGATTTGAAAACTGCTCGAATTTCATTTTCAATATCAAAATAAAGGTATTTTTGGATGCAATGGGTCTCATAGGTGCAATTCTGGCATCTTGGCCTTTTATTTTTAAAACCAGAATTGAAATTAGTCTACAAGAAAAAAATAAGATTTTTTACTTTATATATATAAATTTTCATGTTGTTCCGTAGAATTAGCACAAACTACTTTTCTTTTCATTTGCAATATAATATAATATAATATATAAAACGTAGCTCCCTACGATCACCAAGCGCCATCTAGCGCGCAACACCAGTCGCCTCCGATCTCTCAAGGGAAGTGCATCTTGGCGGACGCGCACGCATTTTACATAAAATTACACATACACATTACATATTTTTACAATAAATTCGATAATCCAGCACAAAGCTTAAAATCACCAAAAGCCTATGGATATATACATATAAAAAAGGGGATCCCCGAGGAAGATAACTCTGGAATAAAGGTGAGTTACGCTTTATCTTCCTTCAATAGATTCATTATTCAATTTCTCAAACACATGTAATTTGATCTCACTAGATTTCATTTAAATGGACAAAAAAATCGTTTTCCCCTTTTTTATCACTGTTTACAGGCACTGAAAACAGTGATAAAATATTTCATGACAAAATTCAGGACATAGGGTCCACGATAAAATTGCAAAGCTGCTAATTTGCGATTTTGCTTTGCTTTTTCTTTTTCTAATTTTCTTTTTTGGAAGAAAACGGAGTTTACACTCAAATGACCATTACTAGGTAGTAAGAAAAAGCCTAGTTATAGTAACACTTATTTGTAAAAAATAAATTACTTAAAGACAGTTTAAACTAAATTAAAAAATTAATAAATCTAAAATTGAAAAATATTTTGAAATAGCAATCGATAGTGGCTCGGCCCGCGTGGATAGATTAAAAAACTTAATAGAGTATTTTGATAACCATAAAAATGGTTAAAGTGGGTTAAATTTAAAAGTTAGACATATGCTATCGCAATTTTTTATTTACATCTTTTAGAGGGAAAAATTTTGTAATACATGGTATTTTAACGTTTACTTAATGGGCGCAAGATTATCTTTAAATTTTCCCGTTTTCGCAATAGTTTATATTGCTGCTCCTCTCTTATTCATCTAAGCGTAATGTTATATAGCTTATAGCCTTCCTCGATAAATGGACTATCTTAAACTTAAAGAATTTATCAAATCGGTCCAGTAGTTCCTGAGATTAGCACGTGCAAACAAACAAACTCTTCAGCTTTATATATTAGTATAGATTTCATAGAAAAAATATAAAATCGACTCGCACCAGAAATAGTAAGTTTACCGTAACAACAAACTGCCCTCTCGACTTTAATTAAATCGAAAGTTTTACGACACAAAATACGACTTTAGTTCGAAATCCGAATTAAATTCAAAAAAATTTAATTGCGAATTCCTTGTTGACGGACAATCATTTGACATCGCAGAACAGAGGTAAATCGTCACGAATTCGTAAACCGACAACCTTTTTTATTTATAAAAACGTAATTAACGCCGATCTTTCAAATTAAAAATATTCTTTATAAAAAAAACTTGTTAACAAGTGCTTTTAAACGTCAACTCTACTGCTGGTTCGGAAAGCTGTTCCTACCGAGAAGAGCCAGCGAGAAACTCGGCGGTTGCTCTTTTAAAAATATAATTCTTATTACTAGTTACATTAAGTAAATTTAGTTTATTTATTTTCCTTTATTTCTTCTGCCCTTATCCCACTCTAAGTGGTGTCGGCAAAACACGTTTTTTTCTTATATTCTCTTATATCATTTGTATACTCTGGCGCTACTCCTTTTACATGTCTGTCATACTTCACACAATCCAACCATCTCTATTTAGGCCTCCCGCTAGTCTCATATCCAACCATATTCATATTTAATTCAAATTCATTTTTTTTTATTAACAGCATAAATGTACAAGTTATATCTATCTTAAACTACTAACACGTTAGGACTATACAAATCATGCCCACGTGGAATGGAAGAAACCCAGCTGGCAGCCTTTGCGCGCTGAATCGCTAAGCTCATTCTTTGTGCGAAAAAGGAGCCAGCCCTCTTGTCACCTGAAGAGGCAATTAACTTTCACTCCGTGGCCCTAGGATCTCGAATGCAAACGGCACAAATATATAATTCTCGATGAGAGATGCATACTCCCGCCGTTTGCCGTATTCGGCAATTTCCGCCGCAGCTTCAGGTCTTGACGCTGTTTCCTTAAATTAAATTGATATAATTCTTTATTCAAATTGGCTTTTACAAGCACTTTTGAATCGTCAAATTACAATGAAGGTACAACTGGTAAAGGTGCTCTTGCCGAGAAGAACTAGCAAGTAAGTATCAAGTAACCAAAATTAAGTATTTCAATAATGTATTTCAAAATTAAGCCATGAACCATGCCTACATAAGTAAAATAAACAACCTTCACTTGTTTTTTATAATTTACGGGTGCCTATTTAGAACCAGTACTTTAATTTCAATTAAAAACCCATTTATGTTTTCTCGTTGCTGCCATTATTAAAGGTAACATATTTTTCCACTAACATTTAGCCTGGCATTTTAAATGCAATGTCGGGCTACACGTGTGATACTTACGTTAATGTCATTCTAATGCAATATATTTTCCGGGAAACATCAAAGAAAGCACTTTTTTCGCGAGCCTGTAATATATTCGTCTAATATACATTACGCTTTACTTACTTTAGGACACTTTTGTCGGGTCGGCACAACATGTTACAAACATGTTGTCATATAATTTGGCTTCGTATTTTACGACCGGCCGGCTGCCTGACGTCAACTTATCTTAGTCGTTTTTTACGACGCCTCGATAAGAAAGAGGGTGGTCTATTCTACTTAACCGGATACCACACAGTGAGTCAAACTTACCTTAGTAGCCTTTTACGACACCTCAGTAAGAAATGAGGGTGGTCTACTCTACTCAGCCCGATTGTGATATAAAGCACCATTATATCAAAAAATTTAATAGTTTTAATATATTCCTACATTAGCTGTATCTTTGCAGAAAATGGAATAAATACATTGGGACAGACAAACAGACTTTTGCATCTATACATTAGGAATGAGTACCTAGTTTATATTTCCGCAAAATCACTTCATCTCGTTAAGTAATTGAACCTAATTGGTTAAAGGGTCGCAACTCTCTGTCATTAAACGGGATTGGTTAAACGATATTGACTGGTTGCTAAACAGAGGGGTTAACACAAAATGTCTGATTACCTTTGTGTCAAAAGGCTTTTAATCTTTTAACGGCACATTAGAGGCATTGTTTATCACAATATGTTGTAGGGTTGCCACCTACATCAATACTAATATTCATCATGTATCAGCTGCCTTACGTCAACATATCTCAGTTGTATTTTACGACACCTCGGTAAGAAATGAGGGTGGTCCATTGGACTCAGCCGGATACCACACGGCGGGTCGACTTACCTTAGTCACCTTTTACGACACTTCGGTAAGAAAAAAAGATTGGTACTATTCTATTCAGTCGGATACCACACGGCTATATCAATACTAATATTATAAATGTTAAAGTTTGACTGTCTTTCTGTTACGCATTCACGAATAATTCGCTTGTTAATATTGTTGAAATTTGATCTAATTATAGTTTACACCGTGGGCAGCGATGGCCTCCTTTAGCTCTGCGGAGGGGGGCGGAGGGAGGCGGCGGAGCGGTTCCACGAACTGTTGTTCTGGATCCAATCTGCTGCTGGTGAGTCCAGGTGTTAGTGACTCGCCCAAGCCCATCGTCTGCCGCCCTAACTGGGGACCTTCGGGTGTTCCGAACGGGGTACATCGGACACCTGGCTTACAGGTCCCCGAGGCGGTCGGTGCATCTGGTGCTCCCGATGCACCGGTTAGCGGAGGGGGGTTTCTCTTTCGAGGGGCCCCTACCTGGAGGTGTTTATTCTCTGGGATCAGAGCTGTCGGCGGGATGGGGGCAAAATGTACAATGATACCCTGTCCTTGCCATTGGCAGCGTGGTGGAGCACACAGGTCGTTTTAGTCGGTGCGAGTCCGACATAACCGCCGCCTGTCCCCGTCGGGCGGCGGTACCCATAAGGGGTTTTTTCCTGTATAATAAAAAAAAAAAAAAAAAAAATTATAGTTTACACCGGTTTAAAAGCTGTGATAGCTCAGCGGTGCGACCGTGTGAATCTCTAGAGGTGATCATGGGTTGAAACCCAGGCAGACACCAATGAGTTTTCTATTAAAAACTTATGTGTCTAATTGATAATTGCAATGTATCACACGCTTTTCGGTGAAGGAAAACATCGTAAGGAAACCTGCATATCTAGAGAATCCTAGGGATATGTGAAACCTACCAACCCGCATTGGAGCAGCGTGGTAGGTATAGCTCCAATCCTCTCCAAAAACGAAGAGAGGAGGCCTATGCCCAGCAGTGGGATAGTAACAGGCCGTTACTTACTTTAAAGTTGACACACCGGGGTAATATATGAGATTTAAAAAAACCTGTTTTTTCTTCAGGAACTCTCGATGATGCTGTAAAAGCCAGCCAGACATAAAGTAAGACCAATTGGACCCGTCGCTCATAAGGGACTCCACCCCAACTCCCCCGGGGTCCCCGGGCCATCCAAATTGCTCTCTGCAAATCAGAGGGACAACTGGATTGGCCACCCCACAGTGGTCCGCTTAGACTAAGCTTGTCCATGGTGCGCCACGAGGAGGCCGACCAAATTGGCACCCCGACTTAATATTTTGCACTAATCTAAGACAATTTTTGAATTTAAACTATCGTGAGTGGAATTCATAATTAATGTATAGAAACCGGATATACTCACGTGTTATTTTATCGGATGAGCCCAACTGTCCAACAGTTCCCGCCGCGATAACGCCGCGTAAAGAGCTCATGAATAAGAGCCCCGTATGGGCTAGAAACTAGTCGGGCTCATCCGATAAAATAACACGTGAGTATAGCCGGTTTCTATACATTAATCTAAGACAACAACGTTTTACGTCACATTTCTTTCTATAGATGGTAAAATACGTAAATTTCGCTTACTTTCCTAAATGTCTCAATGATTACCACTATAAATGTCTCAATGATTATCACTATAAATGTCTCAATGATTATCACTATAAATGTCTCAATGATTATCACTATGAATGTCTCAATGATTATCACTATAAATGTCTCAATGATTATCACTATTAATGTCTTAATGATTACCACAATAAATATCTTAATGTTTACTATAATAAATTAACGATTATCACAATAAATGTTCCTAATCAAACTTTCCAACTAAATCGAAATTCAAATTCAAAATATTCTTTATTCAAATAAACTTGTAAACAAGTGCTTTTGAATCGTCAACTCTACTGCTGGTTCGGAGAGCTGTTCCTACCGGGAAGAGCCAGCAAGACACTCGGCGGTTGCTCTTTTAAAAATATAATTCTTAATACTATTTACATTAAGTCGTTACTGTCTTGTACAGGTTCAAAGAGAGCTATATCCACACATTCTTATCTTCTAAATAATCTTCAAGAGTATAGTAGGCTTTCTGTATCAGCCTCTTTTTAACAGTGTTTTTAAACTGCTGTAATGGCAGTACTGAATGGTTTAATTGTTTTTGCTGACAACCCTAAAATACCATAACACCTTTGTGAGTCCCGATCATATTTCTCTACCTAACACCTTAAAGGGATATTCATTATTAATTCCTTATTAATTGTTTCAAATGTGTTATATATATATAACACATTTAACATCACACATCTTTCTTTTGATGTTCACGTTTGATGTACGTAAATTTAGCTTACTTGCGTAGTGTTGTACGACCCACCACCGATAACACAATACACAAGCACTGCACACATTCACCGCCACAATCTCAACAATTGTTTCGCCCCGTAACCGAAGAATCGCCTGAAGATAGATTCCACGACAATTGCAAAGCGAAGTTTTACCAAATTTGTGATTTTTACGTGTTGTGTCGAGTGCATGAATTTTTGCAAATTCTGCATGTATCAAGTATGAGGACGTCATTATATCATATCATCTTCCTGCCCTTATCCCACTCTAAGTGGGTTCGGCATAGCATGTTAAAACATATTGTTATATAATTTTGCTGCGTTTTTACGACCGGCCGCCTGTCTGACGTCAACTTACCTCAGTAATTAACGACACCTCGGTAAGAAAGAGGGTGGTCTATTCTACTAAACCGGATACCACATGGTGGGTCAATGGTGGACTTACCTTAGTCGCCTTTTACGACACCTCGGTAAGAAATGAGGTTGGTCTATTCTACTCAGCCGGATACCACACGGCGGGTCGTCTTACCTTAGTCGCCTTTTACGACACCTCGGTAAGAAAAGAGGAGGGTACTATTCTACTAAATCGGATACCACACGGTGAGTCAACTTACCTTAGTCGCCTTTTACGACACCTCGGTAAGAAATGAGGTTGGTCTATTCTATTCAGCCGGATACCACACGGCGGGTCGACTTACCTTAGTCGCCTTTTACGACAACTCGGTAAGAAATGAAGGTGGTACTTTTCTCTCTCTACATTCAGCATTACATATATTTTCTTTTATCACGGATTATAGCAAAATAATATTCTCATTGGTTTTGTATTATGGACCTCGGCAAAGTAACGCCTAATTCTATAAATTATAAACTTATCGGTCAAAGATAATACAAAAACGTGAGATAGATCTTTATTCATACACATTTGCTCCGGAATAAGCTTGTTAACCTAAAAGCCTGATTGAACTGATAGTTCCCGATAAAACTAAAACAAAAGTTAATTTACCCAGTTAACGGTAACTTTAAGCTCCTAATGCGTAGTGATAGGATGTTTTCTCTGCAAATAAGTTTTAGTACATTTTAAGTAATTTAATTTTTGTAAATAAAAATATACATAATTGGTAATGTATATAATAGACATAGTAGGAACCGACATAAGCCTACGGCTCCTGCTTTGCGCTCTGGTACGTAAGTAGTTTGTGGGTTTGGGTATAAGATTCTATATTAAATTCCGCAATTAATTTCAGCTTTGTCATTACAGCAGTTTAAAAACACTGTTAAAAAAAGGTACAGAAAGCTGATACAGAAAGCCTATTATACTCTTGAAGATTATTTAAAAGATAAGAATGTGTGGATATAGCCCTC
Organism: Morpho achilles; assembly: GCA_947086495.1. Taxonomy (NCBI): domain Eukaryota; kingdom Metazoa; phylum Arthropoda; class Insecta; order Lepidoptera; family Nymphalidae; genus Morpho; species Morpho achilles. The sequence continues at coordinate 869,576 of CAMTZB010000013.1, read as the reverse complement.
TTTGAACCTGTACTAGACAGTAACGACTAAATGTAAATAGTATTAAGAAGTACCAATAATTGTTAATTATTTAATAATTTTAAATTTTAAATTATTAAATAGTTAATAATTTATATATAATACTGCTTACTTGGTCGATTGGATATGGCCATTGGGATTTGCGGTACCTATCTGCTTATGATGCTTCGGCTATATAGCAAAATGATCGTTGAGATTGCCGTAGTGAATGTGTTGGGGGTAATGTTTTGTGTTACGTGTGGTAACTAATCCTACATGTATAAAGTATGAGAATGATTTTGCTTCATACACTGAGCTTTACATAGATTTTCAACAAACGCGGATAGCATAATAATTGTATAACTTTTGGATTCAAAAATTCTTGAAACGGTCTACTTGAGTAAAGAATATTGTGAATTTTAATTTGCATATCGTCACGTTATCGTCTCGATAACTTAAAATAAGACTCGAAGTAATGAACGCTGCTGGCGACCCACACGCGCCGCAAATATCTACAATCGATAAACATTAGACCAAACATCAGCTACAGTACCTGTACTAATAATAGAAATGTGAAATCGTCTCTTGCTATTAATTCTCTATTCTGCTTGTACTTCTACTCAACCTTGGCTTTATTTATTTATTTATTGGCACGCCAACAGTTAAAAGGCAAAACAAATACAAAATACAGGTTAAATAAATAAATATAAATAAATAAATAAGTATAAGAAATATAAGAAGCTGTGATGGCCCAGCGGTGCGACCGTGTGAATCTTTAGAGACGATCACGGGTTCGAACCCGGGCAGACATCAATGAGTTTTTCTCTTAAAACTTATGTGTCTAATTGATAATTGCAATTTATCACACTCTTTTCGGTGAAGGAAAACATCGTGAGGAAACCTGCATATCTCTAGAGAATTCTGGAGATATGTGTAACCTACCAATCCGCATTGGAGCAGCGTGGTAGGTCTTAGCTCCAATCCTTCTCTCCCACAACGGAGAGAAGAGGCCTATTCTCAGCAGTGGGATAGTAACAGGCCGTTACTTACTTACTTACTAAATAAATAAATATATGGGACACTTACACACACGGTCGTCCGTCCCCAAAGTAAGTAACTTTATACTTGTGTTATGGAAGAGAGACAACTGGTGAATATATACTTATATATTTTTAAATACATACTTAAATACAAATATACACCCAGGCTCAAAGACCAAGAAATTCATTTACAGAAAATGTTGGCCCTCGGCGGGAATCGAACCCGCGACCCACGGAATTGAAGGCAGGGTCGCTACCCACTGCTCCAACGGGCCAGTCAAAAACAAAAAAAAAAAAAAAAAAAACGCTTAACGCACGGGCGTATTTACGCGTTTATGCATACTAGCATGTTTGCATGCATGAAGGCACATATGCATGCATGACCGCACGCATGCACATGTAAGAATAAGTAAAGGTAATGTAATGAAAAAACTTAACGCACGGGCGTATTTACGCGTTTATGGATACTAGCATGTTCGCATGCAGGAACGCGTGCATGAATGATTTACCGCACGCATGCACGCATTTCCAATCGTATGTGTCGCCTTATAATAAATTATCTACATCATAATATTATTTCATGCTTCGCTTACGAAAATATTTGTCAAAACAACTTTGATTGCTTGTCAGTTATGAATAGGAGATAATTCTATAATAATATATGATTATAGAAAATTATATTGAATTATACGACCACAGATATCTGATAATGACCTTAAAACGTGTTCTTATCACTAACCGCTATAGCTAAGAGAGCATTTGAGAGCCGGGCTCAGTTATAGCTGTGATTCGGTGTGGGATGGTCGCTTCTCATATCCGCTGAGTTTACGTACGCGCTGTGACTTATAAAAACAAAAAATAATAATAAATTAATTAATTTCAATATTTAAATAAATCTAAACTCAACTTTATTTATTTAATTTGTGATTGCAATATATACTTTTAAAAAAACTTTATTAAATATTTATAATTAGAATATTTGGGTTGATTTATATGTGATAATATTTTTGTCAGTTTTAATTTATTCGCAGTACAGTGGAGTATAAAAAAATGAACTAAGCTGTTTTGTTTTGACGATGACAATAAAGTAATAGGTGTGAAAGACGCCGCGAGCTTTTATAAAGTGACTTGCTGTTTTTATAACGATATCTTAACGAGGGAACTATGTAAGTAAATTTATTATATAATTATATATATGGACTGAATTGATTTTTGAATTGTCTTATTTATTGTTAGCTTGTTAGTTAGTCGACGGACTATTAAATATAATTATTAGCAGATCAAAATTGAGTGTTTATTTTATATATCAAAATTATAATAACAAGTAATGCCTACTAAGTGAAGTTACAGTCATAAAATAAAATTATTTTATTTTAATTATTTGTTTTTTAATTAAAATACATATAATTCATTTCGCGAGTATGTATAATATTAAAATTGTTTATAAAAGAAAAGTTAGTACTAAAGATATTTGATATAATAATATTTTACAGGTGATTTAAACTATTATCTTTATTGAATTTTAAATATATTATAGCCGTGTGGTATCCGGCTGAGTAGAATAGACCACTCTCGTTTCTTACCGAGGTGTCGTAAATTATGACTAAGCTAAGTTGACGTCAGGCAGGCGGCCGGTCGTTAAAACGCAGCCACATCATATGACAACATGTTATAAAATGTTGTGTCAACCCTACTTAGAGTAGGATAAGGGCAGGAGGATGTATATATAAATTTTAAATATATTATGTGTGCGTTAAAGGACAGTCAAATTACAAAATAAAAATATATAAATATTTGCGACAATTATATCCACAGGTAAGTTACTTGTGTTATGGGTGACAGACAACTAGTAAATCTATACATATAAATAATCTAATAAAATGTTTTTTGAACATTTTGCCCCGGCAGGAATCGAACCCGCGACCCCTGGACCTAAAGAACACTGTCATTAAATTATATCGAAACATACAAGCCGAATTTCGTATTAATATATACATTGGATGTAACGATTAGCGCGTTCAAACAAACAAACTCTTCAGCTTTATATATAAGGATTAGTATAGATAACACATTACGCCGTGTGGTATCCGGCTGAATAGAATAGTACCACCCTCTTTTCTTACCGAGGTGTCGTAAAAGGCGACTAAGGTAATCAACTCGCCGTGTGGTATCCAGCTGAGTAGAATAGACCACCCTCATTTCTTACCGAGGTGTCGTAAAAGGCGACTAAGGTAAGTTGACTCACCGTGTGGTATCCGGTTAAGTAGAATAGACCACCCTCTTTCTTATCGAGGTGTCGTAAAATACGACTAAGGTAAGTTGACGTCAGGCAGGCGGCCGGTCGTAAAATACGTAGCCAAATCATGAGACAACATGTTTATAACATGTTGTGCCGACCCCACTTAAAGTGGGATAAGGGCAGGAAGATGATGATTGGATGTAACGATATTATAGGTTTTACCATCTTCGTGCATATCCGATACGAAAAACACTTAAAAAACTTCTATAACACTTGTCTATTACTCTCCGGACAGCAACAACAAAGTAAAGTAGAACAAAATATTTAAAAAAAAAAAAAACATTAAATTAATCTATCTTTTCTCTGTGGAAGCCACTTTCCATCCAGCTTCAAAATCACTACTTGAATAGTCGAAAGTATATTTGAATAAAGTTTGCTTTGAGTTTCCTTTTGTTTGATTGCTTTTGATTTTATGTTTAGGTATTATGTTCTTCAAAAGTTATGACCAACTTATGTTGCTTTGATCCGCGTTTGTATAAAAGGATATTGAAGCAAAATAACGCGATCATAACTTTTGTACTATTCCGCAAAGCCTAGTTCTTTGAATTATTGTTCTTATCAAGTTAATATTATGTTTACTAGTTGCAAATAGTCATATCATTCACTCTCAATGCTTACTATTTAACTTAATTTAAGTTAAATATGAGATAATAAACAAAATTGAGCTTTTTAAATTATCTAATACTGATAAATTTCAAAAAAATCTTCCATACGAACCGTCTCCTGACAATAATTAACTCAGAAAAAAAAATTGCGGGATTGTTCCATCCTACATCTAAGCAAAGCTATGGTAGTCCAGCGGTAACACCGTGCAACTCTTTCGGTGAAGGAAAACATCGTGAGGAAACCTGCATATCTCTAAGAGAATTTTAGAGATATGTGTAACCTATCAATCCGCATTGGAGCAGCGTAGTAGGTCTTAGCTCCAAGCCTTCTCTCCAAAAACGGAGCAAATGGCCTATTCTCAGCAGTGGGATAGTAACAGGCCGCTACTTACTTACAGCTAAGCATCTTATCATGGGGAAGGATTTTTTCCTTCAGACTTCATGCAACTGCTATGACAAAGGTATCCCTAGGAATTAGAGTTCCTTTTATAGCCAACATACAGGTCAACCTAAGTTCGCTATCACATAAAAGAAAAGAAGAAAACGGTCTCATATCCCACAGGAAAAAACACTTATAGGTACCGCCGCCTGACGGGGACAGGTATATCCCTTATCCGATATATCCCTTATATCGGACTTACACCGACTAAAACCTGTGTGCTCCACCACGCTGCTGGTGGCGGGGACAAGGTACCGTAGTACACATTGCCCCCATCCTCGCCAGCAACACTGAATACTAGAATGCGCCAACTTGGGTCGGGGCCTCTCTAAAACTGGCCCTTCCCTTCGCTAATCAATACATTGCAAGCACCAGCTGCATCAACTGCTTTAGGGACCTTATGAGATGGGCATCCGATAAACCCCGTTAGCATGCGATAGTCTTGAGCGAGTCATCTGGTATCGCCTCGTCCCTTCTGCCGTTGACTTCCAAGATCCACTATGCCGCTTTCTTACCTTCTTTCTTAAGATAACGTCTTCGTAGAAGGAGGTCACTACTGCCCACAATACCTCTCAGTCCACCATGGTATAAACCACGTCAGGCAAGAAGAAATGATGACCTGCGTCCTTTGTCTATTTTTGTAGAGAATGAAGGCAGCATAAGCTGGGAGCTTTCTTATAAAAACCAATAGCTATCGATGCAGTTTTGGATCCATAACTCAAAGCGCATAGTATTCTTTGGTTTGGTTCTCTGAGAATCTGTTCATTATCGCATAGTCATCGGCGTTTCGGATGCATAAGTCAACGCGCATCGAAATATTTGGTCTTCTCTGAGAATCTGCTTACGCAATCGATTTGATTACGTCACTATCTACACTGTTTCTGTCAATCATTGTTTGAGAATAAACGACCGTGAGAGCAATCTTAACACTTCAGATACATGTCTATATCAAATTATTTACACTAAAGTCGAGTACTTGATCTGCAATCGATTTGTTTATATCTGTGCAATATCGAAAATCCGAAATGTGTTGTGAAATTCAAATCCGAATGAAAATTTGAAATATTCAAAATGTTAAAATAATTTAAATAAAATAGTTAAAATAATTTAAATAAAATAGTTAAAATAATTTAAATAAAATAGTTAAAATAATTTAAATAAAATAGTTAAAATAATTTAAATAAAATAGTTAAAATAATTTAAATAAAATAGTTAAAATAATTTAAATTAAATAGTTAAAATTATTTAAATTAAATAGTTGAAATAATTTACATTAAATAATGATTTAAATTCAATTTCGCCGTGTGGTATCCGGCTGAGTTAATAAAAAACCACTCTCATTTCTTACCGAGGTGTTGTAAGAGGCGACTCAGGTATGTTGACCCGCCGTATGGTATCCGGCTGAGTAGTTTAGACCACTGTCATTTCTTACCGAGGTGTCGTAAAAGGCGACTAAGGTAAGTTGGTCCTCCGTGTGGTATTCGGTTGAGTATAATAGAGCACCTTTATTTCTTACCGAGGTGTTTTAAAAGGCGGCAAAGGTAAGTTAACCTGCCGTGTGGTATCCGGCTGAGTAGTATACACCACTCTCATTTCTTACCGAGGTGTCATAAAAGGCAACTAAGGTAAGTTGACCCACGGTTAGGTATCCGGTTGAGTAGAATAGACCACCCTCTTTCTTAACGTGTTGTCGTAAAATACGACTAAGGTAAGTTCACGTCAGGCCGGTCGTATACGTTCCCAAATCATGTGACAACATGTTTATAATATGATATGATGATCCCACTTAAAATTAAAAAGCTATGATAGTCGAACGCAGCGAGAACGTGTTCAGCAAGTTAAATTCGTTTTCTTGATATATCAAGAAACTTATTTACATAAAGTTTTATTAAAAAGCTGTGACCGCACGAAGTCTCGCAAGTCTCTATGGAATTTTCTAGATCTTCACTTGATTATATTCCCGAGGCACGAGAGGCAATCAACCGGGGCATACATAAATAGCATATCCGCTCGCCTCAGTTTCATAAAACGTTCAATCACTTTCACTCCATTTCTCATTCTTGGTTTTACGATAAAAAAGTCATTAAATAACAATCATGCCTATTGTATAAATAGTTATGTAATTTTTTGTAATAACCTTAATATTTGGTACTATTTAATAGTAGATTATGATACTGTTGCATAATAAGGGTTCTTATAACACGAGTGTGGTTTAAAAAAACTAGCCGTTTTCATAGTATCACACGAGTGTTATAAGACCAAGTTATGTACAGTGTCATACACTACTTTATCTACTGTCATACTATAATACGTAAAACAATATTAATAAAAACCAAACTTTGTTTAAATATTGAAAAGGTTTAAATGTAAAATGTTAGCGTCAAGGCGCAAACATCGATTGCGCATGCGTGTTGCGTCGCCGCGGACTTGTTCATTGAAACTTTTATTTTAAGGTAGAGGTTCAACCTCCTCGGTCCAGCTGGCGGTTGTATAGTTGTATCGTTATGATTAAAAAGTTATATTATGATACAGGTGTCCATACAAGACCCGTATCGTAATAAAACTTTTTAATTTTTTATTTTTAACCTGTACGTAATGTTTGACATAAAATTTTGGTTTCAGTTTTATAATCTTTGTATTATCAGATTAGATAAAAGCTTTTATTCAACTTGCAGTGTGTTTTGCATGTATCTAATAAGCATAACCTGATGCTGCTTCCAGGATTGGCTCCCTTCGCTTGAACTCCTCAGCGGTTTACAAGGACATGAAATTTTTTTAAAAGCTTTTTTTTGTAAAAGTTCTTAATTATTCGATTTAATTTTATTTGGAACTTTCAAATATAGGTCCTATTTTTATATAGTGCATTAAAAGTTTTATCAGATTGCTTGAACGCCGACTTTTATTTTCATACCAACTTACATACAACTGAATTGTACATCTATTCTTCTTATAATCCCTTATAATTCATGATATCTACTTTTATGTTCAAAATTTCAACTGGGGATAAAATTTGTGATACACTGATTTTGACGCGAGTAAAGCTGCTGGCAAAGCTAGTGACATAAAATAACTCAAGTGGGTGGTTAGGTAAGAGGTTTTCGTCAACCTACGTAGCCACGGTTACATATTAAACTCTTGAATAACTTAAGAACCCTACAAAATTTAATAACTTGGTACCTTGTTTCTGAACTTGAGTCGCAATATGTTTTTGATTACAGTAAGGCTTATTTCTTTGCAGCCCTTGTATTAGTTATTAAGGTTGCATGTTTAAATTCAAAATATTCTTTACTACCAATCGCCAACGGCTCCGACCGCGTGGAAAGATTAAAACCGTAATATAGTCTTTTGATAACCATACAAATGGTAAAAGTGGGTTAACCTTAAAATCTAGACATATGGTGTCGCGGACTTTTATTTAGAACTTTCAGAGGGAAACATTTTTGTAATATATGATTTTTGAATAACTATCACTGTTTACTCAGCGCACGCAACGAAACCTTAAAATTTTGCCGTTTTTTTAACATTTTTTAATGCAGCTTCTCTCCTATTCATCTTAGCGTGGTGTTATATAGCCTATATCCTTTCTCGATAAATGGACTATCTTACACTAAGAATTTTGAAACAAGAATTTTAAAATCGGTCCAGTAGAGTCTGAGATTAGCGCGTTCAAGCAATCAATCAAACAAACAAAGTCTTCAGCTTTATATATTAGTATAGATTAAGGTTGCATGTTCAAATTGAAAATATACTTTATTCAAGTAAACTTTAAAACAAGTGCTTTTGAGTAGTCAACTTGGAAAATTGCCTCTACCGAAAAGAGCCAGCAAAAAAACATGGCGTATGCTTTTCAAAATATTACTACTAGTTGCATTTTGTCATTGCTATCTTCTTTGATAGCCGAAAAATAAGACCACGTGACTCCTTTCATAGGGGTCACGGGTTCGAGCTCAGGGTAACAGTTTTTCCGTTAAAACTTATCTGACTAATTGATAATTGCAATTTAACACACGTTTTTCAGTGAATCATAGTGTGGATAGCTGTGAAAGCCCAGTGGTGAGACCATGCAACTCTCCAGAGACAGTTATGGGTTCAAACCCGTGCCTACCAATAAGTTTTTCTAGTAAAAAATAAACTTGTGTCTTATAGACAATTGGAATTTATCACGCGCAGTTAAAGAAAACATCGTAAGGAAACCTGCATATCTCCAGAGAATTTTGGGAATATGTGTATCCAGCAAATCCGCATTGGAGCAGAATGGTAGGTCTAAGCTCCAAAATAAAGAAATAGGCCTTTGCCCAGCAGACATAAATAAGCCGTTATTAATGATTGAATTGTATTTTAGAACCCACAAACAATTTTCTTACTTTTGTAAGACGCAAAACAAAAGTCGCAAGCTATTTGCGATTCTCGAATAAACAGGGCAAAATGGTTTTGGCAATTTAGTTATTATTTTACGGCAATTAGTGACTTAAAAAAATCCCCAGACTAACGCAAATATTTTCCTTAAATATTCCGAGGACTTAAGTAAATCATTCATTATTAGCTCGAGGCGGTCCCAAAAAGATATTTTAGTTAGCGGGTAACAAAACAAAAAAGGAAAGGTAGAGTGGAATAACAGTTTTATTGTTATCGTTACACTCTGAGAGACTCTTTTTCTCGTTGTAAAAACATATTTCTTTGTTAAATCAACCATTGAAAATTTTCTCGTTCTGAAATTTTCATGAGTAAAGTAGCATCTGTAGATATAACCTTACAGTTAACTGTTAATGCTTTATCGGGGTCTGAGGTTCAAATCCCGGGCAAGCACCTTTAACTTTTTAATGAAAGCTTACTCTTATTTTATTTATTTACTAGATGTGCGACTTCGCCGGTGGAAATCAGTGTGACAATAAAATTTTACTGAATTGAAATTTTGAACCTAAAATTAGTTACTGTCAGTTAACTATAACAGATAGACACATGTTATCACGAACTTTTTTGTAGTATTTTTGTAAATCTACAATTCTCTAGTACATTACTTAAGTGTTAATCTTTGTTGGTTTTGCTGCTCAAAAGATAGCCATACAGGCTATCTATAATATGAGTCTCTTCGCGAAAAGTTCAATCAAGTAAATAGAATAGAAAGAATATATATATATATATATATATATATATATATATATATATATATATATATATATATATATATATATATATATATATATATATATATATATATATATATATATATATATATATATATATATATATATATATATATATATATTATTTTTAATTGTAACTTTTTACATTTAATTTTTTGTGTTAATTTTTCTGATATAATTTTGTGTATTAATTTAAGTGCTGTTTGTTTCCCAATTATAAAAATAAATAAATATATAGTTATTTTTTTGTGATACGCGTGGTGACTTGTACTGCATGTCGTGTATGTTATTGTTACCTACTTCATACACTTAGCATTGCATATATTCTCCTAACGAACGCGGATTACAGCAAAATAATTTTATTGTAACTTCTGTACTATGACATCTCGCAAAGTAACGCCTGCTTGTACAAATCATATCTCAGCATTTTTTTTTTAATTTAATTTATTTCCCAACTCTACTCTCGATAAAGCACTCAATACATAAGCAGATTGCGTCAAAATAGATAACAGAACCGATTGACACGTTAAACCTCCTGTAATAATGGATTTTTACATACTAATGGCTTCTGCTTTAATAAAGGCGTACTACAAAGAAAATTGAAGTGAAACATTTCTAAAGCCTTTGTTGATGTCCCTATTTGGGGAACGTTAAAAACGAGTGGGTGTGATGTCGTCGCTCTTTAAAAGTGTGAAATTGTCGCTAATCCAAGACTCGAACTGCCACTCTATGACTTCTAGACTCTTATTAAAATCAAATTCTAAATATTCTTTACTAGCAATCATCAGGGTCTCCACCCAAGTGGATTAAAACCGTAATATAATATTTTGATAACCATAAAAATTGTTAGCTTTTAGCTGTGCTATTACAGCAGTTTAAAAACACTATTAAAGAGAAGCTGATACTAAAAGCCCACTAAACTGTTGATTATTTAGACGATAAGAATGCGTGGATATTGTCCGACCCTGTACAAGATAGTAATGACCTAATGTAATTAGTTATAAGTATTATGTTGAAAAGAGCAACCGTCGAGTTTCTTGCTGGCTCTTCTCGGTAGGAACAGCTTTCCAAACCAACAGTAGAATTGACGATTCAAAAGTACTTGTTTACAAGTTTATTTGAAGAAAGAAAATTTTGAATTTGAAGTTGAATTTGAATGGTTTAAGTGGGTTAACCTTAAAAGCTAGATATATGCTGTCGCGGACTTTTATTTAGAACTTTTAGAGGGGAACAATTTTGTACGCACGGAAAGCTTGAAATTTTGCCGTTTTCGTACTATTTTTCTTGCTGCTCCTCTCCTATTCATCTTAGCGTGATGTTTTATAGCCTATAAATGGACTGTCTTACACTCAGAGTATTTTTTAAGGAAGGCTATATATTAATTACCTAACTTACTTTAGTCGCCTTTACGACATGTCGGTAAGAAATGAAGGTGGTCTATTCTACTCAGCCAACAACACGACACTGTATTTTACCATAGCATGAAACAAAATTTTATTCTCAATTTTTAATGATTTCATGTTTTCTTTTAGATTCAGAATTAATTTCATCCCGCTTACATATTTTTAAACGGGATTTTAACAGGGAGAAAACGAAAAAGCGGAATCTCCCATACTTTATAATTCCCTCGCTCGCTGCGTCGGTTTCAAAAACAAAAATGAACTTCGCAAAAGGTTTTCCGCAAAAGTTTGTACATGGAAAAATTTGTAATTTACATTTCTAAGTTTATTTTTTCTTATTGACCGACAAAAAGTTTCGGGGCTCTTTAATAACTGCGTTCTGAGCCAAAATTTCTTTTCATTTGCTTTAGAAAACACATTCTCCCAGTCTTTTTAGTTTTGACGTTTGATATCTTAAAAATAAATAGATATTCTAATCATGAAGAACAATGAACATTGACTAATTATGCCGTGATAGCTCAACGGTAAGGCTGTGTGACTTTCTAAGGGGTCGCGAGTTTAAACTCAAAAGTTTCGCATTTTTAATTTTAGTCTATACTAATATTATAAAAAGAAAAAATTTGTATGCATGTTTGCAATGTTTTCACACAAAAACTACTCGACCAATTTTAAAAATTCTTTCACCATTTGAAAGCTGCATCTTTACTGAGCAACATAGGCCATATTATAATAAAAAATAGGGATCCGTAATAAAAATGTAAATAAAATGTAATTACTCATAAAAATCTGTCATCGCATGCGCTGCGGAACTATTGATGATATATTTAACAAAAATAAAACTATAGTCCGACTTAGTAGACTTTCCACTGCCATGAGATCGGTATTTACGCGGGTGAAACCGCGGGATATTACTAGTACACTTCATTATCTATGCTAATATATAAAGCTGAAGAGTTTACTTGTTTGTTTGAACGCGCTAATCTTAGGAACTACTGGACTGATTTGAAAAATTCTTTCAGTGTAAGATAGTCCATTTATCGAGGAAGGCTATAGACTATTTAACATCACGCTAAGATGAATAGGAGAGGAGCAATCATAAAAATATTGTGAAAACAGAAACATTAAAAGTTTGGGTGCGCTAAGTAAACGGTGTAAGTTATTCAAAAATCTCTTATTTAACTCACGATAAGTACTTTTATGTTCAAAATTTCGGAAAAAAATTGTGACACTGGTTTCCATATGAGCGAATCTGTTGGCATAGCTTGTCATGAATTAAGGTATAAAGATTATTGTATAATTTACATTTAATATTATCCGCCGTGTGGTATCTGGCTGAGTAGAATAGACCAACCTCATTTCTTACCGAGGTGTCGTAAAAGGCGACTAAGGTAAGTTGACCACCGTGTGGTATCCGGCTGAGTAGAATAGTACCACCTTCATTTCTTACCGAGGTGTCGTAAATGGCGACTAAGGTAAGTTAACCAACCGTGTGGTATCTGTTTTAGGAGAATAGACCACCCTCTTTCTTACCGAGGTATTGTAAAATACGACTGAGGTAGGTTGACGTCAGGAAGGCGGCCGGTCCTAAAAACGCAGCCAATCATGTGACAGCATGTTTATAAAATGGACTGCCCCACTTAGAGTGGGATAAGGGCAGGAAGATGATGATTACATTTAGTATTACACCGAGTTTTCGCAAAATAACGCCTTGTTCTAGAAATTATATAAGTAGGTACGTAAGTTTATTTTGTAGCAAACACATAACGAGTTAAGTCTCATGTCACAGGTTATAATAACAAGCAAAAGTTACAAACGGATATGATAAGCAGATATAATAAATAAAACGTATTAATTTAAGATAATATTATCATTAATTAACTGACCGGACAAACGTTGTTTTGCCATTTAAATTATAGTGCCTGGGTGTCCGATTCTTGCTCGGCAATTTTTTACAAAATAAAAAATTAAACTTCAAAAAAAAATTATTGATTAGGTGAGGCTTGATCCTTGGTATTTTTATTTTTTGAGACCGCCCGTTCCCCGAATAAGTTACGCTGACTTTGCACTTTATGGTAAAATTTAAGTATTTTTAATGCCCAAAAACAAGAATAAAACCCCTACATGCTGATTTGATTCGGATAAGGATTTATATCATGTATATTAAAACACCTTCGCAAATAATGTATTGTAGACAGCAACATTTTTAATCTGTGTTTTAATTTATTGTTGCTAGCAACACTTCATAACACCCAACATTAACAATAACATTCAGGAGTATAAAAGTGGTCAGGTCAAGAACAGAGACCGCTTTTAAAAGAGGTCTGTTGGTTCATCTGTTCAAGTCGGCCATTTTGTTTTGTTTGGATACAAATGTATTAATTTTGATCTCTTTTTATAAATACTTTGGATCCTAACAGTATTATTTTAGAACCATTTTGATGACCATGAAAATGATTAAAGTGTGTTAACTTTAAAAAGCTAGACATATACTGTCGTGGGCTTTCATTTAGAACTTTAAGAGGCTAACAATTTTGTAATACATAATTTTTAATGATGGAAACGAAACGGGTTTTGATAGCAATATTTGTCTTGGTTATAAGTTTGATTTTGACTGTTAGATAGTGTACTAATCTAGAAAAGACGTTCACCGACCATCAGTGTTCGAACATGTCCAGTTAAATCGTAGCATAACCACGATAAAGGTCAAACTGAATAGAACTTAACTTACTGTAACAACTTGATCGTTAACTTAATGAATAGTATATAAAAGCACTTAAGATTCATGTTCTGTCATAAAATTTATGGTCAGCGTCGATAAAGCGTTATTATTTGGCTTTTACTGCAGTGACGTAATCGATATAAAATCATCATCCTCCTGCCCTTATCCCACTCTAAGTGGGGTCTGCACAACATGTTATAAACATGCTGTCATATGATTTGGCTGCGTTTTTACGACCGGCCGCCGGCCTGACGTCTACTTATCTCAGTCGTATTTTACGACACCTCGGTAAGGAAGAGGGTGATCTATTCTACTAAACCGGATACCACACGGTGGGTCAAATTACCTTAGTCGCCTTTTACGACACCTCGGTAAGAAATGAGGGTTGTCTATTCTACTCAGCCGGATACCACATGGCGGGTCGACTTACCTTAGTCGCCTTTTACGACACCTCGGTAAGAAATGAGGGTGGTACTATTCTATTCAGCCGGATACCACACGGCGTGTAATCGATATAAAATATATTATAAAATTAAGTCGCCCACAGCATCTGTCTGTCGTTTAATCTGTTCACAATAAACTCAAAACTACTGTACAAATTTACATTCTGATTTCTTTATTATATAGAGTGAAGTGATTCATAAATAAGATTTAGTTGTATAATTTTATTAAATCGATTGTTGTGGTAGTTAATTGAACACCGATTGAGTTTTGAACCTTATCAGTTTTCATACAAAACAAGCTTATGCACGCCGTGTGGTATCCGGCTGAATAGAATAGTACCACCCTCATTTCTTACCGAGGTGTCGTAAAAGGCGACTAAGGTAAGTCGACCCGCCGTGTGGTATCCGGCTGAGTAGAATAGACCAACCTCCTTTCTTACCGAGGTGTCGTAAAAGGCGACTAAGGTAAGTTGACCCACCGTGTGGTATCCGGTTTAGTAAAATAGACCACCCTCTTTCTTACCGAGGTGTCGTAAAATACGACTGAGGTAAGTTGACGTCAGGCAGGCGGCCGGTCGTTAAAACGCAGCCAAATCATGTGACAGCATGTTTAGAACATGTTGTGCCGACCTCACTTAGAGTGGGATAAGGGCGAAAGATGATGACAAAACAAGCTTATGCCTATACTTTTAAAAAGAACATCTTTAGCGTGACGTAATATACAACAGCTCAAAATCTACTGAGCGGATTTTTATGCGGTTTTTACTAAAAGGTAGTACATTTCTTCCGAAAGGTTTAAGTTAATAATACATAACGGTTATATGATAATAGTGTGAAATAGGTCAGGTGGTTGTAAAAGAACTCGCCTGCTGGGAAAGTTACTCGTGTGCGCCGCGTAAATCAGCTGATATAAAACTAACGGTCTGTTACTATCCCACTGCTGGGCATAGCCCTCCTCTCTCCGTTTTTAGAGAGACTTACCACCCTGCTCCAATGCTGATTACTAACTGGAGGCCGCGTCTTGGCAAACGCAGTGTAGGGCGACCACCGTCTCGCTGGACCGACGACATCAAGAAGGTTGTTGGGGCCAGGTGGATGCGCATTGCGGAGAACAGGGATGTCTGGCGCAGACATGGGGAGGCCTATGTCCAGCAGTGGACTGCAATAGGCTGATGGATGGATGGATGGATGGTAACTAAATAGATTTATAGTAGAAATATAACACAAGTTAGTTTTAATTCACATTGTGATGATTATAATAATAGCTGGCCGTTAATAGATACGATGTAAATGATTAAATTTGATGGTAAAATAAAAATTTATCGCGCGGTTTGTATATTGTACGAGGCGCAAGCTGTATGCTATAGGTAATCCAAATTGTTAAATCAAATCTTCATTCAAACAAGCTTTTTCAAGCACTTATAACTAATTTATAAAAAAGGCTACTTATAATAAAGTACTTTGCGGAGATGTATAAAATAAAAGTAATAATTAAATTATTTTGCTATACCTATATAATCTGCGATAAATCCGCTTTATCGCGGATAATAGCAAAACAATTTCATTGTTACTTTTGCACTTTTGAATTGTCACAAATTAGATTTACAAAGCTAATACTAGTTCGGAGTTTTTTTGAAGTTTAAGCAAATAATTATTAATTTATAGAATTAGGCGTTACTTTGCGGAGATCCATAATACAAAAGTAATAATAAAATTATTTTTCTATAATCCACGATGAAGTAAAATAGAAAATATGTATAATGCTAAATGTAGAATGGACAATCGGTTATCATACCTGATACATACAGGATTCGTAAAAAAAAACACATGCACAAACCTCCACCACCGCCACAACAATACACAAGAACTATATACGTTCACTATCACAAACTCAACAATCGTTTCGCCCCGCAAACAAAGCATCATCAGGAGATAGCCTCCACGACCAAAATCGCTTTTTTCGAATAAGTATTCTTCTTTAAGTTTGTGTGTGTGCATGTGTTTGAGATTAGATGCATGTGAGTGTATGTGTGCTTGCATAAGCTGTGTGTTTTTAGATGAATTGCTTACCAGATGATGTTATAGTATAAATATATAGCCTACAGCCTTCTTTGATAAATAGACTATTTTACACAAAAGGAATTTTTCAAACCGATCCAGTAGTTTCTGAGATTAGTGCGTTCAAACAATCAAACAAACTCTTTAGCTTTACATCGGAATTTTTATGTTCTTTGGCTATTAATCAAATACATTTGACTGTGAGCTTAAATATATTAAAGGGTCAGCTTATCATGTCAGGTCAGGTCCATTAAACCGTTAATCCTGTGAAACAAAATGGTTTCCGCGTAACCTAAGCGATATGTCAGCTCCAATGACAGCAATATTTTAATTAAGTCTGCTTTTTATTAACGTGATAAAATAAAAACCCACTTTAGAAGGGGTGAAATATTTGTATGGCTCTTATCTGCGCTGCATGGTCGCTTCATGATATTATCACGTCACAAAATTAATTTTGAGATGAAATAAAATGATGCATGCCACCGTGTGGTATTTAAACTCTCTTTCTTACTAAGGTGTCGTAAAAGGTGACTAAGGTAAGTTGTCATCCGGCATGCGGCTGGTCGTTAAATACCTAACCGAATCATGTGACATGTTTGTAACAATTTGGTCAGGGTGGTCTATTCTACTCAGCCAGATACCACATGGCGTTTACAATATTTATGAGTATAATTTTTAAATATCTTATTAAGTAAGATATTTAAACATGATAAACTGCCATCTTGTTATTATTATTCGGTCTATCGTTTTTTCATCACGTGTATTATGCATAATGTTTTTTCATCACGTGTATTATGTATTATGTTTCTTCATCACGTGAATTATGTATTATGTTTTTTCATCACGTGTATTATGTATTATGTTTTTTCATCACGTGAATTATGTATTATGTTTTTTCATCACGTTTATTATGTTAACCAACCAAAGGTGGGGCTTGACAATCAAATAATTTATAGAATTAGGCGTTACTTGGCGGAGATCCATAATACAAAAGTAATAATAAAATTATTTTGCTATAATCCGCGAAAAATTTTTTCGCGGATTATAGCAAAATAATTTTATTATTACTTATGGCTTGACAATCGTCTATAAAATAGCCGAGCTTGCCATAGCGAAGGAGTCTTGCTGTAAGATTTTACTAGAACTGTAATTATACTTTTACGCTGCTGGATCGTGTCATCATTTACGATTATTAAACACCCACGTGTAAAACTCATGTTACAACATGTCTGAGGGAGTTCTCTTCCTGAAGTCAAACCGAGCTAGTGTTTTGTGTTTTGACCTTGCTTTCTTGTTCGCTCGCTTCTTCTTGTTTTACCTAAATCTGATATTATTATGAATAAATATAATTTCATTAACAAAAGTTCCATAACCGATTAATTGAAAACATTTGCAATAACACTTACTAATATTATGTTCGAAAAGTGTAATCATATTTAAATTTGGTAATTTATAAAATACCCTCGATGAATCCTAAAAAATCGGAATCAAATAAAAGATTTCGATGGATAGAATAATCTTTCCTTAACACCACATTTAGTGGATAAAGATAAGAAACGGCGAAGTTAGACGCGCAATAAGGTTTTATCGCAAAGTATTGAATTCTCGCAAACTTTGGGCTCGGGAATTGTTCGATAAAATAGAATAGGGGTGCGTGATAATAGAATCAAAGAATATGTACAAATAAGTCAAAATTTATGCTTCTTTAGTTGTTTGATAGCTGAATAGGTTTAAAAGTGATTAAAATAGTAGCTCAAAATAGCCGAACATCCCTTCAAGTTACTTTACGAAGATCCATAGTACGAAAGTAATAATAAAATTATTATGCTATAATCCGCGATAAATTAATTCGAAAATATAAATAATTCTAAATGTAGAGTGTATGTACTATATATATCCACCTGACATTATCCCACTATAAGTGGGGTCGGCACAACATGTTATAAACACGTTGTAACAGTGATTTGGATGCGTTTTTACGACCGATTGCCTGCCTGACGTTAACTTACCTTAGTCGTATTTTACGACACCTCGGTAAGAATGAGGGTGGTCTATTCTACTAAACCGGATACCACACGGCGGGTCAACTTACCTTAGTCGCCTTTTACAACACCTGGTAAGAAATGAGGGTGGTCGATTCGACTCAGCCGGATACCACACGGTGGGTCAACTTACCTTAGTCGCCTTTTACCACACCTCGGTGAGATATGAGGGTGGTCGATTCGACTCAGCCGGATACCACACGGCGGGGCGACTTACCTTAGTCGCCTTTTACAACACCTGGTAAGAAATGAGGGTGGTCGATTCGACTCAGCCGGATACCACACGGCGGGTCGACTTACCTTAGTCGCCTTTTAAATGTAGAGTGGTCTATATGTTTTATTAATAAAACCAGCTGTGCCAACAGTTTCGCCTGCATGGTAATCACAATTTTTTTCCCGAATTAAATTTTGACTATCAAAGCGCACGCAAGGAAAGCTTTAAATTCTGAAAGGAAAGCTTTAAATTCTTAAAGTCTGAAAGTTGCTCCCATTATAGAAAAGACGAGAAGTGCAAGATTGAGATGGTATGGACATCTAATGAGGAGGGATGAAAATCATGTGACCAAACGTGTGTTAAATTTGAATGTGGATGGATATGTGTCTAGAAGGAGGCCTAAAAAGAGATGGTTGGATTGTGTGAAGTATGCATATAAAATCCTTTTATATGCATATAAAAGGAGTGGCGGCAGAGTTGACGAATGATAGGACAGAATGGAAGAGAAAAACATGTTGTGCCGACCCGACTTAGAGTGGGATAAGGACAGGAATATAGACCCTCTACCACAAATGTATCGTAAAATAATTGAGGTTTTTTTTGCAAAAAATTGTCACCCAGTTTTCCACGCGGCCAGATTTTGCCCCATTTACGAAATTTATTGCACTGGATCCGGCTAAAACTGAGAGTTGACATGTGCAAATAGATTCTAACTTTAACACCAACGTGACAGGGTACAATTTTGGTCGCAATTGGTCCGGCCATTTCGCTAAATACCCTATGCCATTAGTTTTACTGGCGAGCTAACACTGGAGGCTTGACCCTTTACAGATTGCACCAGCACTTATATGGAGCTGTTAGAGTTGAGTTTTTTGTATAAACTAATATATAATATTTATTGTATTGAAAATTTAGATCTACTTCTGTTTATAAGCCAACTTAAATAAATAATAAATTTGGTTATTAAACAATAAAAACATAATACTATTCTAAAACAATTATTCCTTATACACAGGAATAACATATAGGCCTGTTAATTCTATAGGAATAGAATAACACTAAAAAGCGCCATCTATTATCAACCTATCACGCGAAACAGTTCACGCGAATGAAGTCGAGTGTAAAAGCTAGTATTACAATAAAGAGAAAGCACATGAGGGTGTATCTATCTGTCTCTCTTTATTATATGTGATTACACAAAGATGAAGTAGACGAGTTTCATCTACCCTCTCATTATTTATTGTGACACTATCACATAAAGGCCTGCTTATGGTTCCTAAGTAATAACTTGACTCGAAAGCGATTTTGTGTATGTAAAAGTTGCATCTTTGTAAGTATTGCTTGTAAAGCCATACCATAGGCTAAAATCCTGGGCGTTTCCGAACGGGGTATATCTGACGCACATTTGAAAAGGTTTTCAAGGGGGTAGATGCATCTGGTGCTCCCGATGCATCGACACCCGACTAGCGGAGGGAAATTAGAGAGGCTCCGACCCAGAGGTGGCGCACTCTAGGGTTCAGAGTTGCTGCTGGTGTGGTAAGGGACAATGTGTACAATGGTACCCTGTCCCTGCCAGCAGCGTGTTAGAGCACTCAGGTCGTTTTACTCGGTGCGAGTTCGACATAGCCGCCACTCGTACCCATCGGATGGTGGGACCCATAAGGGCTTTTATCCTGATTAAAAAAAGGCAAAAAATGTATCATGTGCCATAGATTTTCGCATCGAAACATCCGAAAATTCTCGTATATTTACAACTCGTAATACGATGAGTGTCGAGCGTAAAGTAATTCTATCAATCATTCCGGGATTATTGAGTGAGTCACTCGAAATTGCGTTAGGGCGTGTCTCCATTATACGATTATCAGATACGATTTTTTACGGACTAAATTGAAAATGGAAAAAAAATGTGCTAAACATTGATTCCCACGCATTGAAACCGCGGGCATCTCCTCTTCCTCGCGTCGGTGTCCTCAGGGTCACTGAGGGTCGTAACCCCCTCCACAGATCAAATTGTCACGGACAATGTTGCGCCATCGGTGTCTGTTTTGGATGGCTTCATGCATCCGGCTGTTGAGAGTGGTGCGGATTTGATCTGTCCAGCGCATTGGACTTCGAATATATATCATAGTTCAAAGTACTTTCAAATAATAACAAAAGCAATATAAAATCTTTATTCAAATAAGCTCTTTCAAGCACTTTTCGATCGTCAAGGATCAATATGATAAATGTAGCAACAACCAGTTGGAAATGTTGCTTTTAGCGCAAAGAACCAGCAAACAACTCAGCGGTCAATCTTTTTTAAACATTTTACTTTATTAAACCGCAGTCCTATATGAAGCTGAAAGGATTTTCGAATCCAGGCTTTTTATCATCCAAATAATTTTCAATTTTGTAATATGCTTTACGTATAAGCACATCTCTTGTACTTAATTTAAACCTTTCTGTAGATGGTCTAGTATGGATTGCGGAATTTTATTGTAGAAGCGAATACCGAGACCATCGAATGAGTTGCTAACTCTGCTGAGTCGCGACACAGATATTACAGACTTTTTGTGACCTCTCGTATGTCTATGATATACATCGAATTTCGTCTCATACACATGTATATTTTTCCGTACAAATAGAATATTACTTTATCACTTTAGTAAACGGAAACAACGTCGTGGATAAAACAATGAGAGAAGCGTGTTTTTATCAGTTTTCTTCTCTAATGAAAAACACTATCTAAAGAATAACATTGTAAAGAATAGTAGTCGATTGGCATTAAGTAGCCTATAAAATAGGCCAAGTGGCCAAGATCTTAAGCGTCTTCGGCAGAGTACAAATCATAAAAGGCAATGTCCGGCGTGATTTCAATAGGGAAATTGGCCATTTTTATGAGCGACGCATAAATCCCAATCTTGATCGTGTATTATAGACGAGATATAAATAGCTCGAGGTAATCCGTAGATAAAGGCAAAGGATGAACATCTAACTAAAAATGAAGAATTTTTTCAGATTTAATGTATGAAATATTATGGTTATGCCGGAAGTCACAAAAAGCTTGTAATTTCTGTGTCGCGACTCACCAGAGTTAGCAACTCATTCATCATCCTCCTGCCTTTATCCCACTCTAAGTGGGGCAACATGTTATAAACATGCTATCACATGATTTGGTTGTGTTTTTACGACCGGCCGCCTACCTGACGTCAACTTACCTCAGTCGTATTTTACAACAACTCGGTAAGAAAGGGTAGTCTATTCCACTAAACCGAATACCAAACGGCGGTTCGACTTACCTTAGTCGCCTTAAACGACACCTCGGTAAGAAATGAGGGTGGTCTATTCTACTCAGCCGAATACCACACGGCGACATCATCATCTTAATATATAAAAAATGAATGTTTGTCAAAGAGATACACTCTTTCTAAAACGGCTGGACCGATTGATGATTAATTAATTAATGAAATTTTCAGACAATCTTTAGATCAAACCAGCGGATGATCCTGTAAAGTTTGGTAGCGATTGGAGCAACTTTTTTAACTGTTGAGTTTTGTTTCGAGGGTAATTCTAAAGCACAGCAACGCAAGTCCGGAGAGCTAGTTTTAATAATAAAAACTATTATACGATTCTATATTAATTTTTTTTACATTCAATTCTAACATTCTGTTAACAGGAGGTTAAATAACGAAAAGAAGAACGATACAACAGAATTAAATTTTTTTCATGATTATAGACATTTTAGTATTTTGGTGAAATTTAACAATCTATACTAATATATAAAGCTGATGAATGTTTGTTTGTTTGATTGTTAGAAGCGCTAATCTCAGGAACTAATAGACCGATTTGAAAAATTATTTGATTATAAGATAGTCCATTTATTGAGGAAGGCTATAGGCTATATAACAGCACGCTAAGATGAATAGGAGAGTTGCAGCAATAAAAAAATACTGCGAGAACGGCTAAATTTAAAGATTTCCTTGCGTGCGCTAAGTAACGTTGAAAATTATTTATAAATCTCTTATAATTAACTCACGATAACTACTTTTATGTTCAAAATTTCGATTCGGAAAAAAATTGTGACACTGATTTCCGTGCGCGCAGAGATGCTGACATAGCTAGTTTATAATCGAAGTCCGTCGCATGCCGCCCTAACGGGGACCTCCGAGCGATCCGAACGGGGTTCATCGGACGCTCGCTGGAGTTAGGTCCCCGAGGCGGTCGATGCATCTGGTGCTCCCGATGCATCGATTAGCGGAGGGAGGGGCCACTGTTTAGAGAGGCCCCGACCCGGAGGTGGCGCTCTCCGGCATACAGAGCTGCTGCTGGCGGGGATGGGTGGCAATGTCTTCATAGACCCTTCATTCATACCCTGTCCCCGCCACCAGCAGCGTGGTGGAGCACTGTCAGGTTTTTAGTCGGTGAGAGTCCGACATACCCGCCGCTCATTCCCCGTCGGGCGGTGACGACCCATAATGGGTTTTCCTAACATAAAAAAAGCTAGTTTATAATAAAGTAACGGTCAGTGACTATCCCACTTCTAAGCATCCATCCTCTCTCCGTTTCTGGAGACAAGAGTTGGAGCTACAGCTGGAGTTTGGTCTCGCCACACATGGTCACACCAAAGGCTGAATTTCTTGGTAGCTTTTCTCGGTCAAACCATATGTAAAGTTGAAGATTCAAAAGCAATTGTATATACGTTTATTTCAACATAGAATATTTATATATAATTTTATAGAACTTTATTGCACTACCCGCAAAAAAGTTATTTTGTTTATTTGAGATTGGTAATGATCTTTTGTTATGGAAATGTGCGCCAGAGGGCAAATAGAGGTTTGTTTTTCTTTGGTAACGAGGTAGTTTGGACTGCGTCATAGAACGGGTACAATATTATTCTTTGATTATATTAATTTGGCCAAAGTCACATTCTAGGTAACAACCCAGTGGAGGCGGTAACGAAATATTGGCACAGCGTTATAATGTTGTTTTTGCGGAACCTAGTAAGCAATTTATATTTTTAGATTACAATTTATATTTCGTAAGCTCCGCCGTGTGGTATCCGGCCGAGTTGAATATACCACTCTTTTCTTACCGAGGTGTCGTATAAGGCGACTAAGGTAACTTCACACGCCGTGTGGTATCCGGGTGAGTAGAATAGACCACCCTCATTTCTTACCGAGGTGTCGTAAAATACGAGTAAGTTAAGTTGTCATCAGGCAGGCGGCCGGTTGCAAATACCTAGTCAAATCATATGACAATATGTTTATAACATGTTGCGCCGACCCCACTTAGAGTGGGATAAAGGCAGGAGGATGATGATGTGCCTGTGGCTTTGGCCGCGTGGTAATCAGTTACAAAGTTATTCCCGCTTAAATCCCGACCCCCGGGATTTCTTATGTAATGTACGATTAATTTAAACATTTCTCAGGATCTTTTAGTAAAACCGTACAAAAATCCGTTTACTAGATTTTGAGAAAATAACATACATACATTTGTTTCATAATATGTATGATTATGAAATTTACATAAGGTAAATTCAAAGTCAAAATAAATAAATAAATATATGGGACACTTACACACACGGTCGTCCGTCCCCAAAGTAAGTAACTTAATACTTGTGTTATGGGTGACAGACAGCTGGTGAATATATACTTATATATTTTTTAAATACATACTTAAATACAAATATACACCCAGGCTCAAAGACCAACAAATTCATTTATAGAAAATGTTCGCCCTCGGCGGGAATCGAACCCGCGACCCGCGGAGCTGAAGGCAGGGTCAGTACCCACTGCTCCAACGGGCCAGTCAAATATTCTTTATTCAAGTAAATTTGTAAATAAGAGCTTATGAATTGTCAATTTTACTGTTGGTTCGTAAAGCTGTTCCTACCGAGAAGAGCCAGTAAGAAACTCGGCGGTTACTCTCTTAAAAATATAATTTTTATTACTTATTTAATCATTACTGTTTTGTACAGTCGAAAAGTATTAGATTAGCGCGTTCAAACAAACAAACTCTTCTGCTTTATATATTAGTATAGATTTAACACACATGTTCTTTAACATTTAACATACTATTCTTGAAGATATTTTAATCACAAAAGGCGTGCAAATATAAAGACATTATACGTTTTGTAGAGAAAATATACTTTGTTAGACTTTATCGCTTTGGAAAATAAAATGCAGCTTTATCAAATGCACTCCGTTAAATGTTGCAGAGAAGCACGTTCCAGAGTATAAATGGTTTAACGAGACGAGAGAAAAAAAGTAAAAAGAAATTTAGAAAAATTCCAGTTTAGAAATATGTTGTTAAAAGCACGTTCATCTTCATCATCATCATCATCATTCTCCTGCCCTTATCCCACTCTAACTGGGGTCGGCAAAACATGTTACAAACATGTTGTCATATGATTTGGCTACGTATTTTAGGACCGGCCGCCTGCCTGACGTCAACTTACCTTAGCCGTATTTTACGACACCTCGGTAAAAAAGAGGGTGGTCTATTCTATTCAGCCGGATAATCAGGGTGGGTCGACTTACCTAAGTCACCTTTTACGACACCTCGGTAAAAAATGAGGGTGGTATACATGTTGTTGAAAGCACGCTCATACTAAGGAAATCCATTTTGATAATACGAATGTAAAAATCTTTGTTTACGCTTTTTATACACTAAACCGATTTTGATAAAGGGAAAAGTGGAATTCAGCCTCTTAAATTTTAAGTTATGACTTGAAAAAGCCATACCTCAAAATTTAACCGTAATATTTTTGTGTTTCAAAATATAGAAAAATTAAAAAAATGTTTAAAAATGTGCTTGCCACAAATAAAATGTAAAAGTAAACACCATCCTCCCATACAGCCATTATCCCACTCTAAGTGGGGTCGGCACAACATGTTATAATACATGCTGTCACATGATTTGGCTACGTATTTTACGATCGGCCGACTTCTGACGTCAAATTACCTCAGTAAGAAAGAGGGTGGTCTATTCTACCCAACCGGATTGACTTACCTTAGTCGTCTTTTCGGACACCTCAGTAAGAAATGAGGGCTGTGTACTCTACTTAGCCGAATAACAACCGACGGGTCGACTAACCTTAATAGCCTTTTACGATACCTCGGTAAGAACGTGGTCTATTCTACTCAGCCGGATAATAAATACTATTAGATCATATAATATTATAAACGCGAAATTCTGTCTGTTACGCTTGTTACGCTTCCGGGGTTTATAAGCTGGGCCAGTTATGATGATATTTGGCAACATTAAGATTATTTATTTATTTATTTAATTCTTAATGCATACAGAAAATAAATTAAAATATACATATATATAATATGGACAAGAAATAATTTACGATAAGATGCAAGGATTAAATATTGGCGTAACAAATAACAACATTTCCGTTATTATTTCCAATATATTTCATTTCATCTTGAACTCTTCATAAGTTTGTCTGTTAGGCTATCATAAATTCTGTTTTATAAACAGTAATATATCCTTTGACGACGATCCTCATAAAGAATTCATGTTTTAAAGAAAATCCATTACCAAAGAAAAAGCTTTGTTTATATCATACGCGTTCACGTCTTTATAACAACACGTTGAGATGGCGTCGGAATCATAAAATAAACTTTAATGGAATAAAATTTACTGCATAAGGCTATATTTGCGGTAATATTTTTATTTAAGTAACGCATTAAAACCCAGGTAATGCTTGCTAGGTGTGCTAAAAGAAAGCGTAAAAAGAAAAGATGTATAAATTGTTTAATATTTCTCATATTATTATATATTAGCAATCTCCAACGGCTCCGCCCGCGTGGAAATATTGAAACCGTAATATAGTATTTTGATAAACATAAAAATGGTTAAAGTCGGTTAACCTTAAAAGCTAGACATAAGTTGTTGCGGACTTTTATTTCAATTTTGATGAATAAATGGCAAAAATTTTGTGGTACATGAGTTTTGAATAACTTTCACCGTTTACTGAGAGCACGCAAGGAAAGCTTTAAATTTTGCCGTTTTCGTAATATTTTTAATTTCTACTCCTCTCCTATTCATGTTAGCGTGATTTATAGCCTTTTTTTTCGATAAATGGGCTATCTTATACTGGTGTACAGTGCACACGCAATGGTGCATAGTTTTTGTAAATAGTTTAGTTAAGTTAAATAAGTTTTAAAATTTTGTTATTACTAAAATAGATTTAAGAAATATTGTTACTAACAACTAAGTAGGTATGGATATTGTATCCGATTTAAAAATGAAATAATAAATAATAATAATATACTCAAGGAATTTTTGAATAGGTCAAGTAGTACCCGAGATTAGCGCGATCAAACATCAAACAAACAACGATTTTTAAAAAAATATAACTTAGCTAGTTTAGCTTCTATCATCGGCAAATACCTCAACAAAGGTTAGCATTTAAATAACATGGCAATCTAAAGTATGAATAGAAGTTATCACATCAAAAATCTAAACAGATTTGCTTCGCATAATTCATATAACGTTCATAACAGAAAATACACGTACCTCATATCCATTATTATCAAGCTCGAGAGAATCCGGAATTGTACAAAGGCTTAGAAGGATATTAAATAAGACGGTAATAAAGTTGTGCGAGTGAAGTTTCAACTAAAATCTCTTGAATTAGATTTATGCGAATGTGTCTCTGCTGTGCATTGTGTGAATTGTTGTTTAATATCAAATTCCACGTCTTATATCCCTAGATGCAACAAGACTTTATTAAATGTCACTTTATTAAGTTGACACGTCAATTTCAGTATTTAGCTAACTACAATTTTGTTTTCTGTACCCAAAGGAACAAATTATTTTCTTTTTAAAAGACGCAAGTTAAGCTAAATCGCCGGTCGGCCACGATTAAAGTGACCAGGGAGGCGGCTAACGGGGTAGAAAATCAAAAAAATAATTAAATAAGAAAAAAAACAAAAAGATAAATAAAACAAGATAAAAAGAAAATAATAACAAAAAACTAAAAGTAAATAATAAAAATAGAAGCGATAAAAAAGAAGTAAAAAGAAAAAACATTAACAGCAAAGACAAAAATAGTAACCGTTTTTGGAAAAAGATCTCAAAAAAAAATTGGTGACTTTCTGTACAATAGTTCAAAAACGTGCACCAAAATCTTCAAATGGTTTTTAAATTTCTAAAGCACACTATTATGTAGCAGATTCTTCTATTGCGTGATCTTAAACCAAATTTTAAGTTATTCTTGCGTAATCAATTTATGATCACGAAATCCTCCTTTACAAAGTATTGATTGAAAACAGTAAAGCTTTTGATGGATACTTATGTACTATGAATGATGTATGATTAAAAGTGGCTACATATATATTAGTTACACACTTTTTCTCTACAACTGGCTATCAAATATTAAAACTTTATCAATATAATGAAACGGAGCCGACAGAAAAAATACGAATCGAAACAAAAAAAACAAGTATGTCGGCGAAAGAACAATAAATTTACTGATAAAATAGTCGGGTAAACAGGGCATATATTGTTTGTATAAAAAAATATGACAAAATATTTGATAAGAACACACCTTGCCTGTAATATTAGAAGCGGCATAAATAGTATTTATATATCTAATCATCTAATCTAAATCAAGTATTTTTGGTATAAAAGTAACAGTCTGTTACTATCCCACTGCTCGGCATAGGCACTCTCCATTTGAGAGATGGAGCGTAGACATACCACGTTATACCAATGCGATGCGATATTTGAATACTATTGATAGATTCAATTCAATTTTTTTTTATTAAACTAAACTTGTAAACAAGTGCTTTTGAATTATCACTTCTACTGCTGGTTCGGAAAGCTGCTACCGAGAAGACCCAGCAAAAAACTCGGCGGTTGCTCCTTTCAACATAATACTTATTACTTTAATTATTTACATTAATTCATTACTGTTTTGTACAGGGTCGGACAGTAGCTATATCCACGCATTCTTGTCATCTAAATAATCCTCCAGAATTCTCTGGAGATATTCAGTTTTCCTCACGATGTTTTCCGTCACCGAAAAGCGTAATAACAGCGTGATAAATAACAGACATTAATTAGACGCATCAGTTTTAAGAGAAATCACAAATGATAAGTAATACATGATTTTGATGCGATTTTTTTTAATAGATAAGAGTGATTCAAGAGGAAGGTTTATATGTTTAATAACATTTAATACGGATTAGAGAATAGTGTAATTTTTGAGGTGTCTAATGTGATGTCGTAAATAATTACATTTATAGTATTTTTACACCTTGAAAAGGTCTACAGAAAACTCCGCGATAGTACATGTCTATCTCTTATCGATTTTAATCATTTTATACCCGTGCGAAGCAGGGGCAGGCCGATATATATATATGTGTATATATATATATATATATATATATATATATATATATATATATATATATATATATATATATATATATATATATATATATATATATATATATATATATATATGTAGACTCATCAGTATCTTGGGCATTATTCTCAGAGATTAGTGGGCGTAATAAGGGTATCGTGCATATGGAAAAGTACAACGCATATCTTCAACTTTATATTCTTCTTAACAATTTCACAACTGCGCCATGACACGTATCTGTCTTCATCTCTCACAAGCGCCGTCTGCATTCTGTCACCGCTGCGCCTTCTATTTTCAATGTATTTTCAATATATTTTTAATGATGGAACGTTGGTTGAGAGGATGCGACACGGCCATCCTGCGAGACACACGTCCCCGTGTGTTGATCTGTAACAAATAAACGAACCCAGAAATTCCGTTCGGCCTATCCTACAACATCTGGGTCATTGGGGTCTAGATCTTTTTAATAAACGAACAAAACAAGGAAAATTATATCTCATCATAAGTGATAGTGATAAGATCACTGAACTATGAAACCCAACAAATAACATGTAAGGCCATGCCAAACCCATAATGCATACGAAAAGTACTGAGGCAGAGTACCATTGACTGACACTCACGATGACATTATAAAAATAAACAGAAAACCTATCAGAATATACTTCAAAAACAACCCAGGTATCTTGTTCGTGGTCTACCGCTTCTGTCTCAGCAGAAGGGTCTTCCCTCAGGGATAACGGGTCCACATGACTCACGGCCATCGCTACACAGCTAGACCCGACTATACCACCCAGAGCTATCGCTCCCTGCGTACCCACGGACTACTCAGAGCAGATACCGATTTCTACCGGGCTACAGACGATACCCTGGTGTCATCGACCCCCAGAGCTATCGCTCACTGCGTACCCACGGACCACCCTGAGCAGATGCCGATTTCTACTGGGCTACAGACGATACTCTGGTACAGTCACCGACACACCGAACCAAGAACCCGTCTGTATAAACATCAACATAAATTACTTTACCACAAATCTTGTCATTGTCAATAGGTACTTGACTCTCAGGTATTTTTGTAAGACAATAACATTATGTCTAAAATTTTGACTAAAAGAGCTGAATTGGCAAAAGGTGAACAGTTCACCCCCTTCTTATAATTTCAGTTGTAAAACCGTTTACTTTATTTGACAATCATTTGCAAGGTACTATAAACATTCTTGTTAGGCATTTCTATTAATGACGAACATTATTAATTATTACCCAACTAAATTTATAAGCTATACATAGTCTCTTTTATGAGAGAACATCCAGGCCCAGAAACAAATCAAAGTAATAACACTTACCAAATGATGTGAAAGCTCCTGATGACAGTTTGACCAGACTTTGGTCTACAGTCTAATCGTCGGTGTACTGGTACCTCAAAGAGCAGGTCCATTGGCCATGCAGCGACTCGCGACGTGACCCAGCCTGCTACACCTGTAGCACACAAATAATTTGTAATCTGCTTGTCGTCATTGTTCAGAGCTTACCACAGTACCACAGACAATAGTCTTTTGGTTCCAAAATCCGTTTGTGACACTCCATTTTTCTGTGCACTGCTGATCGCAACTAAGACACTTGAATTGGGATCGCGTTGAATCTGCGATCCTCTATAACTTTCCTTTCAAACAGGAGTATACTTGTAGTTCCTGGTGCAGCTTTTGACGCGAAGATGCCTCCGTTGTGAATGCAAGCCATTGCAGTCATATATCAATTTTGTACCAAATGCGTAATCACCGTTCATGCTGCTATTTGCACTATATTTAAATTCTTCCAACAATTCATCAAAAACGTAACACGCAAACAGGCATATACAGAATGATTTTTAATTATCCATTGATCTATCATTGCTTAAATTAAAAAGTACAGCCGCAAAAACTTCCAGAAAATGTATCTTCTTTTGTTTTTCCGTCCAAGTATAAGTCAGCTGTAGTACACCACAATTTTATGTAAAATCATCGCTTATCAGGATTAAACTCCGGCAAATGGATATTATTTGTCTCGCTTGGAATTTTTTTTTTCTTTTCTTTTTTTGTTGTTTGTATTGTTTTCTTTCGGAACTCTTGCAGTATCCGTCATTGTGAGTCATCATAGTCTCTTCATACTATCCATCCATTTGCACGATTGAATCCCACGACTGATGTAGACTCATCAGTATCTTGGGCATTATTCTCAGAGATTAGTGGGCGTAATAAGGGTATCGTGCATATGGAAAAGTACAACGCTTATCTTCAACTTTATATTCTTCTTAACAATTTCACAACTGCGCCATGACACGTATCTGTCTTCATCTCTCACAAGCGCCGTCTGCATTCTGTCACCGCTGCGCCTCCAATGTATTTTCAATATATTTTTAATGATGGAACGTTGGTTGCCAGGATGCGACATATATATATATATATATATATATATATATATGTGGGAGTGGTGTTTTGCAAATAAAACTCTTGAAAACGTCTTAATGAAATAAACACTTAAATTCGCGTCTTACTCTTTGGGTGCGCCGGCATAAGAGAGCGCCATCTTGCAAAAAACGTCATATCTCGCTTTCACACTGCTTCTCTCACTCGCACACGCTTTCGTTCAAAAACATTATCATCTTACATACTGCATTCATTCGTCTTTAAACTTCAACTTTTATTTAATCCTACATGTATATATATATGACTCAGTTAAGGATGGCTATAGGCTATAGCACTTTCAGCACTGCCATTACAACAATTTAAAAACACTGTTAAAAAGAGGCTGATACAGAAAGCCTACTATACTCTAAGAATGTGTGGATATAGCTCTCTTTGAACCTGTACAAGACAGTAACGACTTAATGTAAATAATATTAAGAATTATATTCTTAAAAGAGCAACCACCGAGTTTCTTGCTGGCTCTTCTCTGTAGGAACAGCTTTCCGAACCAGCAGTAGAGTTGACGATTCAAAAGCACTTGTTTACAAGATTATTTGAATAAAGAATATTTTGAATTTTGAATTTGAATTTTGAATATATACCTTCCTCGATAAGTGGACTGTCTTACACTGAAAGAATTTTTCAAAATCACTCGGTCCTGTAGTTTCTGAGATTAGCGCGTTCAATCAAACAAACTCTTCAGCTTTATATATTAGCACAGATGTTGGCCCTCGGCGGGAAATAAGCCGCGACCCGCGAATTTAAAAGCAAGGTCACTGCCAATTGCACCACTCAAACAGCATTATCATTAAAGGCTTTTAAACCTCTTTAAACATTACGTAACTTTTATACGGTTTTATTTAAGTACTCTTTAGGATAAGCCTGCCCCTAATTAATAGCATGCTTTACCCCTTTGTGAACTTAACTGCCTTTGTTGGAGACTGTTGTGGAACAATTTATTGGGCACCTACGAGCACGAAATGAGGGTGGTCTATTTTACTCAACCGGATACCACACAGCAGATGAACTTACCTTAGACGACTTTTACAACACCTCGGTAAGAAATTAGGGTCGTATTTTCTACGCAACCGGATACCACACGGCATACATTCAAACTTGAGAAATTTTACAAACAATATTTAAATATTACTCCAGCGTTTTAGCAGCGTTACAGACAGACAAAATTTCTCATTTGTAGTGATTATATGGAATTAAGAATTGCTCCGTCCTCTTTACCACAGATAACGTGCACTAAGACGTTCTTATTTAATTATTTCAAGACAAACTTGAAATGAAAATAGTTGTTCTACTTTGAGGAATCTGCGAGTGACGTCATCTTACAAATATCCGAGCTTTTATTATAATGTGCTTTTCATTTTAATGTGTTATTGCAAATTTTTTTTAATAGAAAACAGAAATTTCTGTTGTAAGCTTGTTTTATGTCGATAATGTCAAAGCTTAAATTGATTGCGGTATTTTATTACAGAATCTTATACCCAGACCTGCAAACGATTTGCGTACTTTAACAAGGCGCAAAGGAGCCGCAAGCTTATGTCGGTTCCTACTTTGTCTATTATACACATCACCTAACGTTTTATAATTATTTATAGTTTTATGTACAAAAATTAAATTACTTAATATACTGTGAAGCATATGTTAGAATACCTAAGTCGTTAAACTTCTCACGCAGGGAATAAGGCGGGCTTAATTTGTAAATTAGTCAAAGAGTAACAGATATACATACAAAAACTATCGCATTAATTAATGCAGATTTATAGAATAATTTATATAATTAGGCGTTACTTTGCGGAGATCCGCAATACAAAATTCGAAAGTAATAATAAAATTATTTTGCTATAATCCGCGAAGAATTCTTCGCGGATTATAGCAAAATAATTTTATTATTACTTTTGTATTATGGATCTCCGCAAAGTAACGCCTAATTCTATAAATTACAAAATTCGAAGTTCGCAGGCAAAATAAAATAAAGGGTGGGGTTGAACCGATTAGTATATAACTAAACTTATTTGGGTATTGCTTCGCTTTGCGATTTTGGTCGTGGAGTCTATCTCCTGATGATGCTTCGGTTGCGGGGCGAAACAATTGTTGAGTTTGTGATATTGAACGTATATAGTGCTTGTGTATTGTGGTGGCGGTGGTGGAGGTTTGTGCATGTGTTTTTACGAATCCTGCATGTATCAGATATAATAACCGATTGTCCACTTACTTATTTAGCATTATATATATTTTCTATTTTACTCCTTCGCGGATTATAGCAAAATAATTTTATTATTACTTTTGTAATGCAGATTTCTTGTGTAATTATTAGAAAAAAATCAGCATACATCTCTTGACTTTACATATGCCCTTATAGTAGGTACCCTGACCTCAAAAAGCTGAATTGAATAAAGTATATTGATTTTATGTGGTTATAAGTAGGTTTACAGCTCGAGCTCGCTTTAACTAGAAAGCATCAACCACGTTCCTTCAACAAAGGTTTATTGGAAATTTTATTATCTTTGAAAGATTTCAACCTGTGTAAAGCCTTATTACATTATAAGAGAAATAATTTACAGAATTAGTTGATAAAAACATTAAGAGGCAAAGCTATTGAAGCTGGAAGCTTAAAAATCTGAAATTACAAAAATAAAAATAAAATTATTTGTTTATTCAACAGCATTTTACACAAATACACTTTTTCATAAGGCAAGTTCTAGGTAAAGCTCTTTTTAAGCTGAGTATAGCGCTATCGTAGGTAGTTCGTCGGTCGTAATTATTTATATTACTAAAAGAAGACAAATTAAATTACACTTACAGGAAATTTTGATAAAAACTTTTACTTACTTACTATTATTTTGCTATAATCCGCGATAAAGTAAATAGAAAATATACATAATGCCAAATGTAGAGAGTAATGTTTCAAAGTGATTAAATGGTTTTTGAAAACGACGAAACATGGTTTTTGAAAAAGCAATAAGATGAATCGAAAAATGCCTTGTGGTATTCGGCTAAGTAGAATAGACCACCCTTATTTCTTACCGAGTTGTCGTAAAAGGCGACTAAGTTAAGTTGACTCACCGTGTGGTATCTGTTTGAGTAGAATAGACCACCATTATTTCTTACCGCGTTGTCTTAAAAGGCTACTAAGGTACGTCCGCCCAATGCGTGGTATCCGGTTGAGTAGAATAGACCACCCTCTTTCTTACAGAGGTGTCGTATACGCCTAAAAAGTTGACTTCAGGCAGGCGGCCGGTTGAAATAGCGTACCCAAATCAGCTGTTATTTTTATAACGTGATGCGCCGACCCCACTTAGAGTGGGATAAGGGTAGGAGGATAATATATATTTATCGCGTTTGAAAGACCAATAAAATGAATCTAAAGCATTATACATAATGTATTAAACAGCTGCTTTGAAGTCTTAAATTATGGGAAATTGTCTTTTTTATCTGCAATAACAGCAAGATAACGCGCAATAAACATGTTTTGAACACGCCCAAAAGCTCATATGGATCAAATATGAGAGGTTAAAGAAACAATGACTTTTTTATCAGCGTTATTATGAGCTCGATTAGGCGTTGAACATTTTTTATAAATACGAAAGTAATAATAAAATTTTGTTGTTAAAATCTGCGATTAAGTTAATAGAAAATATATATAATGCTACGGTATACGGTATACGGTATAATTTGGTAAAGATATGGTATGGATGAGTAGAATAGACCACCCTCATTTCTTACCGAGGTGTTGTAAAAGGCGACTAAGGTAAGTCGCCCGTCATGTGGTATCCGGCTGAGTACAATAGACCACCCTCATTTCTTACCGAGATTTTGTAAAAGGCAACTAAGGTAAATCAACACGTCGTGTGGTATCCGGCTGAGTAGAATAGACCACCCCCATTTCTTATTTAGGTGTTTTAAAAGGCGACTAAGGTTAGTCGACCCGCCGTGTAGTATCCGGCTGAGTAGAATAGACCGCCCTCTTTCTTACTGCGGTGTCGTAAAAGGCGACTAAGCTAAGATAAAGTCAGGCAGGCTGCCAATCGTTAAATACCTAGCCGAATCATGTGACAACATTTTTGTAACATGTTGCGCCGACCTCACTTAGAGTGGGGGAATGATGATACACAAAAACCGTTGTCATACCTTATACTTGTAGGATTAGTTGAGGAAAGAATCCCTAAACACCGCCACCAACAACACACTACGCAAGCACTACACACATTCACTACGACAATCTTTGCGATCGTTTCGCCCCGCAACCTAGCATCATCAGGAGAGGCATATCAGTGGTAATATCGCAGTGGAGGAACTCCGCAAAGTATTATAGCAACACTTATTATTATTTGTTTATATAAAAACATGAAAGAACATGTCGTTTACGCATCAATTACACAATCGTTTTCACGGTAAATCAATCTCTCTAGATTCAGTTCGAGAATTAAGCCAAAAATAAACAGTTGTTTGTTAGACAAACGAGAAATACCGCGTTGATTGAAACGACTTTGTTTAATTAATCCATTCCAGGAATAGATGCAAATAAATAGGTTACATTAACTAGTTCATCAACATTTAAATTGATTGTGAACTTAGATAATGGTGTTTCGTTATGTTAAAGATCATCTACTTAAAGAAATAAACTATTTAAGGTAAGGGCACTAGTAATTGATCATTTAAATAGTAATAATAAATAGTAAATAATAAGCGTTTGTTTGTTGTAGACATATTGTAATATTGCTTTGGGGTAAATGCGCGGATAGTGAAAAAGTTTTTGTTTTACAAAAAAGAGCTATACGTGGCATTTATAATTTAAGACCACGTGATTCCCTGCGAGAAGTTAAAGGAAACAGGTATTCTTACATTTGCATCACAGTATATTTTAAGCAATCTAATTTATGTACATAAAAATATAAAGAATTATAAAACGATAGGTGATGTATACAATAGACAAAGCAGGAACCGACATAAGCTTGCGGCTCCTGCTTTGCGCCTTGCAAAAGTACGTAATTCGTTTGTGGGTTTTGGTATAAGATTCTATAATAAAATTCCGCAATCAATTTCAGCTTTGCCATTACATCAGTTTAAAAACACTGTTAAAAAGAGGCTGATACAGAAAGCCTACTATACTCTTGAAGATTATTTGGAAGATAAGAATGTGTGGATATAGCTCTCTTTGAACCTGTACAAGACAGTAACGACTTAATGTAAATAGTATTAAGAATTATATTTTTAAAAGAGCAACCGCCGAGTGTCTTGCTGGCTCTTCTCGGTAGGAACGGCTTTCCGAAACAGCAGTAGAGTTGACGATTCAAAAGCACTTGTTTACAAGTTTATTTGAATAAAGAATATTTTGAATTTGAATTAAATGCTCGGGTTTATTATTAGGATTTACAAAGAGTTTAAGCATTTTAAAACACGCATTCTACTATATCAGTCATTTGTTAGATCTATTTTGGAATATGGTTCTACTGTTTGGAATCCTCAATATAAAACACATATTGAAAAAATTGATAAAATTCAGAGAAAATTCTTAAAGCATCTCAAGTTCAACTGTTCCGGCGATGCATGACATCTCAACACTGTCTGACAGAGGCAAAGAACGGGACCCAAGACCAAGAGAAGTGCTGTTATACAAAATTTTGCATGGTACTGTCGAGTCAATTTGTCTTCTTTGCAAAATTAATGTCCAAGCTGTGATGGCCTAGCGGTGCGAGCGTGTGAATCTCTAGAGACGATCATGGGTTCAAACCCGGGCAGACACCAATAAGTTTTTCTATTAAAACTTATGTGTCTAATTTATAATTGCAATTTATCGCACGCTTTTCGGTGAAGGAAAACATCGGGAGGAAACCTGCATATCTCTAGAGAATCCTAGGGATAAGTGTAACCTATCAATCCGCATTGGAGCAGCGTGGTAGGTCTTAGCTCCAATCCTTCTCTCCAATAATGGAGAGAGGAGGCCTATGCCCAACAGTGGGATAGTAACAGGCTGTTACTTACTTACTTACTTCAAAATTAATTTCACGTAATTTACGATAAGAAAGATCACTTTTCATGTATCGTTACTAGAACCAAATATTCAAGTAACAGTGTCATAAACAAGTGCTGTGCACTTAACAATTAACTCTTTTTGAAACTAGATATATTTCTCTCTCCCTAATTTTAAACAAGCTGTTAAGAATAATATTAAAACTAAAAAAATAAAATAAATAAATAATCCTATGTAATATTTAACTATATTAAATTAAGGATTTTATTTTTGTTACTATAACTTATTTTATTGTACTATGGAATTGTAATATTTTTTATACATACCTTCAGTTGCATGTTAAATTGTTATGTGTCAATTCAATATTTGGAAACTGTTTTTGGTTTATGTTTGGCTTATTTGTTATAATGTTAATAATTATTATAGTACTGTTTGTTTCCATATTATAAAATAAATAAATAAAAATCCACGTAGGCGGAGCCGAAAACATTGCTAGTATAAATATAATCAGTTATATTACGCTTGTGTTGATAGCTTTACTTAACTCGATTTGTGTTTTGGTAAGTTTCCAACAGGGTTGCACTGTGTTTACGATGCAATTTAATTTTAGACCAATATAGAGTCAGTGATCAAGAATCAAAATGATTGTGAGCAATGAAATATATGATGACTCGTCAAAGTAGTAAAGTTAAGTAACGGCCTGTTACTATCCCACTGTTGGGCATAAACCATATTTGGAGAGAAAGATTGGAGAGGATACACATCGCAGCACAGATATGTAGGTTTCCTCACGATGTTTTCCTTCACTGACAATCGTGTCATAAATTGCAAATATCAGTTAAAACATAAGTTTAAATATAAATACTCATTTGTGCCTGCCCGGAATTTAAATCCTTGACATTCTCAAGAGAGTTGCACAGTTTCACCGCTATACTATCATAGCTAAAGATTAAACTAAACAATGAAAATTTTGAATAATTTACAGATTCACGCGTTACTTTGCGTAGATCCATAATACAAAAGTAATAATAAAATTATTTTGTTATAATCAGTGAAAAATTTATCGCGTCATTATTCGCGATTATCGCGGATTAACGCAAAATAATTTTATTATTACTTTTGAATGAAAATTTTCATCGATTTAGTATTAAAAATAAGCCGGCTATACGGATTAAAAAGGCGTTACTTTGCGGTATTAGATGTTTTTTTTTTATTTTTAGCTTAAGTTTAATTATGTATATTTGTTAGATTATATCATGTAGCAAGTTTGTGGAATAAAACAGTTTTCATTTCATAATATTGGTATAAATTCTTAGTACATACTCGCAATTGCAATTTATCTATTATCAATGAAACGCTTTACAAGGAAAACATCGTGAGAAAACCTGCATATCTCTAGAGAATTCTGGGGATATGTGTAACCTACCAATCCTTGAAACCGCGTGGTATGCCTTAGCTCCAACTTTTTGTCCAAAACCGGAGAGTGTAGGTCTATGCCCAGCAGTGGGATTGTAACAATTTAATCCAATTATTTTGCCGATGTTGTTTCCATTGTCATTACATCGCCAAACACAATGTTTGCGCACTGCGAGACGAATGGAATTAATAGGTTTAATGTTTAAACATGTCCATTGAGACTGGATTGATTGAGCCCTCGTCTAAACAAGTTAAGCCGAATATTGGACGTAATTGGGGCTGAACAAACATTCAACGACTATATAACGGAGTTTTAGCTAATTCTGGCTGAGAGATAACAACTTCGTTTGACGAAATAAACCCCTAAACAATAACTCTAAAGAAGTTTAAGTCCGCTTGATTCCTTGCTAGAGAAGATTAAGGAAATAGGTATACTTACATTTGCATCACAATATATTTTAATTAGTTTAACTTATGTCTATAAAAATATATAATTATAAGGCGAGGTGTTGTAAAAGGCGACTAAGGTAAGTTGGCCCGCTGTGTGGTATCCGGTTGAGAAGAATAGACCCTCTTTCTTACCGAGGTGTCGTACAATATGTCTAAGGTAACGTCAGACAGGCAGCCGTAAAAAATCATGTGACAACATGTTTAAATATGTTGTGCCAACCCCATTTAAGCGTAGGATAAGGGAGGATTTAAAATATAAAGAATTTTAAAACGATAGGTGATGTATATAATAGACAAAGTATAAGCCGACATAAGTTTGGGGTTCCTTTGCGCCTTGCAAAAGTACGTAAATCGTTTGTTGGTTTTGAAATTAGATTTTATACTAAAATTTTACAATTTTAGCTTAACATAGCATCAATTTAAAAATACCGTTAAAATGAAGCTGGTACAGAAAGCCTATACTGTTGAAGATTCCTAAGATGATAAGAGTGGATATAGCTATTATTCGACCCTGAACAAAACAGTAATGAGTTAATGTAACTAGTAATAAAAATTCTATTTTGAAAAGAGCAACCGTCGAGTTTTTTGCTCATTCTCGGTAGGAACCGCTTTCCGCAGCAGTAGAATTAAAGATTCAAAAGCACTTGTTTACAAGTTTACTTGAATACAGAATATATTTTTAAAATGATATGAAAAAAATAAAAAAAAATTGTAAAGAAAAATTAAAAAATAATAGGGCAGGTGGTACTCGATCCTAAGTATTTTCCTACCTACCTTCCTACCTCTCTAGACCGCCCGCCCGACAAATGAACATGTCATTTGGGGAACTTTACGTTTGACAGCGAAAAATTATGATTGTATTCAACGTAAATTTCAAAAAAAATTTAAAGCCCGAAAACAGGGATAAATCGACATTTTTTTAAAATAAACTTAAAACTTATCTAGATCGATTTTTCTCCCCCAAAACCCCTACATCTTGAATTTCAGGAAAATCGTTGGAGCCGTTTCCGAGATTCCGAAAATATATATATGCAAGATTAACTCATTTAAATATTAAAGATTTGAATTTGAAGAGGCATTACGCTTACCATCGCATAGCTAGTGATGTCGCACCTACTTTAAACGTCTTCTAACTACATCCCTAACACGGTTAGCAAAGTAATGATGGAACAGAACTTGATTATTAGTTCAAATTGAATTATGAACATCTTTGTGCTATAGTATGAGGTCGAGTTCATAAACGCTTCCTATGGACTGAGGGTGTAACTTGTATGTCCTGGTCTACCTCTCCAAGTGCCTTCCACTTATGGTGTTAACCTGTGCCACTTTTAAACACTTACCACTCGGTAAGAAATGAAGGTGGTCTATTCTGAGCCAAATACTACTGCATTTAAATAACTATTACATCGATGTTTAAACAAATCTAAATTACTGAAATTCAAATTGCACTGTATTCTATTGTATATGTATTTATATCATCATCCTCCTGCCCTTATCCCACTCTAAGTGAGGTCGGCACGACATGTTATACGCATGTTATCATATGATTTGGCTTCGTATATTACGAGCGGCCGCTTCCTGGCGTCAACTTACCTAAGTCGTATTTTATGATACATCGGTAAGAAAGAGGGTAGTCTATTCTACTTAACCGGATACCATACGGTGGGTCAACAGACAGCACAATTCTCAATAATAAATATGAACAATAATTTTAATACAGAACAGTATTTTTTTTTAATAGTTCAAGTAAACTAAGAACTTGTTTTCAACAAGTTGACGAAAGAGGAGGTCATACTGTCTCTGGTGTCTTTTTCCGAAAGACTGTATTCTTTCTTCTCTAAATTATTTTATAGAAAGTAACACATTAAGTATTTATTTATGGAAGGCAAACAAAAGCACATTTTTAAAGGGGTTATAGCGCTCAAACACCCACGCTGTGCGCTCAATTGTTTTCACCTAGCGAACAGTGAATAATTCTTAATTATACATTTAAGGCAGGCCTCTGTTAAGGTCACGAAATTCATCTCTAAGGTAAGTTAATCTCGCGCCCCCTCAAAAGTTATTTCGGTTACAAAACAGCTAAATACTTAACATTGAATTCTTAAGTCATGGTCCATTAAAGCCAATACATAAAAGTTGAAGTACTTCATTCGAATATATGAATGTATAATAAATGAAGGCAATATTGCTCAATTGATGTGGGGAATATTATACAGTCTTGTTTTTGTGATCCATTTCAGTAACTTTAAGGGTGATTTATTTTATTATTAAAAGCTTTTATTCAACTTGCAATATATGTATGTGAAGGTGGAGTTTTGCAAGTTAAATTTGGCCCACTTCCCGGAGTCCGATTGGCCTGAAATTTTACATACTGATCTAGTCCTGATGACATATATGCTGTCGCGAACTTTTATTTAGAACTTATAGAGGGAGAATTTAGTAATACATGATTTTTCAATAACTGTCACCGTTTACTTAGCGCACGCAAGGAAAGCTTTTAATGCCGTTTTCGTAATACAAAAGTAATGAGAATATTATTTTGCTATAATCCGCGATAAAAGAAATTATGTGTAATGCTAAATGTAGAGTGTAATATTCGTTCTCATACCTGATACATGCAGAATTTGTAAGAACTCATGCACTACCCGATGGCACAACAATACACAAAATTCTCATACCTGATAAATGCAGAATTTGTAAGAACTCATGCACTACCCGACACCGATGGCACAACAATACACAAGCACTGTACACATTCACCATCACAATCTCAACAATTGTTTCGCCCCGTAACCGAAGCATCGTCAGGAGATAGACTCCACGACAAAATCGTAAATTGTTTTCGTAATATTTTTCATTGATGCTATATGCTATGCTCCTATTCATCTTAACGTGATGTTATATAGTCTATAACCTTCCTCGATAAATGGGCTATCTTACACTGAAAGAATTCTTCAAATCGGTCCAGTAGTTCCTGAGATTAGCGCGTTCAAACAAACAAACTCTGCAGCTTTATATTTTAGTATAGATAGCATTCGACTGGCTCGCTGTGCTTTGAAATAGAAGGAGGAACAAAATAAGACAATAGAATATAACACACTCTAAACTTGTGAGTGCCACAAGTTAACAATACATAAACAATAAACGAGTATGTCGCACCGAATACAGTGGTTGTTATTAAGGAAGAAAACTCCCCTCCCCTCCCCCTCATTATTATCTTCTCCCCCTCATCATTAAATTGGCATCTTGGACGGGACCATAAGAGTCCGAAATACTTACTGTATCTGGAGTCGTGAAGCGCATATATAAAAAATCTGTCCTTTGGTTACCCCCAGCTGTCACGGTACCCAGGGAAGTATAAACCTTTTGAAGCCGAAGCTTCCAAGTCCGGGGGCATGTTGCGGCTTATAATCATCTGTGGCCATACGGATGATATGGGCCAATCATGGACGTGTGGGTGACACGTCCATGCTGCACGCATACGTCACATACGACGTTATACTTTCAAATCAATTGTCATTATACATTCAAATATTGTAACGCTAACTACATGTACTCCTTTTAACTTGCAATCCATTATAAATAGTTCACAGTATTGTCCAGTGTTTTAATTAACCAAACGATGCCTCCTATAAAGGCTAAACGCAAGCGCAAACATCTAGTTACATAATTTCATTTGTACAAGTTGCCTAGCTTATAGACTTGCTAACGTAACAATATACATTAGCAGTGAGGAAGAATGGATTGTTGTAAATAAATAGTTTAGAAAAACTAAAATAACGCTTTCAGATATAAAATTATTCGTACAAATATCAAACCTCAAACCCCACGCAATGATACTAATATTTTTTGTTATCTTTTTTAAAATTGTTCATGATCCGCCGTGTGGTATCCCGCTGAATAGAATAGACAACCCTGATTTCTTACCGAGGTGTCGTAAAAGGCGGCAAGCAGGCGACCGGTCGTAAAACTAGTCAAATCATGTTTAAAGAAGGAGAAACTCAATCCCAATTTCCACTTTTTAGTGCCAATTAAGTGTTAAAAAATTCAAGTTAGTTTATTTTATTGTCACACTATCTTGTACAGGGTCGAAGATTAGCTATATCCAGGCATTCCTATCTGTATAATTCTCAACATATACTAGGCCTTTTGTATCGACCTCCTTCTAAAAGTTGTTTTAAACTTTGTAATGGCCAAGCTAAAATTGATTGCGGAAGTTCACATATCCACATATATACAGGTAAAACGAATATAAAGCGTGTAATAAATAAAACTGAATTACAATTTGAGGTAACTTCGTTCCAAATAACGAACAATGTTATTAAATTTTAACAAATAGACGAGGAAATAAATAACTTCAAATATATTGGACGTCGACGCGCTTGGCAAGTATATTGGCGTCGAGATTAATTCGTTGAAGGGGCCAAAAGGGAAGGCGGTCTTTATGAGGCTGCGAGAAAGATGTCTCGCTAAATCTTTTAATAGGGAAATAAATTGTCGTTATTATAGAGGTTGTATTTATAATGAACGCAAATGAACCAAATATGCTTGTTCAAAGAACCGATAAACAAAAGATGGTGTGGTAGATCCTCCATTTGAACTTAACATAGCAAATACTACAGTATGGAAATTTCTTGAATTATTTCTTGATATAAATCAAAGAAAAATAAAAGATAACAAAACGCCAATCCATTAAGGTATATGTAATTTAATTATGAAACTTTAATAAGTGCCATCTTAAAATAGCAAACACTAAAGACCCCCTACCAGATGGACAGACGACCTCAAAAGGGTCGCGGGCAGCCGCTGGATACAAGCGGCACAAAATCGTGTGTTCTGGAGATCCCATGAAGAGGCCTATGTCCAGCAGTGGACGTCCATCGGTTGAAGATGAAGAAGAAAGATTTCATGGAAATACAAAATCACACTTGAATTTTTTCTTGAAGATTACCAAGTTAACGATGAAACAAATATAGATTCAAATTATATACAAGAAAATAGATATTTTTTACTATAGAATAAGTCGCAACCTAAATTCGGATGTAATTATGGTAAGAACTGAATTCTATCGCGAGAGATAAAAGTAAATAATGAAGTAAATTTAGATACAAATACAAAATACCGATACGAATACGTAATAACAGTTGAAGTGACCTTAAATTTGGCTTTACATAAGGTACTAATGAATTCTTTAGTGAAGACAAACAAGTTGACAACAAATCAAAAAGTAACGGTTATAAAAGAGATTTTTTTTATTCTATTTATTTTTTGTATGTTCAGACATGTCAAACCTATCGTACCTTAACCTAAATATTAACTACCTTAAGGGATAAGCATAAAGGAAGTCATTGATACGCATCAACAACTAGTTCGTACAAATCGATGGTAATGATGGAAATAAAACAGTATTCTCTGTTATTTTCATCATATAGCTATTAATCGGTGTCTCATTTATTGTAAACTGGACTTTGGCTTTAATTAACGTACTATAAAAGTTTGATATAAAGTAGTAGTTTCATGTACAAGTTGTCTTCAAATCCCGTTACTTAAGCTCAAAACGTGTGTTCTCTATAGGACAAATTTCACCATAGCGCTTAGAGAGTAAATATTAAATTCAAATTGGGCACAGTGCCCAATGTACTGTAATGATAAAACAGGTCACCGAGTCGTTACCATTGCGAAGAATATGCAAATGATAACAGGAAGAATATCAGTCCACGTTATTTAAACGATGCTTCACAGTATATTTTAGTAATTTATTTTTGTACATAAAAATATAAAGAATTATAAAACGATAGG
Organism: Morpho achilles; assembly: GCA_947086495.1. Taxonomy (NCBI): domain Eukaryota; kingdom Metazoa; phylum Arthropoda; class Insecta; order Lepidoptera; family Nymphalidae; genus Morpho; species Morpho achilles. The sequence goes on along the minus strand of CAMTZB010000013.1, from coordinate 824,724 downwards.
TGATGTATATAATAGACAAAGTAAAAACCGACATAAGCTTGCGGCTCCTGCTTTACAACTTACAAAGGTACGTAAGTAGTTTGTGGGTTTGGGATTCTATAATAAAATTCAACTTTAGCTTTGCCATTACAGCAGTTTAAAAAAACTATTATAGAGACGCTGATACAAAAAGCCTACTATACTGTTGAGGATTATTTAGATGATAAGAATGCGTGGATATAGCTACTGTCCGACCCTGATAAGACAGTAATGACTTAATGTAACTAGATATAAGTATTATTTATTGAAAAGAGCAACCGCCGAGTTACTTGCTGTCTCTTCTCGGTAGGAACAGCTTTCAGAACCAGTAGTAGAGTTCATAATTCAAAGGTACTTACTTGTTTACAAGTTTCTTTGAATTTGAACTACGAAAACATTATAATGATTTTGTAATGCTTAATATTTTCAATACACTTCCTTAATGTATTTAGGACATTTATTTCATTGAAAATATTAGAAAAAAGAAAGAAAAATAGCACATGATTAAAGGCGGAGTTATTCCTAAAGGAGATATCTTTAAGACAAAATTTGAGTAACAGAAGGTTAAAGACAATTCGTGTTGCAGTTCCGATATAACTGAAGACTCCCTTAAGTATGATTGTCTTGGAAAATGCATTTGGCATAGACTACTAATAGAGATAATAAACATTTATGTTAGCGTTATTGCTTAACAATAATAACAATGCATATCTCATTTCTTACATCTATACTTCTATACTTAATATATAAAGCTGAAGAGTTTGTTTGTTTGTTTGAACGCGCTAATCTCAGGAACTACGGAACCAATTTTAAAAATTCTTTGAGTGTAAGATAGTCCATTTATCAAGGAAGGCAATAGGCTATATAACATCACGCTAATATAAGAAGAGGAGCAGCAATAAAAAATATAACTAAAATGGCAAAATTTAAAGCTTTCCTTGCGTGCGCTAAGTAAACGGTGGAATTTATTGAAAAATCATGTATTACAAAATTTTTCAATAACTTTAAAGTTTTTTTTACAACTCCGCGACCTCCAAAACACAATTTACATAAAACTATAATGTACTATTAACTTTAATTTTCCTAAAGTATTGCAATACCTTTCAAGAAAAAACCGTACTAAAATCCGTTTAGTAAATTTAGACAAAATCGAGCACATACAGACAGACAGCTTTGGAGGACTTTTTTATAATAAGTGTAGATAGATAGTTATGTTATTTTTACACAAAGGACAAATCAAAGTCACCTGTAATATCAAATTGAAGCACTTTATATTAATTTAGTAGAATTACATTTACTCAAAACATGCTTGAGTTAATTTGAAATTTCATCTGCTCCAAGCGAAATTTCGTCGTTAAATTAAATTCTTCACTAACACGACTTTTATATTTGGGTAAATAAGAAAATGACGAGGTTATCTTTTACGTTTTTGTGACAAATTATGGAGACGCTTTTGGCGAACCGAGCAACTTGGTTGAAGATTTAATTTTATTTTACCATCATAGGAATTAACCCTATGAAATTAAGCCTAACACAATGAAATTAACCATACTCTAAGTATAAATAACTCTATCGTTACGTTACACCTTTTGGATAAGCTGACCAGCATTTTGCGAACGGCAATAAAATGATTGGCTGTTGACCTAAATTCAAGTCATCGGTAGTGTCAATAGTTTCACTTTTTCAACGCGATTTTAGGATAATAGTCTTCAAAAATAACTTGTTATTATATTACTCGCTTACAATCACATGAACAGAACTAGCTTTTATCCGCAACTTCGTTAGCGTGGACTATTATTAGGATTATTACGTTGATAATAGATGGCGTTTTTCAATGTCATCTTATTCCTGTAAAATTAACAGGACTTTTTTAGTCTAAATGTTACCTCGGTGTATAAGGAATAATTGTGTCAAATTTCGACAATATTGGGTCAGCGGATTCGCCGTAAAAGACTAACAAACATACATCCGTACTTACAAAGTTTCGCATTTATAATATAGGTAGGATGAAGAAAGCTTTTTAAGAAACCAACGTCAATAAGTTAAATTTGTGTAATCTGCAAAAAAATGAATGAACTAGTGCAGGACTGGGCATATAGTATAAAAACCCATTGATATTGAATTTCTAAATCGCATCCAGAACTGGAAACCGCATTATTAAACCAACGTGATACAAAGACGATCTCAAAAAGAAAGCACTACAGGTTCCAAGATCATATGGCATGGATATCCCTGAAGAAAAGCCTAAATCCATTACTGGATATACATCAGCTGTAAAAGATGATTAGTTGACCATTACAGTTAACTTAGCAGCACTGTTATCACCAATAGAAAAACCAAGTATAATATTATGAGAATCCTAATAAACACAGAAACCACTCAAGTTTAGAAAATATGATCCGTAGCGAAACCTTACACAATTATAGAACAAAGGGACCTGAAATAATTACTCGAGTCGTCTTAAATTGCTCATCTTATTCTTTCGCTTGATAAATAAGTTATGTAATTAACGTTTTTACATCTCCCTATTTAAATCCCTCCTTACTTCGTTTGTTAACTATTTTATACATTAATTAACAATTCTTTTACTTATCTTAGTTACTTTTTAAATTTTCAGTGCCTCAGGGCATTTGAGCATCAAATTAAACAATTAGACGCTTTAAGTCTATGTATCTGTCAGTCTAGTTCCCCTTTTTTGTATCTTGATTCGCTTTTCCAGAAAAACAGTGAAATAGATCGCGATGTGAGAAATAGAATGAATGCAGGATGAAGTGGCGTCAGGTCGCAGGAACAATATGTGACCCCCGAGTGCCCCTTAAATTTAGGGGCAAAATTTATAAAACGGTAATTAGATCTGTCGTATTGTATGGATCAGAATGTTGGGCAATGAAAAAGACGGATGGAAGAAGCGCATGCAAATGAGATGAGAATTTTAAGGTGGATGTGTGGATGGACAAGATTGATTAAAATATGAAATGAGTATATAAGGGAAAATCTGCAAGTTGCGCCCATTATAGAAAAGACGAGAAGTGCAACATTGGGAATATATGGACGTGTAATGAGGAGAGATGAAAATCATGTGGACAAACGAATATTACATATGAATGAGAATGAATATGTGACTAGTGGGAGGCCTAAAATGAGATGGTTGCATTTTGTGAACATGCACATAAAAGAAGTAGCGCCAGAGTTGACGAATGATAGGAGAGAATTGAAGAGAAAAATGTGTTGTGCTGACCCTATTTAGAGTGGGATAAGAGCAAGAGAAAGAATACTTCAGTTGTAATGAAAGGGTCAGTTCATGAACCACCAGGAACAGCTACTTTCGGTGGCTAGTCCTGACGTGTCTGTCTTTTGACTATTACTGTTTAATTTTGACTAGCATGTTGGGCAGTGAGAAGCGGGAGTTCCCTTCAGCTCCACGACACGTGTATTCGATGACCACCGAGTGTCAACATTTTCTAAATACAATTTTTTGTATGGGGTGTATTTATGTATTTAAGTACGTATCTAATATATTAAACAGTTGTCTCTCACACATAATTGTATAACAATTATTAAGTTACTTTGGAGACGGTTGACCGTCTGTAATTATAAAAAAATTGTGAATTTTTCTTTAACTAATAACTTAAATCGAGATTTAAGTCACTCGAGTCAAGTCGAGATTCACCGCATATATTGACTTAAAATATCTTTTTAGTAATACTTCCCTTTTATCTTAGGGTTATTTATAAAACCGACGTTAATTACCCAAAATGATAACTAGAAATCTATCCAAATTCTCCAATATTGTTTTAATTGCTTCCAATTAATTGGTACCTCCTAATACCTGAACGTATCTGTCCCGATCGAGTTCAAATTAATATTTAGCGGACCACGATTAATATCTAGGGACGTATTTTGTTGACGTGTTTGATAGAGTTGATCACAGTACTGGAAAGTTTTTGATTGTTTTGTTCCCATGGTGACCAAATTTTGCGGAATAACTTCCGAACAAAATACATTTATAAATTTTACTGGTTAGAAGCAGTATTGGTTAAAAAATTATTAATTTTCAGATAGCTCTGTAAATTTATTATGTTCAAATGGAAATCGATTGAAATGTTGTAATATTGCTAATTAGCTTATTAGAAAAGTGTTCTGTTTATTTATATTAATTTAAACGCTTACCACCTCACCAACAGACATTTCTCTTCTCGCGTCATCTAAAATTGAAATGGCGGAGTTATTCAATCAGTTGTAGAATGTAAGCCAAAAATTGGTCACACAAATAAATCTAAGACCAAACTAACGATTGATCGTTTCGTGGCAATTCAACGCACTACCGTTCTACAAGAATATGAGACTAGACCAATTCCGTTATAAACTATACCCTCCATACGGAGACTCAGACTCGCTCAACGGGCACTAAAGCGAGCTATGCTCGTAGTATCTCAACGTGATCAAATCAGAAATGAGGAGATCCGTAGGAGAACCAGAGTTTAACTAAAGTTTACAGCACTTTAAAAACTGTTAAAGGGAGATGAAAAAGCCTACTATATTGTTGAGAATTATTTAGATAAGAATGCGTATATATAGATAGCTACTGTCCGACCCTGTACAAGATAGTAATGACTTAATGTAACTAGTTATAAGTATTATTAAGTTTAGTATTAACCGCACTAGTTATTAGTATTAACCACAGAGCTAATTGCTGGCTCTTCTCAGGGAATATTGTTGAAGAAATTTAAAAAACATGCATTGAAAAAATTAACGCAAGATAAATTTAATATTGCGCTCAATATTCGCTAATGAAGTGATATAAAAACCTTCAACATAAATGAAAATAGATAAGTTTGTTTAACAAGAGCACTTTAATGTAATTAGTCTGGGTGAAACTCATCCATCATTTTTATTTGCCCTCAAATTGAGAATAACTGAGCCCAGACAAATGAGATTTTTATTATTTCTTCCAACTTAATATCGTTTAACTATAAATCAAATTTGCTCTGAAATTAACCACATCTTTGCACATTCATTTTCATATTATAACGAATAAACGACCTCTCCATATCATTCTCCTGCCCTTATCCCACTCTAATTTGGTTCGGCACAACATGTTTTAAACACGTTGTTACGTGATTTGGCTAGTTTTTACAACCTGCCACCTGGATGTCGTCAACTTACCTTAGTCGTATTTTACGACACCTTGGTAAGAAATAAGGGTGGTCTATTCTAGTCATCCTGATACCACAGGCGGGTCAACTTACCTTAGTCGCCTTTTACGACACCTTTAGTAAGAAATGCGGGTGGTCTATTCTACTCATCAGGATACCACACGGTGGATCAACTTACCTTAGTCGCCTTTTACGCCACCTTACCACACTTATCCTATATATAAGAAAAAAATCCCGTCTTTCTCCAATGGAACTTTGGCGACTGATTAATAACTTGATGAATTGTAAATAACTTTAAAATTGTAAAATCTTCTTGCCACACTCTTTGTCATAATTGAATCGGCTACACAATTAAGTTAAAATGAAAAACAAAAACGAAAAAACAATAAAATCAAAATAAATGAAATTTTCTGAACAATAAATCGTTGACTGCTTCGTATTTTAACGGGTAAATTCCCAATCAGTTTTAACTTCACAAAGGAGTTTGATTGATATAGTTCTGATTCATTGAGTTTGATTGAACAATTTTTCTCGTTTTATATTTTATCAGTTACAAATTTTGGTAACAATAAATTATTATCTTAAGCCGTGATCAGTTTCCTATTGTTAAAAATAAATATAGCAAATTATGTCATAAATTACATTTAAATAAAAAATTAAATGAATGAAATGAAATTAAAAAATTATAATTATGGAAACAGCGTCAAGACCTGGAGCTGCGGCAGAAATGGCCGAATCCGGCAAACGGCGGAAGTATGCATCTCTCATCGAGAGTTATATATTTGTGCCGTTTGCAGTCGAGACCCTAGGGCCATGGAGTCAAAGTGCAAAAAAATTTTTATCCGTTTTAACACCTCGGTTGATTGCCTCTTCAGGTGACCAGAGGGCTGGCTCCTTTTTCGCACAAAGAATCAGCTTAGCGATTCAGCGCGGAAATCTGCCAGCGTTCTTGGGACCATTCCACGTGGGCATGATTTGTATAGTCCTAGCGTGTAGGTAATTTAAGATAGATATAACTTGTACATTTTTGCTGTAAATAAAAAAAAATAGATTATGCAACAAATTAATTATATTTAAAAAATATTAAGAGATTTAAATTTAAAAAAATTTATGCCAATTTATTTATTTATGCCGTGTGTTATCCGAATGAATAGAATAGACCACTCTCATTTCTTACCAAGGTGTCGTAAAAGGCGACTAAGGTAAGTCGTCCCGCCATGTTGTATCCGGCTGAGTAGAATAGCCTTCCCTCATTTCTTACCAAGGTGTCGTAAAAGGTGAATAAGTTAAGTCGTCCCATCGTGTGGTATCCGGCTGAGTAGAATAGACAACCCTCATTTCTTACAGAGGTGTTGTAGGATACGACTATGGTAAGTTGACTTCAGGCAGGCAGCCGGTCGTAAAACTCGTAGACAAATCATGAGACAACATGATTGTGACGTGTTGTGTTGATCCCTCTTAGAGTGGGATAAGGGTAGGAGGACGATGAGGGTACGTCTTATTAATATGGTTTCATGTGGTTACATGAGACACACAAAATATGGCCTCTTTCTCAAAACTGAATGATGCTGATGTGATTTTGTCGTGGATTCTATCTCCTGATGATGCTTCGGTTACGGGGCGAAACGATTGTTGAGTTTGTGATAGTGAATCCGTGCAGTGCTTGTATATTGTGTTGGTGTTTGTTCCTGCATGTATCGGATATGAAAACGGATAGTCCACTCTACATTTAGCATTATATATAATTTACTTTTGTATTTTCTCCGAAAATTAAAGCATAATTCTATAAATTATTTGAGAATTCATTTGTCTGATCTGATGAATTACATTTCATGAGGATTGTATGTAATGTAGAATCTCATGAACCCCATGCTAGCGGTACTTCCCTTCATTCGTTCTGTTAATTAGGCCCCTAATGAAACAACTGGCTCCCGTTCAAATTGTGCCGTACCTATAATTAAGCATCAGTGTAAGCCTCAGTGAATTGGTGATTTACTTTATGCTCATAGTTTGCAATAACGATAGTTGACGTAATGGGCTTAGTGAGGAAATTTGGGTATATTTGGCTTTACAGTGTTATACAATCGGTGATCCTAACGCTGTTTGGTATCCGGCTGAGTAGAATAGACCAACCTCATTTCTTACCGAGGTGTCGTAAAAGGCGACTAAGTTTAGGCGACCCGCCGTGTGGTATCCGGTTTAGTAGAATAGACCACCCTCTTTCCTACCGAGGTGTCGTAAAATACGACTAAGTAAGTTGACGTCAGGCAGGCGGCCGGTCGTAAAAACGCAGCCAAATCATGTATTACATGTTTATAACATGTTGTGCCGACCCCACTTAAAGTGGGATAAGGGCAGGAGGATGATTACAATTTGCGATTCTAAGGGCTATAACCATAGATTATACACTTAATACTAAAGAGCTATAACAATGCTGCTCACTGTTAGTTAACTGTTTATCCGGCGACGCTTCTGCTCTCGCCCGTCCTTCCGTTAACGCTGTCAAATAAAATTCTACAATTAAATTCCGCTTCTGTAATTCTGTTGACTAGTCTGCAGAAAGGTTTAAATCATGAATAAGTGATATAGTTATACGTAAAGCATATTACAAAATTGAAGATTATTTGGATGATAAAAATGCCTGGATTTGAAAATCCTTTCAGCTTCATACAAGACTGCGGTTTGATAATGTAAAATTGAAAATGTTCAAAAGATTGACCACCGAGTTCTTCTCGGTAAGAGCAACATTCCGAACCAGTTGTAGCTTCTTTAATCATATTGATCCATGACGATTCAAAAGTGCTTGAAAGAGCTTATTTGAATGAAGATTATTTTATTTGATTCGATTTCAAAAAGCCATTAGGGCTAACAGCATTAAGCAATTCGAAAAAAATATTGTTTAACTGAGATAGGATTAACATTAATCTCATTAGTCAAGTCGAAATATCATAACAATAATCGATTTTTTTAGTTAAAAATAGTCACTGCTTCCGATTTTCAGTCATCATCACTCTTCTGCCCCTCTTATTAAGATCGTCACAACATGTTGTTACTTGTTTTGGCAACTATTTAACGATAGGTCGCCAGCATGCCGTTATCAATTTACAACAAGTAATTTTGAACTTTTTAATGAGGAAAACTGCATATGTCTAGAAAATTCTGGGGATATGTGTAACCGAACAATTCACATTGGAGCAGCGTGGTGGGTGTAAGCTCCTAATCCTTCTCTCTAAAATAAGGAGGGAGGAGACTATGCCTAGCAGTGAGATAGTAAGAGGCCGTGACTTATATATTGAAAATTTCAAATAAATACACTGATTTCCAAGCCGCAAGCATAGCGCGTAAATAAATTTAAAAAAAAACACCATTCACCATTTCCATCATTCCTTGTTCCCTATATTCTACGTTAAACGGTTGACTAAAATAACCTTTTCATTCCAAATGACAATGACAAATTATATTACGAGTCTGTCATATAACGGGTGCGGAAAGTTAACAATCTTTATTAAGACTGAAAAGGCTTCCAGCGACTGTCACTTCTACTGAGTGTCTCTTTACAAAAGCTCTCAACTTTTACATAGAAAAATGTATAAGTTATCCCAATATTAATAAGCCATAATAAGAGCATTGAGATTTGCCTTTTAAGCGTTTGTGAAAAGCCCACATCGAGTCACATTGTGTACTTATTTTTGTATAGGAAAAACCCCCTTATGGGCAAAATAAGGGCATGTTTCTTTCTCACCGCTGGGCAGAGGCCTCCGTTTTCCGTTTTTGGAGAGAAGTGTTGAAGCTAATAGCACGCTGCTCCGATGCGGATTGGCAGATTATACATATCCCCAGAATTCTCTAGAGATATGCAGGTTACCTCACCACGTATTTCTTCACCGAAGAACGTCAAATAAATTGTATTTATCAATTAGACACTAGTTTGTTAGTAAATAGAAAAACTCATTGGTGCCTGCCCGGGGTTTGAAGTCGTGACCCCCTCGAATGAATCGCACGCTCTCTCTCTTTTTAAATTCAACCCGTACTGAGTTGAAACAGTTCACTTATTACTTATAGTGTGAAATTAATTAGTACCTAATTGATATTGCATTAATTATTGCGTAATTAAGTAACCAATAATTGTGATATGATGTAAAGCAACGCAGTTTGGCTATTAGAGTGACTGAATGCTGAAAGATTCAACTGTTTAGACAAAATATTAAGGGATAAAATTACCTCCTTTGAAAATTGAAATCCGATACTTGGGTACTCAGATAATTGATGTTTTAACTTCTTTTTCATTCTTTTTATTATTATCATATATGGTTTTGCCAAATATCATGTCACACTATAATAGTCTTGCAGTGCGACGTTACGATTCTTCTGAAGGGGCCACAAGTTCAAACCGCAGTTAGGCACCAATGAGTTTTTCAGTTAAAAACTTGTGTCAAATTGATGGAAATTTTCGCATTTATAATATAAGTAGGAAGTTCAAATTCAAAATATTTTTATTCAAATACAATTGTAAACAAGTGCTTTTGAATCGTCAACTTTACTGCTTCGGAAAGCGTTTCCTACCGAGAAGAGCTAGCAAGAAACTCGACGGTTGCTTTTTAAAAATATAATTCTTATTACTAGTGACATTTAGTCATTACTGTTTTGTCGAAGAGTAGCTATATCCACATATTCTTATCTTCTACGTAATCCTCAACAGTATAGTAAGCTTTCTGTATCATCCTCTTTTTAACCGTGTTTTTAATCTATGAAAGTATAAATTAATTACCATGGATGTAATTTTCACAATTTCGTCTTCAGACATCTTGTCTAGCAAATTTAATAAAAAGCCTCATAGTTCGAGTGCCATTCAGGTCTTTCCGCCCTTGAGAAACATTGTTAAGGCCCCCTTTTTGAAGGGCCTTCAGAGGGGTTTATTTGCTTCGTTGCCTTCACAAACAACACACTTACGAGCCTCAGAGGGGATCAGTCTCCAACAATCGATAGCCACTAATCCGTACAAAGCGCCTTAGCTCTTATTAACTAGTGAACGCATAAACCAAGTAGGATAAGGTTTGATGAAAGGATTTCCGGGTTCAAATCTTTAGCAAGCTACGAATTTTTTATAAAAAAATGTCTTAAATTAATATCCTAATCATCATCGTCCTACCCTTATCCCACTCTAAGTAGGGTCGGCACATCATATTATAAACATGCTGATTCATGATTTGGCTACGTTTTTACGACCAGCCGCCTGCCTGACGTCAACTTACCTTAGTCGTATTTTACGACACCTCGGTAAGACAGAGGGTGGTCTATTCTACTCAACCAGATACCACTCGGTGGGTCAACTTACCAGAGTTGCCTTTTACGACACCTAGGTAAGAAATAAGGTTGGTCTATTCTACTCAGCTACTATCAATTAGACACAAGTTTTAACAGAAAAACTCATTAGTACCTGGGGTTTGAACTCGTGTTCTCTTCGAAAAGTTACACAGTTTCACCGCTGGGCTATGACAGCTTTTTACAAAGTAATGGGTGACAAACTTTTAAAAATGGCGAAGCAAAAGCAGTGATAGCAATGCCTGCCTGCGTCTGCAAATACTAAATAAAAAAAAAAAAACTAGTATAAGTCTGTTTGCTTGATGACCCATAATGGGTTTTCCTGACATTGAAAAAAGTAGTGAAGGCTGTCAAGGATTATATAGATGATAAGAATGAAGGAATAACTAAATGTAAAGTTATATTGAAGAGCAACCGCCGAGTTTCTTGCTGACTCTTCTCAGTAGAAACAGCTTTCCAAACCAGCAATAGAGTTGACGATTCAAAAGCACTTTTACAAATTTACTTTTGAATGAAAAAATCTTTAATCTCATGAAATAAAATTGGTAGAATACAATTATTATAAATTCTGAATGCACTTGTCTACTAGCTTATACTCGTATATCGATTTGACAGCTGGAATAGGTGAAAAATAATCATAGATATAAAAGTTATTCTCAGCAGTATCTAGGCCACCAGTACCGAGTCTCCCCTATGCTATAAAAGGCAGTAAAAATGTCGTAAAAGGTAATTTAATAGACGCGCACCATATACGTTTCGCCCTAAATACTGGTACTAATTATATTTGCTTTATGACACGAGTTAGCGAGGGGTGTGACTGGGGGTAGAAGGTTTTTTATGTCCAGAGATTGGGTTTGTACTGCACTCATAGGGTAAAGAATATAGCGGCCTATTAAAAGTTGACTGCTGGGGCTACCATTCATAGAAGTTACCATAGAATAGAAAGTTTGTTAAGAGAATCTATGTAATGCTAAATATAGGAATCGTCGTTCACATAGATTAGACATGCAAAACCAGTCACCACGTGTATTATAATACGCCGCCACCAACAACAAAACAAACATGCATTACACACTCCCACTACGACACTCTCGCGTAACCGAAGCATCATCAGGAGGATAGGTTCCACGACAAAATTTTTCTAATTGCCTAATGCTGTTAGCCTTAATAGCTTTGACAGCGTCACCGGAAGAACGGGCGAGTACAGAAGCTTCGCTTGGTAAAATTGGTGAGAGCAAGTGCATTAACGCACTTGCAACTCCCTGGAAGCGTCGCCGCAAGGTTGTCCCTGCGAGATAGAACCGTGGCCTTAAGAATCGCGTTTTGGTGGATTATATCTGACCATTGACCGCATCGCCCAACCAAGCAGTCTTATACACAAATAGTTCAACCCCCACGATTGATTTCCCTTCCAAACACATGTACCAAGCTGGAATCACATACATACATAGCAAGTTATATTTATAAACGGAAATTACGAGTCACATGTTGCCAAACGTGCTGCAGATAATTAGTTGAACTTCGTTAACTTATGTGATTAAAGAACTCTGTGTTACAATCTGTTGCGAAATTTTAGCATAAATTTATAACGGAATGTTGTTATTTTTGCCCCGTTCAGTAGCAGTGAGTTATAAATAACAATGGAAAGTTAAATCAACTGTTGAGTGAACGTTTCATGAAAGCCCATTCACAACTTCAGCGTCAACTTCGCTTCAGTGATAAATAACTTTAGCGTTATTTGTAACTTTATCAACTTGATAGACAAGTACCTAGGTGATTATTGTTGTCTGAGTTTGTCTGTTTTTAAAGGTTTGAAAAAGATCATACTGTTAGGAATCTAGATCTGTAAGCTTTGATAGCTTATTTAAGTATAAGCATATTTCTTACACTTAATTTAGGCCTTTGTATTATGAAACTCTGCAAGGAACGCCTAATTTCATAAATTAAAAAAGGTTATATATGCTTTCTAAGTTTTGAAGTAGTCCATAATATCTGAAACACCACACCATAAATCAGTTCAGACGATGTTTGTATCACAAACCCCGTTCTGTGCGTCTGCTCTGTCTTAAATGATAAATAACTTGGGCATTGTTCGCCAAACTTAACGTAAACTCACACAATACTGTTGGAAGTAATATACACATCAAGTTAATGGGCTTTACCATAAATGTAGAAGTTGTATGTCAATCATATAGTTAAAGCACTCCGCCCATAGATTTTTGTAGGCTATAATGAGACTATAATAGCTTGTAGAGTCAATTTTTCTATCGATTCTACTTTAGGCTTACCGCACATTTGACGTTGGCGATTGCATGAATTAAGTGATAAAAATGTTAAGTAATTTTTGTAAACTAACTTTTTCTGGTAAAACTTATGTGTCTAATTGATAATTGCAATTTATAACACGCTTTTCGGCGAAGGAAAACATCGTAAGGAAACCTGCATATCTCTGGAGAATTCTGGAGATATGTGTAACCTATCAATCATTCAGCATTGGAGCAGCGTGGTAGGTCTTAGCTCCAATCCTCTCTTCAAAAACAGAGAGAAGAGGCCTATAAAAGTATAAAAGTGTTAAATTTTATTAATTTACAGCAAATTAACCAAGAATGATAGACAGACTTTTATAACATTAGTAAGAAAATCGAATCTAATTTTGTAAGAAAGCTATATTATATTTGTTCGTTAAGTATTGAAGAGAGAAATTTACTAGCATTCCACGATCCGAGCACGCCTCTATCGTGTTAAGATTTCAAAATCAATGAATGGGGTAAAAACGCTGAATCAAAGGAATTTAATATCGGTCAACGGGAAAATGGGAAAGGTTTACGTCATTCTAAACAATGGTTACAAAACCATTGTACAATATAATAAATTCCTAGAAATTTTCCTTTTGATAAAATTTACGACCTAAAATGTCATCATCATCTTCCGGCCCTTATCCCACTCTAAGTGGGGTCGGTACAATGTGTTATAAACATGGTGTGTCGGTTTGGCCACCCGACGGGGACAAGCGGCGGTTATGTCGGACTCGCACCGACTAAAACGACCTGTGTGCTCCACGACGCTGCCGATGGCAAGAACAGGGTATCGTTGTACACATTACCCCCATGCCCGCCGACAGCAGGTCTGATCCCAGGGAACACCTCCATCGCGTAGGGACCTACGTGTTCCCTCGAAAGAGAAGCCCCCCTCCGCTAATCGGTGCATCGGGAGCACCAGATGCACCGACCGCCTCGGGGACCTGTAAGCCAGACGTATACCCTGTTCGAAACGTCCGAAGGTCCCCTGACAGAGCGGCAGACGATGGGCTTAGGCAAGTCGCTACCACCTGGATTCGCCAGCAGTAGATTGGATCCAGAACAAAAGTCCCCGGAACCGCTCCACCGCCCCCCCCCTCGGCCCCCCTCCACAGTGGCAGAAGGAGGCCATCGCAGCCCCCTGATCGCTCCCTGCCCACCGTGTCTGACGTTAACTTATCTTTTTACGACACCTCGCTGAGAAACAGGGTGATTTATTCTATTCAGCCAGATACCACGCGGCGGAATTTTCGATGTATAATATTAATTTTAATAGGTATTTCATAAGTGTCTGAAACCTACACTTAGTATTAAAGTGACCTAATTCAAAATATTAGTTTGTTATATTAATTTATTATCCTAATTTAAAAATAATTGAAATAAGGATAACAATTTATCTAACTCAATTAAGTATAATTTAGCGTTAGGCCGCGTGCGAAATATTTGAATCAACAATTCGCGAATATACGTCACGCTTTCTCACAATTCTGCCATCACGGCACAAAATAACGCTCTTAGAGCAAGCTATAATTAAATTTATGGTTGCATAGTTAAATGGAAATTTTGGTTTGGCGCGGGAAAATAATTAATATTCCACGTAGGCGGGAAGAAAAAAGGTCTGTGAAAATTGCGAAATCTTCACCGTAAGTAATGTATTAAAGCCGATAAATTACTTTTGTATTTTCCTGTAACGTCAAGCGTCTTTTTCAATATCTATTTTGCGTCTTCTTTATGTAGACAATTTTCGATAATAATGTATATTTTTTCGCTCAAGATTTCATCTCCCGCTTGATGAGTTTCCACAACTTATTGCGTTTGTAAAGTTATATATTTTTACTAGCAATTGTCAGCGGCTCCGCCTGCGTGGAAAGATTAAAACCGTAATGTAGTATATAAACCATAAAAATGGCTAAAGAAGGCTAACCTTGCAAGCTAGACATATGCTGTCGCAGACTTTTATTTAGAGGGCAACAATTTTGTAATACATTATTTTTAAATAACTTTCACGTTTTGTTTGTATTGTATTCGAAATCCAATTGAAATAAAAATCAAACAGATAAAATAAAACTAATTGATTGTTTCAATTCAAACAAAATGAATTTTCTTTCAGTCATTTGTTTAAAGTTGGTTATTAAAAATAGCCGACAGTTTTCCAATAGTGATTTAGTTCACGATTAACTTCGCAAATGAATAAGTTTTTTATTTTTTTAATTAAATCTGTTTGCAAAGTTCTTTGCTCTAATCAGAAAAGATTTAAGAATACTATAAAATCAGTAAAATTATTAGTCTATAATCAACAAGGAAAGAAAAATATAGGAAAGCAAGTCAAGTAGATATGTATTAGTATACACGACCCTTTGATGGAGAAACTTTGACCTTTCCACGGTACGATTGGTAACGAAAACATTTGCAAAGTCGTCCAGTTGCGAGAACAGTTTTAACTAAAAGGCTGGTCATTTCGTGAAAGTTGAGAATGCCCTTTGTTTGTGATCAACTTAGATCTTCAGCTCCGTTAAGTGTAAAGTTTGTTAACTTCGGGTTAACTTATTTGGTTTCATTAACTGAATACTTTGAATGTTTCTTTAACTGGAAACTTAATTCGCTTTCGTATTGTATATTATTTTCAAAGGAAAACTAATATCAATTTGAAACAAGTATATGTCACCCTTTTCTATCGGTCACGTGATTGCCGCGCCACCAGTATTTCCGGTATAAAAACTAAAGAGATGATATTTGACTATTTTCGTCCCCGACATATGTTTTATATAATTTATAGAAGAAGCGTTACTTTGCGGAGATCCATAATACAAAAGCTTTGCGCTTTGTGATTTTGTCGTGGAGTCTATCTGCTGATGATGCTTCGGTTTTGGGGCGAAATGATAGTTAAGTTTGTGATAGTGAACGTGTGTAGTGCTTGTATTGTCTTTACGAATCTTCTATGTATCAGGTATTAAAACGACGGATAGTCCATTCTAAATTTTGCATATTATATATTTTTTATTTACTTTATTGTGATAGCCCAGCAGTATAACACCGTGCGACTCTTACAAGGAGGTCGCGATTCGAACCCGGGCAGACACCAATGAGTATCAATTAAAAATTATGTTGATCTGATTGATAATTGCAATTTATCATACGCTTTTCGGTGAAGGAAAACATCGTGAGGAAACCTACATATCTCTAGAAATACGCATTGGAGCAGCGTGGCTTCTTAGCTCCAAACCTTCTCTGTAAAAACGGAGAGAGGAATCCTATGCCCATCAGTGGGATAGAAAGAAACCGTTACTTTATTGCGGATTATAGTAAAATAATTTCATTATTACTTTTGAAAAGAGTGACCGCCGGGTTTCTTTTACGTAACCTTTCCCAAATAATGCCTAATTCTATAAATTATTCAAAAGTAAGTATTTAATACATTCCATTAAGAATTCTAGTTACTTGATATTGTACCTACTGTCTAGACTTTGTAATTATTCAAACTGCTCGGTTTCATTAATAAAATGGCATCTGAAGTGGATAAAAGTATGCCCAATGAAATCTTCTGTCTCGATATATTAATTGGCAATTAAGGAAATATCTTTTAGTGTAAGCAAGGGTTATATCCTTTGATTGGACCAAATCTTATCAATCTTGCTCCAGACAAGATAAACAAACTACGCATCATCATTCTCCTGCCCTTATCCCACTCTAAGTGGGGTGGTTCTACACAACATGTTTTAAATGGGTGGTTACTAGGACTAAGAAGGTTAGGACTATACAAATCATGCCCAATCGTGGAATGGTCCCAAGAATGCTGACAGCGTTTCCGCGCTGATTCGCTAAGCTGATTCTTTGTGTGAAAAAGGAGCCAGCCCTCTTGTCACCTGAAGAGGCAATTAACCGAGGTGTTAAACGGATATAATTTTGTTGCTGACACCATGTCCTTAGGGTCTCGACTGCAAACGGCACAAATATATAACTCTCGATGAGACATGCATACTCCCGCCGTTTGCCGGATTCGGCCATTTCCGCCGCAGCACTAAAACTTGTCAACATTGGTTCTAAAGTTTAACCGTGACAAGGTAAAAGACAGACAGACTTTCGCATTTATAATATTAGTTAGTATTGACTATAAGCCGCGTGGTATTCGGCTGAGCAGAATAGACCACCCTCATTTCTTACCGAGGTGTCGTAAAAGGCGACTAAGGTAGGTTGACCCACTGCGTGGTATCCGGTTTAGTAGAATAAACCACCCTTTATCTTACCGAGGTGTCATAAAATAAGGCTGGGGTAGGTTGAAGTCCGGCAGGCGGCCGGTCGTAAAAACGCAGCCAAATCATATGACAGCATTTTTATAACATGTTATGCCGACTCCACTTAGGGTGGGATAAGGGCAGGAGGACGAGGAGTGATTATGGAATTCAAGACAATCTATTAGTCAACAATACAAGACGACAAGACTTGAGGCTGTTAAGATTTCCAGTGAACTAAATGGATTCCCTGGTGCGTTCACCGAAAGAGGAATTTAATCTAGAATCGATTGGGCACAGGCTGAGGTATTCGGATGAGTAATCAACATTCATTGGAATATGTAGTTTGCGATATTGGATATCCGAGTCTCGGGAATCGTATGCTATGCGCAAAGTTCAATATCTGTACTTTATTCAAATGAACTTGTAAGCAAGTACTTTTTAATAAACTACACTATAAAATTTCTCCTTTCAATAAGAGCTAGAAACTCTAAAAATAAAAGTAATGTAAACATTATTTTGCAATATATAATCCGCGATAAAATTTTCACAAAATTTTTAATTTAAAATTTTCAATTTTCAGATTTTTCTGTGTTGATAAAAAAAGATGGATGGATTGTGTGAAAAATGATATGCATGTTAAAAGAGTGGCACCAGAGTTGACGAATGATAGAGGAGAATGAAGAAGAAGACATATTGTGCCGGCCCCACTTAGAATGGGATAAGGGTAAGAGAATGATGATAATGTTTGTGTTTGATGAATGATTTTTATCGCGGATTACAGCAAAATAATATTTTCATTACTTTTGTATTATGGACCTCCGCAAAGTAAAGCCTAGTTCTATAAATTAGGTAGAACTGCGAAACTCCACAGCAAATTCAAAGTATTCGTCTATTTTCTTCTTTCGTCAACTGTATTAATGGCTCGAAAAGCTATGTCGAGAAGAGCCAGCAACGTAACGGTTAAAGTAACGGTCTGTAACTCTTCCACTACTGGGCGTTGGCCTTCTCTATCCGTTTCTGGAGAGAAGGGTTGGAAGCTAAGACCTACCACGCTGATCCAATGCGGATTGGTAGGTTACATACTCGTATACCTCTAGAATTCTCCAGAGAATTCTAGAGAATTCTTTCCGATGGGGCAGTCCAAACTGCCTTCAAAGATTTTATTGATTCCCGCCCGAATGGTTTCTTTAGTAAGGGGATCAATGAACTACCTATGAGATGGCAAAAGTGCATACATAGCAATGGTACATACTTTGATTAATTAAATATATTTAATTTAAAAAAAACGAAAATGTTCCTCCCATAGAAAACGCTAATTCCATATTTACATATGGACCTAATAATAATATTTATTTATTTTAGACCATCTATCCATATGTATTAGTAATAATTATTCTTATAAACTGTATTTTAGTTTATATTATTATTATTATTCTATTATAATAATAATATAAACTTATTTATTATTATTCTTATTATTCTTACCGAGGTGTCGCAAAAGGCGACTAATGTAAGTCGACCCGCCGTGTGGTATCCGGCTGAGTATAAAAGACCAACCTAATTTCTTACCAAGTTGTCGTAAAAGGCGACTGTGGTAAGTTGAACCACCGTGTGGTAGTAAGAAATGAGGGTGGTCTATTCTACTCAGTCGGATAAACGACACGGCTTATAATACAAAGCCGTGTATATGTATTTAATTTTAAATGTAGAGTGTTATTAAATTTTAAATGTAAACGTTTTCATACCCTAAAAAAATAAGATTTATAAAAATAATTGCGAAAATATTTTTATAATATACAGTAAAAACTTTACTATAAAATACTTAAAAATTCTATTTCAAATAATGTTTTAAAATACACATTTAAACTATAAAAAAGACCATAAAAGGCGACTAAGGTAAGTGGACCCAACTTTTAATATCCGCCTGAGTAGAACTTCTAGAGCTAAACCACCCTCTTTATTACTGAGGTGTCGTAAAAGGCGACTAAGTACCGTATGGTACCTGGCTGAATAGAATAGATCACCCTCATTTCTTACCGAGGTGTCACAAAAGGCGACTAAGGTAAGCTGACCCACCATGTGGTATTCGGCTGAGTAGCAATTTAAATACCTATATACACCCAAAATCGTAGACCATCAAACCTTTAATAGAAAATGGTAGCCCTCGGCGGGAATCGAACCCGGGGCCCACGGAGCTGAAAGCCTCGTTACTGTCACCTGCGCAAACGGGCTAATAATTTCATACTTGTATTATATTTTATACTTATATGTCAGGTTAACATATTCCGCCGTGTGGTATCCAGTTGAATAGAATAGTACCACCCTCGTTTCTTACCGAGGAGTCGTAAAATAGGACTAAGGTAAGTTGACATCAGGCAGACGGCCGGTCGTGAGATACGTAGCCAAATCATGTGACAACATGTTTGTAACATGTTGTGCCGACCCCACATAGAGTGGGATAAAGGCAGGAGGATGATGATGTCAGGTTAGCATATTAACCACAGTTTATTCCGTTTCAATGTTAAAATGTTATACTAATCCCAGGGGAATATATCCTTATTTGTCCTGCAATCTTTACAGGATTGCACTGACGTAAAAATTATAGTCCAGGGTCTGCCGTGATCGATTCCTGTGCGGCCCTCGGGAACATTGTATACGGGCTACTCCAGACATTTTAGCCCTTATCCAAGACTGAGATTGATTGCTTGAAATTGATTGAAAAGTTAGGAAGGAGGGCTTAATAGACGGCTTTGGGATAAGCTTTATTAGCTTCGAAATTCTTGCAAGGGTTCTGTACAAGAATAGATTTATTACCCTTAAAATGTTAGAGAAATAAAGAGTTGATACAGTATTTATATTAATATTATTAATGGGAATATCTGTCTGTTATGTTGTCATAGCTTAAACATTGAAGCAACAAAAAAATGGCCTCTGTTTTTGGAGAGAAGTATTGAATAATTTATAGAATTACGCGTTACTTTGCGGAGATCCATAATACAAAAGTAATAATAAAATTATTTTGCTATAATCCGCGATGAAGTAAAATAGAAAGTATATATAATGCTAAATGGAGAGTGGACAATCGGTTATCATAACTGATACGTGCAGGATTCGTAAAAACACATGCACAAACCTCCACCACCGCCACCACATTTAATGCCGAAAAAACAGAAATATAACGATTTTTTTAAAATAAAACCTAGTTGGATCGATTTCCTCCCCCAAAATCCATTTCTTCCCCCATGCTGAATTTCAGCAAAATCGTTAAAGCCGTTTCCGAGATTCCAAATATACATACAAGATTAACCCATTTGAATATTAAAGAGATAAATTATTTTGCTATAATCCACATATAATATACATGGAACGCATTATTCGTTTTCATACTATATACTTGCAGGACTTGTTAACAAACGACCACCGTCATAGCTTCACTAACAATGCACATATTCATAACTGCAATCTCCAAAATTGCTTCTCCCCGTAACCGAAGCATCAAGAAGATATATGATTATTGTTTTGCGTTCAACAGCGTTGATAAGCAGTTACTTTAGGGTTTTCACCTCAAAGCCATGCAAGGTGTAATAGCTATGAAAGGCTTTGACAGAATCTTCCTCGAGGTACTAAGATTTTATGCCTTTTAATTTAGTGGTCAAAGATTTCAGACATCAAAAGCGGAATTCAAGGCAAAAGCGTTCGACTCCGCAAAAGTCTTAAATAATACAAAAATTTTCACAAAGGACTTTTTGCGAAATATCTAAAAGCGAAAAAGAATAAAAAGTTCGAATATGGCTTTACGTTTATGTTTCGAGCTTTTATTTACATTTTTTGGTCCATATTTTCTGGGTTTCAAATTCCCATGCTGACCTTATCCCACTCTAAGTGTAATCGGTGAAATATGTTTTTCTATAATTTATAAAATTAGGAGATTTTTGCGAGAATACAAAAGTAATAATAAAATTATTTTGCTACAATCCGAGGTAAAGTAAAATAAAAAAATAAAGAATGCTAAAAGTAGAGTTGATAGCCGTGTGGTATCCGGCTGAGTAGAATAGTACCACCCTCATTTGTTACCGAGGTGTCGTAAAAGGCAACTAAGGTAAGTTGACCCACCGTGTGGTATCCGGCTGAGTAGAATAGTACCACCCTCATTTGTTACCGAGGTGTCGTAAAAGGCGACTAAGGTAAGTCGACCCGCCGTGTGGTATCCGGCTGTGTAGAAAAGACCAACCTCATTTCTTGAGGTGTCGTAAAAGGCAACTAAGGTAAGTTGACCCACCGTGTGGTATCCGGTTTAGTAGAATAGACCACCCTCTTTCTTACCGAGGTGTCGTAAAATACGACTATGGTAAGTTGACCCACCGTGTGGTATCCGGTTTAGTAGAATAGACCAACCTCATTTCTTACCGAGGTGTCGTAAAAGGCGACTAAGGTAAGTTGACCCACCGTGTGGTATCCGGTTTAGTAGAATAGACCACCCTCTTTCTTACCGAGGTGTCGTAAAATACGACTATGGTAAGTTGACGTCAGACAGGCGGCCGGTCGTAAAAACGCAGCCAAATCATGTAACAACATGTTTATAGCATGTTATACCGACCCCACTTAGAGTGGGATAAGGGCGGAAGGATGATGCTAAAAGTAGAGTTGAATTTTCGTTTTCTTACCCGATACATGCAGGATTCGTAAAATCATATGCTCAAACCTCCACCACCTCCGACGCCATTGTTTACGGTAAGTTAAAGTTAGCTTGTTTTTATTATAGTTTGTTAATAGTAAAAGTTATGCAATAAAAATAGTAATCATCATCATCATCTTCCTGCCCTTATCCCACTCTAAGTAGGGTCGGCACAACATGTTATAAACATGCTGTCACATGATTTGGCTGCGTTTTTACGACCGGCCGCCTGCCTGACGTCAACTTACCTCAGTCGTATTTTACGACACCTCGGTAAGAAAGAGGGTGGTGGTCTATTCTACTAAACCGGATTCCACACGGTGGGTCAACTTACCTTAGTCGCCTTTTACGACACCTCGGTAAGAAATGAGGTTGGTCTATTCTACTCAGCCGGACACCACACGGCGGGTCGACTTACCTTAGTCGCCTTTTACGACACCTCGGTAAGAAAAGAGGGTGGTACTATTCTATTCAGCCGGATACCACACGGCGGGCAATAAAAATAGTAATATAGTAATAATTGTATAGTATAAAGTGTCATTGTTTTCGTCATATTATCCACTTCTCGTCAATTAATATTATTTATTCCATGCACAGTATTCTAAACGATTAACTTGACCGTTTTCCGCTCGAATCGCCCACTAATTCGGGTCTTGAGTAATGACCCATCAATTTTGAGGCGATGTTTTGAAAATACACGCCTATATAAACATTTTAGAAATACCGACTGTTTTACATTGGAATTGCTTAATATTGATAGTAATTAGACAAAATTCTATTATATGATTTAATTATTTTGATGTAAAAGGTGAAGTCTGTTGCCTTTCTTACTGCTGGGTAAAACTAATTTTGTATCAATCTCAACGAAATAATGATTAAATTTAAATCATTCTACTCAATTAACTCGGCTCAATAAATATCTGTGATGATTAGCAAGCACGTCACCATTTAAAAATACTGATGGCATTCCATTTCACATTCGCAGAAAGCTCTAGATGCCCTAAGGCTGCAGTATAATAAGAAAGCTCTAGATACCCTAAGGCTGCAGTATAATAAGAAAGCTCTAGATACCCTAAGGCTGCAGTATAATAAGAAAGCTCTAGATACCCTAAGGCTGCAGTATAATAAGAAAGCTCTAGATACCCTAAGGCTGCAGTATAATAACGGCTTTAGAATACTATTGGGGTTTTGGGCCGCGGTTTTGTTCCGCGTCAAATATGTTCGCTTATACGCAAACAAATTGTTTATTTATTTATTTAGGGACTCCTACAGGGGTACACAGAAAGTAAAATTATAACAAAGATTTGAACATAAGCTAAGTGTGCTCCAATTATAGGAGAACACAACAAACTTAATATACAGTTTTATACAAGTAATAAAAACGAACAAACTAATCAAAGAACAATAAACTTAAACTTATTAGTTTACAAAAATAAAACTAAAACAAAAATTAAGATATAAATTAGGTGACACTAAGAATAAAAAGAAAAAAGATAATAATAAAAAATATAATTGAAGATATAAAAAAAAAAATTAAAATAAAATACTTATAAAAATAAAAATAATTTTAAAAACTAATTTATTTATTTTTAATTATTTTTATTATTATAAAAATAATTAAAAATGAAATGACGATTCAAAAGCACTTGTTTACAAGTTTAATTGAATAAAGAATGGTTTTGGTATTAAAAAAGGGGTCGTAAATAGGTCGCTTACTTTTACCCGTAAAAATATTCAAAGGTGAAATTAATTCAAGCTATTCTCGGCTCGTGATATGGTAATATGATGCCCGCGTGTACACGATAACCGCGATATTTGCAAGTATTATTTTTTTTCCCGTGTTATTAAGGGTATGTTTTCGGAATCTGTTTTTTGTCAACAGGTTTTTATTTTATCAAAAAGTCACACGGTTTTTTTATCTACAATTTTATCTTACAATGTTTCTTTTCTGTTCTTGGCGTGTGGCATTCGCGAGTAAAATAGACCACCCGCATGTTTTACCGAGGTGTCGTAAAAGGCAACTAAGCTAAGATGATTCACCGTGTGGTATAAGGCTGAGTGGAATAAACCAACCGCATTTCTTAAAGAGGTGTCGTAAAAGGCCACTAATGTAAGTTGACCCACCATGTGGTATCAGGCTGAGTAAAATAGACCACCCTCATTTGTTACCGAGGTGTCGTAGGCCACTAAGGTAAGTTGATTAGCCGTGTGGTGTCCGACTAAGTAGAATTGACCACCCTCAACTCTTAGCGAGGTGACGTAAAGGTCGACTAAGTTAATTTGACCCATCGTGTGGTTTCCGGCTGAGTAGAAGACCACCCTCTTCCTTACTGAGATGTCGAAAAAGGGTAAGTTGACGTGAGGCAGACCGGAAGTAAAATACCGCCATTAATTAAGCATGACGGATGCTTAGCTTTTACATCTACTAACAAGGCAAACCTCGCGTCCATCTTTGTGAACAACTCCACTCTTTTTGCTGGTTCAAATACCCCACCATCGATAGATCAATGCGTCTCTAAAATGCCAGAGATCCTGATCCGTGAAAAAGAGATATCTTTATGTTGTACCGACCCACTTAGAGTGGGATAAGAGCAGGAGAATGATGATGAAGTCAGCAATGGTAAAACGACTATCATATGTTGATGATATATGAATTTCCAATAGCTTAGTATAAAAAGTGATTGCAACTTTCATCTATAATTTTATTCAATTTCAATTTCCCTCTCCCGCTAATTGACTCGGTCTTTGTTTGTTAAACTTTTACAACTGTGATACCTCAATATGTATCTTATGTTAAAGCAGTAGAATATATTATAGAATACCACTGCTATTGATTGTTTGATAACCGGCTTAATTATGATGGAATCTATTAAATAAAAAGTTCATCACGAACAAAGGAGTAACAGAGTATAAATGAACTTGTAAAATAACATAGATTTTGCCGCAGAATACTCAGATAGATAATTAAAAAATATTAATATTAATATAATTTCCGTCATGGTTCTTTTAATGATATCATCAAAAGAGCTCTTGCCACCATCGACATTCCTGCTCTTCTCAAGCCTTCGGGGATATGTCGGTATGATGGCAAGAGATGGCAAGGCAAGAGGCTTGACGCTGGTTCCTTGAAAACGGGGACAGGCCCTTATGTGGGACGCAACATGCCTTGATAAGTTGGTCGATGCGTCCCATATCAGGAAAACAGCGTCAAGGGCTGGAACTAAGGCGGAAAAAGCCAAATACGGCAAACGGCGGGAGTATGCATTTCTCATCGAGAGTTATATATTTGTGCCGTTTGCAGTTAAGACCCTAGGGCCATGGAGTCAAAGTGCAAATTTTTTTATCCGTTTTTACACCTCGCTTAATTGTCTCTTCAGGGGATAAAATGGCTCCTTTTTTGCACATAAAATCAGCTTAGCGATTCAGCGCGGAAACGCTGCCAGCATTCTTGGGACCATTCCGCTTGGGCATGATTTGTATAGTCCTAGTGTAGTGCGTGTAAGTAATTTAAAATAGCTATAACTTGTATATTTTTGTTGTAAATAAAATAAAAAAAAACTTGTAAAATAACATAGATTTTGCAGAAAACTCAGATAGGAAATAAAGTTTTAATAAAAGATTTTAATCAAATTTTATATACCTACTGTTAACCGTTGTGGAGTTCCCTAGTATGGAGCCATTCCTGGCATGTCCCCCATGCATTGTCCCCCTCCCCCAGAATAAACATAAGATTCATAATAATCATAAAAAAGAACTACTCAAGTACTAACAAATATTATTCATCCTTTTTTAGATCTCGAAAGGTATAGCATTTCAATCTATTTTCACCCTCCATTAAGAACTGATAAATAAGCAAACAAGTTTATTCCATTGAGATAATCTTAATGTCAGATGTCTTTGATACCCTGCCTGAATAAATAAAGCGGGCTGAGAGATGTTTTTCGCCAATAAAAGAAACACTTAAATCAAGCCGACATTGTCCTAAGACTTCAACAGATAAAACAAGGGTAGCCCTCTTGGCTATTAAATTTCGACCTCGTTGAGAGTGTTCTTAAAACGAACAAAAACATCCCATAAACATTCATTTCCCAATCTCATTTAACAGAAATGTACGTTTAAACGTCTATTGTTCACTATAATCTATATGTATGGTTTATTTATTTATTTAATCTATAGCCCCGCCAACAGAGTATATTAATTGTCATATTAATTGTCAACTTAATTATTAACTTAATATCTGGGTAACCGAGCCTTGCTCGGTAATTTTTTATAAAGTAATAAAGAAACTTAAAAAAAAAGAAAAAATAATAGGGCAGATGGGACTTGATCTTAGCTATTTTCATTTCTCGCGACCACCCGTTCTTCGAATAAGCTACGCTGACTTGACGGATAATGGCAAAAAATTGTATTTTTTAATGCCCAAAAAAAGGGATAAAATGATTTCTTTTTTAAATAAAACCTAGCTAGAGCTTCCGAATATACATAAATACAAGATTTACTCATTTAAATATTAAGATAAGATTCAATAGCCCCGCCAACAGAGTATACATATTAATTGACCACTTAAATATTATTACACTAATTTAAAAATCTAATTCTACCCTATTTATAGGTGGACACAATGTGCTTTTAAATTCAGTACATTTTATGATATGTATGGTACACAGTTTTTGTACGGTGTTCAAACCTATTATCATTCTCCTGCCTTTATCTCACTCTAATTTTGAAGACACAACAGGTTTTTTGCTTACATTATCTCATTTTAATTCTGGTGTTACTTCTTTTATATACATGTCGTACTTCAGATAAACTCACCATCTCTTTTTCGGAATCCCTCAGGTCGTATGTCCATCTACATTCCTATTTAACATTCGCTTGTTAATATCATTATCATTATATTTCTATACTATCTGACCAACGCATATTTAAATATAAATTAATTTACATATTTCCAATAATATCTATTTGTATTTCAGACAAAATTAATAGCCTGCATCGCATCGCATATGACTAGGCAAGGATATTGCTAAAATAAGATAAAATCGCTTGATATCACTATATCACTGAGTAAACCGCTGAGTAAAGTAAGTTTAGCACACGGTTCTTGAACAAGCGGCTTATGCTAGATGGAAGATTTATCTTAAATAAAGTAGCTGAATAGCTGGTCTATTTAGCTGTTTTACTTCATTGATGAAATATGATGGGGGCTTACGCATTACTTAAGTTATTGAAAGCCAATAAAATTATTGAAATTCTAATCATAACATCCATAGTAAGTACTAGATTTCTTTAGTAACAAAGGGCTTGAATTGAACATCTGGGAGCAGCTTGAGATTATCAAACATAACAATGGCACCCTCATTAACGATCAGATAAATGTTTCTAGTTCAAGCTTGTTACACGTGTTCGCAGGCAAAATAAAATAAATTTTCAACCTTAGCCTTAGTTACATACTAATCGTAGTATATAACTAAGCTTGTCTGGGTATTGCTTCGCTTTGCGATTTTGTCGTGGAGTCAATCTTCTGATGATGCTTCGGTTGCGGGGCGAAACGATTGTTGAGTTCGTGATAGTGAACGTGTGTAGTGCTTGAGTATTGTGGTGGCTGTGGTGGAGGTTTGTGCATGTGTTTTTACGAATCCTGCATGTATCAGGTATGATAACCGATTGTCCATTCTACATTTAGAATTATATATATTTTCTATTTTACTTCATCGCGGATTATAGCAAAATAATTTTATTAATACCTTTGAATTTAGGATCACCGCAAAGTAACGCCTAATTCTCTAAATTATTTGAATGTTTTTTTCTTTAATATACACGTTTTCTGTAACTTTTTCTTTAATATTAACAGCGATCTTTGTTTAATCAACGGAAATATCGCGATCAAAATTTAATTTGTTCACGCCCGCACTTTTTTGATCGTCTATGTTTCCCGACGATTAAGCTTCAGCTGTAATTAGGAGAGTGAATAGGCGTTTCTTAGGCGATTGCGGACCATTTTAAGCTAAATTAGACAAATCGTTTAAAGGAACAACGCATTTAAACGCTTGCTTATCGATAAACAAAAAACAAGATTGAATCCCGTTAATTATTGAAATCGCATATTAAAATGTCATCAATATATTATATAGAAAAGCGTCTAATTTAAATCATAGTGCCTGTGTGACCGCGCCTTACTCGGCATCTTTTTTTAATAAATAAAAAAGAATGCAACTATAAATATTAAAAAAATGTATTTTATCTGGGATCGATCCTAGTATTCTGAATTTGAGACTGCCCGTTACCCAATTGAGCTATCATGACTTTGCAATTGACAGCGAAATTATCTTTTGCTTTCTCATAAAATTATATCAGTTTTTTCAGTGCCCGAAAACAGGGATAAAACAACATTTTTTGTTCATAAAACCAAGTAGCTAAGTTGATTTTTTTAAACTCTCTACATGCTGTATTTCATAAATATCAATGGAGCCAAAATTCAGAAAAATATATATACAAAAGATTAACTAATTTAAATATCAAAGTCCATATTATTAAATATTAGTTCCATCGAAATAATTACAATTTAGTATATGTACCTCATTATAATTTAACGAGGCTTATGTTTCTGATCTTTTATTCGTTTCGCTTAGGGCTATTGCTTCGAAATTTAACTATTTTTAATATATATATGTATTTTTTTGGAATTTCGGAAATGGCTCCAACGATTTTCCTTAAATTCAGCATTCAGGAGGTTTTGGGGGAGAAAAAGCGATCTAAATAGGTTTTATTTAAAAAAAATCCTCCCTGTTTTGGGCAATTAAAAAAATACCAAAATTTACGTTGAATATATAGTTTAGTATAGTAACGGCCTGTTACTATCCCACTGCTGGGCAAAGGCCTCCTCTCTCCGTTCTAGAAGAAAGGGGTTGGAGCTAAGACCTACCACGCTGCTCCAATGTAGATTGGTAGGCTACACATATCCCCAGATTTCTCTAGAGATATGCAGATTTCCTCATGATGTTTTCCTTTACCGAAAAGCGTGTGATAAATTGCAATTATTAATTAGACACATAAGTTTTAACAGAAAAACTCATTGGTGTCTGCCCGGGTTTGAACCCGTGACCTCCTCGAAAGAGTCGCACGGTATTACCGCTGGGCTACCACAACTGCCGCATTGCCATAGCCACATTGAATATATTAAAAACTATTTTTGCCGTAAATTGTCAAGTCAGCGTAGCTTATTCGGGGAATGGGTGGTCTCGAGAAATGAAAATATTTAGGATCGAGCCTCACCTACCCAATTATTTTTTTCTTTTGTTTTGTAGTTTCTTTTTTTTATTTTGTAAAAAGCGTTCGCAGCATATAAATAAAGAACAGAATTTTCAGTCACTTTTTTTATAAAAACTGCTGGGTAATTTTTTTTTTATAAAAAAAACGCACAAAAATCTAAAAATAGATATAAAAAGCGCTGGTGATAACTGGGGCTTGATCCCGGGTATTTTGTTTTCTTTAGATCACCCGTCCGAACGAGCTATTACTGTATTCTATGTAAATTTAAGCAGTTTATCAAACGACATTGTTTTTAATGAAACCTAGTTAAATCGATTTATCAGCCTCGAAACCCTCTACATACTAAGTTTCATGAAAATCGTTGGAGCCGTTATCGAAATTTAGAAAACAAGAAAAATTCTATCTAATGCTAAAGTAGAGAGTCCCTTTATTCATACCTGATACACGCAACATTCGTAAGAACTCATGCACAAACCTTCTCCACCGCCACCACAATACACAACCACTACACACGTTCACTATCACAAACTCAACAATCGTTTCGCCCCGCAACCGAAGCACCTTAAGGAGATAGACTACACGACAAAATCGCAAAGTGATTATATATGTTTTCTATTAGTTTATCACGGATTATAGCAAAATAATTTTTTGTTATGATAACATTTATTTACAAATCAATTTTACATTTTTAAATATTTTCTAAAACATACAGGGAAAAAAAACATTTAAAAATATAAAAAAAAATTGATATCCACGGAAAGCGGAGAAAGGACCCAAGCTCCCGGTGGTTAGGAATACAGAGTGAGGAACCTCCTCACAATGCATGCCGTCTCAAGCAACACCGCCTTCTGTATCCTGCCCTTGATCCAACAACTAAGCGAGAGCCTCTTGAGATGTTGGTCGAGGCTCTTCGCTAGTAGACCGTTTACCGATACAACAATTGGAACAATTATTGTTGAGTCAATATTCCACATGGCGGTAATCTCATGAGCTAGATCCAAATATTTAGTTAATTTTTCTTTTTCAGCTTTTATGAGATTATCGTCATGTGGAACTGTGATATCAACAATAATTTCCCGACGCGCTGACCGATCTACCAAAACTATATCAGGTTTATTGGCGGCAATATACCTATCAGTGATGATAGATCGGTCCCAGTAGAGCAGAGCATGATCATTTTCAAGAACTGGAGTTGGACTGTATCTGTAATAAGGCACTTCGGTACTCACAAGGCTATATTTAAGAGCAAGTTGCTGATGGATGATTTTGGCTACTTGGTTATGTCTGTGCAAATACTCACCATTAGCAAGAGAAGAACAACCGGAAACAATATGCCTGAGTGATTCCCCAGGACGGTGATACGCTCTACAAATGTCAAGCGTGCCATCCTTCATAATATGTTTCCGGTTATTCATCTTGTTTAGTTATTCGTCTTGATGACTTCGTCGTTAATTGCACAGACAAAACCCTCAGTTTCCCCGAATAGGTCACCAAACTGTAGCCAGTAAGTCGAAGAGATGGTGTCGACTTCAGGATCCGTTAGGGCCTTGAAGAATCTTCCATGCAACTCCTTACTCTTCCATATAGCTATGCTATCAAGAGTGCTTATCAGTACAGGCCCACGCCAGTTCTTTTTGCTTAAGGAAAGCGGGGTAAGGCCCTTATCAGCTGCAGCAATATCCCTATGCATTTCACCGCTCATCTTGAGAAAATATTCTCTGAGATTATACACCTCACGATTGTGTAGGTTCTTGACATTGAGAAAGCCACGTCCACCACACTTCCGTGGGATGTACAATCTCATTACAGATGAACGAGGATGGTGCATACGATATATTGTCAACAACTTACGGACTTTTCTATCAAGGGTGTCTAATTCAGTTTGAGTCCATCTTAGAATGCCAAAAGTTTAAATTAGCAGGGGCAAATAATTTTATTATTACCTTTGTATTATGGATAAAGTAACGCTTAATTCTATAAATTATTTACCAGTAGTTTATTTCACACACAGCTTCTACATACCCAAAGTTGTTTTTAGTTCAATGAATCTTTATGTATGATAACATATTTTCGACAGAGCAATAAATAGTTCAATCCGCTCGCAATTTATCACCGAACTTGTGCAAGAGATCATAAATAACTCTGTTTCCGTTCCGTTCTCGTTAACTTCAGAAATATATAACTATATACCAAAAATATAATAAATATATACTGAATTCCCACCGTCTAGTATCCGGCTGACTAGAATAGACTACCCACATTTGTTATCGAGGTGGCGTAAAAGGCGACTAAGGTAAGTTGACGTCAGGTCGATCGTAAAAAAGTAAAAAACATGTAGCATGTTATAATGTTCTCGCCGCGATAACGTCGTGTAAAGAGCTCATGAATAAGTGCTCCGGATGGGTTCGAAACTAGTCGGGCTAACCGAATAAAATAAGACGTGAGTATAGCCCGTTCTATACATTAACTATGAATACTACTCACGATAGTTTAAAAACATGTTATAAACATATCGTTATATGCAGACCCACTTAGAGTGGTGAAAAAGGAGAATGGTGATTTGATTAAAGTATATTTTGAATCCCAAATAATAATGAAACTAATAAAATTAATTCGTTTTATTATAAAAAAAACTCTCGGATTATATCTGCGCCCGCGTGGAAATCTGTTACACACAATAATTACTTAATTATCATGAGTTAATTATAAGAAATTTTTAAATAACTTTCACCGTTTACTTGCGCACGCAAGAAAAGATATAAATTTTGTCGTTGTCGCCATATTTTTTTATTGCTGCTTCTCTCTTTTTCATTTCGTATCTATACCCTTCCTCAATAAATGGACTATCTTATACTTAAAGAATTTTTCAAATTGGTCCAGTAGTTCCTGAGAAAAGCGCGTTTAACATACATCTCTCTTCTCTTCAGCGCAATATATTTGTTGACTTAGATTTTAGTATTACTTTTTAAATATCGAATAATAGAGAATTCTTCAATTCCATAAAACTTTTGCGTAATATTTTAAGTATTTTTGTATTTCAAGACAAAGTTTAGTATAATTCAATTTAAGCTTGCGAAAGTTATGTAATAATATAATCAACGCTATGAAATAACACGTTACAAGCTTGCTTGATACAGAAATTCTGCGTAATTTCCCCCAATTTTCAGGCAAAATTGACAGCTCGATGTGCGCTGAGAAATTATGTAAAAGTGAATTTAATATATCAGAACTTTTTTGCGCGTCTACATACTTTATGCTCTATTTTTCCCAGATCTATTATTTTTTATCAGATCTCAAATGATGGGAGAAGGGATCTTTTTTATGAAAGTTTAGATTTGCCATTACATCAGTTTAAAAACACTGTTAAAAAGAGGCTGTTACAGAAAGCCTGTTGCTGTTGCGCAAGTACTGTTGCGGATTATTTAGACGATAATAATACAAAAGTAATAAATATTAAAAAGTAATATTAAGAAGTAAAATAGAATTCTACATCTAGCATTATATATATTTTTTATTTTACTTATTACTACTTATTTTACTTTCATCTCGGATTATAGCAAAATAATTTTATTATTACTTTTGTATTATGGATCTCCGCAAAGTAACGCCTAATTTTATAATTTACGTTCGACCCTGCACAAGACAGTAATGAGTAAATGTAACTCGTAATAATATTTCCCTTCACAGAAAAGCTTGCGATAAATTGCAGATATCAATTAGACGCATAAGTTTTAACAGAAAAAAAACTCATTGCTATCGTGGTTTGAACTCGTGCCCTCGAAAGAGTCGTACGGTCTCACTGCGCTATGACAGCTTTGTTAATTGAGACGATATTTTGGTATAAATTAATTCAGATTTGTTTATATTTGGTCGTTGAAACATGTTTAGGGCGTGGTTTGATTTCATCCCCCATTAGCATACGAGCCTTAATGATGAGTCTATAATGGCGGGAGGCGTAATTGCTTCTAGTCAAACAGTAATCCCGATGTAGGCATATCTCAAATGGATGTTATTTTAATCTTTAATATTTAAATGAGTTAATCTTGTATGTATATATGTATTTTTTGAATATATATATTTTCGGAATCTTGGAAACGGCTCCAACGATTTTCCTGAAATTTAGCATGTAGAGGGTTTTGGGGGAAGAAAATCTAAATCGATCTAGAAAAGTTTTATTTAAAAAAAATCTCGTTTTATTCCTGCTTTCGGGCTCTAAATTTTTTTTTAAATTAACGTTGAATACAATCACAATTTGTCGTTGTCAAACGTAAAGTTATGGTAGGTCATTTGGGGAACGGGCGGTCTAGAGAGGTGAAAATACCTAGGATCGAGCACGACCCCTATCATTTATTCATTTTTCTTATCAGTTTTTGTTTTTCATTTTAATTTTTTTTTTACATAATTTTAAAAATTACCAAGCATGGCTTGGCCACCCAGGTACTATTAATTAAAGATGGCTACAACATTTACAGTAACAACAAACCAATATCAAGGTAGAAAAAGCAAAAGAACAGTTTAAATAACAAAAAGCAAAAACTGGTGACTTGAAACTTGAGTATAAGCAATTTCTATATATTAACTAGCAACTCACAAAAGTCTAAATAAAAAAAATAAACCTCGCTTTTCGTTCATACTTTAAGTAACTAAATTATCATAATTATTTTAAAATTTCAATAATAACAAACGCAAAAGCGAAGTTGTTCTAGTACAGAATTTTAACAAAATTGTTGTTGCGAAGCAGTTTCCGGCATTCCGGACCGCTTGTTACTGATGACGTCATTCCGTAACGGAGGAGATTTGCGAAAATTGCGAGATCAGACTAAGGATAAAAATAATATCCCACTCTAAGTGGGGTCGGCACAACATGTTATAAACACGTTGTCACATGATTTGGCTACTTATTTTACGACCGGCCGTCTGCCTGACTTCAACTTACCTTAGTCGTATTTTACGACACCTCGGTAAGAAAGAGGCTGGTCTATTCTACTTAACCGGATACCACACGGTGGGTCAACTTACCTTAGTCGCCTTTTACGACACCTCGGTAAGAAATGAGGGTGGTAATATTTGAATCAGCCGGATACCACACGGAGGGATAAAAATAATTTATAACAAATTTACATTTATTCATTAAATAACCGCCGTGTGTCCGGTTGAGTAGAATATGCTATCCTCATTTCTTACCGAGGTGTCGTAAAAGGCGGCTAAGGCAAGTTAACCCACCATGTGGTATTCAGTTATGTAGAATAGACCACCCTCTTTCTTGGTGACGTAAAATACGTCTAAGTTAAGTTGACGTCAGGCAGGCGGTGGTAAAATACGTAACGAAATCATGTGACAACATAACATGTTGTGGCGACCCGACTTAGAGTGGGAAAAGGGCAGGAAGAAGCTCTGACGGCTCAACAGGGTCATAAGGCTGTACGGGCGAGTACAGAAGCATCGTCAATGATGGGAAAAGTACGGAATGGAACACAACTCCTCTTCAAAGATGAAAAATAAAGTATACGTCTTTAATTAGCATGTATATTCCGAAGTCATCGAATTCACATTGTAGGCAGTGATTCAAAAATTGAATTAGTTAAACGTAAAAATATTTCTGAAAAAAGTCCAATTCTGTAGTCCTAAATTCTTTAATCTGAAATACTGAGTTAATTAATTTAATTATCAAATTCTTATCTTTGTAGAAATTAACTTAGACCGTCTGAGGAATTTAATCCCTTTGTTCCGAAAGACAATATTTACGAGAATCATAGATTTAATTTAAATTTTTGTAATTTTTTATTATCTTTTCATTAATCTGAAGACGTTTAATCAAGACTTTAAGCCTTTGATATAACTACGAGTCTATCCATTGTATATATATCTTCCTGTCTTTATCCCACTCTAAGTAGGATCGGCAGAACATGGTTTTCTCTTTCATTCTGTCGTTCATATATCCACACATTCTTATCTTCTAAATAATGTTCATAAGTATTGCATTAAGAAATTCAATTTAAACAGATTACAATGTGTGAAAATAATATTTAAAAAATGAATATTTCTTTATTCGTCGTATCGAATCTCCGCTCGAAAACTGGGCGAAACAATTGTTAGTATTGTGATAGTGAATGTGTGCTGTGCTAGATGGTGGAAGTTTGTAGTGCATGTATTTTAAGAACCCTGCACATGTAGCGTTCATCAGGAATGAAAACGAAAAGTGCACTCTAAATTTAGTATTACATATAGTTTCTATTTGGCGAAATAATTGACACACAATTATTATGATGCTATGTATAACATATGATACAATATGAGATGTTTCTGCCACTTTCTCCTGGGACGTATAAATTTATTCCAAACGAGCTTTCCATTCCAATACAGCATTCTATCAAGTTGCAAACTTGCAATTCCAGTTTCCAATTGTGTTCTACGAATCTTATTCGCTATAACATATCAGAGGAAATTTTAAAACATTGTAACAGTTCAAAATATAATAAGTTGTTTGGATACAATCCACGATTTGATCTTTTTTTTTTTTGACTTGTGTAATGCTACAATATAGTATACTATTCACTCCATTTGCATGTAGGATTCGGAAAATTAATTTCCTACAGAGCAACACAACCGTTCCACTACACTAGCACAACACTCATTCGCTACCGCGAAGGCGACAATTGTAACCGAACCATCATCACCATCATCATTTATATTAAAAACGTCGGAATTCAGAGCGTCGTACGGATAGGTAATTAAAAAAAAAACCAAGTTGACAACGTATCAACATTACGTATAAATGTAAATTAAATAAGTTTTCTTGCACGTTCCCATTAAAAGTTTTTAATATTTATAAAGATATTTAATACCAGAAAAACATTAGGAATTTTTTGATGGATATGAAGTTTTTTTACTCCTCTTACTAAGCTATTTTAATATATATTTCATGTAAGTACGTGTTATTTAGTAAAATTATCGAATTATGCTCTTGATAAAACGATAAATCCTTCTGATTCTTCCCGGATCTATCTGATTTTTGTGATGGAGATAGTTGCAGGGTCGGAGAGTGACAGAAGCTAGTCTTAATTTCAAGACTACAGCTAGTGTCTCTATATAATGAAAGCCTGTTATAAGGGCTCAATGATGTGAATACGTGTCCTTTAACTCTCCATATCACTGTTATGAACTTTTGTTGTGCTTTTCTATAAATTTCAGAATCATACGCATCATCAATATTAACAATTCATTAAGCTTGCAACAAATAATTGTCATTCTGAACTTAGTCATGCTAAAACCAACAATATATTTAAGATATTGTGATTGTATAATATCTTTAAGATATATATTAAATCATTTAAGATGTACTACACTATAACATTCAAAAGACACAACACAATATATAAGATTAATTAATCAATGCGTATAACGATGCTATGCTTCAAAATGTCAAAACTTTTTTCAATTGACGATAACGATACGACTCAGATTTCTACGACGATTATTTAACACAAACGGAGCAAATAAAAATACTGTTTCAAAATATGATAGAAATACAGGATATGAGCTGTACGTGCGAATCATAATACGAATGTGTCAAATTTAGAGAAATAGGTATTCTTAATGTAACTTAGCGAAACATTTATAATAATATATCATTTATGTAACGAATGCATCCTTTTAATAAAAATAGTAATTTAATTACAGTAATACCAAGGCTACGGATTCGAAAAGTTCTCAACACGTTTAGTTGCTTCGACATGCTTTTTTATGATAAATTCCATAATCAAAATTATATCAGATATTCACACGCACGGAAATAATGACAAAATGTAACTTAGTATTTTATATTTTAAAATAGTTAATGTATAGACACCGGCTATACTCACGTGTTATTCTATCAGGTTAGCTCGACTAGTTTCAAACCCATCCGGGGCACTTATTCATGAGGTAATACACATACACGTCAGTTATAGCGGTGAGAACTGCGTACAGCAGCTCGGGCTAACCCGATAGAATAAGACGTGATTTAAGCCGGTTGCTATACATTAACTATGACTTCTACTCACGATAGTTTAAATAATTTCAAGTATATGAAAGTCGTATGAATTATAATTTGCAAAGAGATTCTTACAGGCTATTCTCGCTAGGAGTGTCGGAGTACAATAGCCAGAAGTAGAATTGACAATTGAAAAGAACTTGTAAATGTCAAAATATCATCCTCTTGCTCTTATCCCACTTTAAGTAGGGTCAGCACAACATATTATAAATATGTTCTCACATGAATTGGTTACGTATTTACGGCCGGCCGCCTGCCTGACGTCATCTTACCTTAGTCGTATTTTACGACACCTCGGTCGGAAAGAGGGTGGTCTATTATAATTAGCCGGATACCACACGGTGTTTGTAAATGACAAATACACTCGTAATATCGAATTAAAATATTTTCAATTTAATTATAACTTCGCTACGACGATTAATATCGCGTCGTGTAAACAGGAGTTTCATCAAATGAAATTGATATTAGTACCTGCGCCTCCGAGATACGATGGTTACAGACATTACCATTATTCAACGCTTTGAATTGAAATAATTTATGGTTTTATTAGATATCGCTTTTAATATCACACAGCGTAACTTACCAATTTAATCTTTTTATTAATACACACTTCTATTATTTTTATTCTCTTCAAGGGATTCTATTTATTATATATTCTCTTAACAAACGCGGATTACAGCAAAATACTTTTATTGTAACTGTATTGTAACTGAATTCCGCGAAATAGCGCCTGCTTTTATAAAAAAAAATTCTAACTCGTTCAATTAATTTTGTATTAGCAAATAGTATGCCAAAACTTTGCAGTAATGTTAATAGCGGATTCGCATTCCAGAAGTGTTTAAAACAGTCGGCGATTCCAAGATATTTGTAAAGGCGTGTATTTTCAAAACATCGCCACAAAATCTTATACCCATTACTCAGGTCCAGAATTAGTGGGCGATTCGATGAGAGGATATTCGTTTAAATGGTTTGCGCATAGTTTTGCTTACAATAAATTACTTCTATTGATGTAATGTGTACATATTTTTACATTATAAAATTTTTAATACTAAAAGAATTTTAAATACTTGCGTTTATCATAATCCGTTTTACAACTATGTCCTATTAAATTCGTCTTTGTTTGAAGAAAATAAATTAATATTTATGATTAATAAAAACTAATTGCCGTGTGGTATCCGGCTGAAAAGAATAGTACCACCCACATTTCTTACCGAGGTGTCGTAAAAGGTGACTAAGGTTAATCGACCCGACGTGTGGTATGCGGCTGAGTAGAATAGACCAACCTCATTTTTAACCGAGGTGTCGTAAAAAGCGACTAAGGTAAGTTGACCCACCGTGTGGTATCCGGTAGAGTAAAATAGACCACCCTCTTTCTTACCTAGGAGTCGTAAAATACGACTAAGGTAAGTTGATGTCAGGCAGGCGGCCGGTCGTAAAATACGTAGCCAAATCATATGACAACATGTTGTAACATGTTGTGCCAACCCCACTTAGAGTGGGATAAGGGCAAGAGGATGATGATCATTCATCATCATCCTCTTGCCCTGATGATCATGAAATATACTGTATACTTTAACTTCTCTCACAGGGAATCACGCGGTCTAAAATTGTAAATACCACATATGGCTCTCTGGTGTAATACAAAAATATTTCTCAATGCCTATACACACCTCTTTGTACACCTCTCGAAAAAGTCGCAAATACCCAACCGGGGTTTGAATTCCTGAAGTAACACGGTCTCATCGTTTAGCTTTGATACATTCAAATTCAAAATATTCTTTATTCAAATAGACCATTTTCAGTACTTTTCCTTCAAATGTTTTTAAAGAAGCTACCACTGATTCGGAAGTTTGCTCCTACCGAAAAGAACGAGAAAGAAACTCAGTGGATAATCTTTTTAACAAGATAGGTCTAATGATATATAAATAAAAATAATATCATATACTATTCAGTGACGCGTAAACATAATCATTTTTAAATTAACGCATACACGCCGACAGAACAATGTAAACATTCGGTACCCTCGACGCATGTAAGAACGTCTGACCCGTCGTTTCCATGATATTTATTTAGGAGTGTGTTTACAAAACACTGACTCAGAACTGTAAACAAATTATTCAAGCCTAGAATTAGTTTCGTTTATTCGACTACAGAATGTGTTGGACTTTTGCTGGTACATTACATTGAAATATATTTTTATTGCTACAGTTTGAAAGAATCATTTCAAAGTAAATGTCGAATAAC
Organism: Morpho achilles; assembly: GCA_947086495.1. Classification (NCBI taxonomy): domain Eukaryota; kingdom Metazoa; phylum Arthropoda; class Insecta; order Lepidoptera; family Nymphalidae; genus Morpho; species Morpho achilles. The sequence continues at coordinate 785,476 of CAMTZB010000013.1, read as the reverse complement.
TTGTTCATTAGCTATTTATTTTTTTCACAGCCATAATATAAGTTATAATATAGTATAAGTAAATTAATCTTATCTCATATAATATTCTACATCTAGGAATCTGTCCCAAGAATTATCTAAGTCTATTTTACTGTATGGTACACCTTGCATTTTTTTATAGCCATTATGTGAAATCTGATTATGTGTTTACGCTTGACCACTCTATAAAAGGCGTTGTAACAATTAGAATTGAAACATATTTGTATAGATCAATTAAGGATGAGTTTCGATAGAAAACTATGCATTATGTCCTATGGAATATTGCTATGGGGTAAATGCGCGGATAGTGAAAAAATTTTGTTTTACAAAAGAGAGCTATACGTGGCATTTATAATTTAAGACCGCGTGATTCCCTGCGAGAGAAGTTTAAGGAAACAGGTATTACATTTGCTTCACAGTATATTTTAAGCAATTTAATTTATGTACATAAAAATATAAAGAATTATAAAACGATAGGTGATGTGTACAATAGACAAAGCAGGAACCGACATAAGCTTGCGGTTCCTGCTTTGCGCCTTGCAAAAGTGCGTAACTCGTTTGTGGGTTTTGGTATAAGATTCTATAATAAAATTCCGCAACAATTTCAGCACTGCCATTACAGCAGTTTAAAAACACTGTTAAAAAGAGGCTGATACAGAACGCCTACTATACTCTTGAAGATTATTTAGAAGATAAGAATGTGTGGATATAGCTCTCTTTGAACCTGTACAAGACAGTAACGACTTAATGTAAATAATATTAAGAATTATATTTTTAAAAGAGCAACCGCCGAGTTTCTTGCTGGCTCTTCTCGGTAGGAACAGCTTTCCGAACCAGCAGTAGAGTTGACGATTCAAAAGCACTTGTTTACAAGTTTATTTGAATAAAGAATATTTTGAAAAAAAAAAAACTAATAGGTGCCATTTCCTTGGTAATTGTTACACGATCTAATTGATTTTGATTTTTTATGACTAGGTTTCCTGTAGCCTATATGTTATTCCAGTGTATAAGGAATAATTGTGCCATATTTCATCGATATTGGTTCAGCGTATTCGACGTGAAAGGGTAACAAACATACATTGATAATCACAAACTTTCGCATTTATAATATTAGTAGGATGTGAAAGTTTGTATGGATATATTTGTTAATCTTTCACGGCTATTTCACTGATCCAATATCGATGAAATTTAGCCCATTATTTCGCATACACCGGAGTAACATAAAGGCTATAGAAATCCTGTTATACTACAGGAATAGGATGACCATTAAAAAACGCCATCTCTTATCAACAGTCCACGCGAACGAAGTAGTGGGTAAAAGCTAGTACTTAATAAGATTGAGCCATTAATGGATAATCAACATTATTATATAATCTAATAATACGATTCTCAGTTTAGTTTACCTAGAATCGTAATACGTCAATCAAATTTTGAATAAACTAATACTCGTTCGAGAAACGCCAAGCTTTCATCATTAAAAGCAATCTGCGTTTCCAGTAACAACCGTGCGATTTTTTGTTATTTGTTTTAACGTGTGTTTTCAAAGCGCTGCTCCAAATTGTAAACTCATTGCTCCGGTCCGGAATTAGTAAAGCAATAATAGTAAGTGCTTCAACACTGTTTCTAGTAATTGACTTTGTTTAGAAATACATGATGGGATCTGGTGTTGTCAGTGCTTTTTTATGGAATAGGAGAGCAAACAAGCATGCGGTGCACCTCAAGTAATCACCTCCACCCACGACCTCTCGCAAAGCGAGGTTGTTGCTGTACCTTAAAAAGGCGGAAAACACGCTTTTTGAAGGTACTTATATCGTACCGATCTGGGAACGCCGCCAAAGGGAGATCGTTCCATAAAATGGTTATGCGCGGAATGAAATTATTTGAAAACTGCACTGTGGTGGATCGTCACGCATCCAGATAGTGAGGATGATGTTTTAACCTGCGACGTACAATGCGGTTGTGGAATTTAGCGGCAGGAATCAGGTCATGTAGTTCAATGGGACACTCTCCGTGAAAGATGCGGTAGAAAACGCACAGTGATGACACGTTTCTAAGCATCGCTAAAGAGTCCAGCTGTTTGCTAATCACCTTGTCCCCAATAATACGAGCTGCTCTGAGCTGTATGCGATACTAATCATAAAACTCGTTTTAAAAGGTTCTTGCAAAAAGTATAAGTGGTAATATAGAAGCAGGAGTGCGGTTCTATGCCGCAGCCGCCGGGAAGCGGACTGTTTCAAAGTTAATGATTAAGTTATAATCCTCCAAAACGCGCCGCTTTAAGCCAACATTCAGTCTCGCAGGAGACACCATCATCATCATGGAATCATCCAGCTGAATAGAATAGACTACCCTCATTTCTTACCGAGGTGTAGTGAAAGTCGAGTAAAGTAAGCACCACCTATCTGGTTTCTGGTTGAGTAGAATAGACCCTGTGTTTTAATTTTACGACTGACTCATAAATACCCAGCCAAAACATGTGACAACATGTTTATCACATGTTTTGACCACCCCACTTAGAGTGGGATAAGGGCGGAAGGAATATCTTTTATTTTGTATTTCTTTTTTTGTATTATCTATACTAATATATAAAGCTGAAGAGTTTGTTTGTTTGTTTTATTGATTGAATGTTTGAACTCCCTACTCTCAGGAACTATTGGACCGATTTGAAAAATTCTTTAAGCGTAAGATAGTCCGTTTATTTAGGAAGGCTATATAACATCATGCTAAGATGAAAAGGAGAGGAACAGCAATAAAAAATATTACGTTAACGGCAAAATTTAAAGCTTTCCTTGTGTGCGCTGAGTAAACGGTGATAGTTATTCAAAAATCATGTATTACAAAATTGTTCCCCTCTAAAAGTTCTAAATAAAACTCCACCACAGCATATATCTAGCTTTTAAGGCTAACCCAATTTAACCATTTTTATGGTTATCAAAAGACTATATTACGATTGTAATCTTTCCACGCGGGCGGAGCCGCCAGCATTGCTAGTGGTAATATAAAAAAACTTTCTTTATTTCTTATGTACAATGATTCATTGAATGCCGAAAAGATTTGGATTTTTACGATGTCAAAGGTTTCTTTAATTTATTGGTATACAAGTCTGAAGTTCTTTGTAACACAATACCTTACAATGTATTAGGAAAATAGGGAATAATAAATTACAAATAATACGCTTCCAGCCTTGGACGGAGTTTGTTTGATGTATCTTAGACTTTAGGCTTTAGGAAAATTACTTTTGGCTTCTTTTTATTTTGACTGTTCTATAGACAAGTTAGGTATGACTTTTTATCATACAAATATTTTTCAAATACGTTTCTTATTAATTACTTTTCAATTTTAAGATTACATCTCACGGTTAGTATTAAAGTGACCTAATTCAAAAAATTATTTTGAAATACAAATACAAAATATTATTTGTTTTGCGGCAAACTCTAATAAAGCCTAGAGCCTACAAAACTCGTGAGTGTTAAAGAGATACATAATTTAGAAGAGCAAGAAACACAATTTTTTTAAATAGTTCGTAGCGTTTTGACATAGTTGTTATTGAACTAAGTACATTGGTAATTTTTTTTTAAATTAAAAAAAAATTAAAATTGAAATAAAATGTTAAAATAGGCAGGTGGGGCTCGAACCTATGTACTTTCACCTTTCTATACCGGCCGCACATAAGTTACCATGTCTTTACGTATATATAAAACTTTTAAAAGTTCTTGTTCACACTGTAAGCTGTTGCGTAAATTATGCTTATCATAAACATCCTGTCATCGAAACTGGACCAGTATGTAAAATTTTAGCTCAATCGGACCCAGGGAAGTTGGTCAAATTTAACTTGCAAGATTCCACCTTCACATACAAACATAAAAGTTGAATAAAAGCTTTTAAAAAATTGAAATGAATGAAATGAAAAACAATGAAAAATTGGGCTTGATGTATAAACTTTGAGTTGACATCAAGATGGCGGGTTTTATTTGCTTCACATACTATTATAACTTGGATGATGTAATTTGAGAGATGTATGACATCAGACAACCCGCATGTCTCACAGTAATAAAGTAAGAATAAAAAAGACCCTAAATATATGTTGACGAATTACGTTTGTATGTAATAAAAAAACATGTATTTTGACATTCCAGAATTTTATAGTACAAAACTCAACGCCAAATTGCCTAATTGGGACATCAGAAACAATTTTCTTTTAGTATTGAAACGGTGGATGAAAAAATAACAAATGAAAAAAGCAATGTAGCTTTACTGCTTTTTTAGTCTCGTTCTTACAAATATTTATTTTTACAAGATAAAAAATCAAACTCTTCGAATTCGATATATCAAATCAAATCAAATCAAAATATACTTTATTCGAATAAGCTCTTTCAAGCACTTTCCAATCTTCAAGGATCAATATGATTAATGAAGTTACAACTGGTTCGGAATTTTGCTCTTACCTAGAAGAACCAGCAAGAAACTCGTTGGTCAATCTTTTAAGCATTTTCAATTTTACAATATAAAACCGCAGTATTGTATGAAGCTGAAAGGATATTCTAATCCAGGAATTTTTATCATCCAAATAATCTTCAATTTTGTAATATGCTTTACGTATAAGCATATCTTTTACACTTAATTTAAACCTTTCTGTTGACTGGATTACTGTGAATTGCGGAATTTCATCGTGAAAGCGAATACCGAAACCGACAAATGAGTCATTAACTATACTGAGTAGCGAAACAGGAATCCGAAGCTTTTTATGACCATTTGTGTGTCTATGATGATATAGATTTTGTAAATAACGTATTTCTTTGTATTGTTACAGGTAAAACGACGCTTATGGAAGGAATAATTGCTATAGATCCAATAAAATTGAAACATAAAAGACCCTAAAGAACATGATCATTTAAAATCGAAAATGGACTCAACAGAAGAGATATACAACATATGTCTGAACCTGACCAGCGAAGAGTCAAATCTAGTTGGATGCAACTACAGTATAGAATTTAAAAATGATGATCTGCTTGAGAAGGTAGTGTCTAGAGTTGTACCAATTTTCTTCGGCTTCATCGGAATCGTTGGACTGGTTGGCAACGCCTTGGTTGTTCTGGTTGTCGCTGCGAACCCTGGAATGAGATCGACCACAAACCTCCTGATAATCAACCTAGCAGTTGCCGATTTACTCTTCGTTATTTTCTGCGTGCCTTTCACTGCTACAGACTATGTGATGCCAAGATGGCCGTTCGGCGATTTGTGGTGCAAAGTTGTGCAGTATTTCATCGTTGTCACAGCGCATGCGTCAGTATACACCTTGGTTCTCATGTCCTTGGACAGATTTATGGCGGTGGTCCATCCTATAGCTTCAATGTCAATTAGAACGGAAAAGAACGCCTTGCTAGCCATAGCGTGTATATGGGTTGTGGTGTTGACTACAGCAATCCCTGTGGGAATATGCCATGGGGAGAGGGAGTACTTTTACTTTCACCGGAACCATTCTTCGTGCGTGTTCTTGGAGGACCAGGGTTACAGCAAACTAGGGTTTCAAATGTCCTTCTTCTTGTCATCTTACGTGATACCGCTGGCGCTTATAAGTGTGCTGTACATGTGCATGCTGTCCAGACTATGGAAGAGCGCTCCTGGTGGGAGAGTATCTGCTGAGAGCAGGAGAGGGAAGAAGAAGGTCACCCGGATGGTTGTGGTTGTTGTGGTGGTGTTCGCTGTTTGCTGGTGCCCAATACAGGTGAGAAATATCTTCATTTACCTAAGCTGTGGTAACCCAGCGGTAATGCCGTGCGACTCTTTCGAGGATGGTCAAACCCGGGCAGACACCCATTAACTTTTCTATTAAAAACTTATGTGTCTAATTGATAATTGCAATTTATCACACGCATTTCGGTGAATGTAAACATTGTGAGGAAACCTGCATATCTCTAGAGAGTTCTGGAGATATGTGTAACTTACCAATCCGCACTGGAGCAGCTTGGTAGGTCTTATCTCTAAGCCTTCTCTGCAAAAACGGAGAGAAGAGGCCTATTCTCATCAGTGGGATACTAACAGGTCGCTATTTACTACTTACTTACTACTAGTAATAGTACCTTTAACAAGCCGTAACAACAATAAATAAATAAATAAACATAATATTAAAGATGAAATAATTACCGAATGAAATACCGAAACCGCTATTGACGGAACAATTAAAAAAGTAGAATTGGGTATAGTAAGCTATTCATAAGAGATATCTTTATATGGTTTTTATTTAGCCCTGTTAAAGAGAAATGTCCTTACCGTTTGCTTTTACATTGTTTTTTCATTTAGCCTTTAGATATTATAAATTAAAATCTGCCACGTCATTAATCTTTTGATTTAAGAAAACCATATCAAAATACGGACTGACTGACAGACAGGCAGACAGACAGTACAAACAATTTTGTTTTATTATATTTAATAAAGTAAGAGTAAATCTCGAGCATACGTAATTATAGCTTAAAATAATTATGTGTAGAGGAGGTAGACAAATTAAGCATTATAATTATAAAATAAAATACCTTCATTCAATGAGCAATTTTAATTTATTATACTTAATTTGGAGCGTATCGTATTTTTCATCTCAAATTTTACGTTACTTAATTTTGAATGTCAATTAAGTAATTAGTTTTTTTTTCGTCTGAACTACTTAATTTTGTTAATTAAGAGATTTTTATAGAAATATTCTCTTTTAAGAATAAAATACACAAGAATTAAACATATACTAGCTTTGCCAGCGGTTTCCCCGCGTAGAAAACAGTATAACATATTTAAATTTAATTTAAAAGAGAATTTTTTGGTGGCATACTGATGTTCACATGGGCGAAGCTAACTATAAGTAATGCCTGCTTGTATCCCACTGCTGGGCATAGGCCTCCTCTTTCCATTCACGATGTTGTCCATCTTCACGATGTTGTCCTTTACCAAAAAGTGTGTGATAAATTGCATTTATCAATTAGACATATCACAGACAATCTTATTGGTGCCTGCCCGGTTTTGAACCCATGATCGTCTCTGGAGATTTGCACGGTCTTACCACTGGGCTATCACAACACACACAAAATATTAAGATACATTCCATTTAGCTTTATTTATTTCTTAGAAAGCCAACGTGGTATACAATTTGGTTTATTTAACACTAATATAAATTTCTAATATTTCTTATTGGTTTCTATTATATGTCCAACTTAAAGGCTAACTCAGCATGTATAACAAAATAAAAAAAGCTAAATAACGTTGTGCTTACTGAATCAAATACAAAACAAATACAATTAATAAATAAATATATGTGACACTTACACACACGGTCGTCCGGCCCCAAAGTAAGTAACTTAATACTTGTGTTATGGTTGACTAACAACTGGTGAATATATACTTATATTTTTTTAAAACCTTATCTAAATCAGGCTCAAAGGCAAACAAATTCATTTATAGAAAATGTTGGCCCTCGGCGGGAATCGAACCGACGACCCGCGGAGCTGAAGGCAGGGTCACTACCCACTGCGCCAACGGACCAGTCAAAACAATAACAAAAGAAAAAGAAAAAAAAGAGTTATTACAATAAATTAAAAAAAAAGGTTTAGGTGAAAAGGCACGTATTCAGGTCATACTTGGTCACCTTATGACCACGGGATATCCATTTTAATTCCATTTCCATATTTCTAAAGTAACTTCGTAAAATATTCCCGAAGTTCAAGGAAAGCTGCTGCTCGGGAATTATTTTAATCAAAGAAACTGTAACTCTATAATAGAGTTTCAGTAATTTCTACCCCTAACTACATTAGGGGAGTCGATATTGAAGTCCTCGCCCATTAGATATGCGTAAGAGAGTCGAAATTAACTTGATTTATTCGTCATATTAGCAAATATGCAAGTTTATTTAATTATTAGAATTAGGCGTTACTTTGCGGAGATCCATAATACAAAAGCAATAATAAAATTATTTTGCTATAATCCACGATGAAGTGAAATAGAAAATATATATAATGCTAAATGTCGAGTAGACAATCCGTTTTCACACCCGATACATGCAGGATTCGTAAAAACATGCATAGCAAAATAATTTTATTATAAGTTTTGTAAAATCGGTCGGGTTCTACATGGGAAAAACTTTACACTGATTTACAAGCCTGACAACCTGTTTATAATAATGATATGACTGTAGTTAAATTGTAAACTATTCAATTAATATTGTGTAACTGCGCAAATAATACCTAAAGAACCCATTAAAACGATTCAAAGTTTCGAAAAATCTCGATTTCCCACAATTTACATAAAGCTGTAACTCAATTTGAGTTCAGACGATTTACGAAATGGAAAAACGACTAAGAAATCGAATTACGCGTTGGTTCTTCCACAACATTGATAGTCTACGTTTTATTGAGTGGCTTCTTGAACGTGTTTGAAGGTTAAACGTATTCTGCGTGAGATTTTCTCGAAATACAAACCATAAGCTTTCGGCTTCTACTTTATGCCTTACAAATCGTTTATGATTTCGGGGTTTAGATTGGCTAAAAACATTAAGTTATGAAGCTACTGAAGCTCTTAATAAATAAATAAAAAAAAAGCTGTGATGGCCCAGCGGTGCGACCGTGTGAATCTCTAGAGACGATCACGGGTTCGAACCCGGGCAGACACCAATGAGTTTTTCTCTTAAAACTTATGTGTCTAATTGATAATTGCAATTTATTACACGCTTTTCGGTGAAGGAAAACATCGTGAGGAAACCTGCATATCTCTAGAGAATTCTTGAGGTATGTGTAACCTACCAATCCGCATTGGAGCAGCGTGGTAGGTCTTAGCTCCAATCTTTCTCTCCCAAAACGGAGAGAAGAGGCCTATTCTCAACAGTGGGATAGTAACAGGCCGTTCAAAATTCAAAATATTCAAATTCAAAATATTCTTTATTCAAATAAACTTGTAAACAAGTGCTTTTGAATCGTCAACTCTACTGCTGGTTCGGAAAGCTGTTCCTACCGAGAAGAGCCAGCAAGAAACTCGGCGGTTGCTCTTTTAAAAATATAATTCTTAATACTATTTACATTAGGTCGATACTGTCTTGTACAGGTTCAAAGAGAGCTATATCCACACATTCTTGTCTTCCAAATAATCTTCAAGAGTATAGTAGGCTTTCTGTATCAGCCTCTTTTTAACAGTGTTTTTAAACTGATGTAATGGCAAAGCTGAAATTGATTGCGGAATTTTATTATAGAATCTTATACCAAAACCCACAAACGAATTACGTACTTTTGCAAGGCGCAAAGCAAGAGCCGCCAGCTTATGTCGGTTCCTGCTTTGTCTATTGTATACATCACCTATCGTTTTATAATTCTTTATATTTTTATGTACATAAATAAGATTGCTTAAAATATACTGTGAAGCAAATGTAAGAATACCTGTTTCCTTAAACTTCTCTCGCAGGGAATCTCGCGGTCTTAAATTATAAATGCCACGTATAGCTCTTTTTTGTAAAACAAAAATTTTTTCACTATCCGCGCATTTACCCCATAGCAATATTCCATAAGACATAATGCTATGGAAGTAGGCAAAATAAACAAGTTTTGCTGTTTCGACGTCTGTGAATTGTCTTATCTTTCGAACAGCGTAGGCCGCTGAACTCAGTTTCCCTGCAAGAGTTGTTACGTGTGTGCTCCATTGGAGTTTTGTATCCAGGGATACTCCCAAAAATACAGTTGAATTTTCTGTTTTTAGTGGTACATTATTTAAAAAGAGTCTATTTGCTGTTTTTGCAGCATTAGGTAATGCAAATTCAATACATTTAGTTTTATTCGAGTTCAGTACCAAATTATTTAGCCTGAACCAATTAGCTACTTGCGATAAACCCCTGTTTACTTCGTCAATATTATCGTCATTTCTATTTACTTTAAAAATTAATGATGTGTCATCCGCAAACAGTACAATATCGCAAATATTATGAATAAAATATGGTAAATCATTTATATAAACTAAAAACAGAAATGGACCAAGGATTGATCCTTGAGGCACACCCATAACTAAGGCCGTTCCGGATGACTGCACATCATTAATGCACACTCTTTGAATCCGGCTGTGAAGGTACGATGCAACGAGACGAAGTGCATTGTCTTTAATGCCATAATAGCCAAGCTTTAACAATAAAATTTCGTGTTGAACGCAATCAAATGCTTTGGATAAGTCACAAAATACCCCTATGGCATTTTGTGAGTTCTCCCACGCATCAAAGACATGCTTCAACAACCTGACACCCGCATCCGTTGTTGACCGACCCTTAGTAAACCCATACTGCTCAGGATGAAGTAAATTATGTAAATTAAAATGCTGGAGCAGCTGCTTTAGAATTATTTTCTCAAAAATCTTGCTTAGAGTTGGCAAGACCGAAATGGGTCTGTAGTTCTGAGGGTCGCTCTTATCGCCGGACTTAAAAAGGGGGATCAATTTACTATGTTTCATTAAATTGGGAAATATTCCTGTATCTACAGATTTGTTAAAGATCTTGGCCATAATCGGGGCGATAATATCAATAATATTATTAATTAATTTTACGGACATTCCCCATAGATCAGTTGTTTTTTTAATACTTAATGTTTTAAAAATTTTGACGATATCGTATGGGGAAATGTGTTGAAATTTAAAATTAACACTGCACTCCGTGACGCTGTCCTTTAAAACATTAAAAGCTTCCATTGGGGATGAGTTTATTGAGCCAGTGGTAGAAATGGGTATATTTTGAAAGAAATGCTCAAATGCACTAGCTACTGCTGTATCAGAATTAATAAGTTCATTCCCAATTTTAAGCTCTATGGCAGAATTATGCATTTTACGTCTACCTGTTTCATCTCCAATAACATTCCAGGTTGTTTTTATTTTATTTTTAGAATTAATTATTTTACTTTTAATATGAAGAGATTTGGCCTGTGTGCAGACACTTCTAAACGTTTTTGAATATTTTTTTACATATTCTAGAAAAGTGGGGGACTGATTATATTGTTTTTCTGTATACAGATCAAATAACTTGTTTCTACTCTTATAAATGCCATTAGTGGCCCATTCGCTAAACCTAAGATTTTTTATCACTTTTTTTTCTATAATATTAAAAGTCTTATTAAACTCACAACCAATCATTCCAAAGAGGGCATCAAAAAGTTCATCTGAGCTACCGCGACTTTTGTCGAATTGTAATATCTTTGATGATATTTTTGATTGAAATCGTTTTATTTTATGAGAAGTGATCGGCCTGCACTTGATATAATGATTTTTTTCATGCACATAGTTAGGGACAGATATAATTTGCCCACTATGGTCAGACCTTAAGCGACTTATTATAGATTTTTCTAAGATATTACAACTGTAGTTAGTAAAAATATTATCAATACCGGTAGCCGAAGTTGCAGTTATCCTGGTAGGTTCGTTAAATACATTGATCATATCAAAACATTGAAATAAATTAAGTAACCTACAACGATTACAGGTATCCACTAAGATGTCAACATTAAAGTCTCCACATATTAAAACTTGTTTTGAAGATTTAGAGATCTTCTTAAGAACTTCCTCCATGACGCTCTCAAATAATATATAATCACTGGAGGGTGGGCGGTACACAGAAACTATAATATAGCGCTCCAACTCCACACAAGACAGCTCAATGGTACGTTCAACAGAAAGACCGACAATATCATTTCGTTCTTTACAATAAACTTTGGAATGAGTTAATATTAAAGATCCCCCACGCTGGACGGTCTTTCTCAAGAACGCACTGGACACTTTATAATTTTTAATATTTAATAGGAAATTAGAACTGTTTAACCAATGCTCAGTTATGCATAAAATATCAATACTAAATTTATTCATAAACAGTTCAATTTCAAATTCCTTGCCAGATAGACCTTGTAGATTCTGGTGTACAATATTCAAGTTACAAGGTCTATCTATTGTCTTATTATCTAGTTTAAAGTAACATTTTTCGTACCTAAAATGTTACTTGATATACTATTAGTACTACTACTAGTACACATGTCAATATATGAATAATTAGTACTTAATGTACAGTTTGTATATGAGTCAATAGACTTAGTTACATCACATGTAACTGTATCATTTAAATTATACGCTAGCAGTGAAGCTAGACTCCGATAACATTTTTTAGACAGATACATAGTATCTCTAGTCAACTTAAATGTGGAAATAAATTTATTTAAGTCAAAATAAAATATAGCGTCACTATGACGGTATGTCAAATTATACATACTTTACTTACTATACGTTACTTACTTTTACTTACTTTTTTACATGCACACACACGCATACACACACACATACGCTATAACTAAATAACAAAATAAATACTTACCTTTTTAATAATTAAATAACTTACCTTTGTTACGGAAGAGCGAGACTTTCTGACAAAAGTATTTCTAATACTTTCTAGAAGGTTTCAATCTGTAGTTTTTGTTATGAATTATTGAAAAGAAATAAATATTTTTGTATGTATTCGGTTCTATAAAATTCCACAATAAATAGTTCTACGGCAATTTAAAGTAACTATTAAAACGAGGTTGATTCAGAAAGCTTAACTTAACTATTGGTTGACTTTATAGAAGATAGTAATGACGGAGTTGCATTTAATTTTCGCAATTTAATATTCTTAAAGCCACATGCCAAAGAATATTTATTCTTATTACTCTATTAATTTACTTTTTTTCTATATTCTACACCAAAATCCATGAAAAACAAGCAATATAAATTTACAAAGGTTGTATAATAAGGTAAACAGATAAACAATAAGTAAGAGCCGCATAAACCTTTATAACTAATAGTTATGTAACATTCATATATTTTTTATAATATCAAATTAAATATATGTTCATAATATATCCATACTAATATTATAAATCCAAAAGTCTTTGTTCAACTGTGCGTCGGTCACTTTCACGGCTAATTTGCTGGATCAATATTGATGAAATTTCATATTTATATAACGAGCTAAAATAAAGGACAAATAACGGTTTTACCTAGGCAGATAGTGAAAAAGTAGATAGTTGGTAAACTTTTAAATTAAGAACGAATTTACGAGTACATTATGTACATTTATAAATACATTCATCAAATATTTATTCATTTATTTATCAAAAACTTAATCCACAAGACATTCAGTTACCCAAGTCAACTTGTGTGGCTAAATATAAATTGTACAAAAAGCATGCAATAATATATTATATAAAATAAGATATCCAGAAAATAAACATAAAAACAATACTAGGCTTGCTTATTCTGTAAACTAAATGTTATTAATTTAATGAGCTGAAGCGGTTGAGTATGAAACACATCCGAGGCCGAGTTCTCCCTAACCAAAACCCAAACCAAAAACCAAATCAAATTTAGTAGTATAGTGTGCGTGGACCCTTAAATAAGTTTGAGTACACAAACAGAATTATGGGATCTGAAATGATTAATTTTAGTTGATAACAAGGAAGTTATAGAAACGCTCTGTCAATAAATAAAAGGAAATTAATGAATCAGGAACTGGGGCAGTGCGTGTCTGTCTGTATGGCGCAAGTCACGAACGGAGCGGTTTGATCGGTTAGTGGAGTTAATAATTTATTTATTTTTTTAACTTAACCTAGTAAACCACGAATACTATCAACAAAATGATCGTTTACTAGGTTTTACCTACGACTTTGTTCACGTGGTCTGCTGTCGGGTGATAGGTCGATTATAGATGGCGCTTTTTGTGTTGCGCTTTTCAGTTGTGGATATAGCTCTTTTTGAACCTGTACAAGGCAGTAACGACTTGTAAATATAATTAGGAAATCTATTTTTAAAAGAGCAACCGCCGTGTTGCTTGCTGGCTCTTCTCGGTAGGAACAGTTTTCAAAACCAGCAGAAGAGTTGACGATTCAAAAACATTTGTTTACAAGTTTATTTGAATAGAGAATATTTTGAATTTGAATTTGATTGTCATCCTATTCCTGTAGAATTAACAGGATATCTATAGCCTATATGTTATTTCGGTGTATAAGGAATAACTGTGCCAAATTTCATTGATATTGGTTCAGCGGATCCGACGTAAAAGATGAACTAACATACATACATACTCCCAAACTTTCACATTTATAACATAAGTAGGATGTATAGAAACCGTCTATAATCACGTCTTATTCTATCGGGTTAATCCGATTAATGTCGAGCCCATTCGATCACCTTATTCATGAGCTCTTTATATGACGTTATCGCGGCGGGAACTGTTTTTAACAGATGGTTTAAAGCAGAAGTATTCTTACCTTGATAGAAGAAATACTAGATATTAAATATCGACGACTCATACCCATAAAATTATGGTATCATTTTTTCAGTTCCTGAAAACAGGGATGAAACGTCATTTTTTTTAATGAAACCTAGTTAGATCGTTTTATCGCCCCCGAAACCTTCTACATACTAAGTTACATGAAATCTCTAAATATATTATTATATTATGTATGTTTGATTTAAATTTATATCACAAGGTATCACGCAGTTTAAAATTTAAAGCTGAAACTTAAAATAAGTAAATAATTTGTAAGCGACGGCCCTCTTCTTAAGACGCTGATCCTATGAAATTGGACCAAAGATACATAAAGTATAATGAAAAAATCATTATTCTACTCGAGCGTATACCATTAAGCTTGCAAATATAAAGAGATAGAGTAGCGATTTGGAAGAGGGAAACGTTTATATAATTTATCATCTTCTTGCCCTTATCCCACTCTAAGTGGGGTCAGCACAACGTGTTATAAACATGTGGTCATATGATTTGGCTACATATTTAACGACCGGCCGCCTGCCTAACATTAACTTACCTTAGTCTTATTTTATGACACCTCGGTAAGAAATGCGGGTGGTATATTCTACTTAGCCGAATACCACACGGCGGCTCGACTTACTTTAGTCGCCTTTTACAACACCTCGGTAAGAAATGAGGGTTGTACTATTCTATGCGCCGGATACCACATGTCGTATCTAGGACATTGATAAAATGAAGAATTATAAGTAAACAAAACTTATCGCTTGTCCTAACTCGACACCCTTGTAGCGCGCACGAGGACTAAGTTAAACGGTTAGCCTAAATTGTAAAGCTCTACCTGCACACAAAGCTGTAGGTACATTACGTTTCTTATTTAAATAAATATATATAGGCATGTTTCCAAAAGCTTCGCGAAGTATTGTGGGTGTAATTCATAACACAGGTTTAACAAACATTTCCATATACCCCTAACAAGCTTAAATGAAATATAATTAGCAAAACATTCGCTCCCGTACACAGTATTAATGTAAGGTGAGGGCCTCGGGCTCTTCGCCCTTATAAATTCCTAAAATGTTATACATTGTTCTAGCTTGTCAAAACATGTTTGTGGCCCAAATAGACACATAAAAATATTAAAATTCGCTCCTAGATGTCCAGGTTTTTAATACAATCTCCACTTTTCGTTCCAAATTAAAGAGCTACTACTAGATGAGCAATGTCAAACAATTTAGTCACTTTATAATCAAGAATATTCTGCCTATTCATCATTCTCCTGCCCTTATCCCGCTCTAAGTGGAGTTGGCACAACATTATAAACATGTTATGACATGATTTGGCTTCGTATTTTGCGACCGGCCGCCTGCCTGACGTCATTTTACCTTAGTCGCCTTTTACGACACCTCAGTAAGGAATGTGGATGGTCTATTCTACTCAGTCGGATACCACATTCTTCTGCCTATTGTAAGCATGCAAATAGTATATTATATTTTTACTGATAGGTATTTATTTATAGCTATTTAAAAGTAGGTAAGTAAATAAGTAGCGGCCTGTTACTATCCCACTGCTGAGAATAGGCCTCTTCTCTCCGTATTTGAAGAGAAGGTTTGGAGCTAAGACCTACCACGCTGCTCCAATGATTGATAGGTTACACATATCTCCAGAATTCTCTAGAGATATGCAGGTTTCCTCACGATGTTTTCCTTCACCGAAAAGTGTGTGATAAATTGCAATTATTAATTATACACTGTCCATTATATTAACCATCTTTTGACAGATTGACGATTTACATATTTAGTGATGTCCTAAAGATTCTCGTATGCGATACCATTCCGATTATAGTACCTACTATCATTAATCGAATTACGTACCTAAGTAATTCGATTAATGATAACCTACGTAAACTAATAACAGATATAGAAATCAACATTTTGATTTAATATTGCCTTAGTTTTTTGAAAATAAATGTTAATCCGTGTGTATTTATTATAATCATAAAAAATATATTATACATCAACTGGCAACATCAACAGACCTTCCGCTCCTTGGATAAAGTCCTTGGACGCCATTTTGACGTGATCTGTCACTCTCAACGAAACGCCCGTGATAGTCACACGCATTTACGTTCGCTGAGTGTTCTCTCGCATCTGTTACACCTTGAGTTAAGTAGCTTTATTCCTCGGAAAAACTTTTGTGAAACTTATATTAATTGATCGTGAAAATGCCGAAAGGACGTGTGTTGAAAGCACAATCGAGACAGTTAGTGTTAAAACTTCATGAGTATTTTGAGCAAGAAAATCAAAATGGCGGACCTCTTATACCTATCACGCAAGTCCGAAACCGTGTTGCAGCCGCGTTGGGGATCAGTCTATCAACTGTGACTAAAATCACTACTGATGCCTACGGCAGGAGCGGCTTGGAGCAAAACAAACCATCTACACCAAAAAGAAAGCGCCGGGCTCATAAGGTGACAGCTGTTGATGACTTTGACGCTGACGCTATTCGTCGTCATGTATATGATTACTACTTGAGAAAAGAAATTCCAACTTTGAGAAAACTTATTGTTTCTTTGAAAAGAAGTGGTCTATTTCATGGTGAAAAATCTTCTTTGGTCAAAGTTTTGAACACAATTGGCTTTTCATATAAAAAGTTAAATAAAAGAAAATTATTAATGGAACGCACAGATATAGCTATAGCACGTTGTGATTTTTTAAGAGAGGCAAAGAAAATACAAGATTGGGCAAATATTGTTTTCACGGATGAAACATGGCTCAACGCTAACCACACACTATCTCGTTTCTGGACTGATGATACTGCTGATTCCACTTCCTCAGTACCAATGGGAAAAGGTGAGCGCCTAATCATTTGCCATGCAGGTACAGCAAAAGGATTTGTACAAGACGCACTGTTGGCATTTAAATCGAAGAAATCAAATGACTACCACGAAGAGATGAATGCAAATGTGTATGAAGAGTTCAAAAAAATGCTCATTTCATTGGAAGAACCATCAATAATTTTTATTGATAATGCGCCCTACCACTCCCGTCAAATTGACAAAATGCCAACACAGGCTAATAAAAAGCATGAAATAATTAATTGGCTTCGGGACAATGGAGAAAATGTGGACGACTCAATGTTAAAAGTTGAATTAATAAAAATATTAAAAACCAAAAAGAGAGCAAAACGCTATGTAATCAATGAAATGGCAGCAGAATATGGCCATACTGTTCTTCGGATTCCTCCATACCACTGCCAGTACAACGCAATAGAACTTATATGGGCACAAGTAAAAGGGCATGCTGCGAGATGCAATACAAGCCCCCCATTCACAGCGAATAAAATGTTGCATGCAATTTATTCGAATATAAAAGCAATTGCATGCTAAAAAATGCTTGCACCCACGTAACGGCCGAGAACTGGGCAAGTGTGGTGGAAAGAACTAAAAGAGTAATATTCTCTGATTGGGAACGTGATATTGCGTTTGATAATATATTATCTACACAAGAGCTAATAATAACTGCTACTGAAGACTCCTCATCGGAGGAGTCTAGTGTTGATTATCATTCCGACGACTCGTGCTAATAAAATAAATTAAAATATCCTGATTGTTTTATTTGTATTCATGTATTAACTAAGAAGAAAGTAAAACTTTATATAATGTTATTAAATGTCTTTTAATACTCGTAACATCGATTTCTACCGATTATTTTTAATCTGTGGCATAATCGTAGTAACCATTATGTGTGACATCACTAAGTGGGCGGTACCCATCCATAAAGTACAAATATTATTTGTATGATATTTGTACGTAAGCAATACAAAACTTAATGAGCGTGAGCTGTCAAAAGACTGATAATATGATGGACGCAAGGCACATAAGTTTTAACAGGAAAACTCATTGGTGTCTGCCCGGGTTCCGTTAAATTGAATCCGTGAGCTCCTCGAAAGAGTTGCACGGTGTTACCGCTGGGCTACCACAGCTTTATCACAGCTATAGCTATTTATTTGACATATAACATGTTTAAAACACGTTGTCTCGACCCCTCTAAGAGTGGGATAATTACAAGAGAATGATGATTATGTCTGCAAAATTTTATACACTTCAACATTAATTTGTACGTAGCTACTAAATAAAAAATTATGATGAACTGTTTATGTAAAATAACAGCCGCTCGCAATATTTCAATATGTATTCGTTTAATTACATTATCAAACATTAATGAGAACGGGTATTACGCGGTTATTTATGAGCCATTGCTATTATATGCGAGTGGATTTACCAATTTATTACACTATTAAATATAAGTGGGCTGTACAGTTTTGAATAGTAAAGAGCGATCGCTGTTTTAGCTGATTGGAAGATACTGATTCTTAACTTATGTTACTGCACAATTAATGGGAGACTAAGAAATGCGTCACATCTAGTGATTTATATTAAATTATAATCAATATTTATATCAAGAGTTATAGTTATGCGTGGATATGCGTTTGAACCTGTACAAGACAGTAACGACATAATGTAAATAGTATTAAGAATTATATTTTTAAAAGAGCAACTGCCGAGTTTCTTGCTGGCTCTTCTCGGTAGGAACAGCTTTCCGAACCAGCAGTAGAGTTGACGATTCAAAAGCACTTGTTTACAAGTTTATTTGAATAAAGTATATTTTGAATTTGAATATGACCTACTGCATCGTTAAATAAGATACTCGTTTAACACAATAATTTAGGTGCCAGCGATTGTGGAGCCATCTTAAAGTTGTTAGAAATGGACATAGTCAAATGTCATCTCTTTAGTTATTTATTTATTTATTATTTATTTAATTTTTAAATCGGATACAATATCCATACCTACTTAGTTGTTAGTAACAATATTTCTTAAATCTATGTTAGTAATAACAAAAAACCTAATTTAACTTAACTCAACTATTTACAAAGACTATGCACCATTGCGTGTGCACTGTACACCATTCCAGTGGTTCAGGAAGGGACTGTCGTACTTGCACCACAATGTTTTGAGAAGGGTGTTAGAAGTTCTCGTGAGCCTGTACATAAATGAAGCAGCACGCTTGCGCAAGATCGCGTAAAAATCATCCACGCGAACTTCCGCAAACATAGCCGATGCACTACAATGACGGGGCCTCTTCAACACCGCCCTCAAAACATTGTTGTATTGAACGCGCAAGGCGCTGTATGCTCGCTGCGTATAGTCGATCCACAGACCGCACGTGTAAAATGATTGGCAATATGCTCTAAACAAAGTTAGTTTGACGCCAACTGTACAACGTGCGAATCTGCGGGCCAGCATGTTGCCGCGAACTGACAGCGCCCTTCGCTCTCGTTCCATGTCCCTGTCGTCTTCCAGTGTGTCTGTTACTACGTGGCCAAGGTACTTAAATTCCTTAACCTGGTTCAGGGGAACTCCGCACAGCTGTATAGTGGGAATATAAGCATTTGGTTTGTTATTTCCCCTGAAAACAAGAAATTCGCTCTTATTAGAGTTATATTTAAGCCCCTTGGCCTCCGCATATTCTTCACAAATCTGGAGCAGCTTTCGTAACCCTCTGATTGAGGGACTCAGTAGAACCATATCGTCGGCATAGCTAATGTTATTCATTGGCATGCCATCTATTGAGCATCCCACGCCGGCTCCGCTAAGCTCCTCAATCAGCTGATTAACGTACAGATTAAAAAGCTTCGGTGAAGTCAGACCTCCCTGACGCACGCCACATTCCATTCCGTACGTTTCACTAAAGGCGTCGCCCCATTTAACTACATTAGACTGATTGCCGTACCAATATTCAAACAGAGCTATGGTTTCTGGCTGCAGATTGGTCTCATTTCTCATTTTATGCCATAGCATTGGATAAGAAACCAGGTTGAATGCTTTGGACAGATCTAAAAAACAAGCATAGACGGGAGTTTTTCTATCCGTATAATACCTGACTGACTGCTTGAGACACAGCACGGCACATTCAGTAGATAAGTCTGGTTTAAAACCAAACTGTGCGTCGTGTATTTTAATCGAATTTCTTAGCTGTGTATCAAGCAGAGAATCAAGCACTTTAGCTATAATTGTAGCCAAGGATATCGGCCGGTAGTTAGACCTGTCTGCTGCGTCGCACTTTCTGTTTTTGATTATTGGTACGACCACCGTCTTTATCATAGCATCTGGTAAGTAGCTATGGTTAATACACCTACTTAACAGTACCCTAAGAACCCCGGAAAGGTGCTCACCCGCATAACGTAGATGCTCTACGCTCAGACCATCATGACCCGGCGATTTTCCCCGCTTCATACTTTTGATCGCTTGGATAATATCAGCTTCCGAGAATTGCAAGGAATTGCCCGTGAGAGTCCGAGCGCATACATCACCTTGGTGAACATTGTTCGTAGGACGAACCTGGAAATCTCCCTTAAACATGTTGGCAATATTTGAACCACCGCTCACCCCACCTATTTCCGCAGGAAGACTCGACCCCGCACTCAATTGCCTGGTGTTTTTCCAGAACTGACCAAAACTTTTTGCTCCATGTAATGATGCCAAGATATTTAATACTAAAAACGCGGTAAACACGTGACCAAGCAAAGGAGGGAGTCTTGCTGTTAGATTTAACTAGAACGGTTAGCATACTGTTACGCTGCTGGATTGTGACGTCATTGTACGATTATTAAACACCCACGTGTCCAAGTCATGTTACAACATGTCTGAGGGAGTTTTGTTCCTGAGGTTTAACCGAGTTAGTGTTTAGTATTGGACCTCGCTTTTTCTTCTGCTTTTACACTTATTTTTCGAATTGACTATATGATGTTAGCCCTAACGGATTTTACAGCGTCACCGGATGGGAAAGGCGTAGAAGCATCGTCGAAGTTGCGAAATGCGTAGAGTAGAGCGCAGAAGCTCTACTAGCGTCGGGGAACGTCGTCCTAAGGGTGCCTCCTGTGACGCCGGACCACGGCTTAAGGCTTATGGCGTCGGGAGTATGGCGAGAAGCCACGGCCGACCGACGTCAGAAAACTAGGACCTCGTCTTCGTCGGCGAAGACTGTTTGCGTGTATTATATGTGTGTGTGTTTGCGATCGTTATTTGATCGTTAGGGTCATACGCATTAATCGATTCTGATTCTTAACTTAGGATTGCGTGTTCAATATCTGGACAAACACATTAATTTTCATATGATTTAGAGAAGCAAGTCTTATTTTACGGAATACCAGAATACAGAAATTACATTAGAATGAATTAGAATTATAGAATTTTTTAAGAGAATCTTTGTAATGCTGAGAGTATGAAGCAGGCAACGTTCACATACCTTATACACATAGACAAGACACGTATCGCAAACATTTTGTTGCAGCGTTGCATATTTAGTTGTTGCGTTGTTGTCTGACTATTAATTCAGACTTATAGAACTTAGAGCATTTCAGTGTAAAAAAAAACTTAAAAATTAATAGGTTATAGTATTAATGTAATATTAACAATAGTTGTGTATTAATAATATATTATATTTAGATTATTAATTTGGTAAAAAAATGCCTTTAAGTTTGACCAAAATATAACTAGATAACTTCACTGAAATTAGTTCAATAGTTTTGAAGATAAGCGTAAACGCACAGCGTCACAGAGGGTTTTTTTTATATGTAAAACATTTATTTCTATTTGTTCCAGATAATTCTGCTGGTGAAAGCTCTGCAAGCATACAACATCACGTATTTCACAGTGACAGCGCAGATCGTGTCTCATGTCCTGGCTTATATGAACAGCTGTGTCAACCCAGTACTGTACGCGTTTCTATCAGAAAACTTCAGAATCGCCTTCAGAAAGGTAACGTTAAAGTACCATTTTAAATCAATTTATTCGCATACTAGTATGTCCAGCCCGTTTTGCCGTGCTTTATTTAAAGATATATTTATAAATGCTCTAATTGACACCAAAATACAGAATTATTCGTTGGGTCATTTTAAGCATGTCTGATAACTTAGTCAGTCCAGCCGCTTTGGTGTCTATGGAGGACAACAAACATTATTTTTTAATATTTTAAAAAGACGAAATGTCCCAGCAGTGGGATAGTAATAGGCCGTTACTTTACGAACGATTTATAACCTGTTTAGACGAAATCCTTTAATAGGAATAGCGAAAAACTTAAAGTTGAAATTATTTTTTTTAATTTTAATTGATGACCGATTGAAATAAAACGTACCGTATATGTTAAGTGAGGCTTTCTACTAGATATTAGTGAAAACAGCGTCCAAATCGGATCAGCGGTTTTTGAGCTTGACGGGAACAAACCCACAAAGATTTGTCATCTCAACGATTTTACTATATGTATAGATATAGAAGAATATAAAGAATAGATTTAAGGCTACAAATTCCAACAGAAAATCTTTACTATTTAAATGAGTTAATCTTCTATATATATAATCCGAATTTCGGAAACGGATCCAACGATTTCCAAATTTAGTATGAAGGGGCTTTGGGTTGATAAATCATTCATCATTTCATTTTATAAAATTTCATTTTATCCCTGTTTTCAGCTATTTCACTGCTAAAATATAAATTGAATGCAAAGGTTAATTTTGCTGTCATTCATATTCAAATTTAAATTAAACTTTATTGAAGTCAACATGTAAACGAGTGCTTTTGAATCGTCGACTCTTCTGCTGGTTCGGAAAACTGTTCCTACCGAGAAAAACCAGTAAGAAACTCGGCGGTTGCTCTTTGAAAAATATAATTCTTATACCTAATTAGTTACATTTAGTTATTAGTATATTGTACAGGGTAGAACAGTAGTCTACGCATTCTTATCATCTTTTTTGGGAATTTTGAATTAGGTCACTAGGATATATACTTAACGGTGTGGTATCCGTCTGAGTAGAATAGGCCAACCTCATATCTTACTGAAGTGTCGTAAAACGTTATAAGCACGAATATAATTCAATAAATAAAATACGAATAAGTTGATGTTAGATAGGCGACTGGTCGTAAAATATTCAAATCACGTGACGACATGTTTATATTGTGTTCCTACCCCACTTACAGTGGGATAAGGGCAGTAGAATGATGTAACTAAGATATATACTAGTTAAAACACAGTGGGGTGCCAAAGTGGTCGGCCTCCTCGTGGCGCACCCTGGGCAAGCTTAGTCTTGGCGAACGGACCACTGAGGGGTGGCCAATCCAATTGTCCCTCTGATTAGCAGAGGGCAATCTGGACGGGCCGGGGACTTCGGGGGGGTTGGGGTGAAGACCCTAATGAGCGACGGGTCCAGTTGGGCTTACTCTAAGTCTGGCTGGACATGGTTACGGCCACCGTCGGCGAAACCCGGAAGCCCAGCAATGGGAACGGGGACCTTCGGGTTGCGAGGAAGAAAACCTCTATAAAAAATTACCCGGTGGGGGCGGAAACGCCCACCAAGGCGTTGGGGCCCCTACTTGGGGCGTGATCTCTCCGTGTCGACCGTGACATAGCAATCACGGTGGGCAGGGAGCGATCGTGGGCAGCGATGGCCTCCTTTAGCTCTGCGGAGGGGGGCGGAGGGAGGCGGCGGAGCGGTTCCACGAACTGTTGTTCTGGATCCAATCTGCTGCTGGTGAGTCCAGGTGTTAGTGACTCGCCCAAGCCCATCGTCTGCCGCCCTAACTGGGGACCTTCGGGTGTTCCGAACGGGGTACATCGGGTACCTGGCTTACAGGTCCCCGAGGCGGTCGGTGCATCTGGTGCTCCCGATGCACCGGTTAGCGGAGGGGGGTTTCTCTTTCGAGGGGCCCCTACCTGGAGGTGTTTATACTCTGGGATCAGAGCTGTCGGCGGGATGGGGGCAAAATGTACAATGATACCCTGTCCTTGCCATTGGCAGCGTGGTGGAGCACACAGGTCGTTTTAGTCGGTGCGAGTCCGACATAACCGCCGCCTGTCCCCGTCGGGCGGCGGTACCCATAAGGGGTTTTTTCCTGTATAATAAAAAAAAAAAAAAAAGTTAAAACACAGTGGACTGTATAAATATAACATTCTCATCATTTATTACTACCATTGTATAAGTTTTCTCCATAATCGCCTTTTTAATAGCTACTACAAACTTATGTAACGACAAAACTGGAATTGATTATGGGACTTTATTGCAGAAGCGTATACTGAAACCTATAAACAAATTTCTAAGTCGTAAAGCAAGATCCGCAAGCTTGTTTCGCTTACTACTTTGTCTTATCTTTTTACTTCTATAACAAATGTATTAAATGTTAAGTTAATAATACATAACAGATTTATGTAATGTTAAAGAAGTTGCAGAAAAGAGTATTAATTAAACCCTAAACTATAATTCAACTTGTATTATCGCACTCGTAATTAATACCATATCCTAAAGCAAACGTCACATCACACGATATTGCTTGTTATGCCGTTGCCATCGCAACCTTTATTTGTTAGTGCGCATTAAGCCGGCACTCGAGTGTGTTCGTAGGACGCTCGATGACAGGGAGTCGCGGTTAGTTCGCTATACATCGCTTACATTGGTAATAAGCACGATAGCAGCGATTCCTTGTAATATCCGTTTACAGTAAATTGTGTTGATGTTATTAAAATACTCGCCTACCGGGAACTTTAGTCACGTGTGTGCCGTAAACAAACATCATCTTCTTACCCTTATCCCACTCTAAGTAGGGTCGGCACGTGTTATAAACATATTGACAGATGATTTGCCTACGTATTTTAGGACATCCGTCTGCTTGACGTCAACTTAGCTTAGTCGCCTTTTGCACCACCTCGGTAAGATATGAGTGGTCTATTCTACTCAGTCGGATACCACGACATCCGCGCCCGCTCTATCAACATTTGTTCGCAATTAACTTAGAAACTACTTAACGGATTTTTAGCGATTTGTTTCGCTTAACAAGAATTCATAAGAATTAATAAGTTAAAATCAAAGTTGTATGTAAATTCGTTGATAAAATACGAGGGTAATGTTGAAAAAATCTAGAAAGTTATTCTGGCGTGTTATAAATTACAAATTTTAGTCAAGCACAGAAGTTTTAATAGAAAAACTCATCGGGGTTTAGTCGGGGTATAATGAAGGGGAGTTGAAAGAAAAAGCTATATCCCGTGGGATAAGGTAGTAATGACTCCACTATACTACAAGGGTGTAATGTTTTAATGTTTCCAATCTCCAAGCAATTCTTCCAGCTCTCCCGCCTCTCCCTCGGGAATACTTTCAATTATTTCTCGGGGCGGGAACGTGATAAATTGTTAATTAGCACAGACGCTCGTCTAATATCTTATTGAACTCAGAATTTGTAATTATAAGGGGTCTCAGGTTCAAACCCCGTGTGGACACGAATGAGTTTTTTTCTTTTAAACAGTAATAACTAAATTTAACTATTTGTAAGAATTATATTTTAATAAGAGAACCCGCCGAGTTTCATGCTGGCTCTTCTCGGTAGGAACAGCTTTCCGAACCAGCAGTAGAGTTAACGATTCTAAAGCTCTTTACAAGTTAACTTGAATAAAGAGAATTTTGAATTTGAATCCGAATTTTACAAATTCACGATATCAACAGCAAATTATACATTATAACGCCAATTGTCTTCAAGTTATGTTAACTTTATCAAGTATTTTTAAAACCATACAAAGTACCTTACACGAAGTAAGGTTACTTCGTGTAAGGTACTTTGTACATCTTTTAAGACCTCGGCAAAGAGTGAGGGTGGTCTATTCCGCTTAAGCAGATACCACACGGTGGGTCAACTTACCTTAGTCGCCTTTTACGATACCTTGGTAAGAAACGAGGCTGATCTATTCTATACAGTCGGGTACCTTCCGCCTTAAATTAGCCTCAAAAATGTGCAAACAAATTCGCCACTGTCCTTTCAAATATAAAGCGAGTTCATTTTCAAAACAACTTTAAACTCGCGTTTAACCGGACCACAAATAACTGCACGAGCACCATTGTCTGATGCAAAACGTTTCACAAAGCAATTGCAAAGGGCAATTAAATTTGCGACAGTTAAAATTTAAACTGTTGCAAATTTTCCAAGCAGTTCCATGTGAAATTCTGTATGAAATATGTCGGGTTCGTGAATAGTTAAATGTCATTTGTTGTTAAATTTAGTGAGCGGAAGCGGTGTGCTCAGTTCAGTAATAGCACATGGTTGGTAAATTTTTTAAAAATTAAAAAAAGAAACTTCAAAAAAAAGAAAAAATAATTGGGTAGGTGGGACTTGATCCTAGGTATTTTCATTTCTCGAGTCCGCCCGTTCCCAGAATAAGCTAAGTAGACAAATTACAGCAAAAATAGTGTTTTATATTCAATGTAAATTTTTGTATTTTTTTAATGCCCAAAAACAGGAATAAAACGGGTTTTTTTTTAATAAAACTTAGCTAGATCGATTATTCTCCCCCAAAACCCTCTACATGCTGAATTTCAGGAAAATCGTTGGAGCCGTTTCCGCCATCCCGAATATTTATATATATACACACATACAAAATTAATTCGTTTAAATATTAAAGATACTTCCTTAACGGAAATTACAATAAATTATTTTGCTGTAATCCGTGTTTGTTAAGAGAATATATGTAATGCTAAATGTTCGAAACAGGCAACATTCACATAACTTATACATGCAGGACAAGTCACCATACGTATCGCAAGACGCCGTCAACACCAACACTCTATTCAAGTACTACACACACTACCACAACCTCTACGATCGTTTCGCCCTGAAACCAAAGCATTATCAGGAGGATTGCCTCCACGGACAAAATCGTAATGCAAGCAGTCTTATATTAATTCAACCCCCACCATTGATGTCTCTTCCAAACACACGTAGCAAAATTACAATTCAGTAAATGAATAAACTTTTCATTCATTCTCCTATCGTTGTCCCACTCTAAGTGGGGTAGGCCCAAAATGTTTAAACTGTTTAAATGTGTTTCGTTACTTCGGTAAGAAATGAGAGTAGTAACACGGCATATAACAGAGTAGCTTGTAGATATCGTAAACTTTTAGTCTGAAAAAGGAGATATCAGTATTAAAGTAATGTTGAGTTTGTGATAGTGAATGTGTGTATTGTGGTGGCGGTGGTGGAGGTTTGTGCATATATTTTTACGAATCCTACAGGTATCGGGTATAAAAACGAATAGACCGCTCTACATTCACTATTACATATATTTTTTTATTTCCGCGTTGAAGCGCTAAGCTGATTCTTTGTGTGAAAAAGGAGCCAACCCTCTTGTCACCTGAAGAGGCAATTAACAAAAAATGTGATATCAGTACGATTTAATATTTCAATGGACACAGCTTCTGACCCCTGATGACCCATATCACATCTCAGCTATCCGCTAATACTAAGCTTCAAAAACCTGGTGTTCATTGCCTCGATATCCGTCATTAGCTAGTATAAATAATCCCACCCGCATGTTTGATCTTTCAACGTTTCTTTGAAGATTTATAATGTACCCTCATAAATAATATTCGTTATACCATTGTTTTCTTTGTTTAAAAATACTTTCGTATTGTATATTATGATTTTTTTATAAAGTGCTCATTTAGTTTAACATCAAAGGAATGTGTTGTTTTGGTTTAAGATACAAAAGGAAGATGGATTGCAGGGAATTGAAATGTAATTTACGAAATATTCAGTATCTACTGGAAATTGAATAAATATATATATTGACCAGTGAATTTCTTGCTAGTTCTTCTCGGTAAGAGCATTTTTCTAAACCATTGGTAACTCTTATGAACTCTTTTTTTAAATACAAATATATTAATTAAATTAAATAATAATTGAATATTTAGAGTACATGCACTTGGAGCTTCGTTAGCGTCAACTTAAGTGTTCAAATACTCTTAATTATGTGTGTTTATATTTACACTAAATTGAAACCATCGATTCCATTGTAATACCCTTAATTAGATATATTTTTGTTCCCTATTGAAAGTGAGATTTCTTTATCAAACTTAAAAGCTTCCATTGCGGCAAATTACATCAAAATTGGCCAGCCGATTAGCGGAGCGACTCTTGAGCAGTGAATCTTTAGCATTACACTACATGTATTAATATATTGTGTAATGCATAAAAATTTGTAATCATGGCGGCATCTTTCTATTGTCGCACAATATTTAGATATTACAGCACCTAATAAGCGCTATATATCTATTATATCTATTCTACATCTTAACTACAAGCCACAAAAATGTGTTTTATATAAGCTACCCTATAAGACACATTGTTGTAACAACAGTCAATTGTTTTTCCCAGGTAATGTACTGCCCACCGGCGTATACCGAAGCAATGTCCGGCCGACCGCAAGCAACAAAGACAACGCGCACTGGAAACGGCAACTCCTGCCACGATATCGTCTGAGAATCGTTGCGAAGTCGTACGCACATCGCGCCCGAGCAGGCTACAATTGTATAAATGTATAAATGCGTACGACTCCCATCACTAACAATGTATAATAGCAGAATAGCTTACTTTGAAAATCAGTTACAGATCGTATAAAACTGTTTCCGATTATATAACCCAAATTAGATGATAAAATATTGAATGCGTCGATAAAAACATGCAAATAATTTAGTAATTCTTGTTTTGTAGATCTTATAGTTTTAAATTAAAATATAATTGTCAAGAAAATCTTAGTTAAATATTGTAATTTACTCTCAAATACATATAGTTAAATAATGAATTTGCTATAAAAATGTTGACTTAGATAACTTATTGTAAATAATAATTTAACTTAACAACTTATTGTAAGAAGTAGATGTTATTACGTAGAAAAACTTATACATGTATAATTTAACTTTAAGTTGTAGATATATAATCAAAGGTTAGTACAATTTGTAAAATAGATTAACAAAGTAATTTGGTATAATTGTAAATTGTATAACTTATACAAACGGATATTCCTTACATATTACCATATTTACTGAGCCCAAATATGGAAATATGTGATTATGTATATAAAATAACTACTGCAACTAAAATATATACGGGTTAGAATTAAGCTTTAGGAGTATACATCGAAATATAAAATAAGCTGTTAAAAAAAGTAACCGCTGTTTAGGATTGTAGATTTTATAAAAAAAAAACATGTTTTAGCGTTGTATATGTAGATTCTTTGTAGTGTAGAGTTAGGCCAGTTGTGGTATTAAATGCCATATCTAGTTAACTTTATCCGTGATGTGCGAGTTAAATTTTCTATTAGAATTCAGGTGGAAATTTAGCATATTTGTAATTACGTAATGTATTGCAATGTTTATTATGAATTAGTATATTTAATTATTGTTTATGCTTCATGTAAACTACAGATGAAATTAAATGTTTTAAATAAAATGTGTTTTCATTTTATCAGGTGTATACCAGGCATGTTATCATCATCAACCTATGGACGTCCACAGGTCTCTTCATGATCTCCACCAAATGATCTTGTGACGCTTGGATTCAGCGTTTTTTGAGGTCGTTTTTTGGAGTGTAAGGCGGGGCACGTCCCAATTAGTCTCCTCAATTGTCAACCTCACCTGTTCGCGGTGCACCCTGCGAATTAACCGACGAGGCTCTGGCGACAGGTAAATAAGGGTATAACCATTCTTATAGCTGACCCAAATTCTCCTAGCCAGACTACACAGACTACAGATACTGCAGAAGCACTATCGGTTTACATGGTCAGCAATCACCAATCCGCAATTCACGCGTGATAATTGCCTGCAAATTCTTCAGATACATGACGTAATCAATTTATTTTAGTGTTCATGAAATATTAATACTGACTGAAGTACACTATACCTTAATAGTTGAATGGAGAAAGAGTATGACAGTTATCAATTGCTCGTATTTTGAATTCAATAGGCTTTTTTTCTATAAAAACTTACAATTTGTCACGCGGCTTCTGTTAAATTGAAAACATCGTGACGATTAATGGCTCAGGAGAATTTTATGATATGTGTAATCTAACTTAACCACATTGGCACAGCGGGTTGAGTCTAAGCTTTAGCCATCGTCCCCCAAAATAGAGAGTAGATCATTGCCTAGAAAAAGGTAATTATTTAACATTATTATTACGTAAAATATTGCTTACTTGTCCAAGATATTACATTGTTATATTCTGTAATGGAAGGAAAACTAGGAGAGCGGAAGTTGTAACATAGAGACGTGGTAGCTATAGCGAGGTGTAATGACGGGCGCAGAAGTGCGGTGCGATGCGGAGAGGAGAGTGTAGCGCGATTATGTGCGCGGAGAGGCAGAAAATTGTTTCTTATACATTGAACAATTGTAAAGGAAAAATATCGTTTCAATAATTAACTTTGAGGCCAATCCAAGCAGCCAAAATTCAGCCGTGACGTAAAAGTCTTAACCATTTTCCTTTTGCGTTACACTTAGTTACTAAGTACAAAAATCTGCAATGGTACCTGCAATATTGCAATCTCTTAGCTTGAAATGACTTGCAAATTCACGCGTGAAAACTATGTATGAAAATGACAAATTGCTTTGTATTTGAATCCATGATAAGACGTTGGCTATACGGAACGCTTTCTCGCCTTGACTTCCGGTCGGTAACCATGATTAATTACAGTGATTTAGCTTCCGTTAACGATCTTCTGAGTCACGCTGGCCTTTTGGCGGGAGAGGGAATAATTATAAAGGAATAACAAGATATAATTATTTGATAGCGACGGTGTATGGTGAGGTTAATGACCTTTAACAAATTTTCTTTATAAACATGTCAAGTATTGATATTTTAAGGTTGCAAAAGGTTGTATAAAGCGACTAAGGTAAGTGACACGTTGTATACAGCTGATTTGAATAGACATCCCTCATTTCTTACCGAGGTGTAAAAGGCGATTAAGGTAAGTTGACCCGCCGTATGATATCCGGCTGAGTAGAAGAGAACGCCCCATTTCTTATTGAAGTGTCGCTAAGGTAAGTTAGCGTCAGGCAGGCGGCCGTTCGTAAAATATCTAGCCATTACATGTAACAACACATTTAAAACATATTGTCTACGGGATAAGGGCAGGAGAATGATGAATTTCACAAAACAAAATGTCTACAATGTAGGTCAGACAGAAGGTGAAGTTTTATAAAAAAAAATCATTTATAAAGCTAGGTAGATGTCTAAATGTTAAAAAAGTAAAAAGATATCTTTCGTAAATGGGTAGTTTTGCAATGATGGTTTTAAATGATGGTTTAGGAGTTTTATAACCTAAATTTGACTTTATTTTTAAATAAAGTTACTAAAATTCGGCTTTACTAAGGTTCCTTATTATCAAAGTTATTACCGAAATTCCTTAAATTAATATTTAAAGGTTTATTTACCCTCCTATTGCATATTTTTATAGTTAGACCACTTTGTTTCTGAATGTTACATTTGTCGCATAGAAAATAGAACAAAGCTGCATGTTTCCGGTCTGCGATACGCCAAGCCTCATTTCCGGCTCTCGGCCACAGTTCCAAAGCTTGTTAAGGAAATCATTTGTCTTTGTAACAAATTCAATAGCTTTTATATTATTTGATTTACCTTTGCTATATAATGAAACAGTACCTGATGACCGGTAATTATTTACAAAATACAAAAAAACTTAAAAAAAAAGAAAAAATAATTGGGTACATCATATAACATATTTTAAACATGTTGTTACATGTTTTGGCTAGTTATTTTATGACCGGACCACCTACCTAACGTCATCTAAACTTAATCACGTGTTAGCGTACACTATATACAATAACACGATATATTAGGAATACCACTATTCCCGTTCCGAGATGCACTTCTCTTGAATGACCAACTAAGACTGACTGTCACTGAAACGTTTTATCAATAAGAAGACTAAACCGGTAACAACACGTCACAGTGTTGGTACCATTTTGATCAAAAAGGGCGCGATACTCTTGTTTCATGACAGTGTTGCTATAAAATACAAAGCGGAAGTCAATGGCGACAACACACGTTTTACGACACCTCACTAAAAATGAGGGTGGTATATTCTACGCAGTCAGTTACCACAGGGCGGGTCAACTTACGTTAGTCGTATTTTATACCTCGGTAAAAAATAAAGTGGTCTATTCAACCCAGCCGGATACCACACGACATAATAAGGTTAAACTTCAAACAAATTCTTGAACGTACAAGGCCACAAAAAAAATTAAATCATAGATATTTAACCTTGATATTTAACTTTTCTTATCTAATCTGTAACTGATCTCAAAGTCCCACCATCCACTTTTCAAAAACACGATAATAAATGCAATATTTTATTCGCAATGTAATTTTCTTTTCCGCAATTAAGTCGCATGACTTACACATTTTAAATATAATATATTCACGTAAGTAACCCGATTAATAATTTTTCTTTATAGCCTGTTGGTCAATTAAGGATGTATGAAATGCATGTGGGTAAACTTGCATGCAAAAGTTAAGCACGCGAAATCGAAAAAAATATATTAGCAAATAAACTCTGTACAAAGTCGTGTGAACAATCTAGACATTTCATATATAATGGTTACTTAATCACCCATATTTGGGAAAATAACATAAAATACTTTAAAAAAACTTAATAAACACTTAAAACAGCCGTATGGTATCCGGCTGAGTAGTATAGACCACTCTAATTTCTTGGTATCGTTAAAGGCGATTAAGGTTAATTAAGTCGCCGTGTACTATCCGGATGAGTAGAATAGCCAGCCTCTTTCTTACCGAGGTGTTGTAAAATGCGACTGAAGTAAGTTGTCCCCCCGTGTGGTATCCCGTTCAGAAGAATAGAACACCCTCTTTCTTACCGAGGTGTTGTAAAAGGCGACCAAGGTAATTTGGCCCGCCGTGTGGTATCCGGCTGAATAGTATAGAACACACTCATTTCTTACCGAAGTGTCGTAAAAGGCGACTCAAGTAAGTTAACCCTCCGTGTGGTATCCGGCTGAGTAGAATAGACCACCCTTTTTTCTTATCTAGGTGTCGTAAAAGACGATTAAGGTAAACGCCATGTGGTTTCCGTTTAAGAAGAGACCATCCTGATTTCTTACCAAGGAGTCGTAAAAGGCGACTAAGGTAATTTTGTCTCGCCGTGCGGTATCCGGCTGAGTAGAATAGACCACCCTGATTTCTTGCCGTGGTGTCATAAAATACGATTAAAGTAAGTTGAGTCAGACGCGTTCCTGACGTTAACTTACCTTATTTACCGTCAATTTACCTTATTGACCCCAAATGTTTATAAATATTAATAACATGTTCTGCCGATCCCTCTTAGGGTGGAGTAAGGGTAGCATAATGAGTATTTTCATTACTTTTCTATTTCTTTTTACGTTAATTCTATGTCATTTCAAATGAATGTAAGATCTTTGAGACTACCGGGTGACAAGTTAATAAAAGGAGCATCTCAGCGTATAAAACGTGGTATATTCTGAAGAGTTACTCCCTTATCGCTACGTAGCAGGCTCGAAGTAGAGTTAGGCACACACGCGACTTACACTGTTATTTATTACGTACAATTTTTCACTCCTCACACGGTTATTTGCCACCTAAGTCACCTGAAACGTATTTGTTTTCATTACTTTACAATTGAAAGCCTACGCCGTGTTTCTAGTTGAATAGATCACCCTCATTTCTTACCGAGGTGTCGTAAAAGTCGACTAAGGTAATTTGACCTAAGAGTATCTAGCAGTATTAAAGTGTGAGTCAAACGCGAGAACTGGTATGAAAGAAAAATTGCTTGTAGGAGGCAAAAGAATAATTAGTTTTTGATTAAGTAGAATGTCGTAAAATACGGCTAAGGTGATGTCAGGCAGGCGTCCAGTCGTAATATGCATAGCCAAGTTATGTGACAACATGTTTATGACATGTTGTGCCACCACTAAGAGTGGGATAAGGACAGGAGGATGATGACTTTGCAATTTAAAGTCTAATTTGTCATTTTTATGGTATTTAAAGTAACGGTCTGTTGTCGCCAATGACTTTCGCTTTGTATTTTATAGCAAATATGAAACGAGTATCGCGCGCTTTTGCTAAAATGGTGGCAACACTGTGTCATGTTGTTTCCGATAGACTCTTCATATATATTGCTAAAACGTTTCAGTTGCATTCAGTCTTTGTTCGTCATTCAAGAGAAGTGGATCTTGTAACAGGAATGGTGGTATTCCTATTATATCGTGTTATTGTATATAGTGGGCGCTAACGTTTGGTTCAAAAACATTGTTAGAACCCAAAGATTAGTGGTCTAATATATAAATACTTAATATTCTAGTTAAATATTCAATGTTGGCAATCTCTGATTTTATGCCATAGCTACTAAATCATGATTGTTAAAAACATTAATAGTGAAACAAAGGTTTGTTTAATGGAATGCTTACAAATTACCGCTTATTTGGTTATCATTTATATGATTTCGCGCCTTTAACGAAACCCCTTTGAGATTTTTATTTGCATTACATTTTATTAGCACAAAGCTTTCCCACTTTTCATTGTGAAAAACTAACAAAGGAATAACGCGAGTTACCTTGTAATTCATTTATACTGGTATTTTACCTTTGTGAAAGCAAATAGCGAATTTTTTCAAGTGGCATTTTTTCTTTTGCGAAACAATATTATGTTATTCAGTCATGCCAAATCGACATGCGATATTGGCATTTATACTATATAGGGAGTATTAAAAACAGAATATTCAAAAGAATTAAAAACAGAAGCTGTGATAGCCCATTGGTGAGACCGTTTGACTCTTTTGCGGTCACGAGTTCAAACCCCAGGCAGGCACCAATGAGTTTTTCTATTAAAACCTGTGTCTTATTGATGATTGCAATTTGTCACATGCTTTTCGGTGAAGAAAAACATCGTGAGGAAACCTACATATCTAGAAACTTCTGAAGATATGTGTAACCTACCAATCCGCATTAGAGCAGCGTGATAGGTCTTAGCTCCAACCCTTCTCTCCGGAAACGGAGAGAGGAGGCCTATGCCCAGCTGTGGGATTGTTGTGGCCGTCACTTTACTTTTTCATACATTTCCGAAAAAGGCTACTTAAATAAAGATTAGATTAAATTTGAATATAGCTCTAGAATAAAGTCCACGACTCTATTAATATTTTAGGAATATTTATAGAAAAAAAGGTTGAGATTAAAAGTAAGAATAAAACTATTAATAATAGTATTTTGTGATAGTGAACGTGTGTAGTGCTTGTGTATTGTTATGGCGGTGATGGAGGTTTGTGCATGTGTTTTTGCGAATCCTGTATCGAGTATGAAAACGGATTGTCCACTCTACATTTAGCATTATATATATTTTTACTTTATATAGCAAAATTATTTTTTATATTTAATACTTTAATGACTAAAGTTTTTAAGATTCGAAAGTACTTTGAAGTATGGTTTCTGGAAACGTTTCCTTTGCTAGTAACTGAATTACAGTCTACAGTCTGTCTTAAATTGGGGCTTGATTAAACGATAACAAGTTAGACTGTTCAAACTAAACAATTATCTGGAATCGTAATTGAATACAAACATGTCGTTATACTGTTGAAGTAAAGGGATATTGGTAACGTTTTATATCTATCTGCTTATGACAGTAGAAGCAGTGGCGTAGCTATCGGAAGGGCAAATGAAGCAGTGCCCCCTAAGACCGTTAATTTTTTTTTAATTGCGTAATAGGTGAGCGCTTGATTGCAATCATGTCTGATGGTAAGCGATGATGCAACCTAAGATGGAGCGCGCTTACCTAGAAGATGCCTATTCTCATTAGCTTTAAAGATACTCATATCAAATGAACTGGGAAAGATAGATGCCGGGAGAGAATTCCTTGCTGTGCGCAATAAGAAAAAAGAGGCGAAGCGCTCCGTGCGCCTTCGTATTAGGTCAATGATATAAGGAGAAGTTACATTCTCCCGTTGCCTTTTACAAACTATAAATTGAACCAGAAAAAATTTCGTCCAATTAGGTAGGGCCAAATATGAAAAAGAGGTTAGTCACCGAATGCAACTCGGGTAGGCAGCGTTTGGGAAGCTCCGCGAGATCTTTTCGTCCAAAATACCAAAGTCTTCGTACAGTGCGTGTTGTCAGTGATGACATACCGTTCTGAAACGTGGTCGCTCATTATAGGCCTCATAAGACGGTTCAGAGTCGCTCAGCGGGCTATGGAACGAGCTATGCTTGGTGTATCCCTACGCGATCAAATCAGGAATGAGGAGATTCGTAGAAGAACAAGAGTTACAGATATAACTCAGTATGTCGCGAAGCTGAAGTGGCGATAGGTGGCACATAGTGCGGAAAACTGATGGGCGTTGGCGTCTCAAGGTGTTGTAATGGCGACGCTGCACTGGAAAACGCAGTGTCAGTAGACCTCCCACGAGATGGACTGACGACCTCAAAAAGAGCTGCTGGGTTCAAGCGGCACAAGATCTTATGGTGTGCAGATCCCATGAAGACACCTATTTCCAGCAGCGAACGTCCATCGGTTAACAAACAGAGTAAAAATTTCTCCCATTTTTCTCGCTGTTGAATTGTGGTAGCTAAGCTGTGGCATCTTTATCGAACAGATTAGCCCTGGTAGCTTAACACAGACACATTCACAGATATTTATATATAGACAGGTTGTAAACAAACTTGTAATCGAACCAATAAGTGTTGACAAAATGATCGTAAAATCAAAGAAATAGTCAGATAGAGAGATTTAAAAGTAATAACCGTTCGAATCCAGAAAATAGAGACATCGTCGGATATTGTAAGATATCTAACAATGGATATTGTTGGCAGTCAGACATATTTATCCTTTTCCAATACACCTGCGACGCGGGCCGAATGCTAAAGGTATTTCTGAGATACTTTAAGATAAAAATCACGTTGCAGTCCCATATTTGCAGTTAAACAACGAGATATGATAATAGACAAAGTAAGAGCCGACATAAGCTTGCGGCTCCTGCTTTGCGCCTTGCAAAAGTACGTAAGACGTTTGTGGGTTTGGGTATAAGTATAAATTAATAATATGTCTCATCAACATCTTCCTGCCTTTATCCCACTCCCAGTGGGGTAGACACAACATGCTATAAACATGCTGTCACATGATTTGGCTGCGTTTTTACGACCGGCCGCCTGCCTGACGTCAACTTACTTCTGTCGTTTTTTACGACACCTCGGTAAGAAAGAGGGTGGTCTATTCTACTAAACCGGATACCACACGGCGGGTCAACTTACCTTAGTCACCTTTTATGACACCTCGGTAAGAAATGAGGGTGGTACTATTCTAGTCAAACGTAATGTTGCGATAGCCAATGGGTAACGGGCGGATTAAAAATGTTCAATACCCGGAATCGAATCCTACTTGTCACCGGCGGCTTCTTTCTATTTTTAAAATTATTTTTATATAATGTATAGAAACCGGATATATTCATGGTTATTCTATCGGGTTAGCCCGACTAGTTTAGAACCCATCCGGGGCACTTATTCATGAGCTCTTTACACGACGCTATCGTGGCGGAAACTGCGACCAGCAGCTCGCTTGGCAGTGGGCAAGACTCGTGGAAGGCAGGGGTGCGGCAAAAAAAAAAATATTTCTTTTAAAAAATTACCGAGCAAGGCTCGGTCAGGTACTTTTACTAAAAAAAATAAAGAAAATATTTTCTGTTTCATTGTAATTCGAGAAA
Source organism: Morpho achilles (assembly GCA_947086495.1). Taxonomy (NCBI): domain Eukaryota; kingdom Metazoa; phylum Arthropoda; class Insecta; order Lepidoptera; family Nymphalidae; genus Morpho; species Morpho achilles. The sequence goes on along the minus strand of CAMTZB010000013.1, from coordinate 747,576 downwards.
CTTCCAGCAACTTTTGGAGGGCAGAATAACGAGTGACTAAACGGGCTCAAGGGCTTATAAGTTACGAACTACGAGTATAATACTCTGTTATGCGACTAAAATAAACTTTGCGAAAACTTTTATAGCTCCATACTGCTTTTATTAACTGCGTCAACTTACAAAGTACTGCCAAACTACAAGTTATGTTCTAACTTAAACATGATAATAAATAATATGTTCTACAAATCAATAGTTACAATCAACTGATTCAGTTTCCACTCAATTCTGGTCAACATACTTTAGTCGCCTTTTACGGCACCTCAGTAAGAAATGAGGTAGGTCTATTTTACTCAACCGGATACCACACGGCGGATCAACTTAACTTAGTCGCCTTTTCCGACACCTTGGCAAGAAATGAGGGTGGTCGATTATACTCAGCCAGACACCAGATTCAAGCTCAAAGTTATTCAGTGGACGAACGGAGCGAGCTACGCTTGGAGTATTTCTTCGTGATCAAATCTTAATGGAGGAGATCCGTAGAAGAACCAAAGTCACTGACATAGCTCAGCGAAGTTGAAGTGGCGATGGGCGCGGCACATAGTGTGAAGAACCGACGGGCGTCGGGGTCTTAAGGTGTTGGAATGGCGACCCCGTACCGGAAAACTCAATGTAGGTAGACCCCCTAAAAGACGGACTGAAAACCTTAAAAGCAGCTGGATCCAAGCGACACAAGATCGTGTGGTATGGAGATGCCTTGAAGAGATTATGTCCAGCAGTGGGCGTCCATTGGTTGAAGAAGAAGCAAACTTGTAAATTGCTTTTGAATTGTAAAATCAATGCTGGTTCGGAAAATTGCTCCTACCGAGAAGAACCAGCGAAAAACTTTATGGTTAATTGGCAATTACCATCATTTTATCGTTGCTATCTCGTTCAAGGTTAACGAGTAGCTCAATCAAAGCATTTTTGTTATTAATATAACCGACAATAGTATAAAAACCTTTCTTTTTAAGTTTTCTATTAAATTTCTTTTAAAACTCAAATTTATCGCGGAATTTATTTTATACCAAAACCCAGTCACAATTTAAATAGTTTTAGTCGCAATCTTATGTCGGCATTTTAAGTTCCAAACTTTAAATCTCCTTCAGTAATGCATTCTTAAGAAGCAATCACATTTTTACACGTAGAAGCCATTTTAGCGACTAAAATGCATTTGTCTTTTGCGACAGTGTATGCAAATTAAACGTAGTATGTAATCATTTTGTCGTTAGCTCGCTTGAGATGCTATCTATTAAATGCATGTGTGTTTCACGACTTATATTTGTTTTTAAATGCTAAAAATGTTGAAAGTGCTTAAAAGTTCCTGAATTTAGCAATTCTAAATTTAAAGTTTGAAATGTTTTTTTTTTGGTGAATGAAACTAGTTAAAATCAATTATGACAATAAAATGAAATGAGAAATATACCATTTGCAGTTTGATTTTAAAGTTTGAATTGATATTTTTAGTTAATTAAACTGGTTAAAATCTATTATGATCTATAAATAGCTACAGTTGGTGAGCATAGGTAGGATGGGCAGACAACTGGAAATTTCACCATCACAAATAATCATGGATACAGACCTTTAACTTGGAGGCTTCTTCGTAGGTAATGGCGTCCACGCCGCTCTGACCGGAGTATAACCACTAAATAAATTAATCCACTTATATTCGTGGAATCACAAATATGATTGTTCTTTAATATTGTTCATATACACAACCACTGAATTACCTTTTATATTTTGTGTAAATAATAGTAAATAACCCATACGACTAATATGAAATAATTATATATCAAAATAGCTCAATTAAATATATCCAATAAACAAAAACCGAAATATATAAAAACTTTCTTAAAATAACTTTTTCGACGTAAGGCAAATAGCGTAATATAGAACCTATTTCTTTATATTATATTTAGACGGTATTTTTCAATGTTGTTTTCCCGCTGAAAAAACAGAATTTTTATAGTCAAAATGCTACCCCGGTGTCATCATCATCCTCCTGCCCTTATCCCACTCTAAGTGCGGTCGGCACAACATGTTACATACATGTTGTCATATGATTTGGCTACGTATTTTACGACCGGCCGCCTGCCTGACGTCAACTTACCTTAGTCGTATTTTACGACACCACGATAAGAAAGAGGGTGATCTATTCTACTTAACCGGATACCACATGGCGGGTCGACTTACCTTAGTCGCCTTTTACGACACCTCGGTAAGAAATGAGGGTGGTACTATTCTATTCAGCCGGATACCATACGGCGATGTCTTATTACACATGTTAAGATAAATATTCATGGCGCTTTCTTAATTTAAATACTTAGAATTGTCTTTTGCGTTGTTTTACACACAATGCTCGTCATTTTTTGAACCTTAACCTTATTTCTTTCAATATCTACCCACCTTCCTTACGCCGTGTGGTATCCGGCTGAATAGAATAGTACCACCCTCATTTTTTACCGAGGTGTCGTGAAAGGCGACTAAGGTAAGTCGACCCACCATGTGGTATCTGGTTTAATAGAAAAGACCAACCTCTTTCTTACCGAGGTGTCGTAAAAAACCGACTGAGGTAAGTTGAAGTCAGGCAGGCGGCCGGACGTTAAAACGCAGCCAAATTATGTAACAGCATGTTTATAACATATTGTGCCGACCCCACTTAGAGTGGGATAAGGGCAGGAAGATGATGCCAGAATTATTTTTGGCAAACCTTCAAAGTGTGAATGCGTTTTTTACTAACAATGCACGTCATTTTTTGAACCTTATTCTTTATTTATTCCAATATACCTTCAAACACACATTATACAATCTTTTGACAAACAGGACGTAGAGAGGATGTGGTTAGGTATAACGTAAAAAGGTCTGCACCGGAAGCTGGCAGCGTTTATATCTTGCATCCGGTGCCGAAGAGCCTTTTTACACGCCATCTATACTCAGTATGGTCATAACTTTGTTGTTCAAATATATTTTATAAAGATATGTTTATTAGTAATAGTACGCCGTGTGGTATCCGGCTGAATAGAATAGTAACCTCATTGCTTACTGAGGTGTCGTAAAAGGCGACTGAGGTAAGTTGACCCGCCATGTGGTATCCGGCTGAGTAGAATTGGCCACCCTCATTTCCTACCGAGGTATCTTAAAATAGAATAAGGTAAGTTGTACGTCAGGTAGGCCGCCGGTCGTAAAATACGTATCCAAATCATGTGACAACATGTATGTAACATGTTGTGCTGACCCCACTTAGAGTGGGATAAGGGCAGGACGATGATCAAGTAGTTTGGCTAAATTGGGGTCATCCATCATTTCATATCTAATCTTAAAAAACAAGAAAGAGTAAAAAAGAAGAAACAGGGATACCTAAAATAATCGATTTTTTCCTAAAAATAATCGATTATTAAAAATCGATGATTTTATAAAAATAATCGATTAATTTTTCACATCGCTAGTGCATTGACCCTCAGTACCATCTCTATATGACATTTGAAAGGTGATATCTTGCATTCAGATAATCCAAAATTTCCCAATACGCATGCGCTAATATCCCACAACATAAATTCCTGAAGCAATCACCAACATCTGGACCCCCTGTAAACCAAGCACCGAATTACCGAAATAAAAACCGCCTTACATTTCAAACGGCTGTAACTGTAAAAGGTATTGTTTTAAGTTTACAGCTCCTTCAAATTGGACCGAATCGAAATTGTTTTATTGTTTTGTTTATGAACTACCTCACGTACCTCTTTGCTACGAGTGTTTTTTTGTTGTTGAAAAGATTATCCGCCGAGTTTCTTGCTGTTTTTTGTAGGTAGAAGCAAACTCCCGAATCAGTGGTAGCTTTTTTAAAAATAATTGACGATTGAAAACGACTGAATACAATTCATTTGAATAAAGAATATTTTGAATTTGAATTTTGCAAATGGCATTTAACACGTACTTATTTATAAACTTCATCATAAGGGAAGTTCGAAATAAAACACTTTTTAAGGCGAGTACAGCGTTAATACAAAATATTCAAAAATAAGAAAATTATACAAATACTAAAAGGATTTTTTTTTGATAAAAAGTACTACTAAAACATTTATTGCCAATATTAACAACCTTAAACTTTCTTTTTATAAGCTTTTATTCATCTTGCAATGTATATACGTGAAGGTGGAATCTTGCAAGTTAAATTAGACCCACGTCCCGGTGTCCGATTGAGATGAATTTTTTTATACTGGTCTAGTGTGGATTGCGGAATTTAATTGTAGAAGCGAATACCGAGACCAACGAATGAGTTGTTAACTCTGCTGAGTCGCGACACAGGAATCAAGGTTTTTGTGACCTCTCGTATGTCTATGATATATATTTTTTTAGCCTGAACTTCAATAGATCCATTCCAGTGTATACACCACTGCACTATCTCACTAGGATGATATAAACAAAGACTGTGCCAGTAAGAAGTCGATTTATTAACAAAACACTTAAAACCTTTATACACATATAAAATAATCTCCCTAGCGCGATACGCTTTCATTTATTACACACAGCACGCCATCTATCGGACAATAGCAAAAACTCTTGGTAAACTAATTCATTATATCCATAATTCTTTATATGTAACTTATATAGTCCGATAGATGGCGGTGGCTGTTGGTTTGTATTGTGTTTATACATCCAGTACTATATACCAAGTCATAATGATGAATGCTCTAACATTAATCGGAATGGGTGTGTTTAATAGATTTATACCATTATCGGGCTATAAGATTACACCCAATTGTAGCGTGAATACACGTTTAACGATCTGCGCATTATTTGTTACGACGCCGTGTCCGATTAATGATAATGGTAGGACGTCCTGGGTATGTATGCTATTCACAGCTGAAGACGTTTATTGTAAGCGAGGAAACTATGGTGGATTTAAAGACTCGCTGCACGCAGTGATAACCGCCTATCGATGCTCATCGATTTTTAGATGGGTGAAGAAATATTATTTATTTATCTGGGTGACCGAGCCTCGCTCGGTAATTTTTTACAAAATAAAAAAAGAATTAAAAAAATGGTAGTATGAAAATACTCGATCGAGCCCCAACGGGCTCGATCGAGTATTTTCATTTCTCGAGACCGCACGTTCCCCGAATAAGCTACGCTGACTTGACAGTTAATGGCAAAAATTCAAATCAATTTTAGTATTTTTTAATGCCCAAAAACAGGGATGAAACGACTTTTCTAAATAAAACCTAGCTAGATCGATTTTCTCCCCCAAAACCTACGTGCTGAATTTCAGGAGAATCGCTGGAGCCATTTCCGAGATTCCGAAAATATATATACATACAAGATTAATTAATTTAAATATTAAAGATTTTATTTTATATTTATTGGTTTCCTAGCGATTATTACATATTAGATAAACACAATTACAATTGAATTATTTCATACATAAATGCACAATGGTTTAAAAGCAAACTGATCATGCCTTAGGATGTCATTACAATGAAACAGATATATAAAAAGATAGTTCAAAACAAAAAAAAATTACAATAAAAGACCATTGCATTAAATAATTTAGAAGACCAATTAATCGAATAATTTAGAAATAAATACAATTAAGGGTTAAAATTAACGAAGGCTTAGGAATTAATAAGCGTTGGCGCGCGATACTTTCTTAATAAGTGCTTAATTTAACATTTCTCATTTTACATTTACTCAACGTTGTTGATTATATATAAAAATTAATGTTTGTGTGTTTGTCTTTTATAGACTTCGAAACGGCTGGACCGATTTTAATATAATTTTGAGAATGACTCAGCGGATAATCTGGTGAAGTTCGATGGTGATCGGAGATTTTTTTTAACTGTCAATGACAGTTTTGTTTCGATGGTTAATCGAAACTAGACTGAGCCACGACAATGCGTGGCTGGACCACTAGTTATTTATAAACTTATATAGATTCGTTTTAAACGCGGATTAAAGCAAAATTATTATATTCTTACTATTATGGAATTCTGCTTTTATAACTTAATCTTTCTTTGAAATTGAGAAAAACATATTATATTCACTCGCTCAATACTACACGGACTGAATAGGGTGTCCGTTACACTATATCTGGCATAAAATAAATATCCATTACCCTCTACACAGTAGGAATTGCGTCCAGATGGTGTTATTCAATATCTACAGCAATAAATTCTACTGTATGTCTGTTGCAGATGAAATATATTGACCAACTGAACTTAAATGTATGTACGGAACGCCATTTTTTATTCAAAAATTAACCCACAGCTAGTTCAGATACATATCTACTTTGCTCGCATCAATTTTACTTTTATAATACCATCAATCAACACTTATTGTAAAATAAAGTCCCTGAAAACTATCTTTCTGTATGTAACCTATGTTTTCAAAATTTACCAAAAGATTTTGTTTACGCTTTTTGCTAAACGGTAGTATAATAAAGGTAAATGGAGGAAAAAAGAAGGAAGAAAAGCAATATTATATATCCGATTTATGCTTTACTCGCGTGCGCCGCGTAAACTAGAGATGCACTTAAGTAATGTTAGAGAATTGTAGATCTACAAAAATACTACGATAAAGTCTGCGACAGCATGTCTCTATCTCTTATGGTTTATTCACAATAAGTACTACACACTACTTTAATGTTCATAATTTTGTCTGTCTTTATCTCTTATGGTTTACTCACAATAACTACTTTAACGTTCAAAAATTGAAGGCGGGAAAAAATTTGCGACACTGATTTCCAGGCAGGCGAAATCGCTGGCACAGCTATTTATGTTTAAAGTATAGTAATGGCCTACCCGATGCTGGGAATAGCCTCTCTCCGTTTTAGAAAGGGTTGGAGCTAAAACCCACAACGCTACACCAATACGGAGCATATCCCGATTATTCTCTACAAATAAGCACAGGAAATGTGCTTACAATATTTTCCATGACCTAAAACCTTGTAATAGATTGCAAATACAACAATAAGTTTCACATAAAGGTATTTCACATATAAAGTTTAAAAGTTATTTCACATTTAAAGTTTAAGATTAAATTCAATTCGAGTTAGATTAAATTTTAGATTCTCAAAATTGATACTTTTTTTATAAATATAAATATATGGGACACTTACACACATGGCCGTCCGTGCCCAAAGTAACTTAATACTTGTGTTATGGTAGACAGACTACTGGTGAATATATACTTGTATAATTTTTAAATACATACTTAAATACATATATACACCCAGTATTACCCAGTTTAACTGGAGTTTACGTGAACCTTTCGAGAGAGACGCCGACCTCTCACACTTTAAATCAACAGAAAGAACAAAGAATTTTAAATAATTTAATACGGTTTATTTGGAGGTATCCGAGCCTAACTCATCAGATATTCCAGGTTTAACTTTAGCTATGAATTATGAAGCTCATCGTATATTCGGGTCGATAGCGTCTGCCTGAGTGAATTGTTAAGTATCTATGTGAAGAGATAACTTTACGCCCTTTTAAGAATATTGCGTGCAAGTGAATTGAGCAGCAGTATATCTTCTGCTACAACCAATGGACGTCCATTTCTGGACATAAGTCTCTTCACGGCATCTCTACACCAAATCAAATGACAATAATCTTTCGTTTTCCGATGCGGGGCCCCCATTTCAACACCAAAAGACCCCAACGCCCATCAGTTTTCCGTACTATGTGCCACCCATCACCACTTCAGCATCGCTGAGATATGTCGGTGGCTTTGCTTCTAAATTTAAATGCAATTCAAATTCAAAATTCAATATATTCTTTATTCAACTAAACTTGTAAACAAGTGCTTTTGAATCGTCAACTCTAGTGCTGGTTCGGAAAGCTGTTCCTACCGAGAAGAGCCAGCAAGAAACTCGGCGGTTGCTCTTTTAAAAATATAATTCTTAATACTATTTACATTAAGTCGTTACTGTCTTGTACAGGTTCAAAAAGAGCTATATCCACACATTCTTATCTTCCAAATAATCTTCAAGAGTATAGTAGGCTTTCTGTATCAGCCTCTTTTTAACAGTGTTTTTAAACTGCTGTAATGGCAAAGCTGAAATTGATTGCGGAATTTTATTATAGAATCTTATACCAAAACCCACAAACGAATTACGTACTTTTGCAAGGCGCAAAGCAGGAGCCGCAAGCTTATGTCGGTTCCTGCTTTGTCTATTGTATACATCACCTATCGCCTATAGAAGAGCCAGCAAGCAAATCGGCGGTTGCACTTTTTAACTTTTTTTACCTATGTTAGTTATTTTGGTTCTTCTACGGATATCTTTATTTCTGATTTGATCACTTCAACCAACGTCACGTCGGTCAATGATACTTAGAAAAGGAGTTATTATCATATAGAATCAGCAAGAAACTCTGCGGTCACTGTTTAGAATAATAGCTGCTTAATATAATTTTTTCAAAAGTAATACTAAAATATAACTATATAATTATTTAACAAACCAAAAAGCTTACAATAGAATCTATTCATAGCTAGTAACAACTTAAACCAAGCTTTCTTGTCATTAACGTAGCCATCAACAGTATATTATTAGAATAAATTGCTTATAAACTTGTAAAGGCAATTCCCTGTAAAGGCAAAACAGTGTGGAATCTTATTATAAGTCCAAAACAGTGTGGATTTTATTATAAAACGTATACCAAAAATCATAAATGATCTTCGAAATTTCCTGGTTGTGTATTACTAATATCGCTATGATTAAAAATTAAGTAATATAAAATAATATCTTACTTATCGTGTAAAATAAACAAATTATAACCCCACCCCAAGGGAATGTTTAACAGTTTTAGATACCACAATTTTGTATTTGCCTAAAATTTTGTGCAAATACTTCGTAAATCATGTAGGGTTAAGTGTGAATGTTTAATGTCGCTTCAACTCAATGGCCTGGAAACAGGTTTGGTGTCGGGACCCTTTCGTAATTTGTGGACCCCACTTTAACATAAATCTGATTTATACTGAGGGAGACCGAAATGTGGCTTCCCATCACATCCATACATTATCAATTGCGCTTTTTTTACTGTGTATGACGGAAATAATAAAATGAATTAAATGCTAGAGGAAATACGATTTGTAACTGAGTGAGATAGTTTCTTAAAGTTTTGTGAATGTAATTAGTTATCTTTCTGAAAGCGGTTTCGATGTAGTTTTAGATTTCTTTACACTTACTTCTTACACTTTACAAAAATTCAAAAAAAAGACAGATTGTTAAGAGACGGTTAATTTGATGCAATCGATAATAATATAATATCTTTATGTGTTTCGTTTACAGAATTTTTTTTTTTTTTTTTACCTATTAACTTTAAACTGTTTGCTTATTTCTTTATGTAATGTTTTTATGTTTTTACTTAAATTGTTTAAAAATTTTTTGGTGCATGCCGTGACACCTTCATAAGTTGTACATATAAATTTATTTTTTGTGTCTATTTTTATTATACGTAAGTTTTATATGTAGCAACTACTGGATGTCCTAATAAATAAATAAATAAATAAATGTCTTATCTAATTCTGGGTTAGTTTTGATTTTTGAAATGAAATCACGTTTTAAACCAAATGGAAATTACTTACAAAATGCTAGAAGACAATGGGGGATTTCCAACTGTGTTAGATACTTTCTTAAAATTTGTGAATGGAAGTTAGTATCTTTTTGAACGCGGATTCGATGCAATATTAGATGTTTTGTCAAGTTCTCGGTTAGTTTTGATTTTTGAAATGGATTTACTTTTCTAAGCAAATGAAATTACTTATTAAATGCCATCGGAAATGGGGTTTGTAACTGAGTGACATAGTTTGTTAAAGATTTGTGAATGGAAGTATCTTTCTGAACGCTGATTCGATGAAAACACGTTTCAAAACAAATGGAATAAGTCATTGAATGCCAGTGAAGTGGGGTTTGCTGAGTGAGATAGTTTCTTAAAATTTTGTGAATGGTAGTTTATGAACGCAGATTAGAACGCAGAACGACATCTAATGCCTTATCGGAGTCATGGTTCGATGTCAGTCAGTCAGTGTCAATGTTTGTCTTGCTAAGCCAAGTATGTACATATATGTTTTATCAATAAACTGGATTACTTTTTACTGCATATGTCGGATTTGGAAATGTTGCCTCATAGGTTATTTAGTGGAATGTGACGCGACGCCGTATGCGGAGCCATTTAAGCCAAACTAGCCTGCCAAACTGGCCAAGCCAGACAAGCCATCTAAACTACCCACAGTTGAGTGATAACTTTTAGCCAGAGGTATGCCGTCTCTGATACTTCCGTACCGCCAAAATTACGTCAGCTGTGCCGCCATATTGTCGCCCCCTACCGCAAATGAGAGGAGATGCACTTAATATACGCCGCTGGACACCATTAATTAATGTCTTTTGATACAGAATCGTGTCTAAGTCGGTATTCTGGTTGACTTTTATTTCATTACCGTTACAGACAGTATTTAGTTTCCAACTGAACAGTATGCTCAGTTGGAATGAGCTTTAAATAACGGTTGTGTAAATCGGTCAGGGAAATCAGTAGAGTTTTGAACCCAGAGTCAAACTGGATATTAGATATTGTGTCGCTTAAGTTTGGATTTATGTCAATAGTTCTCTTACTCTTACTACGTGCCTACGCCTTGTAGTATCCAGCTGAATAGAAAAGACCACCCTGTTTTTTATCGAGGTGTCGTAAAATGCGATTAAAGTAAGTTGACCCACTGTGTGGTAACCGGCTGAGTAGAAGAGATCACCTTCATTTCTTACAGAGGTGTCGTAAAAGGCGACTAAGGTAAGACAACCAGCCTTGTGGTATCCAGCTGAGTAGAAGGTCACCCTCATTTCTTAGTTGACGTAAAAGACGACAAAGGTTAGTCAACCCGCCTTTTGGTATCCGGCTGAGTAGAATAGACCTTTCTTACTGAGGTGTCGTAAAAGATGGCAATAGCAACTTGACGTCAGGCAGGCGGCCGGTCGTAAAATATCTAGCTGAATTATGTGACGACACGATTATAACGATTATGTCTTGTCGGGACGTTAGAAACATCACCATACGATCCATTCGTATATTTCAAAAAAGAATATTTAGAATTCGATTTGTACCACAAAATATAACATCATGTTAACACGAGAATAATTTACATTTCAATATACCACTCGCAAAATGAAATAATCCTGACGATGTAACTCGTTTTGTTTATACCAAAGTGAAAAAAAACCTTGTCAACCTCAATTTACCCTATTTTCGTATATATCAAAGCCCGTGGCAAAAAGACCCTCACAAAATCATATTCAAATAGATTTACTTTTGGGTCCTCAAAGGTATGTCAGTTGGTAATGATGCCACCGCATTGATTAACACCCACGTAATTCTGTTCATATATGAATCCGACGTGAGGTTCCTTAATTAAAATTATTTGTTTTTGAAGCAAAAAAGTAGATTTTGTTTGTGTATATCACATTTATTTATTTCAGCAATTAACTCTATTATTTCAATAATAAATTTGATGTACAAACATTGTGCATGACCAAGCATTTATTAACAAAATTAATGAGAATATTATTTTGCTATAATCCGCGATAAAAGAAAATATATGTAACGCTAAATGTAGAGTGTACTATTCGTATTCGCAAAGCTTTGCAATTTTGTCGTGAAGTCTATCTCCTGACGATGCTTCGGTTACGGGGCGAAACAATTGTTGAGATTGTGGTGGTGAATGTGTACAGTGCTTGTGTATTGTTGTGTTATCGGTGTCGGGTAGTGCATGAGTTCTTACAAATTCTGCATGTATCAGGTATGAGAACGAATAGTACACTCTTTTATCGCGGATTATAGCAAAATAATATTCTCATTACTTTTTTTAACAAAATTAACGCAAACGCAGACTGAACCCTACGAGATTTATCAAATTAATGTATTTGTACACCTTCAAAAGGTCTATAGAAAACTTCGCGGACGGTATATATATCTCGTATGGATAACCCACAATAGCACTTTTTTTCATTTTCTTTTGATGAAAAATAATGCCTTATTATCGAAGCAATTTTAAACAATACAACATTCGGCCTTATCCAATTAAGTACCTTAAATACATTTTACATTTGATTTATTATAGATCAATATGGCCGTTTACAGCATGCAATTTAAATTAACATTTTCATAAATATTACAGATTTTAATGCAGGGGCAAAGCGATTGCGGCAGCGCGACTCGTGCCTATACATAGCGCATCAGATGCCGCGCTTCGCTCTATAGCAGGAAATCTTCCTGGTATAGGAAAAGGGGAATTGTTTTACTCCTAATTTAACGCGTGCGAGCCACGGGCAGTAATGAATGAATCAAAACTACTGGAAAGATTGTTATCATTTTTTTCACCGAGTGACATAGAATATATATTTAATATCCGTGCGAAGACGAATTCGAATAAAACTTCTTGAACTGGAAACGATATGGCAGTTACTTTAGCCCGTATCAAATATTATTGAACAAATGATATATACACCGCCTTAGAATTTATATTGTCCTCTCAAGATACCATTCGTGCCTTTTGTAACAAGTGTAGTATTATAACTGATGATGCCAGCATTTTGAACTTTATTTCTTATGTACTAGGGTCATTAATACTTTTCGTAGGGTAATCCATTATACGTGGGATACATTCAAAGGCATTCATACGCCACCTTATTCTGGGTCTATAAACGAACCTTCCCTCGTGACACGAAATATGTTATTAAGTTTTTATAAGGTACCACCTGAAGACAAACCCTTTTCATAATGCAAATTTAATGATAGTGAAATATTATAAAGGGTCTTTGAAGGGCATTATTTTTTTTAAAACCCTTATTTCCTTATACATACATTAGTTTTCAAACCCAACAATTGCAACAATAGGAATTGTTGATAATAAATGTTAATTAATTTAATAATTAATTAAGCTGTGATGGCCTAGCGGGCGACCGTGTGAATCTCTAGAGACGATCATGGGTTCAAACCCGGGCAGACACCAATGAGTTTTTCTATTAAAACTTATGTGTCTAATTGATAATTGCAATTTATCACACGCTTTTCGGTGAAGGAAAACATCGTGAGGAAACCTGCATATCTCTAGAGAATTCTGGAGATATGTGTAACCTACCAACCCGCAATGGAGCAGCGTGGTAGGTCTTAGCTCCAACCCTTCCCTCCAAAAACGGAGAGAGGAGGCCTATGCCCAGCAGTGGGATAGTAACAGGCCGGTACTACTACTACTACTAAATGTTAATTTCCATAAATGTTACAAAATGTATTGAAAATATTGAAAATATTAATTTCGAAAATGTGATCCTCAACAGCCTTTGTTAAAAAAACACTCAAAATATCAATTGTAAAAAAAGAGGAAAATATAGAAATATTTCAATAAATACATATTTATTCAACACTCGGTCGTCGGTCCCCACAAAAAGTCACTTCATCACTACATATTATAAAACAAAGTTCATATTTCCGTATGTACGCATAAAACTTTAAAACTACGCAACCGATTTTGATGCGATTTTTTTTAATAGATAGAATGATTCCAGAGGAAGGTTTGTACGTATAATAACATTCAATACGAAGTAGAGAAATAATGTAATTTTTGAGGTTTCGGAAAAAATGTAATTATTTATAATTACATTTTTTCCGCTTACATTGCAAACGCAGGCTAAACCCTACGAGATTTATCAAAATGATTTACTAAGTATTTGTACACCTTAAAAAGGTCTACAGAAAAGTCCGCGATGGTATATGTCTATCTCTTATGGATAACCCACAATAGCAGTTTTTTTCATTTACTTTTTACGAAAAATGATGCCTTATGTTCAAAGCAATTTTTATACAATACAGCATTAATCCTTATCCAATTGAGTACCTTAAATAAATTGTTGATTTAATATAGATCAATATTGCCCTTTACAGCATGTAATTTAAGTGAACATTTTCGGAGATATTACAGATTTAAAATCCCGCGAGGAGGTCGCGCTTAGACCTATAAGCACTTCGAATTTAGCAGCGACCGGAGGCGCAACTAAATGTCCTTCTTTCAAGTTTATATTGTCTAATGATAAGAAAACTATGAATGTTGTATGTAAAGACATTGTCTAATCAATTTTAAAAATTAATAATATCACTACATAGTATAAAACAAAGTCGCATTCTCTGTCTGTCCCTATGTCCGTATATCCCTATGTATGCTTCAATCTATAAAACTATGCAACAGATTTTGATGCGGTTTTTTTTAATAGATAGAGTGATTTTAGAGGAAGGTTTGTACGTATAATAACATTCAATATAGAGTAGAGAAATACTGTAATTTTTGAGGTTTCTAATGTGATGTCGTAAATAATTACATTTTTTCCGCTTACATTGCAAACGCAGGCTAAACCCTACGAGATTTATCAAAATGATGTACTAAGTATTTGTACACCATGAAAAGGTCTACAGAAAAGTCCGGGATACTATATGTCTATCTCTTATGGATAACCCACAATAGCAGTTTTTGTCATTTACTTTTTACGAAAAATGATGCCTGATGTTCAAAGCAATTTTTATACAATACAGCATTAATCCTTATCCAACTAAGAACCTTAAATATATTGTTTATTTAATATTGATCAATTTGACCCTTTACAGCATGTAATTTAAATAAACAGTTTCGAAGTCGACTTTAGCAGCGATGTCGCTCTTTCAAGAGTTTGTTTAAAGACATCCTGTAATTAATTGTAAAAATAAAATACATAGGGAAAACTATATGAATTTAGATATTCACGCCGTGTGGTATCCGGCTGAATAGAATAGTACCACCCTCATTTCTTACCGAGGTGTCGTAAAAGGCGACTAAGGTAAGTCGACCCGCCGTGTGGTATCCGGCTGAGTAGAATAGACCACCCTCATTTCTTACCGAGGTGTCGTAAAAGGCGACTAAGGTAAGTTGACCCACCATGTGGTATCCGGTTGAGTAAAATAGACCACCCTCTTTCTTACCGAGGAGTCGTAAACTACGACTAAGGTATGTTGACGTCAGGCAGGCGGCCGGTCGTAAAATACATAGCCAAATCATATGACAATATGTTTGTAACATGTTGTGCCGACCCCACTTAGAGTGGGATAAGGGCAGGAGGATGATGATGAATTTAGATATTCCAAAGATAGCAGAAAATCTTCTTGGTATAGGGAAAGGAAATTGTTTTTCTCCAAATTTAACGGCTACGGCCACGAGCAGTAATGAATAAATCAAAACAACTGGATCAATTTTAATCATTTTGTTTACACTGACTGACTGACATGGGATATATATTTTATACCCGTGCGAAGCAGGGCCAGGCCGCTAGTAATTAATAAACAATAAAGTGGAATATATGCATATATGTTGTCGCCATTGACTTCCGCTTTGTATTTTATAGCAACACAGTCATGAAACAAGTGTATCGCGACCTTTTTTATTCAAATGGTGACAACACTGTGACGTGTTGTTTCCGGTTGAGTCTTCCTATTGATAAAACGTGTCAGTGACATTCAGTCTTCGTTCATCATTCAAGAGAAGTGCATCTCGGAACGGGATTAGTGGTATTCCTAATATATCGTGTTATTGTATATAGTGTGCGCTAACATATATAACATTAAATACTTAAATTCAGAGCTGTGATAGCCCAACGGAGAGCCCAGCAGTGGGATAATAACGGGCCGTTACAAAAGTAAGAATAAAATTATTTTGCTTTAATCCGCGATGAAGTAAAATAGAAAAAATATATAATGCTCAATGTAGAGTGGTTAATCCTTTTTTTATACCTGATACATGCAGTTTTCGTAAAAACACATGCACAAACCTCCACCACCGCTACCACAATACACAAGCACTACATATCTTCACTATCACAAACTCCACAATCGTTTCGTCCGGAGCATAATCAGGACATAGACTCCACGACAAAGCCGTTACTTAACAGGCCGTAAACAGGCCGTTACTTCACTACTTTTACTTAAATACACCCAGAATCGAGGAACCAACGAATTGTTTTTAGAACATGTTAGTCCTAGGAATCCATAAAAATAAAGCCAGACTCACTGCCACCGGCGCCAAGGGGCAAGTTAAGGGGCAAAAATTTGGTCACTATTATTATTATTTTTTAATTGGAACAGTTATGCAAGTTAATTTTACACTTAAACTAAAGAACAAACTACCAGAAGAGTTTCATTTGTTGTTGGTGTATAGCAATATGCAGCCCGAATAGACCTCGGCCTGTGCTAGGGCTAGCGAGAGTCAACAATGTTTCTATTTTGCTTAATGCGAGGTAACGACTAATTTGAATAAATATATAAAAAAGAAGGTTATAGATATTTTAAAAAAATAAAAACAGAAATAGAAAAGAAAGAAAGAACAGAAAAGACCAAGGCTATATATAAACAGTTTAACTTCGCAACTTGCAAATTGCTCATACTCGTTCACAACCTGCGCATCCGAGCGACTTCGCGTGATATTACTTCCGGCCTGCGCATATTAATCCGAACAACCGTAATATGAGATGCAAATCAGTTGCGAACTGTGCCAATATCAGCCAACCACAAGTTTATTTGTTTATTTATTAGTTCTAGAACTAATACTTAACTTATCGTATTTGCAAAATTAATTTATAAACACGGGAATATAGATTTCGAAAGTGGAAACACTGAGGGCGCCATCTTTAACAGAATCGTTGTGTAACCAAAAGTTATAATACTAGAGTGGGGCAGCAGCAGCATCACATGTGGTAAACATGTTGTCACATGATTAGGCTACGTGTTTTAGGACCAGCCGCCTGCCTGACGTCAACTTAACTTACTTGTATTTTACGACCCCTCGGTAAGAAAGTATAATGTAAGGCAGTCTATTCTTATTCTGCTCAACAGGATGTGTAATCCGGAAATTCGGTAAGTCGCTTAGTCGCCATTTACGATACCTCGGTAAGCAATAATGGTGGTCTATTCTGCTCAGCGGAATAACACACATCGAGTCAACTTACCTCATTCCCCCTTTACGATATCTCGGTAAGAAATGATGATGGTCTATTCTACTCAGCCGGATACCTAACATCGGGTCAACTTATCTTAATCGCCTTTTACAACACCTCGGTAAGAAATGAGGGTGGTCTATTCTACTCAGCCGGATATCACACATCGAGTCAACTTACCTTAGTCGTCTTTTACGACACCTCGGTAAGAAATGAGGGTGGTCTATTCTACTCAGCCGGATACCACACGGCGGGTCGACTTACCTTAGTCGCCTTTTACGACACCTCGGTAAGAAATGAGGGTTGTCTATTCTACTCAGCCGGATACCACACGGCGGGTCGACTTACCTTAGTCGCCTTTTACGACACCTCGGTAACAAATGAGGGTGGTCTATTCTACTCAGCGGGATAACACACATCAAGTCAACTTACCTTAATCGCCTTTAACACCTCGGTAAGCAATGATGATGGTCTATTCTACTCAGCCGGATACCACACATCGGGTCAACTTATCTTAATCGCCTTTTACAACACCTCGGTAAGAAATGATGATGGTCTATTCTACTCAGCCGGATACCACACATCGGGTCAACTTATCTTAATCGCCTTTTACAACACCTCGGTAAGAAATGAGGGTGGTATATTCTACTCAGCCAGATAGCACACACCGGGTCAACTTACCTTATTCCCCTTTTACAACATCTCGGTAAGACATGAAGATGGTCTATTCTACTCAGCCGGATACCACACGGCGGGTACTGTAATATGATATTATGGCGTATTTTACAGGTAACGTAACCTGGTTCTTTTTATTTAATATACCAGATAGGGTTGCCACCCGTACTATATTATATAGTATCGTACTATATTTTAGTCAATTGTACTATATATTATAGAAAAATAATATAGGATGAAAAATACTATATTTTTATCGCTAATTCAATTGTCGCGCTTTTTTTTAATCAACTGTGAATGGAACGCACCCGTAGCACTGCATAGGGAATGTTTGAACGAAACTCATTAATGTTTTTACGGGGCTTAGTTAGTAAATCTAACACCTTTGTCATTGTCCAGCGAAAAGTAATAATAAATAATCATGGAAAAATAAATAATGATTGAAAATAGCTGTGTATTTTATTCCTGAATTTTTTAAAAGTACTATATTTTTTTCCTGAATTTTTTAAAAGTACTATATTTTTTTCCTGAATTTTTTAAAAGTCCTATATTTTTTTTATTTAAAAAGAAAAATTCTATTTTTCTTCAAATAAAAGGTGGCAACCCTAATACCAGATGTCCAGGCCTGTACAAACAATCGCGATAAACAGTATTTGTTGTGTAAATATTTTTTCAGTCACAGATATTCGTTCAAACGTAATGTTCAGATATATTCATTTGATGCCAGATTTTTGCCATATAACCGTGTGGTATCCGGCTGAGTAGAATAGACCACCCTCAATTCTTACCGAGGTGTCGTTAAAGGTGACTAAGGGAAGTTGATCCACCGTGTGGTATCCGGCTGAGTAGAATAGTACCACCCTCATTTCTTACCGAGATGTCGTTAAAGGCGACTAAGGTAAGTTGACCCACCGTGTTGTATCCAGTTTAGTACAATAGACCACCCTCCTTGCCGAGATGTCGTAAAATACGACTAAAGTAAGTTGACGTCAGGCAGGCGGCCGGTCGTAAAAACGCAGCCAAATCATGTTACAGCATGATTATAACATGTTGTGCCGACCCCACTCAGAGTGGAATAAGGGTAGGAGGATATGCCAGATATTTGCCATATCTCCTTTTGCCCTGTCGCATCGCTTAATACACTTTAAAAGTAAAGTATCAGGCTATAATCCCACTGCTGGGCACAGGCCTCCTCTCTCCGTTTTAAGTGAGAAGGGTTGGAGCTAAGACCTATCATGCTGCTTGAATTTGTACTTATTGTTACCTACGTTTAATTTTTTTTGAATTTTATTGTATTTATATTGTTATGGAGAACGGGTCTTTCTGACACAGGTGTTGTTCCAACTCCTGCCCTTATCCCACTCTAAGTGGGGTCGGCACAATATGTTATAAATATGTCGCATGATTTGGCTACGTATTTTACGCCTGCTTAGAAGTCCAACCTTAGTCGTATTTCATGATATCTTGGTAAGAAAAAGGCTGGCCTATTCTACTCAACCGGATACCACACGGTGCGTCAACTTATCTTAGTCGCCTTTTACGACACCTCGGTAAGAAATTAGGGTGGTCTATTCTACTCAACCGGATACCACACGATGGATCAACCTAACGGTCACCTTTGACCACATCTTGGTAAGAAAGAGGGTGGTCTATTCTACTCAGCCGGATACTACACGGCGGGTCAACTTACCTTAGTTGCCATTTACGACACCTCCGTAAGATTTATAGAATACTAGATTTTACCCGCGACTTGGTTCGCGTAGACTGTTGTCGTGTAATAGGTCGATAATACGGCGCTTTTCAATGTCATCCTATTCCTGCAGAATTAACAGAATTTCTATACACTATATTGTTACAACATGTTTCTAATACAACCTCCTTCATTGTGTTGGTTATTACCTAATATGAAAAAACATTGTCGGTGTTATATATGTGTGTCATTGAGTTGTTGAGAGAGAGTAAATGGGTTGGCTTTGGGAAAATTATATAGTATCGGCCTGTTACTATCCCACTGCTGGGCAAAGGCCTCTTCCCTCCGTTTTTTTTTTTTTGGAGAAAAGGATTGGAGCTAAGACCTACCACGCTGCTCCAATGCGGATTGGTAGGTTACACATATCTCCAGATTTCTCTAGAGATATGCAGGTTTCCTCACGATGTTTTCCTTCACCGATAAATTGCAATTATCAATTAGACACATAAGTTTTTACTAGAAAACTCATTGGTGCCTGCCCTGGGTTTGAACCCTAGACCTCCTCGAAAGAGGTGCACGGTGCTACCGCTGGGCTACCACAGCTTCTTGGGAAAATTGCTTATTATTAATTCAATAAGTATGAAGGAGAAATATTATCGCTGTTTTATAATATGTTATTCCGGTATATAAGGAATAATTGTGCTCAATTTAATCGATATTTATTCAGCGGATTCGCCGTGAAACAGTAACTTACATACATCAATACTCACAAACTTTCGCATTTATAATATTAGTAGCATAATTTTTAAAGTTTCATTCAACCTTATTTCAACCCGAGAACTGAGCAAACACTTTCCGCCCAAAATGTGTTTACGTTTCCACAATATGAACCCAACAATAAATAAGGCGGCGAGTAATGTCACCGAAATATCCCCAATATCTAAGAAAGCCCGTAGGATTCCGCCTCTCACACAGGTTTATTGGAAATAGATAAACATGTCGGAATGTGCGCTACGATATCTCCGTGCGCTATAAGATATCTCAATAATGTAACAAGAACAGACATGTTTTGCGTTTCTCCCAATGTTTTATTCGAGAAACGCTCAGTTTATTGACCCGTCACTCGACGAAAGTTTTATATATAGTTTATAATAGCTATTATCTAGATTTAATAATACAAATACTAAAATAAATCTCATATCAGCGAGACAATCTCACTCTCTTTCGAATGTGGAGTATAGAGTGAACGAGAATTTAATGTAATGTTATTTTTATACTCTTCTACCGAGTATTTTATCTGATTCTTACTGAGGTGTCGTAAAAGGCTATTAAGGTAAGTCGACCCGCCGTGTGGTATCCGGTTGAGTAGAATAGACAACCCTAATTTCTTACCGAGGTATTGTAAAAGGTGACTAAGGTAAATTAACCCGCCGTGTTGTATCCGGTTTAGTAGAATAGACCACCTTTTTTCCTACCGAGAAGTCTTAAAAGGCGATTAAGGTAAATTAACCCGCCGTGTTGTAGCCAGTTTAGTAGAAGAGAACACCCTTTTTCATGCCGAGGTGTCGTGAAATACGACTAAGGTTAGTTGACGTTAGGCAGGCGGCCGGTCGTTAAATACGTAGCCAAATCATACGACAACATGTATAACATTTGCCGACCCCATTAAGAGAAGAATATATATAGATAGATAAGTTCATATTATTATAGTTTAAATAATACCAGATCACAAAAGTAAAAGATCCCAGACTATTTCAAAGGCTTTAGATTTTCTCTTATAAAATTTGTAAATTCGCATCACCTCATTGAAACTATAGTAGAAGAAAAATGACATTAAAAGTACCATAACTATAATATGAAAAGCAATGTGCCCTTGTCAATTCTAACAATGGCCATTCGAAAAGCTTTGTGAATATAAAAGCACCGAAAAGGGTTGTCCCCAAGGTTTGAAAGGTAAAAATGACATATCGGTACAACTGACAAATTATCGACGCTAGTTTCGTCAAAGGTCACTTTGTATTGGAAAAAATACTTTTTTTCGCTTTTCATGTTTTCTATTCACTAATATAACAATATTCTATGACTTGTACTTAAATTTTAAATATTTAATTTAAACATTTTGTCTTTATAGCATTACGCGTTACTTTACGGAGTTTTTAAGTTACTTTTACGTTTTATAATACAAAAGTAATGAAAATATTATTTTGCTATAACCCGCCATAGAAGAAAATATATGTAATACTAAATGTAGAATGTATTATCAGCTGTCATACTTGTACATGCAGAATTTGGACTACCTAACGACACAAGCACTGCACAAATTCACCAACAGTATCTCAGCAATCGTTTCGCCCCGGAACCGAAGCATCGTCAGTAGATAGACTCCACAACAAAATCACAAAGCATGTATGTAGTTAGCAATAAATATATTTTCTTTTATCAGAAGGAATTGTATATACATATATATACATGGAATACACGGCTCTAACGATTTTCCTGAAATTCAGCATGCTGGAGGTTTTGGGGGAGCAAAAACGATCTAGCTAGCTAAAAAATTCGTTCTATCCCTGTTTTTGGGCATTAGAAAACACTGACATACTAACATTTGTATATAACGCTAACGCTTTTATTACTTTTGCAACATAATATTGAATTTAAAATTTATATACGTGTGCACACATAAATAAAAAACGCGCGCACGAGTGTGTTCCTTAATAAAACAAAAATATGTTCGGAATTGAACAGACGAGTTTTACAACAAATTCCAAAACATGCTATATATAGTAATATTCTATTCATACGAAAAAATATCCATATGTATGAGACCAAATTCGATATATATCATAGACATACGAGAGGTCACAAAAAGCTTATGATACCTGTGTCGCGACTCAGCAGAGTTAGCAACTCATTCGATGGTCTGTGTATTCGCTTCTACAATAAAATTCCGCAATCCATACTAGACCAGTCTACAGAAAGGTTTAAGTTAAGTATAAGAGATGTACTTGTGCGTATAGCATTACAAAATTGAAGATTATTTGGATGATAAAAAAGCCTGGATTTGAAAATCTTTTCAGCTTCATACAGGACTGTGGTTTCATTATGTAAAATTGAAAATGTTTAAAGATTGACCTCCGAGATTCTTTCTCGTTCTTCTCGGTAACAGCAACATTCCGAACCAGTTGTAGCTTGTAAGAGCTTATTTGAATAAAGATTATTTTGATTTGATTTGATTTGACGCTTACTGCTCGTCACCCAATGAATTCTAATAAATATATATCACAAAAACATTCGATAAGAGAAAATTTGTCATCAATCTCGAAAGGCGTTGATATCAATAATCTGAACAACGGAAAACGCTGTTTTCCGGCCCAAATACACAGTGGAAATGGAGATAATGCGACGCGATATATTTTGTTTGCTCGTTCACTTAGTAACTAATGCGTGAATTAACTGTCCGCTCTATATAAATTGATAAAAGCATAAGGTTGGATGCGAGATTCTTCTATGGACATATGGACTTTTTTTACAAGTAAATACTCTTTGTTTATATGCTTTCTATAAGACTCTTATGCTACTTTATTATATGTAATAATCCATAAGGATTTCTGTTTTCTTTTATATTATCGCCAATACGTTCATACCCGTACTTTGCCTTAACTTCCTATTCTTTCCACTTGTGAACACTGAATGTCACGCCAGTCATCTTGACTTTACCGCGATGACTACAAAATGGCGGGAGTAAAGATGGCGCCGCCTACAGTGACCAGTATATAATTCAAAATACCCCAGCAACAACATTTTCAAATATTGATAGTACACAACATTCTCTTTAGTAACTGAAATAGTTACGCCGTGTGGTATCCGGCTGAATAGAATAGTACTACTCTCATTTCTTACCGAGGTGTCGTAAAAGGCGACTAAGCAATGTCGACCCGCCGTATAGTATTCGACTAAGTAGAATAAACCACCCTCATTTCTTACCAAGGTGTCGTTAAAGGCGACTAAGGTAAGTTAACCCACCGTGTGATATCCGGCTTAGTAGAATAGACCACCCTCATTTCTAACCGAGGTGTCGTAAGGACTGTTCGTATTTTACGTTTGTGTAGGAACTAAAAATTACCGTTTATTTTAATAATAGGAAGACAAGAAATATACGAATCCAACAAAAGATAAAATTAACAGATTTACGAAACATTCATGTACGTAGGTAAAGTATGGCGCGTCGTGGCGGCGCCGAATGGCCTATTCTCTCATCAATGGGATTTCGCAATATTCATACTCGTTACAGTACTGTGCTATAATAAATTTAATTAAGGTCATTTTAATCTGTTTTTTATAATAGACTAGCAGTGCCTGCGGCTTCGCCCGCGTGGAAATCAATATGTCACAAAAGACAAAAGTATTTATTGTGAGTAAACCATAAAAGATAGAGACAAGCTCTTGCGGACTTTTTTTAGATCTACAATTCTCCGTTAACCTAAACCTTCCGAAACAATGTTTTAGTAAGAACCATTAAAAAATCTGTTTAGTAGATTTTGAGAAAATCGATTACATACAGACAGACAGCTTTTAGGGACTTTCTTTTATCATAAGTAGTACCTGGGTTTAAAGTTATAAAAAAGTAAAAATTGAAAAAAAAAAAATTAAATCAGACAGGTGGGGCCCGATCCTAGATCGATCGATTTTCACGTTTCTAGACTGCCCGTTCCCCAAATGTGCTACTATGAATTTACAACAAAAATTCTTTTTTCTATTCAACGTAAATTTTAGGATTTTTTTGAGTGCCCGAAAACAGGGACAAAACGACTTTTTTTAATGAATCATACATGCTGAATTTCAGGAAAATCGTTGGAGCCGTTTCCGGGATTCAGAAAATATGCATATACATACAAGATTAACTCATTTAAATTAAAAAATATAGATAATTGCATAAAATGTATTTCCAGTACAAAGTAAGGTATTAATGACTATTACAATCTAGCCATAGAACGAGATTAGATTGTAAGCTTTATTGAATAATTATAAATTATTTGAATAATTATTTTTGAAAAGCGTGACCGCTGAATTTTTTAGTAGTTCTTCTCGGTATGAGCACCTTTCCGAACTACAGATTTGTCATAAATATAACAAACTCAAAAGTAATAGTAAAATAATGTTACTAAGGGCCTGTTTCACAAGTTACTGAAAAAGTGTCGGATAGTTAACCGACAAATAAACTAAATAGCAGATAAATGTCTCCAAAAAGAGACTATAAAAGTGAAAAAATTAAAAATTGAAATCGCGGCCATTTTGAAATAAGTATTTTCTATCCAAAACAAACTTTGCTTAACAAATTAACAGATACATTACCTTTTAATTTATTAGGGACTTTAAGTGCTTAATAAGCCTATCAGAAACCTGAGAAACGCAAAATTCCGAGATATGTGTCAGATATGTTCCAAATAATCTAACTAACAGTTTGTTGATAACTTGTGAAACAGACACATAATAAGTCGAAAAATAACAGGGTCTTTATCAAAATAATTCCTCAAAATAAGTTGTTACATCCAACTTGCAGGATTTGGAACAAGAAATACATTGTTAAGTTCAGATTTATGTTTAGAACTTGACGCAAAAGTTTCCCGGTATTGACTTATATTTACTAACAGAGATGTTTTGCCAAAGTAACAACGTAATATGAACTAAGTTTTCTCGCGATAATGTTGTTTAGTTTCTGTTCACAATTTATCACAATACTGCTCGTTTAGACTATTAGTACCAGGTTGACCAAGCTTTGCTCGGTAAAAAAGGTACTTAAAAAAAAATAATAATAATAATAGGGTAGATGAGGTTCGATCCTACGTATTTTCATTCTGCACGACCGCCCGTTTGCTGAATAAGCTACGCTGATTTGTCATTTCACGGCGAAAATTGTGTTGTATATATTCAATAAATTATAAGTAAACTTGTTTTTTAATATAAAACGATTTTTTTTAAATCAAATCTAGCCAGATCTATTTTTCTTCCTTAATACTCCCTACATGCTGAATTTCAAGAAAATCGTTGGAACCGTTTCCGGGATTCAGAAAATATATATACATACAAGATTAACTTATTTAAATATAAAAGATAACAAACTATATTTAGATTATAACGAACTGTATATGTTTTTTAGAATTAGTGCAAATTAACGCAATTTAACGCAATTTGCGTAAAACGTAAATCCATATTACAATTTTTTGTATATTAACTTCATCATTCTCTTACCCTTATCCCACCCTAAACATTTAACCATAATTATAATGTATTAGTTTCGGGTACATACCACGGTGATTTGTTTTGATTCGCCGATATTTCGACCCAGTTGCATGGATCGTTCATTGAGTTCCGTCGTGACCACGATCCATGCAACTGGGTCGAAATATCGGCGAATCAAAACAAATCACCGTGGTATGTACCCGAAACTAATACATTATAATTATGTCTTCAAACCACGAATATTCAAGTATAAAATACATTTAACCATGTTATGATATCATTTGACTAGGTATTGTACGACCGACCGTCTGCCTGACGTCAATTTACCATAGTCAACTTTTACAACTACTCGGTAAGAAATAGAGGTTATCTATTCTACTCAGCCGGATACCACACGGTACACAATTTATGTATAATAATTTATTAAATTAAATTATTTTTAGTCGAAGCACTTGTAAACAAGTGCTTAATCTTTGATATTTAATTGAGTTAATCCGTGTGGTATCCGGCTGAATAGAATAAATAGTACCACCCTCATTTTTTACCGAGGTGTCTTAAAAGGCGACTAAGGTAAGTTGACCCACCGTGTGGTATCCGGTTTAGTAAAATAGACCACCCTCTTTCTTACCGAGGGGTCGTAAAATACGACTAAGGTACGTTGCCGTCAGGCAGGCGGCCGGTCGTAAAAACGATTTAATTGAGTTAATCTTGTATACAAAGCTGTGATAGCCTAATGATAACACGCGGACCAAATAAGTTCGAAACCTGGGATCGATTCCCGTATGTCACCCGGCGCTTTTTCTTTCTTATTTTTTTGTTTTATTGCTTTTTATATCTTTTTTAAATTACCCAGGTACTACAAAGAATTTAAGATAGATAAAGATATCTTTTAAGGATCCTATTAACTGTCGTGAGGATAGCTACGATCGGAGCTGCATAAAAAGCACCCTGGGACGCTTTTTATGCCAGCCGTAGCTTCTTTGACGTTGAATTGAATCCATAATTTATCGCCGAAGTCACTCCAAAATTGAATATTAATGCGAACAAGGTTCTTGGATGCCCTGCTTTATCAGCGTCGAGTATATCGTGATACTTTATTTTATTACGCAGGGGAAATCTTAAAACATCCGACTCAGACGTAGATTATCTAATCGCGGATTATAGCAAAATACCTCTGCCCTTTACAAGATAGTAATAATTAAATGTAATTAGTAATAAGATGTATACGCCGTGTGGTATCCGGCTGAATAGAATAGTACCACCCTCGTTTCTTACCGAGGTGTCGTAAAAGGCGACCAAGGTAAGCTGACCCACCGTGTGGTATCCGGTTAAGTAGAATAGACCATCCTCTTTCTTACCGAGGTTTCGTAAAAGGCGACCAAGGTAAGCTGACCCACCGTGTGGTATCCGGTTAAGTAGAATAGACCATCCTCTTTCTTACCGAGGTGTCGTAACAGGTGACTAAAGTTGACGTCAGGTAGGCGGCCGGTCGTAAAAACGCAGCCAAATCATGTTACAGCATGTTTATAACATGTTGTGCCAACCCCACTTATAGTGGGATAAGGGCAAGAAGATGATAGTAATAAGATGTATATTATCCACCTGCAATTATCTCACTCTAAGTGGGGTTAGCACAACGTGTAATAAATTGCGCCTTGGCTGGGTCCCCTCCATGGGACCTAGAGGCCAAGGTGCTAGCTCAGGCCTACCACTGCAGAGTCGAAGCCCGTTCACCGGGGGGAGACTCAGCGGTGGTAGAAGTGGACTGGCGGAGGACAGCTCAGGAGGAGCTCCTCCGCCAATGGAGGCGGCGACTGGAATCGCCCAGTGCAGGAGCCTGGACGATTTCAGCCATCCAGCCCATTCTCCAGGGCTGGGTCGCCAGAAGGCATGGGGTCCTCACCTTCCGCCTGACACAGGTGCTTTCCGGACATGGTTGCTTTGGGAGGTATCTGTGGCGGGTGGCTCAGTGCGAAGCGACTGGTGAGTGCCACGAATGCGGCGCCGAGTTTGACACGGCGCTGCACACGCTCGCGGACTGTCCAGCTTGGACGGTTCAGCGGGCAGAACTCGTGGCACAGGTGGGGCATGATCTCTCCCTGCCTACTGTGGTTCGTGCCATGGTGGACAGGGAGGGATCGTGGGCTGCGATGGCCTCTTTCTGCGAGGATGTTATCTCGCGGAAGGAGGCGGCGGGTCGGGTCCGGGAAGTCGAGTCCTTGGATCCAATCCGCCGCAGGCGAGTGGGGCGCAGACGACTCGCCGAAGCCCGTCGTATGCCGCCCTAACGGGGACCTCTGGGCGTTCCGAACGGGGTTTTATCGGACGCCCATCGAAAATGTCCCCGCGGCGGTCGATGCATCTGGTGCTCCCGATGCATCGTCTAGCGGAGAGAGGGGCCACTGTTAGAGAGGCCCCGACCCAGAGGTGGCGCACTCTGGGGTACAGAGTTGCTGCTGGCGGGGATGGGGGTAATGTCTTCATGGGTACCCTATACCCGTCACCAGCAGCGTGGAGCATACAGGTTATTTTAGTCGGTGCGAGTCCGACATAACCGTCGCCTGCCCCCGTCGGGTGGCGGTACCCATAAGGGGTTTTTTCCTGTTAAAAAAAAAAAAAAAAAAAAAAAAAAAAAAAAAAAAAAAAAAAAAAAAAAAAAAAAAAAAAAAAAAAAAAAAAACGTGTAATAAATATGTTATAACATAATTTGGCTACGTATTTTACGAGTGGTCGCCTGCCTGACGTCAACTTACCTTAGACACCTTTAACGACACCTCGGTAAGAAATAAGGGTGCTCTATATTTTATTTAAGGGCGAAACCAGTAATAAAAAGTAACTTTTTGAAAGAGCAACAGTCAAATTTCTTGCTGGCTCTTCTCGGTAGGAACGGCTTCCCAAACCAGCAGTAGGGTTGACGATTCAAAAGCACTTTCTTACAAGTCTACTTGAACAAAGAATAATTTCAATTTGAATAATATTTGACTGGCCCGTTGGAGCAGTGGGTAGTGACACTGCCTTCAGCTCCGCGGGTCGCGGGTTCGATTCCCGCCGAGGGCCAACATTTTCTATAAAAAAAAAAAGAAAAAGAATTTGTTGGTCTTTGAGCCTGGGTGTATATTTGTATTTAAGTATGTATTTAACAATTATATAAGTATATATTCACCAGTTGTCTGTCACCCATAACACAAGTATTAAGTTACTTACTTTGGGGACGGACGACCGTGTGTGTAAGTGTCCCATATATTTATATTCATATATATATTTATTTATTATTGCTGGCTCTTTTCTGTAGGAGCAAGTTTCCGAATCAGTTGTAGTGTTTTTAATAACATTTACCATTTTAAAAGTATTGAAAACAGTTTATATAATGAATGAATATCAAAATATTATGAATTTGGATCTGAATTTGAACACACAGCACATCTCCCTTAACATAAATATTTTTAAGCTTTCTTCTTCTTCGAGTGCCTCTCCGACTAGCGAAGGTTGGCAGTCAGCTTCATAAATTTGTCCCTATCCCTCGCTAGCTGGAACAGTTCAGCGGCGCTCGCGATCCCCGTCCATCTGCCTGGGGATTCTTAGCACCCCTGTCCCATCTAAGGGACGCCAGGAACTCGGGGCCTTCATTTTTTGGGACTTTTCCATAAATTTACTTAGCCGACGACTAGGGAATATATAGTGCAGTGGTCTCCCGTTGCCTTCTGCACCAGACATTTTAGAGGTTACTTATGCCTCAAGGCCGCTGCTTGTCTCTTCCACTTCAACCTGAGCTTCAGTAGGGCATTAATGGTTATACCGCCATAGATCGGTCGCTAGAGCCTCGTCCGTTGTCTAGCAGGGGGCACCACGTGCATGTGAGGTTGACAGTTAGGGCCAGCTAGATGTAATTGCTGTTTTCCCCCTTACCCCCCTTAAGCTTTAGGCTTTCACACAAATCATTTCTCTCCAAAAAAATATATTTTTTTACGATAGTACTTGAAAATAACCAAAGAAAGCTAATTAGATGGTCCTAATCGACTTTGATTGATGGCCGTAATTAGCACAACAACAGGCCAAGGTTGAATCAATGGTGCTATTCGGTGCAAGAGGAAGTAAACAGCCGTCTTCTAGAGCTGTGTTTCTGTACTAGCTTTACCCATGGCGTTACCTGCATTAACATATAATATTCTCAATTATTGTTTCCGAATGAAAAACGGTAATATTTTAGCTTTATTTATGTTATAAAAACTCTTAAAAAGCCTGATATACTGTTGAGGATTACTTGGATGATAAGAATGCCTGGACAAAGTCAATCTTCGATTCTGTACAGGGCAGTAATAACTAAATGTAATTAGTAACAAGAAGTATATTTTGAAAAGGCAACCGCCTAGTTTCTTCGCGCGGTAGGAAAACAGCAGTAGAGTTGACGATTCACAAGCACTTGTTTACAAGTTTACTTGAATAAAGAATAATTTGAATTGAAATAAATTTAATTGATAATATTTAAACTCTGCTACGGGGTTGAATGTCGTTCGTACAAGCATTGTGCTTGATATAAATGAAAAGCGAAATATTTTTCCCTTTCAAAATTAAATGTGACGGAAAAACCGATCCTTGGTGAGTAAATAAATGAGTGGGTTGGCATTGTGAGTGATGATTAAAGTATTTAGGCTATATATGTGAAAAAATTATACATTTAACTTACTATTAAACTCATTTTACCCAGATTCAAAAATGAAATTTACACTTTACAATATTGTAATTATTTACCTTTGATTACTTTTACATTTCTTTCAAACGACGACTAAATTTATTTGGCCGGATACGACACAGTAGATCGACTTATCTTCATCGCCTTTTACGACACCTCGGTAAGAAATGAGAATGGTCTATTCTACTCTGCCGTATTATAACTATGCCTATTCAACAGCAATGTTATAAACTCAAAAGACATTTAGAATGTCTGGAATTTGGACAAAATTATATCATAATTTGCAGTTTAAAACCGAGTGGATTCATCATAATTTTGAGTTAAAATGAAGTGGACCATCAACAAAGTGATAAACATTTCAGTAGCCGTAAAATAAATTAAACTTTTTAATGTTAGAAATACCAGATGAATGAATCATCTCCGTACAATATAACGGAATTAAATTTCTACTCAAAACTTATCGAAATATCAAGGGAGTTGGTAATGTTTATTTTAGCACTAGCAATAGACAGCGGCGCCGCCCGCGTGGAAAGATTGAATGAATTGAATGTTTTGATAACAATAAAAAATGGTTACCAGTTTTCTGTCACCAATAACATAAGTATTAAGTCACTTACTTTGGGGACGGACGACCATGTGTGTATGTGTCCCATATATAAGGTATGTGAACCTTTTCTGCTTTGTACACTTAGCATTACATAATTCTGTAAAGTGTCCCATTTATTTTATTTATTACTAGCAATCGACAGCGGCTCCGCCGGCATTGGCCGCCGTAATACCGTCTTTTGATAACCATAAGATGGTTAATGTGGGTTAACCTTAAAAGCTAGATATAGCTGTTGCGGATTTTTATTTAGAACTTTTACAAGGGAACAATTTTGTAATATATGATTTTGAATAACTATCACCGTTTACTCAGCGCACTCAAGGAAAGATTTAAATTTTGCCGTTTTCGTAATAAGTTTTACTGCTGCTCCTCTCCTACTCATCTTAGCGTGATGTTATATAGCCTATAACCTCGATAAATGGACTATCTTACACTGAAAAAAATTTTCAAATCGGTCTAGTATTTCCTGAGATTAGCGCGTTCAATCAATCAAACGAACAAACAAACTCTTCAGCTGTATATATTAGTATAGATTTGTTCGGTGTTCAAAAACCTTTGAACACGTTCAATTGAGTGTGAAAAAAATATGGAAAAAAAAGAATGGAGAAAATAATTTTTAGAATTAGGCATTACTTTGCGCAAATATTTTGCTACAATCCGCGATTAGAGAAATTCTATGTAATGTTAAATTTACTCGTAGAAATACCTTATTTATTCTGCAAACAGCATCTGGAAATGAGAAAACATAAGGATAATAAATGAATAGATAAACGTGACTAGTTCCAGTTTGCCGTATGTGTTCGAGAGTAAAATAAATAATGGGGTTTAACTTATAAGTATATAACTATGATTGCTTGGGTGATGCGTCGCTGTGCAATTTTGTTGTGAAGTCAATATCCTGACGATGCTTCGGTTACGGGTCAAAACTATTTTTAAGATTGTGGTAGTGAAGGTGTGCAGTGCTTATGTATTGTTGTGTTATTGATTGTGCATAGTTTTTACGAATTCTACATGTATCAAGGTATGAGAACGGACACAACACTGTACATTTAGCATTTAATTTTTTGTGCCTGGCTGAGTAGAATA
The DNA here is from genome assembly GCA_947086495.1 of Morpho achilles. NCBI lineage: Eukaryota > Metazoa > Arthropoda > Insecta > Lepidoptera > Nymphalidae > Morpho > Morpho achilles. The sequence goes on along the minus strand of CAMTZB010000013.1, from coordinate 715,583 downwards.
AACCACTCTATTTCTTACCGAGGTGTCGTAAGCGGCTAATAAGGTAGACTGTCGTCAGACAAGCAGCCGGTCGTAAAATACCTAGCCAAATCACATCACAACATGGTAAAAACATGTTGTTCCGACCCCATTTAAACCGGGATAAAGGTAGGAATGGATGATGATATTTTTTTATAGCGGATTATAGCAAAATACTTTATCATTACTTTTGTATAATGGCCCTCCGTAAAGTAACGCCTATAGATTATCACATTCACTAAAGCCATCATTTTTATACATTTTTTTAATAAAGATTACCTTAGTCGCCTTATACAACACCTTGTTAAGGATAGAGGGTGGTATATTCTACTCAACCACCCATACCACACGATGGGTCAACTTACCTTAGTCGCCTTTTACGACACCTCGGTAAGAAATGAGGGTGGTACTGTTCTATTCAGCTGGATACCATTCAGCATATTTTTATACACTTTATTTAAAAAAAAGCCGTGTGGTATCCGGCTAAGTACAATAGACCACGCTCATTTCTTATCAAGGTGTCGTAAAAGGCGACTAAGGTAAGGTTAAATATAAGGCAGAGTGGATACATATTTTATTAAAATATAAAAATAAACTAGTGTGTATAAGGGCTTTATCATCACAAATTAGAGGTTCACCCACACAAATCCCCTCAGGCCTGTAAATGTAATTTTGTTCCAATGTTTTTTGAGATTGGACGAAAATATTTGTACATTTCGCTCTTATTACAGCTTCGTCAGACTGATCCTTTTTAAACAACTGATCAAGAGATCTAGGAGTTTTGACATTTTGTTGGGTTTCTTTATGAAATCATCACCTGAACAAGGTTAAATTCAAAATATTCTTTATTCAAATAAACTTGTATACAAGTGCTTTTGAATCGTCAACTTTACTGCTGGTTCGGAAAGCTGTTCCTACCGAGAAGAGCCAGCAAGAAACTCGGCGGTTGCTCTTTTAAAAAAATAATTCTTAATATTATTTACATTAAGTCGTTACTGTCTTGTACAGGTTCAAAGAGAGCTATATCCACACATTCTTATCTTCTAAATAATCTGCAAGAGTATAGTAGGCTTTCTGTACCAGCCTCTTTTTAACAGTGTTTTTAAACTGCTGTAATGGCAGTGCTGAAATTGATTGCGGAATTTTATTATAGAATCTTATACCAAAACCCACAAACGAGTTACGCACTTTAGCAAGGCGCAAAGCAGGAACCGCAAGCTTATGTCGGTTTCTGCTTTGTCTATTGTACACATCACCTATCGTTTTATAATTCTTTATATTTTTATGTACATAAATTAAATTGCTCAAAATATACTGTGAAGCAAATGTAAGAATACCTGTTTCCTTAAACTTCTCTCGCAGGGAATCACGCGGTCTTAAATTATAAATGCCACGTATAGCTCTCTTTTGTAAAACAAAAATTTTTTCACTATCCGCGCATTTACCCCATAGCAATATTCCATAGGACATAATGCTATGGAAGTAGGCAAAATAAACATAGTTAGAATATAAAAGTAAGTAACGGACTGTTAATATCCCGTGACCCCACTCAGAGAGGGATAAGGGGAGGAGGATAACGATGATACAGTATAATTCAAATAAATAAATATATGGGACACTTATACACACGGTCGTCCGTCCCCATAGCAAGTAACTTGACACTTCAAATAATATAAGTAGCAATCATCATTCTCCTGCCCTTATCCCACTCTAAGTGGGGTCGGCACAACATGTTTTTTTTACGCAGTCGACGTCTTCAAGTGAAGTATATTTAACACCGCCATCGGAACACCACGAACTCGTCTCGTCGGAGAAAACATCTAGACGCCGACGAGCCGTGAACCCACCACAGGATGGCTTGGAGTCGAGGGGGCGACGCGCTCCTACACGGGCTCCCGCCGCCGGTGGAGTAGTGCGCCGCATGCGATGGTCTCCAAAAATGAATGAGAGCGTCATGCGGGCCTACTGTGGGGCAACAGAGGGGGGAATTAACCTCACTTATTATTATTATAATAGTATTGCTTGAAACGGCGCGCATTGTGAGGAAGTTCCTCACTTAGGATTCCTAACCACCGGCAACTCGGGATATTTCCCCGTTCCCGGCGGACGACAATTTTTTATATTTTTAAATGTTTTTTTAATTTTTTTTTTTTAGAAATATTTAAAAATGTAAAAAGTTAGGATTAAGAAAAATAAATGATCATAATAATGAAAACAAATTAAAATCAATGCCTACAACTAATAATTCTATTTTTCTTGCACCGGTTAATGAAAATTATATATATAAAATTATCAAAAATTTAAAAAATACAAACGCGACAGGTTACGATAATATTTCAACTAAAGTTATTAAATACACTGCAGCTGTTATCGCATCGCCTTTATGCCATATATTAAATCTTTCATTTCAAGACGGAACGTTTCCTGATCAATTAAAATATTCAGTAGTGAAGCCGTTACATAAAAAAGAAGCTGTCAATGAAATGTCCAATTACAGACCAATTACCCTTATACCAATTTTTGCAAAAATTTTTGAAAAAGTAATGTTTGAAAAACTTTACAACTATTTGAATAAAAATAAAATGCTTAATAGTAACCAGTATGGATTTCAAAAAAATCGTTCTACTTCTTTAGCTTGTCTTGATCTTATGCGAGTAGTTACAGAAGCTTTAAATACTAAATGCTCAGTTGCTGCAGTCTTTTTAGATATGACTAAAGCATTCGACTGCGTCAGTCTTGAAATTCTTTTGGAAAAATTATTGAAGTACGGAATACGTGGCAAAGGATACGACTGGTTTAAAAGTTATCTTTACAACCGACGTCAATGTGCAGAGGCGACTACTATAGAAAACAAACAGAAATGTGTATATAGGTCTTATTATCAATTAGCAAAGCGTGGTGTACCTCAAGGCAGTATTTTGGGGCCGCTATTGTTTTTAATATACATTAATGACTTGCCAAATATCACAAGACATAATGTCATACTCTTTGCCGACGATACCACGTTGATAGTTAAAGCTGATAATACCGAACAACTAGAACAAGAAGTAAATAATGGCTTAATAAATATCATAAATTGGCTTAATTCAAACCATTTATGTATAAATCTAAATAAAACTAAATTAGTTAAATTTCAGACTTATAAAACTATATCTAGAAAATTGAATATAAATTTTAATAATACTCCAATAACGGAAATACCATCTGCGAAATTTTTAGGCATTACGATTGATAAATTTTGTAATTGGAAAGAACACATTTGCGTCACTTGTAAAAAACTTGACAGATTTGTATATGTACTATATAGATTGCGAAATACAGTATCAGAAGATGCGGCAACAATGGCATACCACGGTTATGTGGCTTCGGTACTTCGCTATGGTCTGATTCTCTGGGGTAACTCTGTCGATTTTGAAAAAGCATTTAAAGCTCAAAAAAAGTGTATCAGATCCCTATGTGGTTCAGATTTAATTGCTCCATGCCGACCTTTATTTAAAAAGAAAAAGATTTTACCTTTACCGTGCTTATACATTTTTGAAATTTGTGTTTTTGTAAAAAAGAATATTGATATATTCCAAATGAAACCAGAAAATCGTAACAGGCGGCAAAAAATTAAATTAAACCTACCGTTTCAAAGACTCACTTTATTTCAAAAAAATTCTTATTGTATGGCTGTAATAATATATAACAAACTGTCTGACAACGTAAAAAATATGACAGTTCTTAATTTTAAGAAAACTCTATTTAATTACTTATTGGATAAACTTTATTATAACATCGATGAATTTCTGACAGATTGTAATTTATGACATGACATTTTTTTTATATAACTAATCTGACTATTTTTTAAATTTAAATTAATTTAATTTGACTTTCTTTTTTTATATAATTTAATTTGTTGTAATGTATTGTAATATTAATTTGGTAATAATTTACTGTTTGCACGCCTGCAAGGCAGAATATGTAAGACACGCTATATTTTAAGAACTTTGTACTCATATTCCGCAAATAAAGAATTCTAATTCTAATTCTAATTCTTAAATACAAATATACACCCAGGATCAAAGACCAAAAATTCATTTATAGATGTTGGCCCTCGGCGGGAATCGAACCCGCGACCCGCGGATCTGAAGGCAGGGTCACCACTGCGCCAACAGGCCAGTCAAATGAACATTTTATGGGTTATGCGAAAATAACTTTAATCTCCAGGCTTTATATTCTCTTCTAACCGTACAAAACCGATCCTTTTCGTTTGTTAGTAATAATTGATTTTAAATAAATACAAACGCAAAAAATATATACTTTCGTTTGTTCTTAAATAGCCTTAAGCAAAATCTTTCTTTTTTACCAATTATCGAAATAACAGAATCACAATTCTCAAATTGCTTTGTTTCAACATCAATGGAAATCTTTAATTGAATTGAGAAACAATATATAGGTCGATTGATTGTTTTCTTTTAAACATGATTTTTAGTTAGACTAGCTGTGATCTCGACTTCACCTGCGTGGTGAAAATAAAATCCTGACTCTGCGAAAATTCTAATGTAGAAATTTAAACCTTCCACAAAAATTGTACTATCTGTTGTCGCCATTGACCTCAGCTTTGTATATTATAGCAACACAGTTATGAAACAAGGGTATCGCGCCCTTTGTTATTGAAATGTTGGCAACACTGTGCCGCTGTTGTTTCCGGTGGAGTCTTCCTATTGATAAAACGTTTCAGTGACAGTCAGTCTTAGTTCGTCATTCAAAAGAAGTACATCTCGGTACTGTAATTGTGGTATTCCTATTATATCGTGTTATTGTATAGTGTGTGTTTTAAAATATCTACTACAAAAAACCGAACAAAAATAAGTTCAATAGATTTTGAGACAATCGATCACGCACAGACTGATAGCTTTTGGGTGCTTTAATTTATATATGTATAGATAATTCTAGTAGTTAATTTACAGAAGTAATCGTTACTTTGTGGAGTTCTGTGATACAAGATTTCGGTTGCTATCAAAATAAGATAAGAAGCAATCGTCATTCCCCTGCTCTTATCCCATTCTAAGTGGGGTCGTTACAAAATTCCGGAATAGCCCAGTCTACAGAAAAGTTCAAATTAATATACTTATACGTAACGCATATTACAAAATTGAAGAATATTTGGATGATAAAAAAGCCTGGATTTGAAAATCCTTCAGATTCATACAAAACTGCGGTTTAATAATGTAAAATTGAAAATGTTTAAAAAATTAACCGCCGTTTCCTTTCTGGTTCTTCTCGGTAAGAGCAACATTCCGAACCAGGTGTAGCTTCATTAATCATATTGTTCCTTGACGACTGAAAACTGCTTCAAAGAGCTTATTTGAATAAAGGTTATTTTGATTTGATGTTATAAACATGTTGTCACACAAATTGCCTGTAGTCAATTTACCTTAGCCGCCTTTTACGACACCTCGGTAAAAGGGTAGTCTATTCTACTCAGGCTGATACCACACGACGGGTGAACTTTCCTTATTCGCCTTTTACACCTTGGTAAGAAAAGGGTGGTCTATTCTACTCAGCCCGATACCACACACAAAATAATATAAGTAACAATATATTATTTTATTTCACACATTCTTTAAAGTGCAAGCACTTGATTTATATTCGCGTCTACGTCGCGTATATCACAGTACCACCGGATACCAATTTAGTCGATTGTAGCAGCGCATTGGATTGAAAATATACGAGAAAGTATTTCACTTTTAAACGCTCTTCTTCTTTTTCAATCAAGGGACGTCCACTGTTGGACATAGGTCTCTTCATGCGATCTCCATTACCATTTTGTGCCATTTATATCCAGCGCTCCCCGCGAACTTTTTGAGATCATCAAACCATGTTTTAGGGAGTCACTACGTTTTTCGGTGCGGGGTCGCCATTCCAACACCTTGAGACCCCAACGCCCATCGGTTCTCCGCACTATGTACCGACCATCGCCACTCCAGCTTCGCTACACGCTGAGCTATATCAATGACTCTGGTTCTTCTACGTATCTCCTCATTTCTGGTTAAATCACGTAGAGTTATTCCGAACATAGCGCACTCCATCTTCCATTAAGCAACTCTTAGCCTCCTTTTGAGGCCCATAGACATTGGAGCTTTAGTCTCGTGTACCGAGTAAAACAATAGAGACATACTAAAGTAATGTACTAGAGTGTTTTAGATCTACAAAAAAATTACAAAAAGTCTGCAACAGTATATCTCTATCTCTTATGGTTTATTCACAATAAGTACTACACACTACTTTTATGTTCATAATTTTGACGCGGGCGAAGCCGCAGGCACAGTTAGTTAACTTTAAATACCACACACGATACTTTAAATTAAAAAAAAAAACTCTAGTTTCGTATAAAAAAGTAAAGTAACGGCCTGTTCCTGAAGGGCATAGGCCTAATCTCTCCGTTTATTAGAGAGAAGGGTTGGAGCTAAGACCTACCACGCTGCTCCAATGCGGATTGGAAGGTTACACATAACCCCGGAATTCTATAGATATATGCAAGTTTCGTCACGATCTTTTCTTTAACCAAAAGCGTGTGATAAATTCCAATTATCAATTTTTAATAGAAAACTCATTGGTGCCTGAGGTTTCAAGCCGTGACGCCTTGAAAGAGTCGCATGGTCTCACCGCTGGGCTATCACAGCTTACTCGTGACTCGCTATCGTATATCTTTATTATTTTTTTAGGTTATTTTAATATTTCCAGTAGCGTTTGCGATCGCATTAAACTATCGTATTTTTAATTTATTCATGTAAAACCGTGTTGGTGATGGATGGCGTGTGCATAAAACGTACTTTGTGTAACAATTGCTTGCAATATCACAATTTATAATTTATGTTTATTGCATATTTTTTCATTAACATTTCAGTTTTTAATCTTACATTTCGCAACAATAAATGTTAGTATTTGTTAAATCATATTTCAAGGATGGACGTGTCTAAGCAGTATTAATACATTGTATGCGGAACATGTACTAGCACGTTTTCTGATCATTGATACTTGAGCGCGGGATACGTACCAGTACGGATTCTGACGATTGATACTTGAACGCGGCACACGTACTAGTACGTATTCTGGCAATTGATACTTGAACGTGGCACACGTACTACCACGTTTTCTGACGATTATACGCCTTAAGTTTATACGTCTTTGTTCTTTGACAGTTAGACAAAATGGTCGCCCAATTGTTATCTGTATATTCAAACGGTATTAATATCATTATGTGCTATTTTGGTTTCGTTTTTAGTTCCTTAAAGTCTTGGAAATAATATAACGCAGCACTGGTAAATTGTCTAGTTGTGTAAAAGACGATATTGTTAATCGTTGAAGGAACAACTGGATTCAAACAATGCAAGATTGTATAATGTGGAACTCGGTTCACATCAGATCACTATACTTAAATTGCTATGAACAAAGATAGAAACCTATACCATTGTTTGCTTCCAAACAAATTAATTGCAAATCGCTCCAGGTTGTCAAAGACTGTTTGAAATCTCTATTCATTGTAAAAGTAATTAATCTCAGATCACAAACTCTTGGAATGACTACAATTTTCCCCTTTAATGCGTCTAGCGTCCATATATATCCATATAATCATCCTGCGATTATCCCACTATAAGTGGGGGTCTGCACAACATGTTATAAACATGTCATTTGTTACATAATTTGGCTACGTATTTTACGATTTGCCGCCTGCCTTACGATAACTTACCTTAGTCGTATTTAAGTCACCTCGGCAAGAAAGAGGATGGTCTATTCTTCTGAAGCGGATAAACAGCGACGGCATAGGGCGAGTTGACTTGCGTTAGTCGCCTTTTACAACACGTCGGTAAGAAATGAAAGTGGTCTGTTCTACTCAGCCGGATACCATACGGCAGGTTGACTTACCTTAGTTGCCTTTTACCACACCACGGTAAGAAATAAGGCGGACTATTCTACGCAGCCGGATACCATACGGCAGGTTGACTTACCTTAGTCGCCTTTTACGACACCTCGGTAAGAAAGAGGATGGTCGATTCTACTGAACCGGATACTACACGATGGGTCAACTTACCTTAGTCGCCTTTTACGACACCTCGGTAAGAAAGAGGATGGTCTTTTCTACTGAACCGGATACTACACGGTGGATCAACTTACCTTAGTCGCCTTTTACGACACCTTGGTAAGAAAGAGCATCGTCTATTCTACTGAACCGGATACTACACGGTGGTCAACTTACCTTAGTCGCCTTTTACGATACCTCGGTAAATTATACTCAACCGTATACCAAACAACGGGTCGACTTACCTTAATCGCCTTTTACGACACCTCGGTAAGAAATGAGAGTGGTCTGTTCTACTCAGCCGGATTGGTATGTGGCGAAACCGTTTTCATTCCAGCTCAAAAGTAATTTCTCTATTGTGTTATCGCTAATTGTTATAATTAAGCACCGAATATAGTGGTCTTTGTTTCTATTTAGTTTCCCATTCCAAGAACACGCGGCTCCTCCCACCGGGGGGAGTTACACGAATGTTCCTTGTTATTTTAGTCTTGTTGTTTGAATACAATGTCTTGTAAAGAAACATTATTTCCTTCTTTGATACTTTATTATGAAACATAATTTATAAGTTTATGACACTTTTTTATATATGACTCTTTCAGATTCCGCCATTACATATATCTTAGTAGACTATGCCATGTGGAATCAGGCTGACTAGAATAGACCACCCTCTTTTTTTACCGATGCGACGAAGGTAAGTTGGCCCACCGTGTCGTTAAGATTCTGCCATAACATATACCTTAGCAGACTATGCTTGTGGTATCTGGTTGAGTAGAATAGACCACCCTCTTTCTTACCGAGGCGACGAAGGTAAGTTGACTCGTCGGGTGGTATCCGACTGAATAGAATAGACCAACCTCTTTCTTACCGAGGCGACGAAGGTAAGTTGATCCGCCGTGTGGTATCCGGCTGAGTAGAATAGACCACCTCTTTCTTACCGAGACGACGAAAGTAAGTTGATCCGTCGTGTGGTATCCGGCTGAGTAGAATAGACCACTTCTTACCGAGGCGACGAAGGTAAGTTGTACCATTGTGTGGTATCCGGCTGAGTAGAATAGACCACCTCTTTCTTACCGAGACGACGAAAGTAAGTTGATCCGTCGTGTGGTATCCGGCTGAGTAGAATAGACCACTTCTTACCGAGGCGACGAAGGTAAGTTGTACCATTGTGTGGTATCCGGCTGAGTAGAATAGACCACCTCTTTCTTACCGAGACGACGAAAGTAAGTTGATCCGTCGTGTGGTATCCGGCTGAGTAGAATAGACCACTTCTTACCGAGGCGACGAAGGTAAGTTGTACCATTGTGTGGTATCCGGCTGAGTAGAATAGACCACCTCTTTCTTACCGAGACGACGAAAGTAAGTTGATCCGTCGTGTGGTATCCGGCTGAGTAGAATAGACCACTTCTTACCGAGGCGACGAAGGTAAGTTGACCCGTCGTGTGGTATCCGGCTGAGTAGAATAGACCAACCTCTTTCTTACCGAGGCGACAAAGGTAAGTGGACCCGTCGTGTGGTATCCGGCTGAGTAGAATAGACCACCCTTTTTCTTACCGAGGTGACAAAGGTAAGTGGACCCGTCGTGTGGTATCCGGCTGAGTAGAATAGACCACCCTCTTTCTTACCGAGGCGACAAAGGTAAGTGGACCCGTCGTGTGGTATCCGGCTGAGTAGAATAGACCACCTCTTTCTTACCGAGGTGATGAAGGTAAGTGGACCCGTCGTGTGGTATCCGGCTGAGTAGAATAGACCACCCTCTTTCTTACCGAGGCGACAAAGGTAAGTGGACCCGTCGTGTGGTATCCGGCTGAGTAGAATAGACCACCTCTTTCTTACCGAGGTGATGAAGGTAAGTTGACCCGTCGTGTGGTATCCGACTGAGTAGAAAAGACCAACCTCTTTCTTACCGAGACCGAGACGACGAAGGTAAATTGACCCGTCGTGTGGTATCCGGCTGAGTAGAATAGACCACCCTCTTTCTTACCGAGGCGACGAAGGTAAGTTGACGCACCGTGTGGTATCCGGCTGAGTAGAATTGACCACCCTGATTTCGTACCGAAGTGGCATAAAAGGCTACTAAGTAAAGTTGACTGTCGATTTTACTCAGCTAGATGCCAGTGAGCGCCATTTTGTTCCATATAAATATCGGACACAGATTCGACATTAAAAAACTAAAATCACAAACTAAGTTCACATAAATTAAGTCATAAAAACTACAGAGAGCTTTTTGCCATTGCAGTTTTCGCCGAAACCACGGAAAATAATTTTTCGGACGGTTTCGAAAATAATTTTAGTATTCAGCGAGCGATTTCATAAATGACGTGCCTTTATGAATATTCACTGGCGTACTCCCTGATGCTGGGATGTGAAGGGAAACTCGTCCCAGTCAGTTTCCAATTGGACCTACCCGCAGTGAAACTAACAAAAAATACCGAGTCACTTTTTACTTGAAAGTTCTTTCTGTCAATATCCGGCTTGAAGGACTCTAATAGTTCCGGCGACCTAAAAAACCATAACTGTTTAAGTTCAAAGGATTATATATAAAAATATTCCTCATTAAATATATTTTATCATTTAGTCAAAGAACAGTTAAAAACAGTGTGCTTGAATTGCTTGATGCTAAAACTTCGTCAAAGCGAGCTGACTCGTGCCGACTTTACCCGAACAAACGTTACATAGCCGAGCGTGACAGTTTAGTCTGGTTCAGTGCCCAAAATCAATCCGCACATAGAAGATTTCGCGGTTTTTTACTTTACTCTGAATAGTAACGCATAATTCAGAAGTTATGGTAGAATTATTTTGCTATAATCCGCGTTTGCTAAGAATTCTCAAATTCAAAAATAATAACTTTTATCCTATGAAATTCCACAAGTAACGCCTGCTTCTATAAATTGTTTAACGCATATTTTTTTTAATTATTTTTAATTACATGTCGATGACATGTGGGATTCAAACCCGGGTTTTGAACATATTCAGTCCGACCGTTACCAATCGGCTATCGCAACATTACGTGTGACAACTAAAAAAATACTTCGCTTTAAACTCTACATTTAATCATTTTTTTAATGCCCAAAAACAGGGATAAAATGATTTTTTTTAAATAAAACCTAAATCGATTTTTCTCCCCCAAAATCCCCCTACATGCTTAATTTTGAAAATCTTTAAAGCCGATTCTGAGATTCAGAAAAAATATATGTATACATACAAGATGAGAGCTGTGTTAGTGTGGAAGTCACGAGTTCAAATCCGGGCAGACCAATGAGTTTTTCTGTTAAAACTTATGTGTCTAATTGATTATTGCAATTTATCACACGCTTTTCGGTGAAGGAAAACATCGTGAGGAAACCTGCATATCTCTAGAGAATTCTGGAGATATGTGTAACCTACCAATCCGCAATGGAGCAGCGTGGTGGGTTAGCTTCAAACCTTCTCTCCAATAACGGAGAGAAGAGGCCATTCCTAGCAGTGGGATAGTAACAGGCCGCTTCTTACTTTTTACTTTTTTAACATACAAGATTAACTCATTTCAATATTAAAGATAAAAGTTTTCAACCGTCCGTCATTATCTTTTATACAAGTCACGTCCTCGGACGTTATGAAGGTTGGTTCGATTATACTGAATATTCGATAATCATTGGCCACGCTCCGAATTTTGAAATCATTTTACCCGCGTAAATTACTGGCGCACCACAAATTGCCCGAGGGGTTAGTTCAGTGTCGCAAACTTTATTACCCAAACAAATGATCGATGCGGCAAGCAAGACAAACTGAATGCAATAAATCTTTAATATTTAAATGAGTTAACACTAGACCACCCTTATTTCTTAACGAGTTGTCGTAAGAGACGACTAAGATAAGTTGAACCACCGTGTGGTATCCGGCTGAGTAGAATATACCACCGTTTCTTACCGTGTTGTCGTAAGAGGCGACTAAGGTAAGTCGACTCGCCGTGTGGTATCCGGCTGAGTAGAATAGACCATCCTCATTTCTTACCGAGTTGTCGTAAAAGGTAACTAAGGTAAGTTAAACCACCGTGTGGTATCCGGTTGAGTAAAATAGACCACCCTTTCTTACCGAGGGTTCATTAAAGACGACTAGGCTAAGTTGACGTCAGGCAGACGGGTGGTCGTAAAAAACGTAGCCAAATCATGTGACAACATGTTCTTAACATGGTGTGCCGACCCCACTTATAAGGATAAGGGCAAGAGAATAATAAATATTGTATATATATATATATATATATATATATATATATATATATATATATATATATATATATATATATATATATATATATATATAGTATATTTTCTGTATTTCGGAAACAGCTATGTGTATATGTGTTATCTACAACTCCACACCGAGGACGCCTATGCCCAGCAGTGGGATTTTAAAAAGCCGTTACTTTTATTAAGGGTACTTAAACGATAATTTATAGAATTAGGCGTTACTTTGCGGAGATCCATAATACAAAAGTAATAATAAAATTATTTTGCTATAATCCGCGATGAAATTCATCGCGGATTATAGCAAAATAATTTTATTATTACTTTGGTACTTAAACGCTTAAGTTGGTCTGAACGTAATCGCGGGTAGCCCTAGCACTTTATGCCGCATTTCCTGTTCTTTAAATATTTAATATTATCCAAGGAATTTAATTAACTTTTTGGCAGTAGTTTCGCATTAACATGCGGAAGAGTGCAATTCATAAATTAAGCAATTTCAAGCATCCCCGGCTAAATTCGCGAACAATTTTTGGAACTTGACATTTATGCAAATAATTAAAATTGCGAAAATTTTTGTTGAATACAATCATAGTAAAATATTCCTTGATATTTAATTGTTTCTTTGTAGTTAAATAAAATATTTATTAGTTACTAATCTTTTAAAAGCTTAAAAGAAAAACAATTTATTGCAGATAACATATGTATTTGAAATAACATACCGTCATGTGGTATCCGACTGAGTAGAATAGACCATCCTCATTTCTTACCGAGGTGTTGTAAAAGGCGACCAAAATAAGTTGACCCGCTGTGTGATATCCGGCTGAGTACAATAGATCACCCTCATTTCTTACCGTACCGTAAAAGGGTAACAAGGTAAGTTAACCCGCCGTGTGGTTTCTGGTTGAGTAGAATAGACCACCCTCCTTTCTTACCCAGGTGTCGTAAAAGACGATTAAGGTAAGTTGACGTCAGGCAGGCGACAAATCGTAAAATAACTGGCCAAAACATGTAACTCGGTAAGAAATGAGGGTGGCATATTCTACTCAGCCGGATACCACACGGTGGGTCAACTTAACTTAGTCGCTTTTACGACACCTCGGTAAGACATGAGGGTCTATTCTACTCAGCCGGATACCACACGGCGTAATAATATATATTTAAATATAAAAAATATTTTAAAAGTGTTTTAAAATATTTGTATGGAAATATTAATGAAGTAAAACTCTGTTCAAAACTACATCGCCTTACTTTTTAAGATCAATGTTCTTTACTTGGATATTTTCCTGTAAAGTTGTGAACTTGCTGACAACAATTTTAAAGTTGGCGGCACTTCGAAACGATATTGCTTCCGCAGCAGTTTAAGAACGACCAAACTCTAAGCTTCCGACTTGAGAACACGTTCAATAAGGACGGAGTATTCAAACAAGAAACTGTGATAGCCCAGCGGTGAGATCATGCGAATCTTACGAGGGGGTCACAAGTTCAAAGCACGTGCAGGCATCAATAAGGCCTCATTCTTTTAAACCTTATGTCGTATTGGTAATTAAAAATGATGTGTCCTTAAACTTACATAATTTTGCGATTTTGTCATGGAATATGCTTACAAACTTGTGAGACCGCGCGACTCTTGCGAGATCAAAGGTTCAAAACCCGGGCACTTCTTATTCAATTAAAACTTGTGTATAATTGATACTTGCAATTTATTAGTGAAGGAAAACATTGTGAAGAAACCGCATATCTCTTGAGAAATCTGGAGATATGTTTAACCTACCAATCCGCATAGAAACTGTTTGGTTACTCTAAACACTCACTCGTTACTAAGGAGAGAGTGTCATGCCGAGCAGTGGGATAGCAACAGGCCGTTACTTTACTTTTATTGCAACGTGATATCTAATTTAGTATGAAAAATACTTATCAATGTCAAACGTATAGACGAAAAACGTATACACGAAATACACTTTGTCTTTCGTGTCATTTTTAGTGTAAAAACACGCTCAATATATATTGTGGTTTTTTAGTGTTTTTTTATTTCCTAAAGGAATTGCGGGATTTTTTGATTTCTTTAATAAATAATAAGGAAAGTAATAATAAAATTATTTTGCTATAATCCGCGAAGAAGTAAAATAGAAAATATATATAATGCTAAATGTAAGTGGACAATCGGTTATCATACCTGATACATGCAGGATTCGTAAAAACACATGCACAAACCTCCACCACCGCCACCACAATACACAAGCACTATGCCACGACCAAAATCGCAAAGCTTTGCGATTTTGGTCGTGGAGTCTATCTCCTGATGATGCTTCGGTTGCGGGGCGAAACGATTGTTGAGTTTGTGATAGTGAACGTATGTAGCGCTTGTGTGTGGTCGTGGGATAGTGCTTGTGTATTGTGGTGGCGGTGGTGGTTTGTGCATGTGTTTTTACGAATCCTGCATGTATCAGGTATGATAACCGATTGTCCACTCTACATTTAGCATTATATATATTTTCTATTTTACTTCTTCGCGGATTATAGCAAAATAATTTTATTATTACTTTTGGATAATCTTCTCAATAAAAGGAATGGTGCTCCCACTGCTGGGCCTTCTGTCTCCGTTTTGAAAGAGGATTTGGAGGCAGTTTTTGAGAGTTGGAGAGAATTTAGAGTTTTTAGAGGGACATTAAGGATTTGATCTAAGTTCCAATGCGTATTGGTAGGTTACAAATATCACCAGAATTCTACAGAGATATGCAGGTTTCCTCACGGTGTTATTATTAATGTCATAAATTGCAATTATCAATAAGACAAAAAAAAAATAATAGAAAAAACTCATTGGTTCCTTCCAGGGATTTGAATTCGGGACCCCCTCAAGAGAGTCGCACAGTCTCACCGCTGGTCTATCACAGCCTTCTCAATCTTAATCTTTACAATAAACTTAATAAAACATTTAAAATACCCAAAAAGCCTGGAAAAAATAATTCAATCTGACCAATAAAGCTTTATTAGGCATACGCCCACAATATATTTGCCGTAGGCGAAATCTATTGAATACGTGACTGGAATCATTGATGACAATATCGTGGACGGCTTCAAGCATCTCGATTGGAGAACCGTGCGAGCAACTTCTAATAATCTATTACCCTATTACCCGACTACGGCAAAAGCATAAGTAGGATGTTATATAAGTAAGGAACATCCAAATATAAAGAAGCATTTTTTAACCGACTACATGTTCTTAGTATTAGTGGCTTTTCACCATGATGAGGCAAGAGAAGAAGCTTTTGCAAAGGTGCGACACGCGGAGAGCAGAGTTCAGAAGTTTTACTAGAGTAGAGGTCTGCAAGCACGTAATCTTTCGGAAGGAAGGCGGGGTGGATTTGGCTCCTTACGCAGGCGAGCAGGGTGCAGATGACTTGCCTAAGCCCTTCGTAATTCACCCTAACAGGGACCTTTGCGGGTTTCCAATGGAGTTTATTTGACGTCCATCTTAAAAGGTCCCCGAGGCGGTTGATGCATCTCTAGTGCTCCCTATGCAACGATTAGCCCAGGGAGGGACCCCTTATAGAGAGGCCCCAACCTGAAGGTGACGTATTCTGGGGTTCAGAGTTTCTGCTGGCGGGGATGGGGCAATGTGTACTACGGTACCCTGTCCCCGCCACCACCAGCTTGGTGGATCAATCAGGTTGTTTTACCTTACCAGTCCGACATACCGCCACTTGTCTCCGTCGGATGGTGGGACCCATAAGGGGTATATCCTGATTAATAAAAAAAAGCGTACCTCCTGTAAGGCCGAACCGCGGCTTGGAATGACGTGTAGTGCTGGCTGCTGATATGACTGACTAGTCATCACGCTGTTGTATAAATCTACCAGTGTCGGAGAACGTCGTCCTAAGGTTGCCTCCTGTGAGGCCGAACGTAGCTTAGAATGACGAGTAGTTTAGAGCTGGTGGTATGACTGTGACTAGATATCACGCTGCTGTAAAATCAACTAACGTCGGGGAACGTCATGCTAGGTGTTTCCCTAGAGGTCGAACCACGGCTTAGTGTGACGTGTAGTGGAGGTTTGATGGTACGACTGTGATTAATCACGCTGTCGGAAGAGTCCAAAGACTAGGCCCTCGTCTTCAGCGGCAAAGACCCTGTGTGCGTGTGTAATATGCGTATCAGAATTTGCGATCGTTATCTTCTTTTTTTTAAATTTAATTAGGAGCGTTTTTTATTAGTAATCATAGAATGTAGTTTGATCAGATAAGTCTCTAATCACAATAAAAAAGGTTATAAAATCGCTGTAAACAAAACGAGCTTTGAATCACTGTTGATTAATTACATGTAATAAAATTAGTTGTAAGCTGTGCTAGATAAACGGTAGGAGACGGAAGGAATGAGTGGTCACGGGTTCAAACCTGGACAAATACCAACAAAAATTTAAACTTATATATCTATTCGCAACCTCATGGCTGGTTTATTGTACTCAAGATACCACACGGCGAATCAGCTTGCCTTAGTCTCCTTTTACGATTCCTCGGTAAGAAATAAGGGTGATCTTTTACTCAACCGGATACCACACGTCATTATAAACGCAGAACGTCATTAATCATAATTCATGTATGAGAAAATGTATGCAACAAACACGCCCAAAGTGTTAATACGCGAATATTCTGTACATTTTCGCGAATATCGTGCAAAACAGAGCCGATATTTCGAAGATACACGAAGTATAATACGATAGAGTAAATTGCAACAGTAATTAAATCTGTTCAGATAATTTACGTGCGAGGGCTCGGCTCGTGCGACGCCGCCAATTTCCTATAATTATCGAGCGCGAAACTAAGTTACGAACCGCCGCCACCGAACCGGCGCCACCAGCGCGAAAATTTCATTTCGCCCCAAGCGGTCGAACAGTAAAGTCGTTTGACAGGTTTAATTTTTGTTCAAAAATTCACAACCATGGCATCATCTTTGCTTTTAGAAAATTTTAAATTAAGTGTAAGATATCTCTTACACTTCATTTATACCTTAACACTTAATATATCTTCCTGTCCTTATTCCACTCTAAGTGGGGTCGGCACAACATGTTTTTCTCTTCCATTCTGTTCTATTATTCGTCAACTCTGGCTCTACTCCTTTTATACGCATGTCACACTTCACACAATCCAACCATCTCTTTTTAGGCCTCCCTCTAAACACACATCCATCCACATTCAAATTTAACACACGTTTGGTCACATGATTTTCATCCCTCCTCATTACATGTCCAAACTATCTCAATCTTGCACTTCTCGTCTTTTCTATAATGCGCGCAACTTTCAGACTTCCCCTTATATACACGTTTCGTATTTTATCCAGTTTTGTCACACCACACATCCACCTTAACATTCTCATTTCATTTGCATGTACTCTTCTTTCATCCATCTTTTTTATTGCCCAACACTCTGATCCATACAATACGACAGGTCTCATGACTGCTTTATAAATTACACCTTAACACCTAAGTTGATAATAATTTGCTTATACGCAAAGCATATTACAAAATTGAAGATTTTTGCATCATGAAAATGGCTAAGCAATTTTGTCGTGGTGATTTGTCGTGTTGATGCTTCGTTTGCGGGGCGAAACTATTGTTAAGTTTGTACTATTGAACGTAAGTAGTGCTTGTGTACTGTGGTGGCGGTGGTGGAGGTTTGTGCATGTTTTTGCATAAATCAGGTATGAAAATGGACAGCCCACTCTACATTGAGCTTTATATATATATATATATATATATATATATATATATATATATATATATATATATATATATATATATATATATATATATATATATATATATATATATATATATATATATATATATATATATATATATATATATATATATATATATATATATATATATATATATATATATGTATATATATATACTAGCGGACCGCTCCGGCTTCGCACGGGTATAAATATATAACCTATATCACTCAGTGAAAAAAAATGATAAATCTATCCATTACTTTGATTTATTCATTACTGCCCGTGGCCCGCACGCGTTAAAATTGGAGTAAAACAAAAACCGCTGTGCCCCTGCATTTTAATCTGCAATATCTTCCAAAATATTAATTTAAATGACATGCTGTAAGCGGCCATATTGATCTATACTAAATCAACAATGTATTTAGGTACCTAATTGGATAAGGATTAATGCTGTATTGTTTGAAATTGCTTCGAAAATTAGGAATTATTTTTCGTAAAAAGTAAATGACAAAAAAGAGATACGTGGAGTAAAGAAATAATTTTATTATTCCTTATTATTACTTTTGTATTATGGATCTATGGAAAGTAACGCCTATTCTATAAATGATACAGTACACTTCTTTCTCCATTTTATTTTGATATTCTGTCATTATTACTAATCTGAGGAACTACAGAACCGATTTGAAAAATTCTTTCATTGTAAGATAGTCCATTTATCGAGGAAAGCTATAGACGATACAAAATGACGCTAAGAACAATAGGAGAGGAGAAGCAATAAAAAATATTTCGAAACTGCAAAATTTAAAGCTTTCCTTGCGTGCGCTAAGTAAATGGCGAAGCCGCTTGCATAGCTAGAAATTTATAAAAAACGACAAAGTGATACCTGACACATGCTAAATTTGTAAGAACTCGTGCACTACCCGACACCGATGACACAACAATACACAAGCACTGCACACATTCGCCACCACAATCTCAACAATTGTTTCGCCCCGTAACCGAAGCATCTTCAGGAGATAGACTCCACGACAAAATCGCAAAGCGAAGCATTACCCAAGCAAGCTGAGTTATATAGTAACGAGTTAAAACCATTTAAATGGGTGGGAATTTATATCATCATCATCATCATCATCATCATCATCATCATCATCATCATCATAGCAGCCTGTTACTGTCCCACTGCTGAAAATAGGCCTCTTCTCTCCGTTTTTGGAGGGAAGGTTTGGAGCTAAGACCTACCACGCTGCTCCAATGCGGGTTGGTAGGTTACACATATCCCCAGAATTCTCTAGAGATATACAGGTTTCCTCACGATGTTTTCCTTCACCGAAAAGCGTGTGATAAATTGCAATTATCAATAAGACACATAAGTTTTAACAGAAAAACTCATTGGTGTCTGTCCGGGTTTGAACCCGTGACCTCCTCGAAAGAGTCGCACGGTGTTATCGCTGGGCTACCACAGCTTTACAGGGAATTTATATAATTGTAGCAAAATAATATTCTCATTACTTTTGAACAACCGTTTTAAACTTTACACGCGGGCGGAGCCGCTGGCGATTGCTAGTCGCTTTATAATTACAAACGTACCCACTATATTATGTACATATTATTAATTAAATAATAATAGTTAAATAAACAGGTATTAATTATAAATGGGTAACCACAAACACTATTTATATGTTAAACTCGATAAGAACTACAGAAAACAAACATCTTCCTCCTGCCCTTATCCCATTCTAAGTGGTGTCGGTACAACATGTTTTAGACATGTTGCCAAATGATTTGGCTACGTATTTTACGTCAACTTACCTTAGTCGAATTAGGAGTGGTGTATTCTACTCAGCTGGATACTAAACGGCGAGTTGACTTACCTTAGTCGCCTTTTACGACATCCCTGTAAGAAATGAGAGTGGTATATTCCACTCAGCCGGATACCACACTGCGGGTCAACTTAGCTTAGTCGTATTTTCGACACCTCGGTAAGAAATGAGGCGGTCTATTCTACTAAGCCGGTAACTAAACGACAGGTTGACTTACCTCAGTCGCCTTTTACATCACCTCAGTAAGAAATGAAGCGGTCTATTCTACTCCGCCGAATACTAAACGGCAGGTCGACTTACCTTAGTCGCCTTTAACGACACCTCGGTAAGAAACGAGGCGGTCTATTCTACTCAGCCGGATACCACACGGCATAACGGGATAAAAGTTGTCATACCTAGGAATTCTAATTGGAAAATCTTACCAGGTATTACGTACTCTACAACACACCTCATGTTTATAACCTCTTGTGTCGATCCCACTTAGATTGGAATAAGGGCAGGATGATGATAACTTTTATCCCGTTTCTTTCGTCTCCCAGACAAAATCTGGTATACAAACCAAATTTCATACAAATTATATTTTATTTTTAACGTTTTGCTTAATTAAAAAAAGACGTTCGCCAAAAGGCCTTGAACTGTGTTAAATTTACATCCATAATAATAACATAAATGCGCAAGTCTGTCTGTTTTACGCTTTACGTCTAATCACTGGCGTAATATTAATAAAATTCTGTACAATTGCAATAAAATTTTCTCTTTTTGCTTAAACATTTTTTACAATAAGTTTTTATATATTATTTTCTAGTAGAAATGTTTCATCTAGGACTATAGGCATGCAGAATTAGCAAATTAAAAATTATGCCAATATTTAATATTTACGCCGTGTGGTATCCGGCTGAATAGAATAGTACCACCCTCTTTTCTTACCGAGGTGTCGTAAAATACGACAGAGGTAAGTTGACGTCAGGCAGGCGGCCGGTCGTAAAAACACAGCCAAATCATATGACAACATGTTTATAACATGTTGTGCCGACCCCACTTAGAGTGGGATAAGGGCAGGAGGATGATGACATTAGTGTTGGAAATCAATAAAATTTAATACGTAATTTTTTTATGTCTAAAATGCTTATCCAATTCTATTTTACTGTATAATATTTAAGTATTCGTCAGTTGTATAGAAGCACCTTTCTATAAGCCACATTTTAAATTTTGATTTAAACAAATTGAAAGTCAGTTCTCTTATCATTTTTGGAATTTTATTGTACACTATAATCATCATCATCATCTTCCTGCCCTTATCCCACTCTAAGTGGTGTCGGCACAACATGTTATAAACATGCTGTCACATGATTTCGTGTCGACTTACCTTAGTCGCCTTTTACGACACCTCGGTAAGAAATGAGGATGGTACTATTCTACTCAGCCGGATACCACACGGATAATAATCTGTATTGAAGTATATTAATTGTATATTAATTTAAGCTCACATATACAATAAAAAATCTGGTTTTTCCTCCTGGACCGGGATAAAGAGAGTAAATAATTGAGGGCGTTTTAATATTTAAGTTAACGCGCACGAATACGCGGGTACGGCGTGTTTGATTTATTAATGATAAAGATCAACAAAGAGCAATTATCACAAATCTTCTGCAGCATTTAACAATTTAGTATGAAAATTAATATCTTAAAACAGCAAATATTAATGAGTAAGCCGTGAGATTTTATCTGAGGGTCACGGGTTCATACACCGTGTAGGTACCAATGAGCGTTGTATCAAAACTTGTGTTCAATTTATAATTTTACACGCACTTTTCGATTAAGGGAACTATGTTAATAGGAAACCTGTGTATCTGTAAAATATTCCTGGGATACACGTGTAAATGATAAAAAATAATAATTGTTATTTGTCGTTGAAGCCGTGTGGTATCCGGCTGAGTAGAATAGTACCATCCTCTTTTCTTACCGAGGTGTCGTAAAAGGCGACTAAGGTAAGTCGACCCGCCGTGTGGTATCCGGCTGAGTAGAATAAACCAACCTCATTTCTTACCGAGGTGTCGTAAAAGGCGACTAAGGTAAGATGACCCACCGTGTGGTATCCGGTTTAGTAGAATAGACCACCCTCTTTCTTATCGAGGTGTCGTGAAATACGACAGAGGTAAGTTGACGTCAGGCAGGCGGCCGGTCGTGAAAACGCAGCCAAATCATGTTACAGCATGTTTATAACATGTTGTGCCGACCCCACTTAGAGTGGGATAAGGGCAGGAAGATGAAGATGATGATGTTATTTGTCGTTGAGTCTATCTCCTGACGATGCTTCGGTTACAGGCCGATTTTTGAGATTGTTGCGTATTGTTGTGTTATTGCTGGCGGGTAAGGTAACTGGATCTAAGCAGCATAGAACGTGTAGTGTGGAGATCCCACGAATAGACCTATCCCCAGCAGTGGACATAAATTAATTGAATAAGACAAAAGTAATAATAAAATTATTTTGCTACAATCCGCGATGAAGTAACATAGAAAATATATATAATGCTAAATGTAGAGTGGACAATCGGTTATCATACCTGATACATGCAGGATTCGTAAAAAACACATGCACAAACCTCCACCACCGCCACCACGATACACAAGCACTATATACGTTCACTATCACAAACTCAACAATCTTTTCGCCCCGCAACCGAAACGATAACCGATTGTCCACTCTACATTTAGCATTATATATATTTTCTATTTTACTTCATCGCGGATTCTAGCAAAATAATTTTATTATTACTTTTGTATTATGGATCTCCGCAAAGTAACGCCTAATTCTATAAATTATTTAATTGAATAAGAATGTTTTCATATGAATACATACCGATCTCACGGCAGTGGAAAGTCTACTAAGTCGGACGATTGATTTATTTTTGTTAAATATATCATTACTAGTTTTCGCAGCGCATGTGATGCCAGCTTTTTATGACTAACCAGCTTTTTATGTTAGAGATGGTTGGATACAACGAGCTGAAGGTTAGGAGGGAACTTACCCTTATTACATATATATTTAAGGTGATAAGAGGTAAGGTAAGCAGTGCGGCTATACTGGCCCAGGTTGGTTTTTGTGCCCCGGACAGATATGTAGAAAGGAGACGCCGACCGCCACTGCTAGCGGTACCCTGTGGGCGGACCAACCTGCTCGAGAAGGCGCCCTTTACGCGCGCCCTGCGCACTCTTAATATTGTTGCCAAGGAGATAGATATGTTTTGTTGTTCTCTGGGGGAATTCACAAAGATAGGAAGTTGGACTATTTGTTATAGTATTATATGATCAATCCGTTATAGATTTTAAGATAAAATAAGTTGTTGTACTCCATTATCGCATTGGCTAGCTGTTAAGGTAGTGGATGTTGTAAAAATAAATAAATAAATAAACTATAGCTTATGTATATATATAGCTTATGTTGCTCAGTAAATGCAGCTTACCAATAGTGAAAGAATTTTTGAAATCGGTCCAGTAGTTTTTGTGTGAAAACATTACAAACATACATACAAATTTTTCCTCTTTATAATATTAGTATAGATT
The DNA here is from genome assembly GCA_947086495.1 of Morpho achilles. Classification (NCBI taxonomy): domain Eukaryota; kingdom Metazoa; phylum Arthropoda; class Insecta; order Lepidoptera; family Nymphalidae; genus Morpho; species Morpho achilles. Next base: position 692,163 of record CAMTZB010000013.1, on the reverse strand, counting down.
AATACAAAGATTTAATTAATTAAAGGTTAAGAACACGGCGTTAAACTCGTTTTAAACTCAAATTCATACTTGAAATATAATATATGCGTAAAAAAATCCCGATCTGCTATTTTCCTTGTACCACTTTATTAATACCACGCTCGTGTACCGACCACCACATTGTACCACGTTGTTTCACAATGAAGACAGCGTTGTTAGTGTTTATTGTTTTATATACCACGAGTGGTTGTAAGTACTTGTATTTATACATTTAAATCAAATCAAAATAATCTTTATTTAAATAAGCTTTTTTACATGCACTTCTAAATGTTAAGGATCAATTTTAAATATTTAAATGAGTTAATCTTGTTTAATAAAGCTACAATTAGTTTGGAATATTGCTCTTACCAATATACTTTAACTCATTTAAATATTAAGAGAAAAGAAAAGTCGCATATATTAACATCACGCATTTTTGCGAGTTTGCTTTAGAAATTTATAAGGCGCTTTAAAAATTCTAATATTTTTAAAGAATTTTTTCCCTAGAATTTCATAAAAGTTTCAGTTGTTACGACGAATTTGGTTTTAAACGAATTTATTTGGTATTGTACTTTCAGACTGCAAGCAGTATAGGTACGACTATGCGTACGACTTCGAGGCAAATGGTTGGTTTAAACTGCACCGAGTGCCCGGGACTTGGCATGAGGCCCGGCTACGGTGTCAGCTGGAAGGTAAATATCTAGCATATTCTAGAAGGTTCTAAAAATCTTAAAAGCAGCAGAAAGCAGGTAGCGAAGCTTAAGAAAGAGTGATTTTTATCGTATCATCTGATATAATCGTATCTTTATAGAAATGATATTTTAGCTGTCATTTGTAATCACGTGGTGGCTCAGTGGGTAACCGACGGACTAAAGCAATGAAAATATGTGGGATCAAGCCATTTTTTTTTTATAATTAAAAAATAATTCCGAGCATGACTCGGTCTCAAGTATTAAGGATAAAGTGGGTAAGTCGGTCTTGATATCAAGGCAGACATTTAGTAAAGTTGTGCTGAAATCTGAAAAAAAAACGTTTTTGAACCTTCATATGCGTTTAATATAACAGTACCTGGATGACTGAGCCTTGATCGGTATTTATTTTATTAAATATTAAAAAAAAAAAAAAGAAAAAATCGCCGATGACATGTTGGAATCGATCTCAGGGTTCAAACTTTTTTGGTCCACCCGTTATTTAATGCCCGAAAACGACATTTTTTTAAATACCTATTAATTAAATAACTTAACTAAATAAAATATTATATAACAATTAATTAAATAAAATAACCTAATTAAATACCTTATTTTTTAAATAAGAACCTAGCTAGTTCTATTTTACACCAAGACCAACATTCTGACATTCATGGAAATCCTTTGGAATGGAATTCTCAATCTCTATATATACATATATATAGGTTATTCCATTCCATATATATCACCACATAGTATAACTCAAAGTCGCATTCCCTGTTTGTCCCTATGTCCCTATATCCCTATGTATGCTTAAAACTTTAAAACTACGCAACAGATTTCGAAGCCGGTTTTTTTAATAGATAGAGTGATTAAACAGAAATGTTTATATGTATAATAACATTCAATATGGATTAGAGAAATACTGCAATTTTTAAGGTTTCTAATGTGATGTGATTAATTTTTTTCCGCTTACATTGCAAACGTAGGCCTACGAAATTTATCAAAATAATGTACTAAGTATTTGTTCACCTTGAAAAGGTCTACAGAAAACTCCGCGATGGTATATGTCTATTTTTGGATAACCCACAATAGCATTTTTTTGACATTTACATTTTACGAAAAATAATGCCTTATGTTCAAAGCAATTTTTATACAATACAGCATTATTCCTTATCTAATTAAGTACCTTAAATACATTGTTGATTTAATATAGATCAATATGGCCGTTTACAGCATGTAATTGAAGTGAAGTGAAGTAAGTTTAAGTATATTAGATGTTTTCATTCATACTTGATTTCTGATATGGTATGAATTAGTTCGGTTTTTCTTTCTTGTAAAACGGATGTGGTATAATTGATAACGATCTATAAAAATAATGAACTTTAATTAAGATTGACAGACTTTCGCATTTACAATATTAGAATGTAATACATATATGATTGTGCCACAGCTGTTTTCTTAAATGAGTAATAAGATGCTAATATCCTTATAATTTTTCCTGTATCACTTAGGAAATCCCACCCACCTTACATACCAAAACCCAAAGATGAACGACCTGCATACCAATGCGTTGACCCTATCCGTTCAAATAACTGCCGGTTTTACTGCGATATAACAAATTTTGAAAGATAATTAAAAATTCATAATTTATAGGATTAGGCGTTACTTTGTAGAGATCCATAATAGAAAAGTAAAAATAACATTATTTTATTATAATTCGCGGTAAATTAACCGCCGTCTGGTATCCGGCCGAGTAGAATAGACAACCCTCTTTCGTACCTAGGTGTCGTAAAAGGCGAACAAGGTTAGTTGACCCGTCGTGTGGTATCCGGCTGAGTAGATTAGAACACCTGCATTTCTTACTGAAGTGTGGTAACCGACTAAAGAAATTTGATCGCATTGTAACATTTTGAATCGTTCATCATCACAATTCTCCTGTCCTTATCCCCCCTCTAAGTTGAGTCGGCACAACATGCTGTACACATGTTGGCACATGATTTCGCTAAGTATTTTACGACCGGCCATCTGCCTGACGTCAGCATATCTTTGGATCTTTGACTGGCCCGTTGGAGCAGTGGGTAGTGACCCTGGCGATTCCCGCCGAGGGCCAACTTATTCTATAAATAAATTTGTTGGTCTTCGAGCCTGGGTGTATATTTGTATTTAAGTATGTATTTAAAAATTATATAAGTATATATTCACCAGTTGTCTGTCTACCATAACACAAGTTACTCACTTTGGGGACGGACAACCGTGTGTGTAAGTGTTTATTTATTTATAAATAAAAAAATATTATTATTTATAAAAAAATATCTTAGCCGGTTTTTGCGACATCTCGGTAAGAAAGAGGGTAGTATGTATGTAGCTTATTTCGTCTTAATATAATACAAAAAACTTAGACGACTCCCGATATAAGCATTCAGGCATCAATGTGGCTACATTTGTGGCACAGGTTTTATTTTTAAAAAAATCATATATCCCTCTTTTTGGGCATTAAAAATACTAAAATTTATATTGAATTGAATTTTTGCCATTAATTGTCAGGTCAGCGTAGCTTATTCGGGGAACGGGTGGTCTCGAGAAAAGAAATTATCTAGGATCGAGCCCCACTATTATGGTTTCTTTTTTTTTGAGGTTTCTTTTTTTTATTTTGTAAAAAATTACCGAGCAAGGCTCGGTCACCCAGATATTAAATCTTAAAAGGTATCAAACTTTTATAGAATTAGGCGTTACTTTGCGGAGATCCATAATACAAAAGTAATAATAAAATTATTTTGCTATAATCCACGATGAAGTAAAATAGAAAATATATATAATGCTAAATGTAGAGTGGACAATTGGTTATCATACCTGATACATGCAGGATTCGTAAAAAAAAAACACATGCTTCGGTTGCGGGGCGAAACGATTGTTGAGTTTGTGATAGTGAACGTATATCAATGGCAGCAAAGTAGATACGGACATCTGCATTTTTGCGAAAATGCTTTTTTTACAAAAAAGTACATTATAATCAACCCTCTATAGATCTGTATTAAAATTATTTCAATTTTCGAAATAATAAAGAAAATTTGGCACGTCAATAAAGACATCTACAACCGAATTTAAAAAAACTTCGTAGTAGAAACGGACATTTAAATTTGTCCGTCTTTACTTCGGAGCTGTGACAGATTATTGAAACGTAAACAAAGCTATCAGTCACTTGTCACATTCTCGTGTGTAAAGGTTTGATTTTCGTGCCTCTTAATTAAATTTATATTGTAATAAGCATTATACCTTAATAAATCCTTAAAATATCAGTTTTTTTTAAACAATGAGTGTCTCTAGGAATAAATTACTATTAAATATGGCCCTAAAAGGTGAACAAAAGGAAATAAATGAGATTTCGGATTTGGTAAACTATAAAAATACCATGCGAAATCCCTGTGAAGGTAAGTGCCTTAGACAGTTATGTTATTATTATAATGTTGAAATATGTAATAGTTGAAATATTATTGTTAATAATTAAATTTTAGCGTAAGTAATAACATTTATTTTGAGGTTACATTCCAACGTAAACACGGACATCTGCCACTTGTCCGTTTATACGTCGTACTTTTTGTACATGTCCTGATCTATGAATGTATTATTTCGCTTTTTTATTAGGAAATTCATTGATTTATCTTTAGATATACTATTTTTTCACATTGTTTCACATTATTTTCAAAATCTTCTTAGTTTTTTCAGGTTCAGATACAGAAAATGATTTAATTCAGCTAAGTGATCTGCAAGCAGTGACTGAAGGCAATTTAGATATAGGGTCTTTTGATAAAAGCAGGTTAGTGACATTTAATAAAACTGATTGAGATTATGTATAGTACGTTTTTAAACTATATAATTGGTTATTATTTACAGCTTACCGATCTTAGGTAATGACACGCTTGAACAGATTTTGCGTGATAAAAGTGAGCAGCGCAGTGCGTTATCTATTACGAATTCTGCTGAAATACATTGTAATCCAAATGCTTGTCCAGAAAATTTTACTGTTTATCCTCAATCACGCTCTGTTACACCTATGCCTCCTCAATGTATTTCGTTTGAAGCTGAATCACATTTGCCGGAACTTATTGCAGAGGATGATGTTTTACGTCCCTTCAATCCACAAATTTCTTCATCGTCCATTTTAACCACTGATTCTAGTGCATCATCAGCAAGTGGTGCTTCCAGTGAATGCTCTTCACCTTCGTCAACAGAAAACATCGTAAATTTACAGTTGACGTTACAAAGGAAAGGAGAAAATGCAGAAAAGAGAATTGGATCAATACAAGAAGAAAATTATTGCTAAATGTCGGTAAAAACACATATCACGGTATGGAAAAGAACAAAAACGGAAAAATATGCGGCCCCCATGCGAAAACTGTAAATTTAAATGTTGCACCAAAATAAGTGACGAATTAAGAGGAAAAGTATTTGATTTATTTTGGGGTTTAGGTAATCATGTTAAACAATGGGAAATTATTGGGAAATGGTTGGCAATGGCAGTGGTACATCCATTGCTATGTATGCACTTTTGCCATCTCATAGGTAGTTAATTGATTCCCTTACTAAAAAAACCATTCGGGCGGTAATCAATAAAATCTTTAAGGCGGTTTGGACTGCCCCATCGGAGTTGAATTTTTTTCCTTGCAAGTAGTTATCCAAATTGCGAAAAAAATGGTAATCTGTTGGAGCAAGGTCCGGAGAGTACGGTGGATGTCTAAGACATTCTAATTGAAGCTCCTCTGATTTTGGTAGCCGTCTGTTGTGCAGTGTGTGGTCTAGCGTTGTCCTGAAGCAGCAGTGGCCCAGAGCGATTGACCAGCCTCGGTTGTTTAGCAGCTAGCTTTTCCATCATGGTTTGCAGTTGCTGACAATAGATATCTGCCGTAATCGTCTGGCCAGATTTAAGAAAGCTGTAGTGAACGACACCGGCACTAGTCCACCAAACACTTACTAGCAACTTTTTTTTAGTCAATTTTCGCTTAGGGCAGGATTTGGCTGGTTCACCAGGGTTCAGCCATTGCGATGAGCGCTTCCGATTATATTAGAGGATCCACTTTTCATCACAGGTAATGATTCGATTTAAAACTCCTTCATTATTGTGCCGGTTGAGTAACGTAACGCAGCAGTCGACGCGCGTTTGTCGGTTTGCTTCACTCAATTCATGAGGTACCCACCTTTCAAGCTTTTTCACCTACCCAATTTGCTTCAAGTGTATTAGAATAGTTTTATCAGTAACACCGGAGCCTGCAGCTAACTCGGACGTGGTTTGCGATGGATCCGCTTACACAATAGCCTTCAATTCTTCATTATCAACTTTGGTCTCCGGCCGTCCACGAGACTTGTTCTGCAGGTCGAAATTTCCAGTACGAAAACGTTGGAACCAAAAACGCACTGTGTTTTCTTTTGCGACACCGTCACCATACACATCATTAATCCTTCGAGCTGTTTCTGCAGCACTGGTGCCACGGTGGAACTCATACTCGTAAATAACGCGATATTTCATGTTTTCCATTTTTTAAACAGAGTGACACAAAGAAAAAAACAAAAGAAGAAAAAACAAATTAACAAATAAATGAAACATAGCTCCTAATTTAATGCATTTTTATTAAAATATTATTCCAATATCGTTAATATTTGGGCAATTTGGGAAAGAAACAAATTTTAGAGATAGACGTAGATGAAGTTAAGTGAAATCTTGAATGCAAAGTATATGAAGACATCTTCATAATTGGGTTAAAAAAAGGATAACTGTTTTAACACGTTGCTCAAATTTCATTTAAATATCTGTAGAAATATTACTGGAGTTTTATTATCTCAATTTTTTTATATATTTGAGGTTGAATTGATGGCTTTTGAATTACCACGTATAAACGGATATCGGGCAGATATCTTCTTCTACGTCTAAGTTTTTTCGGAGTAAAAAAATACAACTGCATTATTTCAGCAAAACAACGATATAGCAATAAAATCTGTTATGCAATCAATAAAGAAGGTTATTTCAATGTATTACGGAAAATTTCATGTTTATTGGTGCATAACTCTCAAAATGGTCGCAATTTTTTACTAAATGTGCTCTCCTGTAAAATGACGATTTTGTAGATGTCCGTATCTACTTTGCTGCCATCGATATAGTGCTTGTGTATTGTGGTGGTGAGGTTTGTGCATGTGTTTTTTTTTCGAATCCTACATGTATCAGGTATTATAACCGATTGTCCACTCTACATTTAGCATTATATATATTTTCTATTTTACTTCATCGCGGATTATAGCAAAATAATTTTATTATTACTTTTGGTATCAAACTTCTATTTTGCCATCTTTAGGTGCAGTCCTGGCGTCTCCAGAAACCATCCCCCTGAACTTGGCCATGAGGAACGTCATGACTGCCAGACACGTCACCTGGAATGGGGTCTTCACGGGGATTCACGCAACTTTTTCTAAAGGAGACTTTTTTTCTGTAGGAGGTTAGTACAGTATTATTTTTTATAACATTATTTACACTGATTATTTAAGCGTATTAAAGGCTAATTGCTCTAAAAATTGGAAGGAGTATTTTGACGAGAGGTCAAAACAAAAAGGAATTTGGTATCGCACCATTCAGACTGAACCTATAAGTTCATGGATAAGCAACTGCTCTCTGAATCGCACAGACACTGTGCTTTTAATGAGGCTTCGCTCCGGACACATTCCATTAAACAAATTCAGACATATGATGGGGCTAGTTTCTTCTGCCAACTGTGCAACATGCGATAGCGTAGAGGACGAATACCATGTTTTACTGAAATGTGTTCGGAACGAAGCTCTGAGACGCAAACTTTTTGTAAAATTTCCATTGCTGAGGGAGACTGGCGGCTGTAACAGCGCATTAGCCATGCCTTCATCAGACGAGGCCAAAGCACTGTTAGAGTTAGCCAATATAATTGTAAAATAATATTTAATAGTCGTCGTACGGAGCGACATAATCTATAAAGATTAAGCTCCTTAATATTAGAAATAAAAAAAATAAAAAAAAAACATTATTTCGCAGCAAACCTAAAATTCATTGCATACCATATACTTTTATTTTATATGTGTTATTATTAGGTATTTTTACATATTTAAATAGAATATATTAGATTTTCTAGAAATTGTTGCTTGTTCTCTCGAAATCCACATTTCCCTGCATCTTTAAAATGAAAATGGAAATTGGAATGGAAATGTATGTCATAAGCGACCGTTCAAATAATTAACTAGGTATATCATTATTTTTTTTGCCTATTTATGGAAAACGCTGACATAATCTTCTTTTCTTTTTAAGCTGTTGGTCTCACTGGGATCCAAGAAAGCGGTTGTTTGCTTGCTTAAAAAAAGAATATTTTGAATTTGAATTACCATTGCAATTAGTTCGCTATGTCAAATATGTGTTATGGCTACCTTTAATCATCAGCCATAATCTTAGAAGGATAGGAAGTAATAATGATAAAAATTTAAAATATTAATTATTAATTTTTATTTATTTTTTATTTTTATTTATTTGGAAAATGAACAGCTTAAGATATTTATACATTTTCTCATATAAACTACTTAATTAATAGTCTATTCGGATACAATTTACAATCCAGTAAACATGTCTATAGAATTTTGGTAGCTGCAAGATATTCGGCGGTTGGTCATTTCAAAATATAATACTATTAATTATTGTTACACTATACTGAGTGTGTTATAGGTAGCTATTGACTTAGAGTGAAAAATGTCGATGAATAAATTGATTTTTCCTCAATCATAATTAATCGATTTCAAACAAATCGATTAACTCCAATCGAACAAATCTATTTGATGATAAATTGAAAATTTGATTTTTGTTAATAATTGAAAATAATAAACGATAAATAAGTGGACTGGTACGATTAGGAAATAATATAAATGCGCTGTATGCTGATTCCATTATTAAATTTATGTATGTATTAAAATGTGTAGTTTGGCTGCATTGATTAAAGCCAACAACGCATATAAAAGGTTGTATACGCAACGCACGTTGTAACCCACGCTTTTGTAATATTAAATAACCGAATAATAAAACATCGATTATCTTTCTCCCTAGTTATTGAATAGTAATTGTTATCCAGTAAATGCTGTGGCCTTTGGAGCTCTAGGTATTATACTGCGCGACGATCAATCTTTTGAAAAATATCCCTAGTTATTGAATAGTAATTATTATCCAGTAACTGCTTTGGCCTTTGGATCTCTACGTATTTTACTGCGCAACGATCAATCTTTTGAAAAATATCCCTAGTTATTGAATAGTAATTATTATCCAGCACCTGCTTTGGCCTTTGGATCTCTACGTATTTTACTGCGCAACGATCAATCTTTTGAAATTAAAGCATTGAATTGATCAAAATAATAACCTACCTCATCTTCAGGTGTCCCGTTAAACAAAATGCCAGTAGAATGGATGCCGCTCGAACCAGACAACAAAAACAATGATGAAGACTGTGTGTTGTTCGTTGCCAACGGCACCATTGCTGATGTCAGCTGCAACGAAGTACATCCATATTTGTGCTTCAAACAGAAAACCAAGAACATGATCATCAATAGTTGCGGCACAATCGATCCAGGTAGGTCACAAATTAGTCGAATAATTAATGTGAATGCCAGTTAGTGTAAGATCTTTAATTTCATGTTTCGAACGGGGTTTATCGGACGGCTATTGGAAAATGACCCCGAGGCGGTTGATGCATCTGATGCTCCTGATGCATCGATTAGCGGAGGGAGGGGCCACTCTTAGAGAGGACTCGAGGGCGGTCTATTCTACTCAGCTGGTTACCAAACGGTGACTCAATTAGCGAGTACCTTAGCCACCTTTTACTACACCTCGATAAGAAATGAGGGTGGTCTATTCTACTCAACTGGATATCACACGGCATAGTTAAAATCGGTCAATTATCAACACTAATTACAAAAATATATGCTACTAGCCTTTACACGCAACTTATTTCGCGCGAACTGTTGTCACGTGATAGGTTGATAATAGATGGCGTTCTTCAATGTCATCCTATTCCTGTAGAATTAACAGGATTTCTATAGCCTATACGTTATTCCGGTATATAAGGAATAATTGTGTCACATTTGATTAATATTAGATATGGATTCGCCGTGAAAGAGTTACAAACATACATCCATACTCACAAACTTTCGCATTTATAATATTAGTAGTATAGGATATAATCGTTTAAAAGACATTAGTATGAAGAGTTTCAGGTTTTACACCACGTTGAAAGTGACAAATATCATTTTCATTTATTATCCTCTCTCTGTTGAAGGATACAACTTGGATCCAAGAACTGGCAGTTGTTACAAGTTCCATAACGTTCCGAGGAATTGGACGCGAGCCTTCATGACGTGTGCGGCGGAGGGGGCTCACCTCGCCATCATCAACAGTGAGGCTGAAGCCAATATTCTCAAGGAGCTGTTTGCAAAGAATCCTCAGAACTCCTTCCACGCAGCCATTCCTGGTATAATGCGGGAAATCATGCATATCGGATTCCACGACTGGGGCGAGCGTGGAGTTTGGAATACAATTCACGGTAAAAACATCTTTGGTTTGGCCTCTTCAGGTAACGAGGGCAGGCTCCTTTTTCGCACAAAGAATGAGCTTAGTGATTCAGCGCGGAAACGCTGCCAGCATCCTTGGTACCATTCAAATTCAAATTCAAATTCAAATTCAAATTCAAAACCCTTTATTTGTGACCATAACGTACATAAAACTTTAAAAAAAAAAACAAATACAAAGAATTTAAAGTAAGCAACAAGATACGAAGACATAAATAAATATAATAGGTCACAAAATGGTATTCCACGTGGGCATGATTTGTATAGTCCTAGCGTGTAATTTATGATAGATATAACTTGTACATATTTGTTATAAAAAAACTTTCCTTTAAAAAAATTTTACACTTCAAAACTAAAAATATTTTATTCTTGACATAATCTGGTTATATTGCTTCTTTCTTTTCTTAACCTCAAGACGACCTCAAGACAAGTTGAAAATTCAATTCAAAATATTCTTTATTCAAGTAAACTTGTAAACAAGTGCTTTTGAATCGTCAACTCTACTGTCGGTTTGGAAAGCTCTTCCTACCGAGAAGAGCCGGCAAGAAACTCGGTGGTTGCTCTTTTCAAAAATATTCTTATATCTAGTTAGTTGTCCAGGGTCGAAGAGTAGCTATGTCCACGCATTTTTATCTTAGTAATCCTTAATAGTATAGTACAACTGCTGTAATGGCAGAGCTAAAATTATTTACAGAATTTTATTATAGAAGTATACCCAAACCCACAAACCCAAATTTCGAACAATAACTGCATGGAACGTACAATTTAATAGAGCTGAGATTTCATTTTCTTGGTCAATTTCCAAAGCACATCTCTTGAGATATGACGTCATCAGGCATAGAGAATTTTGATTTAAAGTTTTTTTCATCATTTTTTTAGGTGAATCTCTTATCGAAGCTGGTTACGATGCTTGGTCAGAAGGGCAGCCGGACAACGCGCCCCCTGGAGAATACTGTGGTGGAATGTTCAGGAACGGTCGTATTGATGACGTGTGGTGCCACGAGAGGGGTCCCTTCGTCTGCGAGAAGTCACCAGAAAGTTTACTGTGCGAGGACGATCTTAAAAACTATTAAATAACCAGCGTACTCAGCCCGCTTAGAAGGACTTAATTTAATGATATAATAATTACAATGATTTAATAATGACAAGTTAAAAAAAGCTTTTAAACAAAATTTCATGTCCCTACTGTTAACCTTTGAGCAGTTCTCTCGTCTGGAGCCAATCCTGGCAACATCAAGTCATGATAATAATAAACATGCACTATCATCGGACCAGCATGTAAAATTTCAGCTCAATCGGACACCGGGAAGTGGGTTAAATTTAACTTGCAAGATTCCACCTTCACATACATACATTGCAAGTCGAATAAAAGCATTTAAATAAAATACTGCCATTTTTTTTAAATATACCAAACCTTACAGAATTATCCGTTAGAAAACTGCATGTCTGCGAAAAAATTGACAACAATGTACCTGCCAGTCTACATTAAATCATCATGATGGGTTGAAACTTCAATCCTTTTTTCATAGGAGAGAGACCTTTGCGCAGCTGCTGGATAGTGACAGTTTACACAAAAACCTCTGAAATACTGTCTCAATAACCGAGAGTGCATAGTCGCAGTAAAATTTAAAAAAAACCGCTATTCAGTTATTAGGAAGTAAGGGCGCAGCTGCACACGACGTTTACTAAAATACTAGCAGAGGAAACGCTTACTTAATATAGAGCGCAGAGTAGCTACGAATCAGGAGCTGCAATTTTTTTTCACAATCCCATTTAAATCTGATATCCAAATTCAAAATATTCATGATCCTCCTCCCCTTATTCCACTCTAAGTGGAGTCGGTACAACATGTTATAAACATGTTGTCACATGATTTGGCTACGTATTTTACGACCGGCCGCCTGCCTGATATCAATTTACCTTAGTCGTCACCTTGGTAAGATAGAGGTTGGTCAAGTCTACTCAACCGGATACCATACGGTGGATCAACTTATTTTAGTCGCCCTTTAAGATACCTCAGTAAAAATGGGAATGGTCTATTCTACTCAGCCGGATGCCACACAGTTACCACACACCTTAATCTTTTTACCACACACCTTTTTCTTGCACCGGTTAATGAAAATTACATATATAAAATTATCAAAAATTTAAAAAATACAAACGCGACAGGTTACGATAATATTTCAACTAAAGTTATTAAATACACTGCAGCTGTTATCGCATCGCCTTTATACCATATATTAAATCTTTCATTTCAAGACGGAACGTTTCCTGATCAATTAAAATATTCAGTAATGAAGCCGTTACATAAAAAAGAGGCTGTCAATGAAATGTCCAATTACAGACCAATTACCCTTATACCAATTTTTGCAAAAAATTTTGAAAAAGTAATGTTTGAAAAACTTTACAACTATTTGAATAAAAATAAAATGCTTAATAGTAACCAATATGGATTTCAAAAAAATCGTTCTACTTCTTTAGCTTGTCTTGATCTTATGCGAGTAGTTACAGAAGCTTTAAATACTAAATGCTCAGTTGCTGCAGTCTTTTTAGATATGACTAAAGCATTCGACTGCGTCAGTCTTGAAATTCTTTTGGAAAAATTATTGAAGTACGGAATACGTGGCAAAGGATACGACTGGTTTAAAAGTTATCTTTACAACCGACGTCAATGTGTAGAGGTGACTACTATAGAAAACAAACAGAAATGTGTATATAGGTCTTATTATCAATTAGCAAAGCGTGGTGTACCTCAAGGCAGTATTTTGGGGCCGCTATTGTTTTTAATATACATTAATGACTTGCCAAATATCACAAGACATAATGTCATACTCTTTGCCGACGATACCACGTTGATAGTTAAAGCTGATAATACCGAACAACTAGAACAAGAAGTAAATAATGGCTTAATAAATATCATAAATTGGCTTAATTCAAACCATTTATGTATAAATCTAAATAAAACTAAATTAGTTAAATTTCAGACTTATAAAACTATATCTAGAAAATTGAATATAAATTTTAATAATACTCCAATAATGGAAATACCATCTGCGAAATTATAATTTAATATATAATTATAGAATATATATAGAAATAAATTATACAATCAATTGTAATGCCTAAAAATTTTGTAATTGGAAAGAACACATTTGCGTCACTTGTAAAAAACTTGACAGATTTGTATATGTACTATATAGATTGCGAAATACAGTATCAGAAGATGCGGCAACAATGGCATACCACGGTTATGTGGCTTCGGTACTTCGCTATGGTCTGATTCTCTGGGGTAACTCTGTCGATTTTGAAAAAGCATTTAAAGCTCAAAAAAAGTGTATCAGATCCCTATGTGGTTCAGATTTAATTGCTCCATGCCGACCTTTATTTAAAAAGAAAAAGATTTTACCTTTACCGTGCTTATACATTTTTGAAATTTGTGTTTTTGTAAAAAAGAATATTGATATATTCCAAATGAAACCAGAAAATCGTAACAGGCGGCAAAAAATTAAATTAAACCTACCGTTTCAAAGACTCACTTTATTTCAAAAAAATTCTTATTGTATGGCTGTAATAATATATAACAAACTGTCTGACAACGTAAAAAATATGACAGTTCTTAATTTTAAGAAAACCCTATTTAATTACTTATTGGATAAACTTTATTATAACATCGATGAATTTCTGACAGATTGTAATTTATGACATGACATTTTTTTTATATAACTAATCTGACTATTTTTTAAATTTAAATTAATTTAATTTGACTTTCTTTTTTTATATAATTTAATTTGTTGTAATGTATTGTAATATTAATTTATTATATAATATTAATTATTACCAAATGCAGAATATGTAAATTATTACCAAATGCAGAATATGTAAGACACGCTATATATTAATCGCCTTTTACAACAATTCGGTAAGAAATGAGGATTGTCTATTCTGCTCAGCCGGATACTACACGGCATTTTCAAATTCCAAATTACTGTATATTCTTTGTAAAATAGTCAAAAGTGGATGATCTTCTCAAAATATATTTCTAAAGACGTTTCCAAAATGGTTGAAAAAGCTAATTTTAATAAATATTTTGATTTTGATTTATTTTAGGTATCTGGTTATCTGCCCTATTCATATTTTTTATCAGTTTATTATATATATATATATATATATATATATATATATATATATATATATATATATATATATATATATATATATATATATATATATACCGGAGTATAAAGATTAATATATATATATATATATATATATATATATATATATATATATATATATTAATCTTTATACTCCGGGATAACATATAGGCTATAGAAATCCTATTAATTCTACAGGAATATATGACATATGCAAAGCGTCATCTATTATCAACCTATCTCGCGACAACAGTCCACTCAAACGAAGCTGTAGGTAAAAGGTAGTAGAATTATAATTTATTACAAAATATCTTCTTATTTTTATTCTGAAATACTCAAAAAACTAAAAATTTATAATTTAGCAATGTAATCTACTAAAAAAATAAACTGAAATCTATCTGTGGAAAGATTGCTCTGTGGTAATAAAATTTTGCCAGCACTTAGCATGTTTTTCAAACGCCACTCCCGCAGTCTCCTCGCTGGATCTAATAAACTCTGGCTTCAAACACCTCGACAGGTTTCTTGACTGTTTAAAACAATTGTAGGCTAATCGTTTTACTTAAACTTCACCTGCGGGGTACAAGGGCGCGGAGGTAGGACAAGAACGGGGTCAGGGCGAGCTCCCTTGCACCTCGCAGGTGAGGTCTGAGTTAAACAGTTAGCCTATAGTCGTCAACTTCATGAGCGAATATATCACAACTACACTTTAGCATCACTTAAAATCGTGATTTCCATGAGATGGAGAGAATATATGATCAAACGAACTTACCTGAAGTGAAGTTCGATCATTATTATATGAATCGCTTCATTCGAAGATATAATAACAAGGTAGTCCCTCTAACCTACAAGGCAGCGTTCGCAATTTTTTAGAGATGGTAACATTTAATATGTTAAGCCCCACTATAGCTTACCCCCACTCACCTAGCCCCCACTCCCCGCTTCTGTCGTCCGTTGTTTGTGTTTGGCACTCATTAATTTTAGAGATTTAGCATAACTTTTAATTTATTTTCGGGTTGTTGGTGGGCGGGAGATTATATCTTCGAATGAAGCGATTCATATAATAATGATCGAACTTCACTTCAGGTAAGTTCGTTTGATCATATATTATATTGCATCGCTTCATTCTTCAGATATAATAACAAGGTAGTTGTTTAGAGAGGAAAAGTTTTGTAATAAAACATTACATTTGCACTGAATTCTTTATTTATTTTATAGCAATTGTAATCATTACTTATAATCGTAATTTATTTTAATAATTAAAGCTTATAATAATAATATGTTGTAATTATATCATAAATACAATTAGGTTTCATGACAAACTGATCGCGCGAAATCATTATCATTATTATTAATAGGTCTTAGGTAAAACTTTGCAAACATATGGGAATTGGCTGACCAGCAAGCGGCTTTCCTAATTGTGTCGATGGCTACTCCCGCAGCGTTAGCTGCTGAGGTTGACGCGTGCCGAGTGCTGTGAGCTCCAAACATTGATATGTTAATGCCGCTTTTGGAAAGAACCTGCTTTATCCAGCGACTAATGGTCTGAGATGAAGCAGCTTTATATGGTTTTTTGAATGTTATAATTAAATTATCACACTTGATATTATTTCGGTACTCTCTAGTTACAGATATGTAATCATTAAGAGTAGTAGCAGGGCATATAGAAACATTATTTGTAAAGAATGGAAGCCAAAGTATTGGTTGTTCTTTATTCGGTGCAGATGTTTTAATACAATCGGTTATTAAAATTTTTATGCCATCAGGTTGTATAATAATGTTGCTTAATTTTATTAATGACAATGTTTGTACTCGTTGTGCTGTGCATAACGCGAGCAAGGTAACTAGCTTTTGACTTAAAGCATCGCGTGGTAAATCATTATTTGGAAACCACTTCGCTAAGAAATTTAACACTACCTGGGGATCCCAGGTGGTTGAATATTTTGGTTTAGTGGGTTTCTGTTTATATATGCCTTTTAATAAGCGTTTTACGTATTCATTAGAGCCTATGTTATTTCCTAATAATAATGATAATGCTGATCGATGACTGTTTAATGTGCCATACGAAGATCCATTTTGAAATTGTAGAGTGAGAAATTTTAATACTTCAGTAACCGGCGCCTCTAATGGGCAAATATTACCTGCTTTGCAGAATTGCCACCTAAGTTTGTAACAGACGTTGTACTGTTTTTGAGTGCTGTTGCTTATCGAAGTCAGTATCAAATCCACAGACTCGGTGGGTATGTTCTGCCGTAGATACCTCATCCTGAGAGCCTCGCTGCAGCCAGGATAAGTTTCCGATGTAAAGGGTGGGTCTCTCTATAACAGGAAAACAAAAGTTGATTATCTGATTTTAAAATAATAGGCTCTGTAATTGTCATGTTTTGTAACAAAGGGAACCATGCCTGGGAAGGCCAGTAAGGAAAAACTAATATCCCTGTCGCCTTATCCTTCAAAATTTTTTGAAGGCATTTTAATATTAACGAAAATGGAGGAAAAGCGTAGAAATATTCTTTTTGCCAATTTAATGTAAATGCATCCACAGCCAGAGCATCAGGATCTTGTTTCCAGGAAACGTACTTTTTGCATTTGGCATTGGCACGGGTTGCGAATAAATCAATTTTAGGTTTTCCAAAGTTATTAATAATTTGTTGGAAAGCTTCATCAGATAATTCCCATTCGGTGTCTGGGTTTATCTTTCTAGACTCCTGATCGGCTTCTTTATTATCTTTGGTATTAATATAAGATGCGTGGAGCCATATATTTCGTTTCTCGCACCACTGCCATATAATCCTGGCCAAATTATTTAAGTGTGGATGTTGAATACTTCCCATGCGATTGATATAACTGATGGCTGTGGTGTTATCAATACGTAAAAGTATCGTGCACTCAACACAAGATTTTGCAAAGCACTTTAATGCAAGAAACACAGCAAGTAATTCTAGATAATTTATATGATAATTTTTTTCTTTACTCATCCAACCCCCGTTCACTCGGTTTTTATTACAAAATGCACCCCAACCCGTTTTTGAAGCATCGGTGAAAATTTCTAATTTATAACTTGGGATTCCTAAATTATTGTTACAAGTAAAGTTAATATTATCGATCCACCATTTTAAATCATTTTGAATTATGGTGGGTAATTTAACTTTTACTTCAAAAGACTTATACTGATTAAGAAGGAGATATTTTTGCCTTTCTAACAATTTTGTATAAACCCAGCCATATTTTGCTGCTGGACACGCGGCTGTTAACACTCCTATTAGTTTAGCGAAGTCTTTTATGGAGCATGTGGGAAGATTATAATATTTTTTAACGAGTTTATGAATTTTCTCGCGTTTTTCTGTGGGTAATGACAAAGACATATCAGGCAGGTTTAGGCATTATAACGTTGTAATGAACTATTTGACGACTTTACGCTGCCTCGCAAGAAAAAGGAATGAGTGCCAAACACAAACGACGGACGACAGAAGCGGGGAGTGGGGGCTAGGTGAGTGGGGGTAAGCTATAGTGGGGCTTAACATATTAAATGTTACAATCTCTAAAAAATTGCGAACGCTGCCTTGTAGGTTAGAGGGACTACCTTGTTATTATATCTGAAGAATGAAGCGATGCAATATAATTATTCCGGTATTTTATAATTGGGCGAGAGTAGGTTCAGGAGTTTATCTGATGATATTTTGGTCCAAGTATCTGGAGCAAGAAGAGTATTTTAACTATTGTGAGTCTCACTTGCATACATACAATGATAACGTATGAGACAAAGATTTAGGAATTGTTCTAGCACAAGGAATACTGTCTGCGTTAAGTCTCATGATAAAACTCCGCCGTCCATCATTAAACTATCGAAATTCATGATTAGTAGTTATATTATAATTGAAACAAAAAGTAAGTTATTTTTTTTATTAAAAGCTAAAACTTTCATATTCATCATTATCAGCACACTTTAGTCCACTACTGGACATATATCTCTCCAATTATTTGCCACTTAGCCCACTTAGCCTGGGCTTTCTGCTTCCATCTTCTACCCGCTGTCTGTATATCGTCACTCCATCGAGTCTCAGGGTGTCCTACACTACGTTTCCCGATTTGCGGTCTCCACTCCAGAACACGTTTACCCCAACTGTCATCGGTTCTGCTATATGGCCGGCCCATTACCACTTCAGCTTACTTATGCCCTAAGCTATGTCGGTGACCCTAGTTCTCAGAAGGATTACGTCGTTGCGAATACGATCCCTCAGTTCTCTGACAGATCCTCGAGCATAGCTCTTTCCATAGCCCGCTGAGCGACTTTAAGCTTGTGGACCGCCTTAAATGTTAGTGTCATGTTTCGGCACCGTAAGTCATGACATGTAGGACACACTGGTTGAATAGTTTAGTCTTTAGACTTTGTGGGATGGATGATGAGAAGAACAACTTTCGTATTAAGGTACATCAAATTGAAAAGTTGGAACCAAACATTAATTATGTATCTACTTATCGTATCCGACAACGGCGACCCTATTTCTTTTTACGTGAGCTCTGATGTGGCTGGCAAAACCAAACATGTTTAAAAGTGCAGTCGAACTAACCAGTATTCTTGTAAAACAAATTGTACGTCAAAATAAAATATACAATACAATAGTGTCTTATATTTCTAAGACAATATGAAAAATGGCCGAAACGGCCGAATCCAGCAAACGGCGATAGTATGCATCTCTCATCGAGAGTTATATATTTTTTTGCACGTTTGCAGTTGAGACCCTAAGGCCATGGGACTCCATGACTTTGACTAAAGTGCGAATTATTTTTTATCCGTTTTAACACCTCGGTTAATTGTCTCTTCGCTGTCAGCATTCTTGGGACCATTCCACGTGGGCATGATTTGTATAGTCCTAGCGTGTTAATAATTTAAGATAGATATAACTTTTACATCTTTGTTGTAAATAAAAAAAGACAATATTAAAGTCATTCTTTTTAATTAATTAAAAAATATATATATATCTTTAAGGTTAACAATCAAAGAATCACTACATCAAACTCTCCGGATCCTTTTCACAGAGAAATATGGCTAAATGATCACACCAGAAATCGTCGAACTTGGCGTTTCGGAACATAGCCCCGCAATATTCGCCGGGAGCAGCGTAGTCTGGTTGATGTGACTCCCAGTCGGAATACCCAGCTTCTTCTAACGTTTGACCTGGCGAAACAGATTATTTATATAATACTTTTCAAATTATACTGCACTAGCAATCGTCAACCGCTCCGCCCGCGTGGAAAGATTAGAACCGTAATATAGTCCTTTGATAACCATAAAAGTGGGTTAACCTTAAAAGCTAGATATGCTGTCGCGGACTTTTATTTAGACCTTTTAGATGGGAACAATTTTGTAATACATGATTTTCGAATAACTTTCATCTTTACTTCAACGTTCTTTCAGCGCACCCAAGGAAAGCTTTAAATTTTGCCATTTTAGTAATATTTTTTATGCTGCTCCTCTCCTATTCATCTAAGCGTGATATATAGCTTATAGGCTTACTCGATAAATGGACTATCTTACACTCCAAGAATTTTCCAAATCGGTCCAGTAATTCCTGAGATTAGCGCGTTCAAACAAACTCACAAAATCTTCAGCTTCATATATAAGTTTAGGTAAGAGTTATAACAGTACCCTAATTTCATTCTGAGGTGTCTTAAAAGGCGACTAAAGTAAGTAGTCTCACCGTATGGTATCCGGCTGAGCAAAATAGACAATCCTCTTTCTTGCCGAAATCGTAAAATACAACTAAGGTGAGTTGAAGTCAGGCAGGCGACTGGTCATAAAATACGTAGCTAAATCACGTGACAACATATTTGTGCCGATAAGTTCAGAAGAATGATGACTGTATAAGAGTTACAACTTATTCATTTTTACTGTGTTATAGATTTTACTGTGTCTTACATTGAAGAGTCTCTAAGCGAAATTATGTGCGGCACGGGTGACTTCACAACCTTTAACATTTTGGCGATACGGAAGTTATAATGTGGCCGAACGGCTCTGGCTCCAGCTTGGCTGACAATTATGGCATTCAATCCTCGTGGGTTAGCTTTGACTTTGGCTTAGAAAGCTTAGAGGGTATATGTCTCATAGATAATTGCTATTAATCACACATTTTTATAAACACAAGAAAAATATCTTGAGGAAACCTGCATATCTCTAGAAAATTCTTGAAATGTATAAGCCTATAAGTTCGCCTTTGACCGGTGAGGTGGGACGAGACTTCAACCCTTCTCTCCCACAAGAAGACATTGCTTAGCAATGGGATATTAATAGACCTTCACTTTACTTTTTACTTCACTATCTTCTTATTTAAACTTACCTAGTTGTACAAGCAACGTTCAATATCACGAAATCGATCTTTAAGATAAGAATTTGATTTTGGATCATCAAATACTTACCATGAACGGTCCTAAAGACTCCATCTTTGTTCCAATCGAGGAAACCCATGTGTGTGACAAAACTCCTACTGCCCTTTGGGAAATGAACATCGAAGAGATCCTTCACGACAGAAGCTTCTTCCCGGCTATTGATTATGGCCAAATACGCCCCTTCCGCCGAACAGACCCTGAAAGCCTCGCGCCATTTGACGGGATGATTATGGAACTTGTAGCAACTGCCTGTCTTAGCCACGTACTGGTACGCTGGAAAAAAAATGTTCTTTTCTTTATTCTTCTTAAGTCTTAAGGTTGTTTATTTTATATCAATTTTGGATTAAATACAGCAGCGTAAATTTACAGATAAAAGAAACTGAAAGAAACTGAAAGAGAGCCAAATCTCATTAACAATTTAAGACCACGTGATTCCCTTCGAGATAAATTTAAAAAATTGGTAAATTTAAAGGTATTGTTACAGTGGCTTCACAGTTCATTTCGAGTTTATCAATAAAGAACATTTTGTGTTTGAATCTGAATAAAAAATATCTTCCTTTCGAAACAGAAAAACGTGTGTGATGATGTGAATGTATGTGATTGTGATGATTATTTTTAATTAACTTACCTTTATCAGGAGTACCACAGGGCATAAGAGTCATGTCGTCGGTCTTCTTTTTGTAACACGCGAACGGAAGTACTTCGGAACAATTAACATCAGCAATACTCCCGTTAGCTACAAACGCAATGCAGCTCTCATTGTTCTCAGCATTATCGGGCTCATCCGGCATCCACTCTAGTGGCATCTTATCCAGAGACACGCCTGTTTGCACAGAATAATTGACAAGCACTGGTATTATTGCGTACCGGAACCGGAAAACAAACGATGCCAGTCGCAGACATTTA
This sequence comes from Morpho achilles, assembly GCA_947086495.1. Taxonomy (NCBI): domain Eukaryota; kingdom Metazoa; phylum Arthropoda; class Insecta; order Lepidoptera; family Nymphalidae; genus Morpho; species Morpho achilles. The sequence continues at coordinate 670,403 of CAMTZB010000013.1, read as the reverse complement.
TATCGCCCCATCCGAAGAATAAAGTTACATAATTCATAGAATTAGGTGTTACTTTGCGGAGGTCCATAATACAAAACTAATGAGAATATTATTTTGCTCTAATCCGCGATAAGAGAAAATATATGTAATGCTAAATGTAGAGTGTACTATTCTTTCTCTTACCTAACACATGCAGAATTTCTGAGAACTCATGCACTACCTGACACCGATAACACAACAATACACAAGCACACCTTCACCACCACAATCTCAACAATTTTTTCGCTCCGTAACCGAAGCATCGTCAGGAGATAGACTCCACGACAAAATCGTAAAGCTTGCTTTCAAATACGCTTTACGATTTGTAAGTTCAAATTCACATTCAAAATATTCTTTATTCAAATAATCTTGTAAACAAGTGCTTTTGAATCGTCAACTCTACTGCTGGTTCGGAAAGCTGTTCCTACCGAGATGAGCCAGCAAGAAACTCGGCAGTTGCTCTTTTAAAAATATAATTCTTAATACTATTTACATTATGTCGTTACTGTCTTGTACAGGTTCAAAGAGAGCTATATCCACACATTCTTTTCTTCTAAATAATCTTCAAGAGTATAGTAGGCTTTCTGTATCAGCCTCTTTTTAACAGTGTTTTTAAACTGCTGTAATGGCAAAGCTGAAATTGATTGCGGAATTTTATTATAGAATCTTATACCAAAACCCACAAACGAATTACGTACTTTTGCAAAGCGCAAAGCAGGAACCGCAAGCTTATGTCGGTTCCTGCTTTTTGTATACAACACCTATCGTTTTATAATTCTTTATATTTTTATGTACATAAATTAAATTGCTTAAAATATACTGTGAAGCAAATGTAAGAATACCTGTTTCCTTAAACTTCTCTCGCAGGGAATCAAGCGGTCTAAAATTATAAATGCCATGTATAGCTCTTTTTTGTAAAACAAAAATTTTTTCTCTATCCGCGCATTTACCCCATAGCAATATTCCATAAGACATAATGCTATAATGCTATAATGCTAAATAAATAAGCAAAATAATATTCTCATTAGTTTTGTATTAATAAAGTTACATGTCCCATATACTAGCATAAGACATGTGACTTTTGTTCGGATGAGACGATATTTATTAAAATTTAATCATTCCTTGATCATCGCTTCAAAATCCGATTTAGAACCGAAATCAAGCGCTAGAAACTGCTTGCGTTTTATACAATATCTAAGCCGATTTCCGGATAACTTGAGTTCAGCTCAGTCCGTGCGCGTTTCAAGGGCGCGGTCAACACAACGCGCATCTACACGAGCTGAAAGCCAAGGTCAGTTTTACTGATTACAAGAGCATTTTAGAGAGTTCTTATACTTAATTAAAAAAGTACCCAAAACAATTCATAGTTCTGAGTGTCACTGAAGGCTTAATATTTTCTATTTACTTCCAGCACCTGGGTGACCGAGCTTTGCTCGGTAATTTTTGGAATGATGTAAAAAAAATCGAAAAGAAAAATTAAAAAATAATAGGGCAGGTAAGGCTCGATCCTAGGTATTTTCACCTCTCAGGACCGCCCGTTCCCCAAATGAACCAACAAGACTTTACGTTTGACAGCAAAAAATTGTGATTGTATTCAACGTAAATTTGAAAAAAATTTAGAGCTCTAAAACTGAGATAAAACGATATTTTTTTTTAAATAAAACTTATGTATACCATTTAAATATTAAAGATTCAGAGCGTATTGATAGAAAATTTATAAAATAAAAAAAAATAACAATACGCACGAATCTTATTCGCTTATAATATGATCAATTTAGTATTGCGTGTCAATATAAAATACTAAGCCGAAAAGTTGTTTTGTTTTTACTTCCATACACATTATCCTTCTCTTGTATTCTTATTTGAAAAAATTGTCTTTGTTTTTAAAGAATTTTTAATTGAAGAGAACTTATTACCTTCAAGAGAATGGAAATATCCTTTGGAAAAAACTGAATGCACCCCCGTGTGTATACCACAATCTGGTACTGTATTTTTCATTTCCAAGCTGATAGCAGATTTCATTACTTCGCTTGATGGTGATGCTAACACTGCTCCTGATCGGGGTAGAGTAGAATATTATGCGACTTCATGGAATAATTGTTACTGATAGTAATCTATTCCACGCCGTGTGGTATCCGGCTGAGTAGAATAGTACCACCTTCATTTCTTACGGAGGTGTCGAAAAAGGTAAGTCACCCCCGCCGTGTGGTATCTAGCTGAGTAGAATAGACCACCCTGGTTTCTTTCCGAGGTGTCGTAAAATACGACTAAGGTAAGTTGATGTCAGGTACGCCGCCGGTCGTAAAATACGTAGCCAAATCATGTGACAGCATGTTAATAACATTTGTGCCAACCCCACTTAGAGTGGGATAAGGGCAGTAAGAAGAGAAGTAATCTATTCCAATATGGTACATGCGAAAGTCCACAGGAGTCATAATGTCAATTACAATTTAGCAATAATCAATATTTAACTAATTTTGCGTACGGCAAAAGTTTAATACCTTAAATGGCACAATTTTTTATTCTATTGGAAAATATGTGGTTTAAAAAAAAACAATAAATTGTCTACTTTCACCAATAATTAGATAAAAATGTATTTCTAATTTGGACCACAGTTAATAAAATATGAAAAAAACGCTACCTTCCAAAAAGCATAGCTCGACAGCATCTTGCCATGTTGCTGGTATGATGTGGAGTTTTAGCCAGCCTTTGATAGACTCATGGTATTTATAATCCGAGCGAAATTGGTTCTTCAATGAAACAGCAGACAAACAACCTGATGAAATTATATTTTGTTATATAGCTAGTATTTAACGGTTGTATTTATGAGGTTAAACAAAACGCCATCTATAGGCGCTTTTATCTCAAATCAGTCTCATAGTAGACAAACTACTAAATTTACTTACAATTATATACGTACCAAAAAGAATAACTATCTAAATAAATCTGAATTCTATATAAACCATATACAACAAAGTCTCCAAAAGCTGTATGTGATCGATTTTCTCACAATCTACTGAGACACTAACATTCAAAGTTTAATGCATTATTTTTCGTTTAGGTATTTAATTTATATAAATAGGCGTTACTTAGCGGAGGTCCAAAATACAAAACTAATAAAAATATTACTTTGCTATAAACATAAATTTTCACTAGTTTCATCTAGGTATTCTTAGGTAGATATTTTTCTGTTTTTAATTCCATTTTGGTTTCATTTCAATTTATGACTCAGAATAAAATGATGGGATTCACACCGGAAAACTTTGTGACACACAAATTTGAACGCGGGCAGAGGCACATTTATTATACAAACTATAACTAAATGCAGTCTTAATTATAGGCCTACAAAAAGGTACGCTATTAATAACATTTATTTTTGCTATTAAAATGAGTGCAAGCTTGCTTAAAGGTACGGATGTTATCACTCAATATTTCATTACCTAAATCCACTGTTATTTTTATGCATATTACCATAATTATCAAGCACATTTTATAGAAAGAGTATATTCGCAAAAATATTCAAAAAATAATTTCATACTTACCCGTAGGTGAAAAGCATATTAATAAAACAATAAAAAGGTATAAGGAAGACATGTTCGCTACCAGAAAATTCCCTGAACACTGGTCTGTCATATATTTTTGCATTATCACTTTGTATTTCCTGAACGATAATAAAAATGATGGTATGACCATATTAAGTAAATAAAATCGTCCCACACAAAATAATAACTAGGTACATCACAACATATTATAAAACAGAGTCGCATTCTTTGTCCATATTTCCCTATGTACGCATAAAACTTTAAAACTACGCAACAGATTTTGATGCGGTTTTTTTTAATAGATAGAGTGATTCCAGAGGAAGGTTTGTACGTATAATAACATTCAATACGGAGTAAAGAAATACTGTAATTTTTGAGGTATCTGTAAATAATTACATTATTTTCCGCGTACATTGCAAACGTAGGCTAAACCCAACGAGATTTATCAAAATAATGTACTAAGTATTTGTACACCTTGAAAAAGGCCTACAGAAAAGTCCGCGATGGTATATGTCTATCTCTTATGGATTATCCACTATAGCATTTTTTGTCATTTACTTTTTACGAAATATAATGCCTTATTTTTGACGCAATTTTTATACAATACAGCATTAATCCTTATCCAATTAAATACCTTAAATAAGTTGTTATAAATATGGCCGTTTACAGCATGTAATTTAAGTGAACATTTTCGGAGATATTACAGATTTAAAATGCCTTGAGGGCGCCGCGCTTCACCCTATAACACTTCGAATCTAGCAGCTATATGTCGTTCTTTCAAGAGTTTGTTTAAAGACATTCTGTAATTAATTGTAAAAATAAAATACATAGGGAAAATGTAAAAGTAAATAAGTAAAAATGTACTATATGAATTTAGATATTCCATAGATAGCAGGAAATCTACTTGGTATAGGGAAAGGAAATTGTTTTTCTCCAAATTGAACTCTTGCGGGCCACGGGCAGTAATGAATAAATCAAAACTACTGGATCGATTTTAATAATTTTTTTTCACTGAGTGACATGGGCTATATATTTTATACCCGTGCGAAGCAGGGGCAGGCCGCTAGTTATAAATAAATATTCATCTGGAAAGCAGCAACTCGACAGGAGGGCATTGAAGATAAACACCAGGAGGTGAATAAGGCGGTCGGGAAGACGCTTGAGTGCCTTGTTCGATATATTAGGTCCTTACATATGGAATTGGCGTTTTCTATGGGAGGAACATAAAGTAATAAAATTAATTAATCAAAGTACCATTGCTATGTATGCACTTTTGCCATCTCATAGGTAGTTCATTGATCCCCTTACTAAAAAACCATTCCGGCGGGAATCAATAAAATCTTTGAAGGCGGTTTGGACTGCCCCATCAGAGTTGAATTTTTTTCCTTGCAAGTAGTTATCCAAATTGCGAAAAAAATGGTAATCTGTTGGAGTAAGGTCCGGAGAGTACGGTGGATGTCTAAGACATTCTAATTGAAGCTCCTCTGATTTGTTAGCCGTCTGTTGTGCAGTGTGTGGTCTAGCGTTGTCCTGAAGCAGCAGTGGCCTAGAGTGATTGACCAGCCTCGGTTGTTTAGCAGCTAGCTTTTCCATCATGGTTTGCAGTTGCTGACAATAGATATCTGCGGTAATCGTCTGGCCAGATTTAAGAAAGCTGTAGTGAACGACACCGGCACTAGTCCACCAAACACTTACAAGCAACTTTTTTTTAGTCAATTTTCGCTTAGGGCTGGTTCGCCAGGGTTCATCCATTGTGATGAGCGCTTCCGATTATCGTAGAGGATCCACTGTTCATCACAGGTAATGATATGATTTATAATTCCTTAATTATTGTGCCGGTTGAGTAACGTAACGCAGCAGTCGACGCGCGTTTGTCGGTTTGCTTCACTCAATTCATGAGGTACCCACCTTTCAAGCTATTTCACCTTCCCAATTTGCTTCAAGTGGATTAGAATAGTTTTATCACTAACACCGGAGCCTGCAGCTAACTCGGACGTGGTTTGCGATGGATCCGCTTCCACAATAGCCTTCAATTTTTCATTATCAACTTTGGTCTCCGGCCGTCCACGAGGCTTGTTCTGCAGGTCGAAATTTCCAGAACGAAAACGTTGGAACCAAAACGCACTGTGTTTTCTTTTGCGATACCGTCACCATACACATTATTAATTCTTCGAGCCGTTTCTGCAGCACTGGTGCCACGGTGGAACTCATACTCCTAAATAATGCGATATTTCATGTGTTCTATTTTGTAAACAGAGTGACACAAAGAAAAAAATAAAAGAAGAAAAAACAAATGAATTAGGGGGTTTGAAACACTAATGCATGAGTAAATAGCTGTATGAATTTGAATTTGGAATTCTTAACCATAAAGGTAATATTTGAGATCAAAGTGGCCAGTACGACAAAACGCCAATTTCATATGTAAGGACCTAATACTATCGGGGCCAGGGGATTTTCTGGGTTTGAGCATTCCGAGAATAGCTCTTATCTCTTCTCCAGAAGTGGGGGTAGTGGATCCCTTTCGGGAACCACCCCGGGTAGCCTAGCAATAATTGATTTCACCCCGGCGTGCTCAGGTGAGCTGGTGTTGGGGGAGCATTGGGCTTCAAAGCTGTCCGCCAAGCATTCGGTCTTATCAAAATCTTAAAACGCGGGTGGAATATTATCTCGCAACAATGGCGGCGTGGACGCATACTGTTCGCCTTTCAGAGCCTTTGACATCCGCCAGAAGGCTAGATGGCTGGGCGAGATCTCTGAGAGTTTAGCGTCCCAAGAATCCATGTTAAAGATGGCAATTTTCTCTTTTGCCTCTCTCTGTGATCTACGGAGTCTGCTCTTATTTTAGGGGGTAGGGTACGCGACACTAGCTCTGGCGGCTGCGCGTTTCCTGGTTAAAAGTGCTCTGATGTCATCAGGGAGTCTTCGGTCGTCAGGTATCTCCCTGGAGCCCACTTTAATAGTTTCACTCAGGTGAGCGGCGAGATGTCAAGTCGCCGCCTTGGCGACTTCCTCGGAATCTATTCTGTCAGGAATTTGATCCAAGTGGACAGAGTCGATCGACTGGAGCTGCTTGCTGAGCTTCCTCCAGTCGTTGATAGTTCTGGTGCTGGGAGCCGCGGAGGCGGGCCTACCTAGTTGGAACAGGACCGGTTGATGGTCAAAGTTCAAGTCGTGGATGACCTCAATATAACGTAGCTGGAGGGCTACGTTCTTGAGCACGACGATATCTAAGACATCCGGTGAGTTTGCACTGACGGATGGATAGTGCGTCGGCTCATCGGGGGCTACTACATCAAAGTTGAGATGGGCGAGTCCACTGAGACTGTGGGGTGCGCGCCCGTTGGGATTGGTACAGATCGAGTTCCAATGACCGTGCTTCCGTGAAGTTGAAGTGTCCGGTCAGGATGACTGAAAAACAAAGAATGTGACTTTGTTTTATACTATGTAGTGATTAATCATTATCCTACTCTTGGACAAAAGAATCCTTCCTCCTTTTTGAGGATTACAGTATATATAAACATAAAGAAAACCTCAATTAAGTTTCATCAGGTGTATTGATCCAAATCCACGAACTCTGAACATAGCAATATTAAAAATATCTAGTAGTAATATAAGTAAATAGTAGTATCTATGTGACTTCTGGTATCCATCGTATCCTACTAATATTATAAATGCGAATGTTTGTAAGTATGGATGTATGTTTGTTACTTTTTCGGCAAATCAGCTGAACCATTATCGATTAAATTTACACAGTTACTCCTTATATGGGTCTGGGATGACATATAGGCTATAGAAATCCTATTAATTCTACAGGTATAGTATGAAATTGAAAAGCGCTAATAGATGGGGGTTTTCACACGATGACAGTACATGCAAACGAAGTTGCGGGCAACAGCTAGTAGAAATGTAATTATTTACAATATATATTCTTATTTCTATTTTCTTATTTTTTATTTTTACCTGGCCCGTTGGCGCAGCAGGTAGTGATCTTGCCTTCAGCCCCGCGGGTCGTGAGTTAGATTCCCGCCGAGGGCCAACATTTTCACATAAATGAATTTGTTGGCCTTTGAGCCTGGGTGTATATTTGTATTTAAAAAATATATACCTAAGTAGATATTCACCAGTTGTCTGTCACTCATAACACAAGTATTAAGTTACTTACTTTGGGGTCGGACGCCCGTGTGTGTAAGTGTACCATATATTTATTTTATTTCTTTTTTTATTTATTTTTATTCTGAAATACTCAAAAAACTAAAGATTTATAATTAAGCAATGTAATTTACTAAAAAATAAACTGAAATCTATCTGTGGAAAGATTGCTCTGTGGTAATAAAATTTTTCCAGCACTTAGCATGTTTTTCAAACGCCACTCCCGCAGTCTCCTCGCTGGATCTAATAAACTCTGGCTTCAAACACCTCGACAGGTTTCTTGACTGTTTAAAACAATTATAGCCTAACCGTTTAACTTAGACTTCACCTGCGGGGTACAAGGGCGCGGAGGTAGGACAAGAACGAGGTCAGGGCGAGCGCCCTTAGCGTGATACACGATATACCTTGCACCTCGCAGGCGAGGTCTGAGTTAAACAGTTCGCCTATAGTCGTCAACTTCATGAACGAATATATCACAACTACACTGTAGCATCGCTTCAATATCGTAATTTCCACGAGATGGAGAGAATTATTCCGGTATTTTATAATTGGGCGAGAGTAGGTTCAGGAGTTTATCGGATGATATTTTGGTCCAAGTATCTGGAGCAAGAAGAGTATTTTAACTATTGTGACTCTCACTTGCATACATACAATGATAACGTATGAGACAAAGATTTAGAAATTGTTCTAGCACAAGGAAATCTCTTTGTGTTTAGTCACCTTGCCGTCCATCATTAAACTATTTGAAATTCACGATTATTAGTAACATTATAATTCAAACAATTAAAAAGTAAGTTACTTTGTTTAATTAAAAGCTACACCTTTCATATTCAATATTATCAGCCCACTTTTCTATATATTATATATATCGGGGCTGGTGCCCCAGTATTGTTTTTAGAAATAGTGACATCGGCGTTGCCGACGTCACTTTCATCACTATTACGGGATAATTCCATTTTACTAGTAATTAAGACAAACTTTCACTTTACCCAAACTTTATTCTTAATTAATTAACAGATTATAATTAAACAATTAGATGTTCACTGTTTGAGCACAGACAGACGATTGACCATCTTGCTCCGGCAGTCGACTTTTTATATTAACAGCGTAGTGGGGGAATCGTCGTGATTCACTTGTTTACGCCAATCGAAACACGTGCAGTGATGACGTAACTGGTCGCTATAGTTTTGCGCCGATACGACCATTCTGACCGGCAGTGCGTGCTCTGCACTGGCCGTGTTGTTGATGTCTTACAAATGAGTAGATATTCCCTGTAACTAGTAAATGTTTATCTTTTACTTTGGTATCTGTGTACCTAGTTAATTTTTATTGAGACCTACACTGTGGTAGGATATTAGTATGGCGTACACTGTGGTACTATGTGGTTACGTACACTGTGGTACTATGTTGTTACGTACACTGTGGTACTATTTTGTTACGTACACTGTGGTACTGTGTTGTTACGTACACTGTGGTACTATGTTGTTACGTACACTGTGGTACTATGTTGTTACGTACACTGTGGTACTATGTTGTTATGTACACTGTGGTACTATGTTGTTAAGTACACTGTGGTACTATGTTGTTTGTGTGTTTATTAATTCAGATAAATAATAAAACATACCCTGAGTGCTTAAAGCGTTGATTCCTGGTTATCTTATTCGTTCGCATTGTCTTGTGAAGTGGATGGCGTAGGTTCATCAGCTGTTACTGAAACGTCACCCACTCCCGCCGATACGGTTAACTGATCTGCAGGTTGAGGTGCTCGGCGAAGTTGATCATGTGCAACTTTTTTTTGGCGTCCTGTTCCAACCACCTTTTTGACCAGATAGCGATCATTTTCTAAAATTCGTGTTACCTCATATGGTTCGCTGAACTTTAAATCCAACGAAGTTTGGTTGCGAGGATTGTTTTTAATGAGGACGTAGTCGCCACGCTGAAACTGATTGATCCTCGCTTTCCTTGAGTCGAAGCGTATCTTGTCCTGTTCTGCGTTTTGAATCATCTTTTGTTGAACATGATTAGTGAGGGCTACTATATTAATTGCTTCTTCATCAATGTTCACGAGTGTGAGCAATTCAGGGGGTACACAATGTTTGCGTTGAGTAATTAAAGTGAGTGGAGCAACCCCCGTAACGCGATGAGGGGTACAGTTTAATGCCAACTGGAGTTCTTCAAGCATTGTGTGCCATTCTTCTGTTTCGTAGTTTTTGATCATAGTTAGGGCGTTTTTTACCGTAGCAACCACGCGTTCTACTTGCCCGTTTGCTCGGCTTACCCCTGGTGCTATAGCATGGATCTCTATACTCTTGGTCATTGGGTGTTCTGGTTAGTTGTTACCTCCTTATTAATGGTTTCAGTTTTTGTGTTGTTCCTTTGTTCGGGCTTTAAGTCGGTAGGCTTATAGTAACATTCACTGGTATTGTGATTAGATCTTTTACAGATTCGACAGGGTAGATTCAAAAAACGTGGCCTCTTAATTGGGTTTTGATTGCTAGAATTTGGGTGAGGACGCTTCATTGATCTTATTGATGATGCAACCGATATTAGTTCAGGTACTGTTTTAGCCCTTGCGTTTAATAGCTCCATGCGGAGTTTTTCATCACCTATGCATCCAATTACTGCCTCAACAGCATCTTCATTTGGTAATTTGTCTTTTGTGATTCTCTTCCATAAGACCCATGCTCGTGACAAATACTCAGAAATGTCTTTAGAAGAGTCGTAGATGTGTTCTCTGAAGCGAATGATGTCTCTGGAATAACGGTTTTCTGGTTCAAAAGTTGTTATAAGGTTGTTGCGAAGCTCAGACCATGAGGCTGTTGTAACCATCCAGTCATCAACCCATAACTTCGCTCTCCCCTTAAGCAGACCGCCAACCTTCATACGTATGTCAAAATCACTGAATTTATAGGCTTCAATGGCATTATCAATATGTTGACACCATTCACGTATCCCCACGTTTGTATCAGGATCAAACGAGGGTAAGTAAATATCATTGATGCGTATTTTTGCTTCTTGAGGTTTACTCAATCGTTCCGACATCTGTTGCATCACTTGCATCATTTGCATAATTAATTGCGGCGGCATACTTGGAATATTAACCGGTGCATTGAACCAGTTAAATTGTGGTTGTTCTGGTTGCATCGGGTCACCATTATTGTTTGAGGTATGTACTCCAGGCTGCAATTCCCTTGTATTATCAGGTTGACCGGAAGTGGCAGATGATCCCACTTCTGATATCGGGGCTGGTGCCCCAGTATTGTTTTTAGAAATAGTGACATCGGCGTTGCCGACGTCACTTTCATCACTATTACGGGATAATTCCATTTTACTAGTAATTAAGACAAACTTTCACTTTACCCAAACTTTATTCTTAATTAATTAACAGATTATAATTAAACAATTAGATGTTCACTGTTTGAGCACAGACAGACGATTGACCATCTTGCTCCGGCAGTCGACTTTTTATATTAACAGCGTAGTGGGGGAATCGTCGTGATTCACTTGTTTACGCCAATCGAAACACGTGCAGTGATGACGTAACTGGTCGCTATAGTTTTGCGCCGATATATATATATCGTCACTCCATCGAGTCTCAGGGTGTCCTACACAACGTTTCCCGTTTCGCGGTCTCCACTCCTGAACACGTTTACCCCAACGGTCATCCGTTCTGCGACAGATATGGCCGGCTTATTGCCACTTTAGCTTACTTATGCGCTGAGCTATGTCGGTGACTATAGTTCTCTGACGGATTACATCGTTGCGAATACAATCCCTCAGAGAAACCCTGAGTACAGCACTTTCCATGGCCCGCTGAGCGACTTTAAGCTTGTGAACCGCATTAACTGTTAGTGTCCATGTTTCGGTACCGTAAATCATGACAGGCAGGACACACTAGTTGAATAGTATAGTGTTTAGACTCCTTGGGATGGGCGACGAGAAGAACAACTTTCGTATTAAGGTACATAAAATTGGAAAGAAGATGGAACCAAACATTAATATACATATATAGCTACTTATCGCATCCGACAACGGCGACCCTAGTTCTTTCTTACGAAAGCTCTGATGTGGCTGGCTAAGCCAAACATGTTTAAAAGTGCAGTCAAAGATGCGTCACTAGAGTTGAGCAGTATTGTTGTAGACATAATTATAAACTAAGCTAAAGATTAAACAATACGTAAAATATATTATCCGTCAAAAAAAATTATACATGGTAAATTATCCATAAAAATACGACAGGTAAGTTGACGTCAGGCAGGCGGCCGGTCGTAAAACGCAGCCCAATCATGTGACATCATGTTTATAACATGTTGTACCGACCCCACTGAGTAGAGTGGGATACGGGCAGGAAGATGTTGATATGCCTGAGTGGCTTTTTACACTGATTAAAACATCATTAGTTTATTGTCTTATATTTCTAAGACTATACTAAAGTCATGTATTCTTTTTAATTCATTAAAATATATATATATATATATATATATATATATATATATATATATATATATATGCTGTTAAGTTAGATCAACGAATCACTACATCAAACTCTCCGGATCCTTTTCACAGAGAAATATGGTTAAGTCGTTACAAAACAAATCGATGAGCTTAGCGTTTCGGAACATAGCCCCGCAATATTCGCCGGGAGCAGCGTAGTTTGGTTCATTTGTATCCCAGTCGGAATACCCAGCTTCTTCTAGCGTTTGACCTGGCGAAACAGATTATTTATATAATACTTTTCAAATTATACTGCACTAGCAATCGTCAACCGCTCCGCCCGCGTGGATAGATTAGAACCGTAATATAATCTTTTGATAACCATAAAAGTGGTTAAAGTGGGTTAACCTTAAAAGCTAGACATATGCTGTCCCGGACTTTTATTAAGACCTTTTAGATGGGAACAATTTTGTAATACATGATTTTCGAATAACTTTCATCTTTACTTCAACGTTCTTTCAGCGCACCCAAGGAAAGCTTTAAACTTTGCCATTTAAGTAATATTTTTTATGCTGCTTCTCTCCTTTTTTTTTTTGAGAATTTTTCAAATCGGTCCAGTAATTCCTGAGATTAGCGCGTTCAAACAAACAAACCCTTCAGCTTTATATATTAGTTTAGATAAGAGTTACAACAGTACCCTGATTTCATCCTGAGGTGTCTTAAAGGCGACTAAGGTAAGTAGTCTCATCGTATGGTATTCGGCTGAGCAGAATAGACAATCCTCTTTCTTGCCGAAATCGTAAAATACAACTAAGGTGAGTTGAAGTCAGGCAGGCGACTGATCATAAAATACGTAGCTAAATCATGTGACAACGTATTTGTGCCGATAAGTTCATAAGAATGATGACTGTATAAGAGTTACAACTTATTCATTTTTACTGTGTTATAGATTTTACTGTGTCTTACATTGAAGAGTCTCTAAGCAAAATTATGTGCGGCACGGGTGACTTCACAACCTTTAACATTTTGGCGATACGGAAGTTATAATGTGGCCGAACGGCTTTGGCTCCAGCTCGGCTGATAATTATGGCATTCAATCGTCGTGGCTTAGCTTCGGCTTTGGCTTAGATAGCTTAGAGGGAATATGCCTAATAGATAATTACTATTCATCCCACATTTTTATAAACACAAGAACAATATCTTGAGGAAGCCTGCATATCTCTAGAAAATTCTGGAAATGTATAGCCTATAAATTAGCCTTTGACCAGCGAGGTGGGTCGAGAATTCAACCCTTCTCTCCCACAAGAAGATATTGCTTAGCAATGGGATATTAATAGACCTCGACTTTACTTTTTACTTCACTATCTTCTTATTTAAACTTACCTAGTTGTACAAGCAACGTTCAATATCACGAAATCGATCTTTAAGATAAGAATTTGAATTTTGATCATCAAATACTTACCATGAACGGTCCTAAAGACTCCATCTTTGTTCCAATCGAGGAAACCCATGTGTGTGAAATAACTCCTACTGCCCTTTGGGAAATGAACATCGAAGAGATCCTTCACGACAGAAGCTTCTTCCCGGCTATTGATTATGGCCAAATACGCCCCTTCCGCCGAACAGACCCTGAAAGCCTCGCGCCATTTGACGGGATGATTATGGAACTTGTAGCAACTGCCTGTCTTAGCCACGTACTGGTACGCTGGAAAAAAAATTTTCTTTTCTTTATTCTTCTTAAGTCTTAAGGTTGTTTATTTTATATCAATTTTGGATTAAATACAGCAGCGTAAATGTACAGATAAAAGAAAATAAAAGAAACTGAAAGAGAGCCAAATCTCATTAACAATTTAAGACCACGTGATTCCCTTCGAGATAAATTTAAAAAAAAAGGTATTGTTACAGTGGCTTCACAGTTCATTTCGAGTTTATCAATAAAGAACATTTTGTGTTTGAATCTGAATAAAAAATATCTTCCTTTCGAAACAGAAAAACGTGTGTGATGATGTGAGTATGTGATTGTGATGATTATTTTTAATTAACTTACCTTTATCAGGAGTACCACAGGGCATAAGAGTCATGTCGTCGGTCTTCTTTTTGTAACACGCGAACGGAAGTACTTCGGAACAATTAACATCAGCAATACTCCCGTTAGCTACAAACGCAATGCAGCTCTCATTGTTCTCAGCATTATCGGGCTCATCCGGCATCCACTCTAGTGGCATCTTATCCAGAGACACGCCTGTTTGCACAGAATAATTGACAAGCACTGGTATTATTGCGTACCGAAACCGGAAAACAAACGATGCCAGTCGCAGACATTTATATTGCCCCATCCGAAGAATAAACTTACATAATTCATAGAATTAGGTGTTACTTTGCGGAGGTCCATAATACAAAACTAATGAGAATATTATTTTGCTCTAATCCGCGATAAGAGAAAATATATGTAATGCTAAATGTAGAGTGTACTATTTTTTCTCTTACCTAACACATGCAGAATTTCTGAGAACTCATGCACTACCTGACCCCGATAACACAACAATACACAAGCACACCTTCACCACCACAATCTCAACAATTTTTTCGCTCCGTAACCGAAGCATCATCAGGAGATAGACTCCACGACAAAATCGTAAAGCTCGCTTTCAAATACGCTTTACGATTTGTAAGTTCAAATTCAAATTCAAAATAAACTTGTAATCAAGTGCTTTTGAATCGTCAACTCTACTGCTGGTTCGGAAAGCTGTTCCTGCCGAGAAGAGCCAGCAAGAAACTCGGCGGTTGCTCTTTTAAAAATATAATTCTTAATACTATTTACATTATGTCGTTACTGTCTTGTACAGGTTCAAAGAGAGCTATATCCACACATTCTTATCTTCTAAATAATCTTCAAGAGTGTAGTAGGCTTTCTGTATCAGCCTCTTTTTAACAGTGTTTTTAAACTGCTGTAATGGCAAAGCTGAAATTGATTGCGGAATTTTATTATAGAATCTTATACCAAAACCCACAAACGAATTACGTACTTTTGCAAAGCGCAAAGCAGGAACCGCAAGCTTATGTCGGTTCCTGCTTTTTGTATACAACACCTATCGTTTTATAATTCTTTATATTTTTATGTACATAAATTAAATTGCTTAAAATATACTGTGAAGCAAATGTAAGAATACCTGTTTCCTTAAACTTCTCTCGCAGGGAATCACGCGGTCTAAAATTATAAATGCCATGTATAGCTCTTTTTTGTAAAACAAAAATGTTTTCACTATCCGCGCATTTACCCCATAGCAATATTCCATAAGACATAATGCTATAATGCTATAATGCTAAATAAATAAGCAAAATAATATTCTCATTAGTTTTGTATTAATAAAGTTACATGTCCCATATACTAGCATAAGACATGTGACTTTTGTTCGGATGGGACGATATTCATTAAAATTTAATCATTCCTTGATCATCGCCTCAAAATCCGATTTAGAACCGAAATCAAGCGCTAGAAACTGCTTGCGTTTTATACAATATCTAAGCGGATTTCCGGATAACTTGAGTTCAGCTCAGTCCGTGCGCGTTTCAAGGGCGCGGTCAACACAACGCGCATCTACACGAGCTGAAAGCCAAGGTCAGTTTTACTGATTACAAGAGCATTTTAGAGAGTTCTTATACTTAATTATCTTTTAAAAAAGTACCCAAAACAATTCATATTTCTGAGTGTCACTTAAGGCTTAATATTTTCTATTTACTTCCAGCACCTGGGTGACCGAGCTTTGCTCGGTAATTTTTGGAATGATGTAAAAAAAAAATCGAAAAGAAAAATTAAAAAATAATAGGGCAGGTGAGGCTCGATCCTAGGTATTTTCACCTCTCAGGACCGCCCGTTCCCCAAATGAACCAACAAGACTTTACGTTTGACAGCAAAAAATTGTGATTGTATTCAACGTAAATTTGAAAAAAATTTAGAGCTCTAAAACTGAGATAAAACGACATTTTTTTAAAATAAAACTTATCTATACCATTTAAATATTATAGATTTAGAGCGCATTGATAGAAAATTTATAAAATAAAAAAAAATAACAATACGCACGAATCTTATTCGCTTATAATATGATCAATTTAGTATTGCGTGTCAATATAAAATACTAAGCCGAAAAGTTGTTTTGTTTTTACTTCCATACACATTATCCTTCTCTTGTATTCTTATTTGAAAAAATTGTCTTTGTTTTTAAAGAATTTTTAATTGAAGAGAACTTATTACCTTCAAGAGAATGGAAATATCCTTTGGAAAAAACTGAATGCACCCCCGTGTGTATACCACAATCTGGTACTGTATTTTTCACTTCCAAGCTGATAGCAGATTTCATTACTTCGCTTGATGGTGATGCTAACACTGCTCCTGATCGGGGTAGAGTAGAATATTATGCGACTTCATGGAATAATTGTTACTGATAGTAATCTATTCCACGCCGTGTGGTATCCGGCTGAGTAGAATAGTACCACCTTCATTTCTTACCGAGGTGTCGACAAAGGCGACTAAGGTAAGTCGAACAGCCGTGTGGTATCCAGCTGAGTAGAATAGACCACCCTCATTTCTTACCGAGGTGTCGTAAAATACGAAAGGTAAGTTGATGTCAGGCACGCGGCCGGTCGTAAAATACGCAGTCAAATCATGTGACAGCATGTTAATAACATTTGTGCCAACCCCACTTAGAGTGGGATAAGGATAGTAAGAAGAGAAGTAATCTATTCCAATATGGTAAATGCGAAAGTCCGTCAGTCAGTAATGTCAATTACAATTTAGTAATATTCAATATTGAACTGATTTTGCGTACGGCAAAAGTGTGATACCTTAAAAAGCACAATTTTTTATTCCATTGGAAAATACGTGGTTTAAAAAAAAACAATAAATTAATCTACCTTCACCAATAATTAGATAAAAATGTATTTTTTATTTGGGCCACAGTTAATAAAATATGAAAAAAACGCTACCTTCCAAAAAGCATAGCTCGACAGCATCTTGCCATGTTGCTGGTATGATGTGGAGTTTTAGCCAGCCTTTGATAGACTCATGGTATTTATAATCTGAGCGAAATTGGTTCTTCAATGAAACAGCAGACAAACAACCTGATGAAATTATATTTTGTTATATAGCTAGTATTTAACGGTTGTATTTATGAGGTTAAACAAAACGCCATCTATAGGCGCTTTCATATCATTTACATACCAAAAAGAATAACTATCTAAATAAATCTGAATTCTATATAAACCGATTATTATATAAACATACAGGTCATGTCGCGTTATAATCGATAACCTTTGTATAAGGTTCAACGTTTCGGCAGAATTGCATCCACCGTGGTCACGAACTGACTGGAGCGCTGCGGCGTCTTCTTTCCCGAGTACTACAGTCATTATTTTGTTCATCTACCCTCACTCTATATAAATCATATACAACAAAGTCTCCAAAAGCTGTATGTGATCGATTTTCTCACAATCTACTGAGACAAACTAACACTCAAATTTGAATGCATTATTTTTCGTTTAGGTATTTAATTTATATAAATAGGCGTTACTTAGCGGAGGTCTAAAATACAAAACTAATAAAAATATTACTTTGCTATAAACACAAATTTTCATTCGCCTAGGTATTCTTAGGTAGATATTTTTCTATTTTTAATTCCATTTTGGTTTCATTTCAATTTTTGACTCAGAATAAAATGATGGGATTCACACTGGAAAACTTTGTGACACACAAATTTGAACGCGGGCGAAGCCGGAGGCACATTTATTATACAAACTATAACTAAATGCAGTCTTAATTATAGGCCTACAAAAAGGTACGCTATTAATAACATTTATTTTTGCTATTAAAATGAGTGCAAGCTTGCTTAAAGGTACGGATGTTATCACTCAATATTTCATTACCTAAATCCACTGTTATTTTTGTGCATATTACCATAATTATCAAGCACATTTTATAGAAAGAGTATATTCGCAAAAATATTCAAAAAATAATTTCATACTTACCCGTAGGTGAAAAGCATATTAATAAAACAATAAAAAGGTATAAGGAAGACATGTTCGCTACCAGAAAATTCCCTGAACACTGGTCTGTCATATATTTTTGCATTATCACTTTGTATTTCCTGAACGATAATAAAAATGATGGTATGACCACCGTATTAAGTAAATAAAATCGTCCCACACAAAATAATAATTAGGTACATTATAAAAAAAACCCAAACCAAACCCACAGCCAAGTTTAGGTACAAACATAGCCCTTGTTTTGAAAATCCTAGCTTCAAACCATGGCTTCTACTGCTCCTATATTTTTTTAATTTTGAGATAAGTAAGGGAACCAACATCAACATCATCTTCCTGCCCTTATCCCACTGTAAGTGGGATCGGCACAACATGTTACAAACATGTTGTCACATGATTTGGCTAGGTATTTTACGACCGGCCGCCTGCCTGACGTCAACTTATCTTAGTCGCATTTTGATGTCTTAAATTTAGAAAAAGAGTAAATAGGCAGTGTACTAAAACACAAATAAAAATTACAGTCTATGACCTGCTTGTCTATGACAATGACACTGCTTGTTGGTTTGGTTGGTAACACTGCGCTTACTGCGCGTGTGTGTTGGTACGTACGTTGTTTATTGTGCTGCGAGTAAGCTTAGCGTAGCTCATTGTTATTTTTTGTGGGAATTGTGTTAATCTGTTAATGATAAAAAGTCATGACTGCTGTATGGAAGTTCTTTAAAAAAAAAAGGGAACAACGAACTGTTTCTTGCAACTTGTGCGGCAAAACGTATATGATTTTTCTTGGCTTTTCTGTATTTTCAAATAATAAAACTGATGTCAAAACCACCAGATGTGTATTTGCTTTAAAATTTCGAATATTTTGGCAATTTTTATACATAGTCGCTTATAGCACAGACAATATCGATATATCAACATATCGATATATTTAGTCAATACTTATCGATATATTTGAAAAACATCGATACGATATATATCGATATTTTTTCCTCATTTGCTCATCCCTACTCGGTAAGAAAAGAAGGCGGTCTATTCTACTTAACCGGATACCACACGGTGAGTCGACTTACCTAAGTCGCCTTTTACGACACCTCGATAAGACATGAGGTTGGTACTATTCTATTCAGCCGGATACCTAAGGGAATCAACATGAAGACCGGAAATACTAACCTACTAATATAATAAATCCGAAAGTTTGTGAGTATGGGTGTATGTTTGTTACTCTTTCACGACGAATCCTCTGAACTAATATCGATGAAATATGTCACAATTATTCCTTATACATAGGGGTAATAGGCCATAGAAATCCTGGTAATTTTACAGGAATAGCATGACATTGAAAGGTGTCATCTATTATCGAAACATCACTCGACAACAGTTCACTCGAACGAAGCTACGTTTTTTTCGGTTTATAAGGAATAATTTTGCCAAATTTCATCGATATTGGTTAAGCGTTAACATACATCCATTGAACACACCCACACTGAGCCGATAGGAGAAATGAAACTACAATCGCAAGAATACAAATCTCAACTTTATTTGCCCCTCACAGCCCTACCTATGTCTGAGACAAAGAATCTCCTTAGCGCGATTCTAATTTAGTATTGCACCGTGCAACGCCATCTATCGTGTAGTAGAATAGTGAGCTATAGTAAAAGAGTGTTTAGCGTTTAACATACCGCCCACCATGGACAGAATGTCCATAATCAACGAACATACAATATGTACTTCTCCAAAAAAAATTAGTACCGCCCACCATGACTGAATGAATTTACTCAAAAACAAAAATCAAATATTAAACCTCAAATTATAAATTATCTACAGACATATAGGGTCAAAACAATACTTATGAATATATTAAAATATTAAATAATACATCAAAAAAATACAGTAAGTTCTACCAAATTAAATATATCACATGCATTTTATCACAACTGGCAATACAATTAATTTTGACGCAAATATTTGCGTTACATTTCTTTTTTATAAAATTAACAACCAGTAACGTTGTCTGGTCCAGAGTGCTTATCAAAACTAATAATGAAAAACCAAGAATTTTAATTCTTGGTTTTTCCATTTGGCTTTAGCCATTAAAAACTGGACAAAGGTAAGTAAGTGATTGGGGATCATCAGCGATCAGGTACAAACAGGTAAGTAACTTTATCTTTTTAACCTTTCCTTTCCTTTTTAAAGATTTACTTTTACATTCACATTAGTTTTTTCTAATTTATCTTTACTGTTTTTCATCACATTAAATTTTAACCTTTTAGTTCTTTTTATCCACAGGTCATCATCAAGGCAGTCTACTGGATTTACGCCCCTGGATGCACAGTCTGCAGGGTTGTCAACGTGAGAACACTGGCTACTCTCTGATATGGTAAGTATCTTCGATATTCTTTTACTAATATATTTTTTCCGTTTACTCCCATGACCTCTAAACGAGAGTTTCTGAATAAGAATTTTTACCTTTATTATCACAGGTGAAATCTGTCTGAGAGGGTCAAACAGGCGGGATATGTCTAATATGACTTTGCGCTTAGTCACAGATGTACTCAGCGGAGGAAGTTGGACTGTATATTTAAATTTTTCTCTTTCCCAATTTAATGTTATTCTTAATATTTTCTTCTTAACTGTATCTATTTTTAATTCAAAACTCTCTTTACTTTCATCTTGATTTGGTATTTTCCTAAGACATTTCGCATCCTTCTTAGACCACTTCTGAAGTTGAAAGCCGCTATGACTAAGCAATTCATCCGTTTTGGCATAAATTCGCAAACCCTCCTTAAAAGATTCGCATCCAGTACTGCGATCATTAAGGTAAATCCTTGTCGTGATGCGGTTGGCTAATAAAGCATAATTTTTTCCTTTATCACCTGCAAGTTTCTGCAAACATCTCACAATCAGATTAGGTGCTGATGACGTGCCAAAGGTGACACGTAATAACCTCAGATGCTGTAAATCACCTTCTGGGTTATCTCGCCAAAAAAGACGTTGGAAGTCAACATCTTCGTTAGCAACCTTTATCTTCATAAAATCTGCATGCAAGCAGATTGGATGGCAACGCCATCGAGTTATTGCTTGACGCAACTCAGGCTGTAGTGGTCCAACCATCAAATCGTGATTAAGTGATGTCGTTCCTTGACAAGATGCATCAAATTCTGTGTGCACCTTTTTTGTGCGCTCGTCATTTGATGCGCCAGCATGATGTGGTAAATATATCACACCCTGTTTATCTTCTACTAAAAGTGGAACTATTTTCGTGTGGTCTAAATCCTGATACTGTCTAATTACAGAAGCATATTGAACCTTAAAATCAGGATTCTTAATTAATCCTTGCTCCACCATGTCTACTCCTTTACCTGCAAGATGTTTGGAGTTACCATCCTTGCAGTGATCATCCCGAATAGTTATTTTGGCGATATATCGCCCTGGATAGTCTCTCTTAGTTGTTTCAGAAAACAACTTCTCACATTTCTCTTCCTCTTCAAACTTCCTAAGACTGTCATTTTCACACAATGACACGTACATGTTCAAAATAACACTGTTACATATACCTGGGCTATGGCCATTTGGATCATATATATCACCAGACAAAATCCAACCGAGCCTTGTTTTCTGAGCAACAGGGAACCCAGGAGGACCTTTGATCAAACCTTCCAGCAATATCTGTGAATATACACCAACACTTAAAATCATTTCAATTTTATTAGGTGTACCGAAATATGGATCTGCCAACTCCATAGCAGGTAATGTTGAAAATAAATTGACTAACCTTTTTTCAGGTAACAAAGACGTAAGTTTGTTCAGCACATACGCCTTTATTTCAATCACAAACGTAGGGTCTAGACGTGATTTAATCTTTACAAACACCACTGAACTACAGGGCATACTACCATCATCCCCTAGTCTTGATACGTTAGCTGCAATTGGCATTTTCTTTAATCCTAATAACTGGACTGTAGACTCCGTAATAAATGAAGCCTGAGAGCCCTGGTCTAAAAGAGCTCTTAATACTACCGCAGAACCAGTTTTAGATTCAACCTTTACTAAGGCTGTGGCCAATAGAGCTTGACTCCTTATGTCTGAAAAACAAGACACTATATTGTTTGTCTCACTATGTGAGGATGTGGTTGCATCTCCAACCCTATCCTGGCCGACTGACGTGTCGGCTTGATTTCCTTGATCAGATGATATCGGCTTGTTTACTGGGTGCAATAATGAATGATGTCTTTTATTGCAGATACGGCATCTAGCGGACTGACGACAAGAATACGCGGAATGCTTATCGCCTAAACAATTAAAGCACAATGCTCTGGACCGGACAAAATCACGGCGCGCTTCAGCACCTAATTTTACAAAATTCTTACAATTGCAAATTTTGTGACTTTCACTACAATAGGAACAACGTGATTAAATTACTTGTACCTTATAACTGCGAGTATTTGTTTGCATAATTGGTTTAGAATCTAAAAATTCGAGGGATCGAAAACGGTGTTCCAAAAAATCCTTAAAAGCTTTAAGTGTAGGCACAGTACTCGAACTTTCACTGACCTAGCTTCCCACAGTTTACGACTTTCTGGATCTAATTTTTGACTCACAATAAAAATTACAATTACATCCCACGAACTTGTATCTATTTCTAAATTTAATAAACCATTCAACATATCATTTGTACTATCTAACAATTGTTTAATTATAGTAGCAGATTCCGACATTACATTTTTAACAGAAAAAAATCTTTTTAGTATACAATTCGCCAAATATTGTGTATTATTGTATCTATTTTCTAATAATGTCCAACACTGAAGGTAAGTAGTGTTGGATATGGGTATGTGACGAACAAGCTGCTCCGCCTCGCCGGTGAGATGTCCCTTCAAATAATGAAGTTTTTGAACGTCATCGATACTCTCATTGTTGTGAATGAGCGACTTGAACAGATCTCTAAAGGTCACCCACTCAGTGTACAGCCCGGAGAAAGTAGGAATTACTATTTTAGGTAATTTAATTGTGCTTTTAAAATTGGAACCAATAACTAAAGAATTATCTCTTTGCGGGCTTGCTGTATTTACTTCAATAATCTCTTTCAATTCGGTTTTAAAGTCCATGAACAGCTCTTCAACAAATCCAAACACATCTTCAGTAAAATAATCAGTACGTAATGAAGCCCTTTGTTTAATTAATTCAACGTGATTTTTTGAAAAGTCTTTCCATTTCGACTCTAGAGCTTGTAATCTAGTTGAAACATATTGCCGTGTTAATCTTTCTTTCGGACTTTTTCTGAAATTAATTCTAAGTTTTTGTATTTGACACTTCAATTCTTCTTGTATGTCCAAGAGCTCCATTTTTTCCTAAGTGTTTAGAATTCTATGTAAAATCGGGCGTAGGTTCCCCGTCTGTTCACTTTTAGCGAAATTATTCTAAGTCCCGAACTACCACTATTGAATTTTTCTAAGTCCAAACTATTAACTTTAAAATTTTACAAGTGTCTTTAATCTCGAAATTTTCTAAGTCCCTATTACGTAATATATAAGAGTACTCACAGTTGTCCGGCACTGAACTCACTACACTCACTGAATCCGCTCCGCTTGTGCACCCGCTTCCGCTCGTGCGCTCCGTCGCCGCTTCCGCTCGTGCGCCCGCTGGCGCTATGGCCGCACCGTCTTCCCGGTACAGCTGTTCCTGGTGCCTCAGTACCCTAGCGCCATCAACGACGATCCGTCGCTGGGTCGACGCGGTAATCACTGACAACCGCCGTCAAACACAAACCACACTCCGGCTACGAAGTACCAATGAACACACCCACACTGAGCCGATAGGAGAAATGAAACTACAATCGCAAGAATACAAATCTCCACTTTATTTGCCCCTCACAGCTCTACCTATGTCTGAGACAAAGAATCTCCTTAGC
Source organism: Morpho achilles (assembly GCA_947086495.1). Taxonomy (NCBI): domain Eukaryota; kingdom Metazoa; phylum Arthropoda; class Insecta; order Lepidoptera; family Nymphalidae; genus Morpho; species Morpho achilles. Next base: position 646,316 of record CAMTZB010000013.1, on the reverse strand, counting down.
GCGATTCTAATTTAGTATTGCACCGTGCAACGCCATCTATCGAGTAGTAGAATAGTGAGCTATAGTAAAAGAGTGTTTAGCGTTTAACATCCATACTCACAAACTTTCGCATTTATAGTATTAGTATGACTTAAACGTTATTTGCGGAGGTCAATAGTACAAAAATAATGATAAGATTTCACGACAAAACCGCTCTTAGTTTCTAGATCTTGTCTAGATCTTCTAATGAAACTTCGGTAACGGAGGGAAACTATTGTTGAGATTTTGGTAGTGAATGTGTGCAGTGCTAGTAGCGTAGTGTTGTTGTTGTGGTTTGTAGTGCATATGACTTACAAATCCTCCATGCATAAGGTATGCGTATGAATTTTCTCTACTTTTACTCGAAGCATTAGATTTGTTCTTATCGTGGATATGAAAAAAACTATATAATACGTAACTAAAGGTATTTTAAGTTAAATTTGATGGGAAGAAAGTCGCTGGTGCAATTAGTCCATACTAATTTTTAATATTTAAATGAGTTAATTTTGTATGTATATATATATTTTTCAGTATATCGGAAACGGCTCCAACAATTTTCTTGAAATTCAGCATGTAGGGAGTTGTGGGGGAGAAAAATGGAAAATTCCTTATTTGAGATCAAGTACAGAATGTTATTAAAAGTAATTTTACAAGTGTTAGATAGTGACATATAAAGTATTAAAATATTGTAAAATATATATATTTAATAGAATGAATAAAATTATTTAGTAACAGTAATAGCTATGAAGCATAATAAATAGGATTAATTTAATAATTTAATAGTCGGATACGGAAATAGTCAAATGTCGATAGTTGCTTTGCAAGTCAGGAAGAGCGGAAACACTGTGCATAAAAGTAACAATGTTTTAAATAAGCGGGTCAAGCCTATTCTAGTTAGTCTGGTGTGAACATTCAACGGCAATACAGTGAGTGAAGATAAGTACTATCCGTTTCTATTGTAAAGCATCGTCATCATTAAAAGGAAACTTACATAAGTACGCAAGTAATAAATTATTGATTTTTCAAGCTAATTATTATAATTATCAAAATTAAATAAAAGTGGTAGTACGAAGTTTGTTGTATTCAGTAAATTATTGTGCTAGCATTCTTTATATACAATATACTAATCTTAATACTAATAAATGGTTATAATATGAACTGACGTTTCTTTAACAATTTTCAGAAGTGAAGGATAGTCCAAATGCCCAATAACGTGCGAAGATCACGTAAGCACCGCCACGATGGACCTGACAGCCCTACCAGGAAACGATGGCGTCCTTGGAAACCGGAAACATCTTCTGAAGAAGAACTAAATGAACCAGATCATGGTGCTGAACAAAGACATGTGGCATCCAGAGAGTCAGTTGCGATTTCTTATGGTAATATAACAGCAAAGGCTGAAGTAATTCCACTATTTGATCCAGAGGAGAATTATATGGAATCATCACAGTGGTTAAATAAAATCGAACAACTCGCTGTAATACACAACTGGACTAATGAAATGAAAGTTTATTTTATGCAATCGAGATTATCTGGAATGGCAAAGGTATGGCATTCATCATTAGGTAACTATGACCTGAATTGGAACGAGTGGAAGTCTCAATTTTTGGAGGCTTTCCCACAAAAAACAGATTTCGTTATATTGCTTCGTGAGATGTTAAATAAACGAAAGTTGCCAACTGAAAGTATGATTCAATACTACTATGGCAAGCAAGCTATGCTGAATAGATTAGAAATAACGGGACACAAGGCAGTGGCATGTATAATTGACGGATTGCCTGCTCATTTGAAGGCTCCAGCCAGAGCGGGAAACTATACCACTCCAAGTGATTTATATTCAAAGTTTTTATCGGTAATAACGGATGTTAAACCAATACAGAATCGAGCATATTCATCGAAGCTTACTGATGAGACCGCATCAACAAGCACTAATCATGTGGGTAGTTCGAAGGAGTTCCATATAAGGAAATCTTTTGTGTGTTTTTTATGCAAAGAAACAGGTCACTCCGTTAGGAGGTGTCCTAAAAATACTTTTAACAACAGGCCTACGTGTTTGCACTGCGGAAAGGCAGGTCATGTCTCTGATAGATGTTGGTTTAAACCGCAAACCGCCGAGTCGACAAACGCAAATGTTAAAAACGAAGCCGTGAACATGATTACCGAGGTAAACGATATTTACTATAAAACTGTAACAATTAATAATGTTCAAATGAAGGGTTATTTTGATTCGGGAGCTAGGGTTAATGTAATGCATCTTAATTTGTATTCGAAACTTAACATTCCAATGGAAAGTTGTGACTTGTGTATAGGGGGTTTTAATGGTAGTCCTGTGCCAGCAAAGGGTGTCATACAAGCAACAGCACTACGCATTTGATACAAAGTTTATAGTAACAGATTGCAAAATGGAGAAAATGGATGTTATATTAGGACAACCGATCATGAACAATCCTGATTATGTTTTTTCTATTTCTGGAAATGAATTTTCAATTCAGAAGAAAGAACAACCATACAGTGAAATATTAGCTGTGGAAGAGAATATAAAGGTTAAAATTGAGTGCAAGAAGGATTATATCATACCACCCAGTCACGTAATGATTGTTAGCGTGGATTCAAATTCTGAATTTCAAGATCCCATCTTGGTGGGACCATGCAAACGCAACTACGGTGATAAAAACTATTTTTTGCCTGCAACTGTTATTTGCGGGCGCGAATGTTATCTTCAAGTGTATAACAAATCCGAATCTCCATTATTATTGTCTAAAGGTGAAACTTTGGCAAGAGGATTAAAATGTGGTGAAATTGACATGCAGATGTCGGAGTTACCACAAAGTAATACCAGTATCCTAAAAATAGACATTAACAAAGTGAAATGTGGTACGTCAGATCCCAGAATAAAAGAAACCCTAATGAATATTCTTAAAGAGTATAGCGACTGCTTTTCAATGAATACTACTGAGCTTGGTTGCACAAATAAAATTGATATGCGTATAGAGCTGAGTACAACAAAACCGGTCTGCTACCGTCCATATCGATTATCAATACATGAAAAGGAAATAGTGAGAGACAAAATAAACGACCTTTGTAAAAACAAAATTATACAAGAATCTACATCAGAATTTGCAAGCCCTATCATTCTGGTCAAAAAGAAAACTGGCGACTATAGACTGTGCGTTGATTTTCGAAAATTAAATAGCCAAACCATAAAGGACAAATATCCTCTTCCAATTATTGAAGATCAAGTCGAAAAACTTTCCGGCAAAGCGTTTTTTACCAGTCTAGATCTTTCTCAAGGATTTTACCAGATACCAATGGCTAAGGATTCAATATCTAGAACTGGATTTGTTACCCCCGAGGGGCACTACGAGTTCCTTCGTATGCCTTTCGGGCTAGCAAATTCTCCATGCGTCTTCCAACGACTGATGGACAAAATTTTAGGTCCTCTGCGATTTGAAAAGGTATTGCCTTATATTGACGATCTACTAATTCCTAGTGCAACCGAAGACGAAGGACTAATTATTTTACAACAAGTACTCATAATATTGCGAGAGGCCAAACTGACACTAAATATAGATAAATGCTCATTTCTGCAGACACAAATAGAATACCTTGGGTACGATATTAGCGCAGAAGGTATCAGACCTGGTGAAAGAAAGATTGCGGCTGTCACAAAATATAAGGAGCCTACTAACGTACATGAACTTCGAATGTTTTTAGGGTTGACCAGTTATTTCAGGAAATTTGTCCATAATTATGCGTTAATCCTTTATAGTTTATTAAAACCTTTATAGTTAATAAAGGTCTACTATATAGTACCTATATAGTAGACCTTTATAGTTTATTAAAAAAGAATCATCCGTGGATTTGGGAAACAGCACAGCAGAAAGCTTTCGATAAATTAAAACAAATTCTCACAGATAGACCAGTATTGGTTGTATATAACCCAAAGGCCAATACAGAAGTCCATACGGATGCTTCGAGAACAGGGATCGCTGGAATACTCCTACAAATGCACGAAAATGTTTTTAGGCCTGTGGCATATTTCAGCAGGAAAACCAGCAAGGAAGAAGCATTATATCACTCCTTTGAGCTCGAAACATTGGCAGTAGTCGAGACGTTGCGAAGATTTAGAATGTATTTGGCAGGTATAAGTTTTATTGTGGTAACAGATTGCGCAGCCGTCAGACAAACTTTCGAAAAAAGGGACCTTCTACCAAGAGTGGGCCGATGGTGGCTTAGTATCCAGGAATATGATTTTAATGTTGTGCATAAACCCGGAGTGTGCCATAAGCATGTAGACGCATTAAGTAGATCACCAATAGAGACTGCGCAGATACTTGTTCTTGATTTATTAGACTGGGTGTGTTGCCTGCAAGCACAAGATGAGCCAATACGAATTATTAAAGAAAAATTGAAAAACAACACTACCGATCCCGATGTTATTAATAACTACATTTTGAAGGACAATAGACTATATAGAAAACTAACTAATGGGGCCTTGAGACTAGTAGTACCAAAGGCAGCAAGATGGAACATTATGCGTAAGTACCATGATGACATCGGTCACCCTGGTCTTAACCGATGTGATACTTTAATAAAAGAAAACTGCTGGTTCCCTAGCATGACCAGATTCATAAGGAAGTATGTAAATGCATGTATGGATTGTCTATACAAACGAGGGCAGTACGGAAAAAGAGAAGGAGAACTTCATCCTATAGAGAAAGTGCCAGAACCCTTACACACGTTACACATTGATCATTTAGGACCATTTTGCAAAAGTGGAAAAGGTATGTCATACCTATTTGTTATCGTTGATTCGTATACAAAATTTATATGGGCTAAGCCTACCAGAACTACCAAATCAGTAGAAGTCGAACTAAAACTTGAAGAGATCTTTGGCTCTTTTGGATTCCCGAAAAGAATTATTTCCGATAGTGGTGCTGCTTTTACGAGTAAAAGATTTAAACTCTTCTGTACAAATAATCAAATTAAGCACGTAACAAATTCAGTGGCTTCGCCAAGATCAAACGGGCAAGTTGAACGATATAACAGAACCTTATTAGAGTCAATTAATAAAAGTACAACTGACGAACGGGATTGGGATAACTGTATTAACAAAGTTGTGTGGGGAATAAATAACACTGTTAATTCTACAACGGGCTACCCGGCATTTAGATTAATGTTTCACGGGACCAGAACATTACTTCAAGATATGTCGCATAATAATTATGATGATGAGCAAACTATACAACGTGTGCAACAAAAAGCCTCTAAGAATATTGCAAAAACGTCACAATCAATGAAAAAGAGATTCGATGGTACAAGGAAAAAGCCTACTCTGTATACGGAGGGAGATCTAGTGTTATGGAAGGGCGCTCAAAGCAAAAATAAGGATTCTGTGCGAAAGCTCAAAGAAAAGTATAGCGGTCCTTATAAAATAGTTAAAGTCCTTGGGAATGACCGATATATTATTTCATCGATTAAGGGAGTAAAGGGCTATAAAAAGTTCAAGGCAACCGTGGCTATAGACGCCTTACGAAAAATTACTAGTCAAGATGAAAGTGACTCACAAGCAGATGAATCACAAGTAGACAGCACTGAGGAACTTATAGATCTTTTAGAAGGATAAGGTAACATAGTGGTTATAAAAATAAATTAATTAATTAAACAATAGGTATAGTATAAAATATTATAATATAAATATCATTAATATATATGTGTGTGTATGTATATATATATATATTAATGAAAAAGGAGGAAAAAAGGGACCACCAACCATTGGTGATGAAGGACCATATAAGAAAAGTAAAACTTTGGGCCACTGTGATGAAATAGTCACTAGTGATGAAGGACCGTCAACTGGACGATGAAAAAACAGTACAGGGTTAACGAAAATAATAAAATATAGGAGTATATATGATAATGAGTATATGTAATTATAAGTGTATACGAGTATGAGTCAAAAGGGTTAAAGTAATAATAAAACAGTTATAATTTGATTGAACATTACTAATGTTTAATCACTACATATTATAAAACAAAGTCCATATTTCCGTATGTACGCATAAAACTTTAAAACTACGCAACCGATTTTGATGCGGTTTTTTTTAATAGATAGAATGATTCCAGAGGAAGGTTTGTACGTATAATAACATTCAATACGAAGTAGAGAAATACTGTAATTTTTGAGGTTTCTGTAAATAATTACATTTTTTTCCGCTTACATTGCAAACGCAGGCTAAACCCTACGAGATTTATCAAAATGATGTAGTAAGTGTTTGTACACCTTAAAAAGGTCTACAGAAAAGTCCGCGATGGTATATATCTATCTCTTATGGATAATCCACAATAGCAGTTTTTTTCATTTACTTTTTACGAAAAATGATGCCTTATGTTCAAAGCAATTTTTATACAATACAGCATTAATCCTTATCCAATTGAGTACCTCAAATAAATTGTTGATTTAATATAGTTCAATATTGCCGTTTACAGCATGTAATTTAAGTGAACATTTTCGGAGATATTACAGATTTAAAATCCCGCGAGGAGGCCGCGCTTTGACCTATAAGCACTTCGAATTTAGCAGCGACCGGAGGCGCAACTAAATGTCCTTCTTTCAAGTTTATATTGTCTAATGATAAGAAAGCTATGAATGTTGTATGTAAAGACATTATCTAATCAATTGTAAAAATAAATAATATCACTACATAGTATAAAACAAAGTCGCATTCTCTGTCTGTCCCTATGTCCGTATACCCCTATGTATGCTTCAATCTTTAAAACTATGCAACAGATTTTGATGCGGTTTTTTTTTTAATAGATAGAGTGATTTTAGAGTGATTTTAGAGGAAGGTTTACATGTCTAATAACATTCAATATGGAGTAGAGAAATACTGTAATTTTTGAGGTTTCTAATGTGATGTCGTAAATAATTACATTTTTTTCCGCTTACATTGCAAACGCAGGCTAAACCCTAGGAGATTTATCAAAATAATGTACTAAGTATTTGTACATCTTGAAAAGGTCTACAGAAAAGTCCGCGATGGTATATATCTATCTCTTATGGATAACCCACTATAGCATTTTTTGTTATTTACTTTTTACGAAAAATAATGCCATATTTTTTAAGCAATTTTTATACAATACAGCATTAATCCTTATCCAATTAAGTACCTTAAATAAACAGTTGATTTAATATAGATCAATTTGGCCGTTTACAGCATGTAATTTAAGTGAACATTTTCGGAGATATTACAGATTTCAAATGCCGTGAGGACGCCGCGCTTTGCCCTATAACACTTCGACTTTAGCATTTATGTCCCTCTTTCAAGAGTTTGTTTAAAGACATTCTGTAAATAATTGTAAAAATAAAATACATAGGGAAAATGTAAAAGTAAATAAGTAAAAATGTACTATATGAATTTAGATATTCCAAAGATAGCAGGAAATCTTCTTGGTATAGGGAAAGGAAATTGTTTTTCTCCAAATTTAACGCGTGCGGGCCACGGGCAGTAATTAATAAATCAAAACTACTGGATAGATTTTAATCATTTTTTTTACACTGACTGACATGGGATATATATTTTATACCGTGCGAAGCAGGGGCAGGCCGCTAGTCAATAATAAAAATAACTATAATATATTTATGGATATCAAAAGTTAACACATAGTCTGACTGGTATTTTGCTAGTTCAATGTACATTATATTGTTATTATATACGTTTTACAGATAGTGACAAAGGAGGATCGAGTAGAAAATTAAGATTGTGTCCAGTACGTTGGAGTCGAAGAAATTATGTGAATAATCAAAAATTATTGTTATATAGTGTAATTAAGATGTATTAGTATATTCAATTTGCGTGGTATCAAATTTTGTCAGGATGGACGAACTGTTAGATAGTGACATATAAAGTATTAAAATATTGTAAAATATATATATTTAATAGAATGAATAAAATTATTTAGTAACAGTAATAGCTATGAAGCATAATAAATAGGATAATTTAATAGTCGGATACGGAAATAGTCAAATGTCGATAGTTGCTTTGCAAGTCAGGAAGAGCGGAAACACTGTGCATAAAAGTAACAATGTTTTTAATAAGCGGGTCAAGCCTATTCTAGTTAGTCTGGTGTGAACATTCAACGGCAATACAGTGAGTGAAGATAAGTACTATCCGTTTCTATTGTAAAGCATCGTCATCATTAAAAGGAAACTTACATAAGTACGCAAGTAATAAATTATTGATTTTTCAAGCTAATTATTATAATTATCAAAATTAAATAAAAGTGGTAGTACGAAGTTTGTTGTATTCAGTAAATTATTGTGCTAGCATTCTTTATATACAATATACTTATCTTAATACTAATAAATGGTTATAATATGAACTGACGTTTCTTTAACACAAGATCACTTAATTGTTGAGCTTAACATGATAACACTCCAAGATATGATCTTAGCATGCAGTATTAAATAAAAGCTACTCGAATGGATTTACCAAAAAAAAAAACTATTAAAAATAAATATATAAAGTAGAAATACAACGAAAAAAAAATTAAAATTAAAGATATCCATTATTATATTGACAGTTCCTTTTTTAGAATATTGCGAAATTAAATATCCTTACTTCGTTACTAATATTATAAATGGGAAAGTCTGTCTGTCTGTCTGTCTGTCGGTTCCGTTTTCACGGCCAATCCGCTGAACCAATATCGATGAAATTTGGTATAAATATTCCTTATATACCGGGGTAACATATAGGCTATATAAATCCTGTTAATTCAACAGGAATTTAATTCAGGAGGAATTAAATACGATGACATTCAAAACGCCATCTATAATAAACCTATGGAACTAATTTTTATTTACGATGTGTCAAAATCAAGTCAAAACTGTATTTACGAAGTATTTAGATTCCAAGTTTTTCGGGTTACGTCAAAAGAGATATCTTTAAAGAGTATTTATATTTTATTTTATTTTATTCGTTTACTGGACAAATTTAACTGAGAAAATTTAATATTGTAATAACAATGGATTATTAATATACTAGCGGCCTGCCGCTGCTTCGCACGGGTATAAAATATATATCCCATGTCAGTCAGTGTAAAAAAAATGATTAAAATTGATCCAGTTGTTTTGATTTATTCATTACGGCCCGTGGCCGTAGCGTTAAATTTGGAGAAAAACAATTTCCTTTCCCTATACCAAGAAGATTTCCTGCTATCTTTGGAATATCTAAATTCATATAGTACATTATTACTTATTTACTTTTATATTTTCCCTATGTATTTTATTTTTACAATTAATTACAGAATGTCTTTAAACAAACTCTTGAAAGAGCGACATCGCTGCTAAAGTCGAAGTGTTATAGGGCGAAGCGCGGCCTCCTCACGGCATTTTAAATCTGTAATATCTCCGAAAATGTTCACTTTAATTACATGCTGTAAACGGCCATATTGATCTATATTAAATCAACTATTTATTTAAGGTACTTAATTGGATAAGGATTAATGCTTTAGTGAGTTATCCATAAGCGATAGACATATACCATCGCGGGCATTTCTGTAGACCTTTTCAATGTGCACAAATACTAAGTACATTATTTTGATAAATCTCGTATGGTTTAGCCTGCGTTTGCAATGTGAGCGGAAAAAAATGTAATTATTTACAGAAACCTCAAAAATTACAGTATTTCTCTACTCCGTATTGAATGTTATTATACGTACAAACATTCCTCTGGAATCACTCTATCTATTAAAAAAACCGCATCAAAATCTGTTGCGTAGTTTTAAAGTTTTATGCATACATAGGGAAATATTGACTTTGTTTTATAATATGTAGTGATAGTGATTGTTATTTTCCTCGCTAGAGAGCTCCGATCATAAATGCGTCCGATCACTGCTAAATTCAAATGGTTAAAGGGCGAACCGCTTTTTTTTTCGAATTTGACTAATGCTGTTAGCCCTAATGGCTTTGACAGCGTCACCGATAAGACGGGCGAGCGCGGAAGCATCGCCGTGAGGCGAACCGCGACCTCCGACGCGCTATTTATAGGCTCGCGGCGCGGCCCCTGCATTTTAAATCTGTAATATCTTCGAAACTGTTTATTTAAATTACATGCTGTAAAGGGTCATATTGATCAATATTAAATAAAAATATATTGTGCAAAAACTGCTATTGTGGGTTATCCATAAGAGATAGACATACTATCGCGGACTTTTCTGTAGACCTTTTCATGGTGTACAAATACTTAGTACATCATTTTGATAAATCTCGTAGGGTTTAGCCTGCGTTTGCAATGTAAGCGGAAAAAAATGTAATTATTTACGACACCACATTCGAAACCTCAAAAATTACAGTATTTCTCTACTCCATATTGAATATTATTAGACATGTAAACCTTCCTTTAAAATCACTCTATCTATTAAAAAAAAACCGCATCAAAATCTGTTGCATAGTTTTAAAGATTGAAGCATACATAGGGATATACGGACATAGGGACAGACAGAGAATGCGACTTTGTTTTATACTATGTAGTGATATTATTTATTTTTACAATTGATTAGACAAATGTCTTTACATACAACATTCATAGCTTTCTTATCATTAGACAATATAAACTTGAAAGAAGGACATTTAGTTGCCCCTCCGGTCGCTGCTAAATTCGAAGTGCTTATAGGTCTAAGCGCGGCCTCCTCGCGGGATTTTAAATCTGTAATATCTCCGAAAATGTTCACTTAAATTACATGCTGCAAACGGCAATATTGATCTATATTAAATCAACAATTTATTTAAGGTACTCAATTGGATAAGGATTAATGCTGTATTGTATAAAAATTGCTTTGAACATAAGGCATCATTTTTCGTAAAAAGTAAATGAAAAAAACTGCTATTGTGGGTTATCCATAAGAGATAGATATATGCCATCGCGGACTTTTCTGTAGACCTTTTTAAGGTGTACAAATACTTAGTACATCATTTTGATAAATATCGTAGGGTTTAGCCTGCGTTTGCAATGTAAGCGGAAAAAAATGTAATTATTTACAGAAACCTCAAAAATTACATTATTTCTCTACTTCGTATTGAATGTTATTATACGTACAAACCTTCCTCTGGAATCACTCTATCTATTAAAAAAAACCGCATCAAAATCGGTTGCGTAGTTTTAAAGTTTTATGCGTACATACGGAAATATGGACTTTGTTTTATAATATGTAGTGATGATAAGTAATACGGTTTATTTAGTAAAATAAATAAACTAATAATATTATAAATGCGAAGGTCTGTTTGTAACGTTTACATGATCAATTCACTGAACCAATATAGATGAAATTTGGCATAATTAATGTTAATGTACCAGGATAACGAATAAAAATCTTAAAAAAGTTATCATTATTATTTTTTTAAATATTTCGGTTTTTGTATATTTCAAAAACCGGAGAAAAATATTAATTAAAAAAGAGACCGCCAGAATGATGTACCTATGTAACATATATTGGCCCAGACCAGAGTAATAATTTTAGTGTTGTTAAATAGAAAAATATTTGTTATCTTAGTATCAATTATTATTTTATCTAATATTTATTTATTATAGTTTGAGGTTATGTACATGTACTATTACTGGCTAAATACCATAATAACACATTAAAAAGATAGGATTTGTGGTGAAAATATAACAATAAGCTATAATCATTTAAGTTCAAGTTATATTTAATCATATATAATTTTTGTTGTCAAAAAAATAGACGTTTCAAGAAAACGCATTCTTAAACGGTCTTTAGTTATTAGTCTATGGCAACAAGTAAATGAATATTATTAATCCCATTGAAAATAAGCCATACTGCTAATGAAAAAATATTTTATTTCTAAACACCATTTTTAATATTTGAAAAGTCATTACAGTTAATAAAGTCAAGTTTAATATATTTTCCGATACCTATTTTAAAATATTATGTCAACAAAAACATAATTTAAATTTAATTATTCGTATTTATACTAAAAATGTTGGAATCCAGCGCCGTACGTATAGGTAATTAAAAAAAAAACAATTTGACAGTTGATTCGTTACTTATAAATGTTATTATGAAATAAGTTTTCTAACACGTTTCCAAAACTTATAATATTTATAATATATTTATATTTAATTCCAGAAAACATTATGAATTTTTCATGTATGTAAAGTGTAGCAGGAATTATAGACCTGCCTTTTTGCTTATTCTTTTATTCAGTATTATGGAACTGTTTTGAATTAAATTAAATACACTATAGCGTGTAATATCGTTTAATAGTTTCTTTTTTACAACATTTTTACACACAGACAATAAAAAAAAGACATAGACAAGGGAAAAATACAAAAAGTAGACACAGACAAAAACCATTATTTATACAGCTAATCTAGGACTACAAAATATTATATAAACTAAATTAACCTATATTTATGTTTATTTAACATAAGTTGGGGCGGGCCGGATAGAATGATTTTTTTTTTTTTTTTTTAATCAATTATCTTAATCTTTAATTGGTAATGGACATAATTTTCTATAAGATTTAAGATATGTTTTAGTGCCCATACGTACTTCTGCCACCCGGGCTTTCCCATCCTGGCCCGGGTGTACCTTGATTACACGCCCCATTGGCCAACATAGTGGTGAAACATTGTTTAGGCGTACAATTACTAAATCTCCCTCTCTTATATTGTCAACAGGATATTTCCATTTTGGTCTACTTTGCAGTTGTGTTAGATAATCTTGATACCACACCTTCCAAAAATCTTGTTTCAACTTTGTTACTAAATTCCAAAATCTTAGTCTATTAATATTTTTATCAGAAAGATCTAATTCAGGGTAGCTTAATAAAGAAGTTCCTATCAAAAAATGCCCAGGAGTTAAGTAACTTGTATCCGTAATATCTGTACTTATAGGGAGCAGAGGTCGTGAGTTCAGTATAGACTCAATTTGGGCAATAACTGTATAGAGCTCTTCAAAAGTTAAACTTAAATTTCCTATCACTCGTTTAAAGTGGTATTTAACACTTTTTACTCCCGCTTCCCAAAGGCCACCGAATTCTGGAGAATAACTAGGAATATATTTAAATTTAATCATTTTTTCCGAACAAAAGCATTCAACAGACTCAATATGCTTTTTACTAGAATGAAGCTTATACAAATCATTTAAATAATTATCTGCACCTTTAAAGGTTTTAGCGTTGTCACAGAAAATCTGCGTAGGCATACCTCTCTTAGCAATAAACCGTTGTAGACCTGCCAAGAATGTTTCAGTGGTAAGGTTACTGACCAGTTCTAAGTGAATCGCCTTTGTGCTGAAGCACACAAAAACCGCGATATAAGATTTACTTACTAATGGATTTCTAATTCTCGCAACTTTCATGTTAAATGGACCACAAAAATCTACACCTGTGACCTGAAATGGTCTCGACAAAGTTACTCTCTCTTTTGGCAATGAACCCATAAGTTGCTTTGCAGCGACAGTTTTATTTCGAAAACACTTTACACAACCATAAAGGACCTTTTTAATTTCGCGAATATTATTTATTAACCAATAATGTTGGGATAAAGAACTTAATACAAGTTTAGGTCCAGCATGTAACAAGCGCAGATGTTCTCGTTGAATAATCATGTCTGTAATGTGACTAGATTTGGGCAATATTATAGGATGCTTTTTATCGTAAGCAATGTTAGTGGCATTCTGTAATCGACCACCAACCCTCAGTATTCCAAAGCCATCAATAAAAGGATGCAAGTTGCATATACCTGATTTAATTACTTTATCGTTTTTAAGTAATTGTATTTCGTTTTTAAATTTTTGTTGCTGACTATATTTTATTATTAATAATAATGATTTTTGTAACTCTTCAGGAGAGATTGACCCAGATACCTTGTTATTAGAGTTCAAACAATTATATTTAAACCGAAGAAGTAAAGCAATAATTCTTTGTAATTTGGTGAAATTTGAAAATTTACTGAAAATATTTGTATTATTTGTTGCACAAAAATTGACAGATGTTTCCAAAACATTTTGCTTATTTTCCAAGTCAGGAATTATTATTTTACATTCATAATGAGTAAAAGTATAAGTGGGTTCAATCAAGTACTGTGGTCCGTGCCACCATAAAAAATTTGATTGAAGTTTTTGTGGGTCTACTCCCCTAGATAACATATCAGCAGGATTATCTGTGCTTTTCACAAAACACCATTTAAAATCCCTGGTCAACTTTTTGATTTGTTTGACTCTATTTGCTACATAGCTTACTTTCATTTTTTCTGAATTTAGCCATGCAAGTACTATTTGAGAGTCAGAATGTAAATATACTTTTAGAGAAAACTGTGATTGTAAAGTATTATAAACTCTATGTGCCAGCTGTGATAGTAGCAACGCACTATTAAGTTCTAAATTGGGAATGGTGTGTGTTTTATTAAGAGGTGCAACTCTTGATTTGGAGCATAATAGATTTACCTGTACTTTACCACCTTTATAAAATATTCTTAAGTAAATACAGGCACCAATTGCTTTTATAGAAGCATCTGAATATCCTATCAATTCTATATCGACTATGTTATCCTCTTTAATCCCTCTCAATGTTTTAATCGTTCCCATTTCATTAAGATTATCAACAAACTTTTTCCAATCTTTTAATTGACCATGGGGTAATATAGAATCCCAATCTAATTTTGATTTCCATAGCTCCTGCATGAAAAGCTTTGCCTTTACCATTATTGGTCCAATTAGGCCAAGGGGATCAAACATCTTACCAATGAAACTCAATATTTTACGTTTGGTGTTAAGCTCATGTACATTAGCTGAAGGGCTTGTGAATATAAATAAATCAGTGCCTACGTCATACTTCAGTCCTAATGTTTTTATGATTCTGTCTTTATTCATGTCAACTGTTCCAAAATACTTTTGTTTTTCAGGAACATCATCTAATAGTTTGTTAGAGTTTGAGCACCACTTGTGTAGACTGAAACCGCCTAATTTTAATAATTCAATTAATTGTTTTTTAAGATCACTCAGTTGCTCCATAGTGTCACAACCAGTAATAATATCATCGACATAAGTGTTGTTTTTTATTGCATTTGCTGCTAAAGGGTATTTATCTTCGAACCTAACTGCTAATTCTAAGAGACATCTTGTAGCTAAAAATGTTGATGATTTGAGCCCATATGTGACAGTTTGCAACTGCAAGCAACTTACAGGTTTAGATTGATCATCTCTCCATAATATATTTTGTAAGCAAGTCTGTTTAGAATTAATATTAATTTGACGAAACATTTTTTCAATGTCACACATAACAGTATAGCGATATGTGCGAAACAGTATAAGTATATCCAGCAATTCATTTTGAACTATAGGTCCATTAAACATGAGATCATTTAAAGACACTTTGTTCTTTGACTTCATGCTACCATTATATACCACTCTTAATTTTGTGGTTTTACTATGTAAATTTAGAACTGCATGGTGAGACAAAAAGTAAACTGGGTCATTGTATATATCATAATTACCAATGTCAACAATTTTGGCATGTCCTAGTTTAACATATTCATTTATAAAATCTACATATTGCTTGTAATATTCTGGATTTGTTTTAAATTTTTTCTCTAGTCCAAAAAATCTTTGGAGGGCAATTGAAAAGGAATCCCCTATCTGAAGTTGCTCTATTGGAGCTATTAATGGTATATCTACAGTAAATTTATTATTCTGTAAAATAACAGAATTATTGAAAGATTGTTCAGCTTTTTCATATTCAGTAGATACCTTTTCAATCTTCTCTGGTATTTTTTCTGCTAACCAAAATGTATCCATAATAGTATTCAAATTTTTGCAATTATAACAATCATCATTGACAACAAAGTTACTCACCAAATTGACATCAGACGGGCTATGAGGGATTACTCCTCCAACAATGTACCCAAATAAAGTATTCTGTAATACTGGACCTTGAGGTAGGTTTATTTGACCATCAATTAAAATGTTAAAGTACAAATCTGCCCCTAACAACAATAAAATTTCTGATGGGATATTAAAGTCATCATCAGCTAATTTAATATTTTTTGGCACCGTAATAGATGATGTATTAAAGTAATTTTGTGGCAATTTTGTAGTTATTACATTAATGGTATAACATTTTAATTTTATCTTTACATCACTATGACATCCTAAAACAGTGAGATTCACAGATTCTTCCATTTTTTGTGGTCTATTGCCTACAGCAATTATGTTAGTGTTTTCAGTAAGGGTTTGTAATTTCAGTTTTTTACACAAACTAGTAGTAATAAATGAAACTTGGCTTCCGCTGTCTAGTAATGCTTTAACTATAATGTACTTTCCAGTATTATCAGCAATTCTTAATTTTACTGTGGGCAATAGAACACTTGTGGGTGACTTAATATTGGAATGTAAAGTCACCGCTTCAACTTTATTTTCATCCATGCCATGCAGAAGGGTATTGTGATTGTCCGAACAAATCTTACATTTAAATACAAACTTACATTTATCTTTATGAACCCTTAAGCACATTTTACATAAGTTTTTAGTCTTTATACATTCTACTCTTTCTGAGATAGACACAGTTTTAAATCCGGGACACATGTATATAACATGATCACTTTTATTGCAAAATAAACAACTCTGTTTTTTAGTATTATTTTGAGTTGGCAACACTCAATAAAAACGCCCCTTCCTACCTACGCCACGCACCGAGCGCACGTCTTTCATTTAACTCTTTTAATTTCTTCGCCAAGTCTCCCCCTTTTGCTGTTTTCTTCATGGTCCTTGCGATCCTAGCACTATTTGTTATTTGCCACAAATTAAATTCAGTGAAAGTCGAAGAAATGAGACATATAATGTGCGTCTCGGCGAATCCCTGTGCGGCGAGGCGGCGGCAACAATGGCGTGCTATACGCGCCATACAATTCCTGTTTTACGGGATAATGGAAGCTGAAATTATAATCAGCCAGCTATTTCGGTTCTATAACTGAAATAATTTCTACGGGCAACGAGCGTCAACGTATCCTAACTTAAAATCAAAAATGTCACTGTGAGTATAATAAATAATTCGGAACGCAACGCCATATTGCTTCCGAACAAAAGACGATATTTAACCTAAAACTTTTAAGTGTTAAAAGTGAAGTGTCAAAAGTTTACAGTGTACGTAATTAATAAATTCAAACCTTTAAAACATTTAATTAATATGTAGTGCAGCAATAAATTATAAGACAGTATTATTATTATACTAATGGCTTAGTCCTAAGGAATAAGTATTATATTATAAACAAGTGTTGTTCTTCAAACATAACATTTTGACAGATAATTGTTTACTTTCTTTTTAAGTTTTTAATTTAATAAACTCAAAATGACTAGCCAAAGTAAAGATGTAGCTACACTTTTGACTAAAAGGAGTCACATTAAAGCTAGTATAACACGTCTAAAAAACTCCTTGACAACAGAATTTCTTGCTCAGTGTTCGACAGAAATGAATTTACTTAAGCAAGAACGTGTAACTTCCTTATTCAAGGACTATAATGATGTATTAATCACTATAGATGACAGCGAAGATCCAACACTTGTAGAAAATTCCTACTTCACATGTATGGAATTGTTAAAAAAGAATCTAACATCCACAGCTTCTAACCAAACTTGTTCTAAATTTAAGTTACCAGATATTGATATTCCAAATTTTAGTGGTAAGTACCTAGAATTTAAGCCATTTATTGAACTGTTCAATGCTTTAGTGCACAACGATAAAGGTATCAGTGACATTCAAAAATTTGTATATTTGCGAAGCTTTCTTAAAGGTGAAGCCTATGATTTAATTAAGAATCTTCCAGTGGTTGGTTCTAGCTATAAGGATGCGTTGAAAATTCTGCACGAGCGTTATGATAATATGCATAAAATTCTCTTTGAACATATTTCTCACTTACTAGATTTGCAACCTTTAAATAAAACTAGTGTTTTCTTATTAAGAAATTTCATCTCTGAGGTTAAGCAGCATGTTGCAGCATTAAAAAATTTAAATCAGCCTATTGAGCAGTGGGATAGCATATTAGTTTGCATCTTGTCTCGCAAGCTCGATCCGCTTACAAACCGAGCTTATTGTTTAGACAGGGATTCCGCTAAAACCCCTACATTTACAGATTTTTTGAAGTATTTGGAAGGAAGAGCATTAGCTCTCGAGAATGCAGGATCCAAAGAGGCAAACAGCAGCCCACAACAAAAGAGATGTATGGAAATAAAAAATTCAAATCTAGCTATTAGTGACAAGAAAAAAGAATGTTCTTTCTGTGGTAAGGAATTTCACAAATTATATTTATGTCCAAAATTTAAATTAGCTTCTGTGAAGCAGCGCAGTGAGTATATTAAAAAGAAAAGGCTATGCAAGATTTGCTTAAACTTTCACAAAAGCAAGTGTCACTTTCATTTTAAATGCTCGTTCTGTAAAATGGGTCACAACTCACTTTTGCATGCTGATGATGAGCCTTCTTCAGAAGTTGCTTTGTTGTCAGGATTAAATAATAACAAGCAAGTGTTACTGCCCACTGTGAAGGTTAAGCTCTTTACCCACACAGGTAAACAAATAATTGCACGAGCTCTTCTTGATACTGGCAGTCAGTCATCATTTATAACTACTCATTTAACAAAATTATTGGGCAAGAAACTAAAAGTAAATTCTACAAGTATAGTGGGAATAGCTAATACAGAGAAAAATATTAAACAATCATTATTATTAGATGTTCATTCCTGTTGTTACCCTTATAAAGTTAAAGTAGATTGCTTAGTTGTTGATAAAATTACCTCAAAGTTACCACAGAACAAAATAGATTTATCAATCTTGAACATTCCAAATCATATATTGCTCGCAGATGACCAATTTAATAAACCAAATAATATAGATATTTTACTAGGCGCTGATGTCTATTTTCAGGCGATGCTGCCCATGTCTGATGTGCAGTACGAAAAGTTTGGTGATACTCTGCAACCCCGTCTCGTCCATACGCAGTTCGGCTATATAGTTGCAGGCAATATCCCGGCACAACCTCTCCAGGATTCTACTGTTTCTTTATTTTGTCAAGAATGTCACTCTGACATAAAGAACACTATAGGTAAATTTTGGCAATCTGAGGCTGTACCAGAAATATTCACTGAGCATAAAACGTCTGAACAACAATACTGTGAACAGTACTTTAAAGACACAGTTCAACTTATTGATAATAGGTTTGAAGTATCTATGCCATTAAAAATTCCCATCTATGATGTTAATAATGTATTAGGAAGCTCTTTCAATTTAGCGCTTCAAAGATTTTTAAACTTAGAGAAACGGTTCTCTAAAAATCCTTCATTATATGAGGAATATAAAGAATTTATTCATGAATATATTCAATTAGGCCATGCCAGTTATGTAGACATTTCAAGTTATGATCTTTCGCAAGATGCGATTTATTTTATGCCTCATCATCCTGTTATACGGGAAAATGCTGTAACGACGCGTTTGCGCACAGTATTTGATGCATCTATGAAAACTTCAAATAAAGTCTCATTAAATGATATTTTATTAAATGGCCCAGTTGTACAAAATGATTTGTTTGATATATTATTATTATTCAGACAGAATGAATATTTTTTTACTTGTGACATTAGTAAAATGTTCAGAAATATAAATTTGACAAAAGATCAAAGGTCATTACAAACTATATTATGGCGTGACAGTCAAAATGAGCCTATAAAGTGCCTTCAATTAAAAACTGTCACATATGGCTTGAAGTCATCATCTTATCTCGCTACCAGATGTTTAAATGAATTAGCATATAAATATTGCAACGAGTATCCTTTGGCTAGCTCTGTAATTCTTTCATCTACCTATGTTGATGATATTTTGTATAGTCATTCTGATTTAAATTTAATTATACAAACAAAAGAGCAACTTATAAAATTATTAGCTAAAGGAGGTTTTAATTTGCACAAATGGTCAGCCAATGATGCCAAAATTCTAAATGATATACCAAAAACACAATGGTATTCTGGTGAGATAATATTACAAAAAGATTTCAAAACTTTAGGTTTAAATTTTGATATTAATACTGATTCATTCATCTTTTTTCCGCCACCAAGGCAGTCTGTTAAAACTAAAAGAGAAATACTGTCTTTTATAAGCAAATTTTATGATCCTCTTGGCCTTATAGGTCCGATTTTTGTACAAGCCAAAATAATTATGCAAAATTTATGGAGAACCAAAACAGATTGGGATTCTGTACCTCCTTCAAAAATACAAAAAGAATGGCAAAACTTTTATGAAAGTTTGATAAATATGCCAACTCTTAGTATAAAAAGAAATATTACTCTATGCAATACACAAAAATTACAACTAATTGGTTTTTCAGATGCATCAGCTGTAGCTTATGGTTGTTCAATTTACATAAGGACTGAAAACAATGAAAAGGCTAACATGTCTCTTCTTTGTTCAAAGTCACGAATAAATTCAGTAAATCAAAAAGTAAGTGTACCTCGCTTAGAATTAAATGCTGCATTATTATTAGCAAAGTTGATGCATAAAGTGTATAATAATTTGAAGCAAAAACAAAATATAAATGAAGTTCACCTCTATAGTGACTCACAAGTAGTTTTAGCATGGCTAAATACTAATATAATAAAATTAAATACATATGTAGCTAATAGAGTAAAATTATTAAAAGATTATACTAAAGAATTTAATTGGTTATATATATGTACTGAACAAAATCCTTCAGCTTGCTTAAGTAGGGGAATAAAACCTCATAACTTACAAAATTATCATTTATGGTGGACAGGTCCAAAGGAGATGAATCAATCTGATTATAAATTTATCAACAATAGTTTAAAAGTGCCCAGGGTATTGCCTGAATTAGTCTTCAAACAAAGCCTTTTTAATTGTCATCAATGAGAAAACACAGATTTATTTCATAATAAAATTTCTGTGTATGACGAGAGGGTTTGCACAGTGTCTCAACACTGCACAAGACTTATTTTTGATTATTAAGTAATAAATATTCAAATATTTTAAACGCACAATAAATATTAGCATATGTGTTAGGATTCTGTAATAATATAAAACTGAATTCTCTATAAGATATTCTAAAATAATAAAAAACAATTTTGTTTCATATGCTGAATATAAAAATGCATTGCATTTATTAATTAATCATGAACAACATAAATATTTCTTATGATATTTATTCTTTGCAAATAATAGGTAATTTAAAGTTAAAATGTTGGGTCTCAATCCATTTCTGGACAAACAATCTACTGAGAGTAGGTGGTGGTAGGCTGCAACATGCTGATTTACCTAATGCTCTAAAGCATCAAATAATTTGCAGAGCAAGTCATGTTAGTTACAGGCTTATGTTAAGCCACTTATTATAATAAACAGTTAAGCATTGTATACTTTGTTTAAAATGTAACGAAACTTTAATGGCAAATGTCATAGAATTTCAGTAAAATATCTTGTTGCCATTAGATAATTAATTATTACCTATAATTATAATTTCTCGTAGGCCTTGATGCTTCTCAGACATCTATGATCTGGGAAGATGCCAAGAGACTAGGTATAAGGCTTGCTCTATGAGTAAGTTTCTATAAGTTTCAGTGTTATTAAAATATATTATGAATACATAATATTATAACTGCATTATATTAAATACTAAGGGGTATTATAATATGTATAAATAGATGTAGTTATAAATAGATTAGTAGATCTATATAAGTTTGTTTACAAATTTAAAAGTTTTTATTAGCTTACAGATAAATATGTTTTCTATAATATTATTATAGTAAAATCATAGTTGTTTTATAAAGACTGAAATAACAAAGTATGTAAAATGTGTTGTTAAACAGACATGTAAATTTGTTTATATAGCTAAACTTAATTGCAGTGTCAACAGTGTATACGGTCTATTTTCTTTAATTTGTAGTATTTCTCGAACACCTATTATCTTTATATAAGAAATAGTATATAAGGGTACATTTATAAGATACTACTATGAAGACAAAATTTGTATTTTACAAAACTTTCTTATAATATTGTCAGAAATTTTAGTTATCAAAATAGGTGAATAAGAATTTAAGAAACATTGTATAAACATTCAAATAGCATTTATGTGTTACCTTTTTTTATTTATTACATTACTTTATTAATTGTAATTAAATTCAGTAACATAACCACTAACAAGTACAAAGGGTTATTGGCAAATAACTTGAACCATTGATACCTATTGAAACAAAATTACAGTCCACTTAATAAAATTTTTATATATAATACATTATTCCTTTTGTGTTGGGAGTTATGTTAAAGACACATAAAACAATGTTGGCAACACTCAATAAAAACGCCCTTCCTTTCTACGCCACGCACCGAGCGCACGTCTTTCATTTAACTCTTTTAATTTCTTCGCCAAGTCTCCCCCTTTTGCTGTTTTCTTCAGCAACATTAGTTACTTTATAAGACTTTTGATTTTTAGTTTCCATGAAACTTTTTTGGGGGCCACTATTTTCTAAACCTATAGCCCTCTTTTCTAAAAAAGACAAAAAGTTGTCCATTGTAGGCATGCTTTCTGGATCTACCTTATCCAAATGGTATGCCCTATTAGTATAGGAGTCAAGTTTCCCAGATAAAATACATATTAACAGCATATCCCAGTTATTGACGGGCTGTTCTAAATTTTTCAATGCATGAAGCTGTTGTTGTATTTCAGATATGAAAATCCTTATATTGGATGCTGTACCCTTTTGCATGACTGGTAAATCTAATAATATATTTATGTGATTAGTCACAAGGCGAGCTTTATTCTGATACCTTCTTTTTAATAGTGAAAGTGCCTCAGTATATGATTCATTTATCAATGGCAAATTTATTATTAATGATAGAGCCTCATCCGACAAATATTTCCTAAGGTAATATAATTTTTGGAAATTTGTCAAATCTTTATTGTTATCAATAATGGACATAAACATATCTATGAATGGTTTATACCTGGTAAGGTCTCTATCAGAGAATACTTCAATTTCTATATTAGGTAATTTTGTATACTGAATATTTGAGCTCTGAGGCAATTTCCCTATTGAGGAATCTTTGATTTGTTTATTTAGGGATGCCAGTGTAGAGTAAAATTGTTCCTCTACAGAGGCTATGTTTTCTTTATCATCTTCATCTATTGATAATATTTGAAATTGAATATCTTCATATTCCTTGAATAATGACAATAATTTTTCCTGTTTTATTTTTAACAGTTCTACACCATCAGAAGCTTGGTTTTCTTTGCTAGTTATCAAATTTGTCAAGCGAGTTATAGCTCCCTTTATATATGTACGCCTTTTAATTAATTGATCTATATTTTTTTCTGACATTGTGGAAGTTACAAGTAACACTAATATATTTACCCCAATGTAGCAATTGTTTATATAGATGCACTTTAATTTTCTTATACACTGTACAGGCCTTTTTATCACTTAGCACACACTATTTTTCACATGTATACTTCTTTTATATCCAACGGAATGAAAGTTTCTCAACGATGGTAGCTGCATACATTCAAAGATTTTTAGGAAATTATTTCTGTGTATAGACAGAAAATCTTTGTGCGATATGCATTTTTATTTAAATTGTCATCTTCCTCCATTTGCATGAATCTTACTCCTTAAAATTTTCTCACGTGTTATTTATCACGTTCATTGTTTATCGTAATTATTTTTCGGAATGTTTTTCCATTATTCGAAGGACCACTTTTGTAGCAGGAATTATAGACCTGCCTTTTTGCTTATTCTTTTATTCAGTATTATGGAACTGTTTTGAATTAAATTAAATACACTATAGCGTGTAATATCGTTTAATAGTTTCTTTTTTACAACATTTTTACACACAGACAATAAAAAAAAGACATAGACAAGGGAAAAATACAAAAAGTAGACACAGACAAAAACCATTATTTATACAGCTAATCTAGGACTACAAAATATTATATAAACTAAATTAACCTATATTTATGTTTATTTAACATAAAGTTTTTGTACTCCTTTTACTGCGCTATTTTAATATATAGGTGTTTCATGTAAGTACGGGATATTTACTAAAATTATCATATTTAGCTCTTGATCAAACGATAAATCTCTGGTTCTCCCGGATCGATCTGATTTTTGTGATGGAGATATTTATGTTTGGATGGCGACAGAAGCCACTCCTAATTTCAAGACTATAGTCCACGCGAACGAAGTTGCGCGGGTAAAAGCTAGTATATATATATATATATTTTTTTTTCTTGCAAAAAAATTACAACCTGGTACTATTATAAATGGTTTCACATTTTTCTATCTGTTAGTCTGGCTATTACACTTTCCCGGCTTATCCGCTAGCGTAAAATAAATGAAATTTGATATAAAGTTATTTTATTTTTAGTACAGGTAATTTATAAATCATAAAACTAATACAAAATTAATATAACAAATAAAACAATTATAAAGTAAGTTTTACTTTAATTAAAATCATAACTACATTCATCTTAAGCTAGTACAAATTGGAGATGAAATTAAACTAAACATTTAAATCAAGCTACAGACGCCGTGTGGTATCCGGCTGAATAGTTAATGTTATAAATAAAGACATTCTGTAATTAATTGTAAAAATAAAATTCATAGGGAAAAATGTAAAAATAAATAAGTAAATATGTAGTATATGAATTTACGCCGTGTGGTATCCGGCTGAATAGAATAGCACAACCCTCATTTCTTACCGAGGTGTCGTAAAAGGTGACTAAGGTAAGTCGACCCGCCGTGTGGTATCCGGCAGAGTAGAATAGACCAACCTGATTATTTACCGCGGTGTCGTAAAAGGCGACTAAGGTAAGTTAACCCACCGTGTGGTTAGAGTAGAATGTTGAGTAGAATTTTTCTTATCGAGAAGTCGTAAAATACGACTAAGGTAAGTTGACATCAGGCAGGCGGCTGGTCGTAAAATACGTAGCCAAATCATGTCCCAACATGTTTATAACATGTTGTCACATGATTTGGCTTTTACTTTAGTGGCCGACCCCACTTAGAGTGGATAAGGGCAAGAGGATTATAGTAATGACCAAAAATAATAATAACTAAATATCGGAAAAGTTGAAGATCGATCCACTACATTAAACTCGCAGGGTCCTTTTCACAGAGGAAAATGGCCAATTCATGACACCAGTAATCGTCGAGTTTGGCTTCTCCGACCAGAGCCCCGCAGTACTGGCCTGATTGGCCTGGCGCAGCGGGGTTTGGCTGGTACTTCTCCCAGTCGGCATACCCAGCTTCTTCTAACGTTTGACCTGGAAAAACAGATTATTTATATAACATCATCATCTTCCTGCCTTTATCCCACTCTAAGTGGGGTCGGCATAACATATTATAAACATGCTGTCACGTGGTTTGGCTGCGTTTTTACGACCGGCCGCCTGCCTGACGCCAACTTACCTCTGTCGTACTTTACGACACCTCTATAAGAAATGAGGTTGATCTATTCTACTCAGCTGGACACCACACGGCGAAGATTATTTATATAACATTTTAGAAATTAGTATCTGGGTGATCGACCCTTGCGCAGTATTTCTTTTCAGTACATAAAAAATACAATAAGAAATTTAAAAAAGATTGATTTTATCTGAAATCGATTCTGGTATTCAGAATCGATCAATTTACCCTATTGCTATATGACTATATGACTTTTTTCAATTTTCAATATTGCAATTTTCAACATAATTAACCTTTGTTTTCTCATAAAGAGCATTTTCTTGTGCCTGAAAACAGGGATGGAACGACTTTTTTTTAATAAAACCTTGCTAAAACATTCCCCCCTCAAACCATCTGAATTCTGATTTACATGCTGAATTTCATGAAAATCGTTGGAGCCGTTTCCGAAATACCTTAGTTCCTTTTTACGACACCTCGGTCAGAAATGAGGATGGTCTATTCAGGTAAGTACGTTAGTCCTACTTTACGACAAGTCGGTAAGAAAGAGAAATGAGGGTGGGCTATTCTACTCAACCCGATACCACACAACGGATTGACTTACCTTGGTCGCCTTTTACGACACAGCGATACAAAATGAGGCTGGTCTATTCAGCCGGATACCAGTGTCAAAAGAAGATATTACCAACCATAAATTCCTTACCATGAATGGTCCTAAAGACACCGCCTTTGGTCCAATCGAGAAAACCAATGTGTGTGGCATAAGTTTTACTGCCACTTGGAAAATGAACGTCAAAGAGATCCTTCACGACAGAAGCTTCTTCCTGGCTATTGATTATGGCCAAATAAGCCCCTTCCGCCGAACAGACCCTGAAAGCCTCGTGCCATTTGACGGGATGTTTATGGAACTTGTAGCAACTCCCTGTCTTAGCCATGTACTGGTACGCTGAAAAAATATTATTTTGATCTTTTATCCATAATTTCAGAGCAACGCAACTTGTGTAACAAATAACTCTTCTGATAGAGAAGTTTATATGTGTTCTTATCTTACATTGCTTGAAGAGCTCAAAATAGACAAAAACTATATTAAATAATTGAAGGATTGGAGGAGGATTTCGTCTATGACGGATCCTTGACACAAACTTAGACTAGATTAGTCTACGCAAAGGTAGTCGCTACTGGCCCTTGGAAATAAAAAAACCTTCTGTTTAGGTGTATATGCGTGTTATGTCAACTCAGCGTTTACCAATTTCCCAGACTCCATACGACATCTGAGGCGTAGTATTCCTGGGAAAGACACTTCGTTGAACGTCGCCTTTATCCAACTTAACATCGGTGGGAACGGACGCTAGTATTTACTCATAATAGTAATCTATACTAATATATAAAGCTGAAGAGTTTGTTTGATTGTTTGAACTCGCTAATCTCAGAAAGTACTGGACCATTTTGAAAAGTTATTTCAGTGTAAGATAGTACATTTATCGAAGAAGGCTATAGGCATGGCGATTTTGTAGTGCAGTCTATCTCCTGATGATGCTTCGGTTGCGGGGCGAAACAATCTTTTAGTTTGTGATAGTGAAAGTATGTAGTGCTTGTGTATTGTGGTCGCGGTGGTGGAGGTTTGTGCATGTTTTTACGAATCCTGCATGTATCAGGTATGAATAAAAATTATTAATTTAATTAAGATTTAATGCCTATACCTGAAACCTATCTTATCAGCCCACATATAATTCCACACAATAGCCACACTCAATCACTCATTTCGCGCTCTATCGTTTGATAATATTTATTTAGTAGTAGTAGTAGTATTTTGTTTTACTTATTTTAAATAAAAAGTATATAATTTTTTAATATTAATATCTTATGTTACGTTCTTATGTTCTTTTAATAATTTTGACTGTGAGGATGGCATATGCACACAGTTTTATACTATCACAATGCCATCCTCGCAAATGTAGCATATATGTATATATAAATAAATAAAATAAATAAATTGTCCACTCCACATTTAGCATTATATATATTTTCTCTTTTACTTATTATAGAAAAATAATTTTATTATTACTTTTTTCTTTTAGGGTTGATCAAACTAGAGCTGTTTAATATTGTTGTTAACCATTTTTATTTACCATACCTTTATTTTGCTATAATCCGCGATGAAGTAAAATAGAAAATATATATAATGCTAAATGTGGAGTGGACAATTTATTTATTTTATTTATTTATATATACATATATGCTACATTTGCGAGGATGGCAATCGCAAATCGCTTTGCGATTTTGGTCGTGGAGTCTATCTCCTGACGATGCTTCGGTTGCGGGGCGAAACGATTGTTGAGTTTGTGATAGTGAACGTATATAGTGCTTGTGTATCACGGTGGCGGTGGTGGAGGTGTGTGCATGTGTTTTTTACGACTCCTGCATGTATCAGGTATGATAACCGATTGTCCACTCTGCATTAAGCATTATATATATTTTCTATTTTACTTCATCGCGGATTATAGCAAAATAATTTTATTATTACTTTTGTATTATGGATCTCCGCAAAGTAACGCCTAATTCTATAAATTACCATACCTTTATCAGTGGTACCACACGGCGTCCGAGTCATGTTATGGGTATTCTTTTTGTAACACACGAATGGATATACTTCGGAACAATCAACATCGGCAATACTCCATTTGGCTCCCACAGCGATGCAGCTCTCATTGTCCTTAGCATTATCGGGCTGACCCGATAACCAGAGGCATCTTTTCCAGAGGCAAGCCTGTTGATATAGAATAATTAACAATCACTTCATCCTCCTACCCTTATCCCACTCTAAGTGGGGACGGCACAACATGTTATAAACATGCTATAACATGATTTGGCTGCGTTTTTACGACCAGCCGCCTGTCTGAAGTTAACTTACCTTAGTCACATTTTACGACACTTCGGTAAGAAAGAGGTGGTCTATTTTACTAAACCGGATACCACACGGCGGGTCAACTTACCTTAGTCGCCTTTTATGACACCTCGGTAAGAAATGAGGTTGGTCTATTTTACTCTGTCAGATACCATGTAGCAGGAGACCAAATCTATACATATTATAAAACAAAGTACCCAAAAACTGTCTGTTTGTCGTCATCATACTCTTACCCTTATCCCACTCTAAGTGGGGTCGGCACAATATGTCTTCTTCTTCCATTCTCCTCTATCATTCGTCAACTCTGGTGCCACTTTTTTAATATGCATATCATTTTTCACACAATCCATCCATCTTCTATCTTTTTTTCGGCCTCCCCCTAGCCATACATCCATCTTTTATTCATCCATGTTTGTATGTGATCGATTTTCTCAAAAATTACTTAACGGATATCTGTACAGTTTTCACTAAAATATAGTGTAATTCTTGAGGAAGGTTTAAGTACATTTCATTTAAATTCCCGCAGAATCGGTATTTACGCGGGTAAAACTTTGTGACATTGATTTCCACGCAGGCGAAGCACAGCTAGTCTCATAAATTAAAATTATACTAATTAACTAAAATTATAGTCACCTTCAAGTGAATGAAAATATCCTTTGGAGAACATTGAATGCACGCCAATGTATATAGGATAATCTTTGTCTGCACTCTTCAATTCCGACGAGATAGCCGATTTCATTACTTCGCTTGATGGCGATGCTAACACTGCTCCTGATTGTGGTAAAACAATATGTTAACAACTTAGAGTATGATTGTTTATGACAGAAGATAATCCATTGTAACCTAGTACATACAAAAGTCTTTTTTAAAAATAAAATTGAATAAGAACATACATAATTATAAAAAGATCAATTATGTATATCGATACTAATATATAAAGCTGAAGAGTTTGTTTATTTGTTTGTTTGATTGATTGTTTCAACGCGCTTGTTCAACAGAAGTCCTGGACCGATTTTAAAAATTCTTTCAGTCTTAGAAATTCCTTTTATTGAGGAAGGCTATATAACATTACGCTAAGATGAATAGGAGAAAAGCAGCAATAAAATATAGTACGAAAACGGCAAAATTTAAAAGTTTCCTTGCGTGCGCTGAGTAAACGGAAATATATCCTCCTGCCATTATCCCTCTCTACGTGGGGTCGGCACAACATGTTATAAACATGATTTGGCTGCGTTTTTACGACCGGCCGCGTGCCTGACGTCAACTTACCTAAGTCGTTTTTTACGACACCTCGGTAAGAAGGAGGGTGGTCTATTCTACTAAACCGGATACCACACGGTGGGTCAACTTACCTTAGTCGCCTTTTACGACACCTCGGTAAGAAATGAGTGTGGTACTATTCTACTTAGCCGGATACCACACGGCTAACTGAGTAAACGGTAATAGTTAGTCAAAAATCATGTACTACAAAATTGTTCCCTATCAAAAATCTAAAAGTTCTAAATAAACCGATTTTAACCATTTTTATAGTTATCAAAAGACTATATTACGGTTTTAATCTATCCACGCGGGCGGAGCCGCTGAAGATTGCTTGTAATAGATAAAACAGGAACCGACATAAGCTTGCGGCTCCTGCTATGCGCCTTGCAAAAGTGCGTAACTCGTTTGTGGGTTTGGGTATAAGTTTCTATAATAAAATTCCGCAATCAATTTTAGCTTTGCCACTACAGCAATTTACAAACACTATGAATAAAAGGCTAATACAGAAAGCATACTATACTATTGAGGATTACTTAGATGATAATAATTCTTGGACATAGCTATTCTTTAACTCTGTACAAGATAGTAATGACTTAATGTAACTAGTTATAAGAATAATTTTGAAAAGAGCAACCGCCGAGTTTCTTGTTTTTCTCGGCAGGAACAGCTTTCCGAACCAGCAGTAGAGTTAACGATTCAAAAGCATTTGTTCACAAGTTTACTTGAATATTTTGAATTTGAATTTAACGTTATCAAGGTTACTCCGTTGAAGTCAAAATGTCAGTTAGCATTATAGCAATAATCCAAAATGAACTAATTTTGCGTACGGGAAGGTTTTAAACCTTAAATGAATGTTGGTCTTCGAGTCTGGGTGTTTATTTGTATTTAAATATGTATTTAAAAATTATATAAGTATATATTCACCAGATGTCTGTCACCCATAACACAAGTATTAAGTTACTTACTTTGGGGATGGACGACCGTGTGTGTAAGTGTCCCATATATTTATTATTTATTTTATTTATTTTTAGTTTTCAATACATTTAGTAAAATATGAAAGAAACTCTACCTTCCAAAAAGCACAGCTGAGCAGCATCTTCCCATGTTGCTGGTATGATGTGGAGTTTTAGCCAGCCTTTGATAGACTCATGGTATTTGTAGTCTGAGCGAAATTGGTTCTGCAATGAATCGGTAGACAAACAACCTGTAGAAATAACATATTGTATTAACTTAATATGGCGTATGGCCACAAATAATTTACAAGAAAAATCATAGCTCACATATTGCCATCATTTTCCTGCCTTATCCCACTCTACGGGTCGGCACAACATGTTATAAACATGTTGTTATATGCTTTGGATGATTTTACTATCGGCCGCCTACCTGGCGTCAACTTACGACATCTCGGTAATAAATGAGGTGGTCTATTCTATTCAGCCGGATACCACACGATGGCTCAACTTACCTTAGTCGCCTTAAACGACACCTCGGTAGGAAATGAGGATAGTCTATTCTACTCAGCCGGATACCACACTGCGGGTCAACTTACCTTAGTTGCCTTTTACGAGACCTCGGTAGGAAATGAGGATAGTCTATTCTACTCAGCCAGATACCACACGACGGGTCAACTTACCTTAGTCTCCTTTTACGACACCTCAATAAAAATAACATTGTAAATACATTAAATTCCATATAAACTATTAAATGTATTATTTATTATAGGCATACAAAAGGACGCTTACATTATTTATGAACACTTATTTTTGTTATAAAAATTGCTTAAAAGTACACATGCATCGCTAAATATGTCGTTACATAATTCCATTTTCAACTCAAAATAATCGTTATTCTAGTAAATTTTTTCTAAGATCAAGCAATTTTGAATCGTCAAGGATCAATTAGATTTAATTTTAGAAGCTATAACTCGTTCGGAATGTTGCTCTAACCAAAAAGAACCAGCAAGAAACTCGGGCACTCTTTTCAAAAACTCTTTTCATAACACTGGACTCGTAATACTTAAAAGGACAAAACCTTTTGAGTTAGTTTAATACAGTGATAGTGTAGCGTAGTGCTAGTGCTACTTGAAAGAACACAAGAACAAAGTGTCTCACATACCAAGAAAGACTAAGATAAGTCACTGGACCTATTCTTAGATATAAGTTAATTTATAAGTTTAGGTCATCTTTAAGTTGCTTATTAGCCTCTTGGCTAGATCGCAACATCAATAAAGTACTTCCGTTTTGGTTGTTCTTTATAATACCAAAAAAAAAAATATTTCATTAATATTTAATTGTTTACAACCAAAAATTACAATATGAAATCAAACATTACATTATAATACTTACAGATAGTTGAATAGCAACTTAATAAAATAACAAAAAGGTGTAACGAAGACATGTTCGCTACCCGAAATGTCCGTGAACACTGAGTCTGCAATATGTTTACGCACACTGTATTTTCCTTTAATATTAATGATAGTAACCACAATGACTTAATAAAATTATCCCACAGAAAATAATTACTACACTATAAATGACGTAAACAAAATCTGCAGCTAATCCTATCCTATTTCCTTGCTACTAATATTATAAACGCGAAAGTTTGTGAGTATGGATGTATGTTTGTTACTCTTTTACGGCGAATCCGCTGAACCAATATCGATGAAATTTGGCACTATTATTCCTTATATACCTGGGTAACATATAGGCTATAGAAATCTTGTTAATTCTACTGATGGCAGATATACACAAAGTTTTTGTTTTCAAAAATAAATACTTTTAGAAAAGTTCAAAGAAATAGGCGATATGACGTTAGCTTCACATTATATCTATAATAATATACAATAAATATATTTGTGCGCAAAAATATTCACTTATTTTTTTTATTCTTTCTTTATTGTACTTACATATTGTTGGAAAAGAGAAAGAAAAAAAAATAGCACATATACAAAGGCGGACTTATCCTTAATCCCTAAAAATAATGTGGACCTACTAAAGGTTAGACATATCTCCGGAATTCTCTAGAAATATGCAGGATTTCTCACGATGTTTACCTTTACCGACAAGCGTGTAATAAATTGCAACTATCAATTAGACATATAAGTTTTAATAGAAAAACTCATTGTTGCCTGCCGGGGTTTGAATCCGTGACCTTATTGAAAGATTCGCACAATCTCACCAATGGGCTATCACAGCTTGTGTAATACGAGTATTAAAATAAGTAAGAAATTATTATTAAAATTTGTAAGAAAATCGACATATAAAATTAACAACTGCATTTTTTATCAAAGCTTTATGAGAATGATGACAGACTTGATTCTTTACAAATGCGCTTTAAAGTTTATTTGATTGACACGCTCTGTGGTTAGTGATCAGAACAAGTTATGAAAGTCGCAAATAAAAGTACACTCGCATACATAAAATTATGTATATGTCAAGTACGAGCTGAATGTATTTAGGAGAAGAGAAGAAATTAGTTTGTGATGGATATGGGCCTAGAGGAAGGCCTAATAAGAGATGGTTGATTGTACGAAATATGACATGCATATAAAAGGAGTAACGCCAGAGTTGATGAATGGTAAGACAGAATGGAAGAGAAAAACATTTTGTGCCGACCCCACTTACAGTGGGAACTAATCTAATTTCGGGGACGCCTATCGGTGCAGGGCGGGTGATCAGCTCCTATTCCGGACTATTCCACCCATAAAATGATATAAAGAAGTGGGATAAGGACAGGAGAATATATAAGAAACTACTTTGTGATCTAGTATTAATTTACCAGCAGTAACGGCCTGTTACTATTCCACTGCTGGGCATAGGCCTCCTCTCTCCATTTTTGGAAAGAAGGATTGGAGCTAAGACCTACCACGCTGCTCCAATGCGGATTGGTAGGTTACACATATCCCTAGGATTCTCTAGAGATATGCATGTTTCCTCACGATGTTTTCCTTCACCGAAAAGCGAGTGATAAACTGCAATTATCAATTAGACACATAAGTTTTAATAGAAAAACTCATTGGTGTCTGCCCGGGTTTGAACCCATGATCGTCTCTAGAGATTCACACGGTTGCACCGCTGGGCCATCACAGCTTTTACCAGCAGTAACGAGTTCTAATCCCGGGCAGACACAAATGAGTTTTTCTGGTAAAACTTGTCTAATTGATATCTGCAATTTATCGCACGCTTTACGGTGAAGGCAAACATCGTGACGACCCCTGCATATCTCTAGAGAATTCTTGGGATATGTGTAACCTACCAATCCGCTTTGGAGCAATGTGGTAGGTGTCAGCCCCTGCCCTTCTCTGCAGAAATAAAGAGAGGAGGACTATGCCCAACAGTGGTATAGTAACGGGCCGCTACTTTATTTAAGAATCTCTCTACTTTAGGTAAAGAAGAATATAGAATTATTATGTTTTCATACTCGATTAGAGAAAATCTAGTTAATGTTAAAAGCTGAGTGTACTATCTGTAAACTTTGTTAACTAAAAAAAAAAGAAACAGACTGTTACTATCCCACTGCTGGGCATAGCCCTCCTCTCTCCGTTTTTGGAAAGAAGGGTTGATTCAAGACCTACCACATTACTCCAATACGATTGATAGGTTAATCATATCTCCAGAATTCTCTAGAAATATGCAAGTTTTCTCACGATATTTTCCTTCTACGATACGCATGTCATAAATTGTAATTATCAATTAGACACAAGTTTTAACAGAATAACGCATTGGTACCTGCCGGGGTTTGAACCCGTGACCACCCGAAAGAGTCGCACGGTACCGCTGGGCTATCACAGCTTTTACACTCGGCTATGTTGACTAAATAACCTTAATTATGATATATAAATGTTTATTCATGTTATTGGAGGAAAAACAGAATTTCCTGTTGTCTTATATGTTAGCCCAGTTTATAAGGTAATTTCATCAAAATTGGTCATCAGATATTCCGTAAAAGCGTTACAGACATACTGATATTAACTCGGCGGTCATACTTTTAAACATTTTAAATTTACATTATTTAACCGCAGTCTCGTATAAAGCTTAAAGGATTTTCATAAACCTTCGTACTTAGAATATCAGTACTAAGAACTATAGTATTCTTACTTAGGATATAAATTGTATAATTTTAAGTAGTAAGTATTAGGGTTATATTACTAAAGCATAAAAATTTGACTTCAAATACATAATGGCTTTAACAATAAGCTGTGATAGCCCAGCGGTAACACCGTGCGACTCTTTCGAGGAGGTCACGGGTTCAAACCCGGGCAGACACCAATGAGTTTTTCTGTTAAAAATTATGTGTCTAATTGATAATTGCAATTTATCACACGCTTTTCGGTGAAGGAAAACATCGTGAGGAAACCTGCATATCTCTGGAGAATTCCGAAGATATGTGTAACCTACAAATCCGCATTGGAGCAGCGTGGTATATCTTAACTCCAATCCTTCTCTCTAAAAACGGAGAGAAGAGGCCTATTCCCAGCAGTGGGATAATAACAGACCGCTTCTTTTTTTACATAATGGCTTTATAGTGTGCAATTTACATCAACAAACAACATCTTGCTATTCGTGGCTAACTGTACACATTCAGTACCTTTATTCGATCAAAAGACTTGCTGACAGGATGCTACTTTAGACGGTAAAAGTCTGGGAACTTGCATAATTAGATGCCAGAAGTGGTTCAGCACGCTTTCAATAAACTGCAAAAATGTTTTGCTGTAATAAAAAATCTAAAACTGAAGTTGTTAAAAAATGTAAGAAAAAAGATTCATATCCATTATTTTATAATAGATTTAGAATTGACTTAGATTTAGATTTAGAATAGTAATCAATGGCGGGGTCTGTTTGGCTCAGCAAGATATACCTTCGCCATCGCCATACCACACATTGGCTCAGCACATGACTTTGGCATCATAGATATCAAGGCATCTAAAAGTTCTTCGAGTCTAAGCAGGGGACTCTTTTAAAAGGGGGCAATGTGTACAACGGTACCCTGTCTCCGCCACCAGCAGCGTGGTGGAGCACTGTCAGGTTTTTAGTCGGTGAGAGTCCGACATATCCCACATCCCCATCGGAGTTTGACCCATAATGAGTTTTCCTGACTTTATAGGAAAACTCTAACTAAAAAAGGGGACTCTCATTAAATCTACACTCTTTTTAACCTGTTTCCACAAAGGCAAACAGAAACGCATACTTAATTGTTTTATGTACCCTGATATAGTTTTGTAAAAAAATAATGATGAATGTAATACATGATGACGATTACATTCATCATGATTTTTTTTAACCACGAAAGGCAACAGAGGATTTTTTTTACATACGTTAATTCGGCCATCATCCTCCTGGCCTTATTTCACTTTAAGTGGAGTCTCAACAACATGTTACTAACATGTTGTTACATGATTTCGCTACGGCCACCTACCTGACGTCAACTTATCTTGGTCACATTTTGCGACACCTCAGTAAGAAAGAGTGTGGTAGTGGTAATTTATTAAATTCAATGTATAATATAATTCTTACGTA
This sequence comes from Morpho achilles, assembly GCA_947086495.1. NCBI lineage: Eukaryota > Metazoa > Arthropoda > Insecta > Lepidoptera > Nymphalidae > Morpho > Morpho achilles. The sequence goes on along the minus strand of CAMTZB010000013.1, from coordinate 610,151 downwards.
TTGTAGGTAAAGATGGCAAGAAATTCAAAAGTTTAATGGAAACATACACGATGTACATGTTCTTTCTAACGTTCGGTTTGATGTATCCAAACCCACACAATGACCAGAAAAGAAAGAAACTTATCGGTATGTTTTTCGCTTTTAACCTAAGGACCTCAAATTACAAAACAAGTTAATGCAAGTCAATGCGTGCTTTTTTGTATCCATGTCAAGCGAGCTTATATGTCAAGAGATAATTTAATTACTTTTTGTTAATCTTCGGGTAACACGAAACATGACTTTTCCTCTTGCACTATAAAATAGCAATTTCTCAGATCAAAATTGTGTATAGGGTCATCTCGGTTACTCCCCACTTAGGGGGTAGGTGGGACACGGGCATCGAGCCGAGCATCCTTGCCCGGGCTGGCCCTGGGAGGCGTCAATGCCTGGGATGTATTTGGGCTAAAATGTACGTTTGATGTATACAACATAGAACATAACTTTATTCTATGGATGGGCCGATTTATACCAATCTCAATCATATTATTATTGTTTTATAGCAAATAGTAAATAAGTCATTTACTATTGCTATAATAAAATGACTGCCGCGTCTGTTGCAGTATTCCTGTGAATACAGTTAAACAAGGTTGGCTACAAGTGAGATATATAAATTTAAGCTCTATAGTTTAATGAATAATGCGCGGATAAGGAAAAACAATTGTATTACAAAAAAGAGCCATACGTGGCATTTGCAATTTAAGTCCGCGTGATTCCCGGCGAGAGAAGTTTAAGAAAATAGGTATTCTTACATTTGCTTGTAAAGGTACGAAATCGTTTGTGGGTTTGGGTATAAGATTCTACAATAAAATTCCGCAATCAATTTTAGCTTTACACTTACAGCAGTTTAAAAACACTATAAAAGAGAGATTGATACAAAAAGCCTACGATACTGTGATTATTTAGATGATAAGAATGCTTGGACATAACTGCTGTACAAGATAGTAATAACTAATGTAACTAGTAATAAGATTTTTTTTTTAAATGAGCACCCGCCGAGTTTCGTGCTGGATCTTCTCGGTAGGAACAGCTTTCCGAATCAGCATTACAGTTGATGATTCAAAAGCACTTATTTGCAACTTTATTTCAAATTTTTTATTTATTTCATTTTAAGTCACAAAGTGCTCTGTTATATATTTTTTTAATTGATAAATATGTAATATAACAGGATGTTATATCTCCACCATCATACCAACTCTGGTGATAGTCAGCGTCGATATGAAGAATCGCGTCGTGAACAACGATATGGCGAACCTGGTGCGGCAGTCCATCATCATGGTATCTCTTGTCTTCGTTATTATAAAGGTAAGAAAACGAAGCGTTGGAACTCAAAACCATCACCATTTACAGATAAGTTACGCATATACCAAAAATTTTATTTAGATATGCAGGTATCCTCACGATGTTTTCCTTGAACGATAATGCAAACTAAATTAAAAATATCAATAGGGCAAGTAGTTTTGAAAAGAAAAACCAGTACTTATCTGCCCGAAATTTGAACCTGTGAACCATGTTTGCAAGTACTATCATGCCTTAATTATAGTATCTAAAACAACGCTCAATTAGCGTTTTTATTCAGCATCATCATTCTCTTGTCCTTATGTTACTCTGAATGCGATCGGCACAACAGCAATGATGTCATATGATTTAGCTACGTATTTTAAGATGCCTGATGCCAACTTACCTTAATCAGAACACCTCGGATCGCCAGTCCGAACACATGCAAATTACACGTGCTCCTCTTTTAAAAATTGTTTTGTAGGGAATAAGTGGTCGTATCTCAAAGTAACAACTGTCAAAATACGCGTCTCAGAGCTACCTACGCGTTGACATATAACACGCCACCCGGATCATAGTGCTACTGGTGAAAAAAGTGCAAAAAGTAATATTTTTCAAGGCTAATTGGCTTAAAACAGCTAGTTATTTATTGATTGTGAAAAAAAAAAAAAAAAATTCAATACTCTGTTGCGCACTAAAGCGTTTTACAAGTACATTTAATTTACTATTATTTTTATATTATAACACCAAAAAAGCAAACTGGACAAAATTCAACAATAAATTCACTCAGTTAATTCAAAGCAATAATATAAACAAAATAGAAATAGAGAATACAAATAACAAAACAAAATTGGAGGAAATTATAAATAAATACATAGGAGTAATAACAGAAACTTGTAACAACAGTATACCACTCAAAGAAAAAGAAGAGAAATTAAAGATACCATGGTGGAACGCAGAACTTGCCAGGCTAAAGAAAGATGTAACCACAAAGAAAAGACGCATAAGATGCGCAGCACCAGTCCGAAGAGCATGGGTGGTGAAAGAGTATCTGCAGGCAAAGGAGGAGTATGAAGAAATGGCAAGGAGGGCTCAAACAGACAGCTGGAAGAGTTTCTGTGAGCGACAAAATAGAGAGGAAATGTGGAATGGGATATACAGGGTCATAAAAATGACGTCCAAAAAACAAGAAGATGTCCCTCTGATGAAAGACACAAAGATGTGTGACCCTGAAGATTCAGCACAGCTGCTTGCAGAAACTTTTTATCCAGAGGACCAAGAAAACGGTGAAAACGCCGAACACAGAAGAATAAGAGAGACTGCGAAATTGGTCAATGATTGGAAGCAAGGTGAAACTTGTGATCCACCATTCACATTGAACGAGCTTGAAATAGTGTTGAGATTATTTAACACCAAAAAGGCACCAGGATTGGACGGATTTACTGCGGACATCTGTCAAAGAGCGATTGCTCAAAGCCCAGAAATATATCTAGCCATAATAAACAAATGCTTGAAATCGGCTACTTCCCGTGTTTATGGAAAATGGCTATAGTAGTCACACTAAGGAAGCCGAACAAAATCGACTACACAACGCCAAAAGCTTACCGCCCAATAGGGCTGCTCCCGGTATTAGGGAAAATACTGGAGAAGCTGCTCATTAGTCGAGTCAAATGGTATGTACAGCCTAAAATGACCACGCGCCAGTACGGATTTACACCACAGAAAGGCACTGAGGACGCCCTCTATGACCTAATACAACACATCAACGACGGACTCAAATGCAAGAAGATGGTCGTTCTTGTGTCGCTGGATATAGAGGACGCCTTCGATAGCGCATGGTGGCCAATGATTAAAGTCCGGCTGGCCGAAGAAAAGTGCCCAGTAAATTTGAGGAGACTGCTGGACAGCTATCTCCAGGATCGACAGGTAAGATTAAGATACGCCGGAGTCGAAGTAACGCGCAACACAAATAAAGGGTGTGTTCAAGGCTCTATAGGGGGTCCAATCTTATGGAATCTTTTGTTAGATCCACTGCTGAAAGAGTTAGAGAGGCGGGGCAATTTCTGTCAGGCGTTTGCCGATGATGTCGTTCTCGTTTTTTGTGGAGAGATTCGTTTGGAGGTCTCAAGGCAGGCAAATGCCGCACTTGCCCATGTCCGGGAGTGGGGAGTCAGAAATAAGCTGAACTTCGCGCCGCACAAGACCAAGGCGATGGTTATCACAAAAAAGCTCAAGTACGATGTCCCAGTCCTGACCATGGGTGGGGTGGGGATTGGTCTGTCTGGAGAGATAAAAATTCTGGGACTGACCATTGACAAAAAGCTCACTTACAACAGGCACATCGATGAAGTTTGTAAAAAGGCGTACGCATTGTATAAGCAGTTGTCAAGGGCAGCCAGGGTTAGCTGGGGTCTCCACCCACCTGTAATTAGAACGATCTACACTGCAGTGTTGGAGCCGGTTGTCCTGTACGCGGCAAGTGTGTGGGCATCAGCTGCCAATAAGTTGGGAGTTCGGAAGCGACTTAACGCACTGCAGAGGGGTTTTGCTCAAAAATTGACAAGAGCATACCGCACCACATCCTTAAACTCTGCCCTAGTTTTGGGGGGAATACTTCCACTTGACCTCAGAATAAAAGAGGCAGCAGCGCTATACGAGGCAAAGAGGGGAGTACTCTTGCCGGTACTTGGAGACAGAGTTGTAGAAAGAAAAATAAATTCATCAAAAATAAAACACCCGGCAAAACACGAAGCCATTAATTATGACCTGGTCGACCAGCTACAAGTTAATCAATGCACCCAGCTAGTGCGGATATTTACAGACGGAAGTAAAATAGAAGGTAAAGTGGGCGCAGTAATATCAGTTTGGTCTGGTACTGTAGAAACTACCGTCCGTAAATATAAGCTGAGCTCCTATTGCACTGTCTTCCAGGCGGAATTACTGGCTCTGTGGCAAGCCACTTCTTTGGTCTTAAAAAGAAAGGAAAATAGCTTTGGTATCTTTAGCGACTCCAGAGCGGCACTTGAGTCAGTGACCGGTGACCACTCCCTCCATCCCCTAGCGCTCAAAACTAGAGACAATATAAGTATGTGTCGAGCCCAAAACAAGGAAATATCCTTGTATTGGGTCAAAGCCCACGTGGGATTGGAGGGAAACGAGAGAGCCGACAAACTGGCGAAAGAAGCGGCTCTAAAGCTGAAAAAGAAACCGGAATATGACATGTGTCCGGTCTCGTTCGTCAAGAGACAATTACGTTTGAGTTCTCTTGACGAATGGAACCGGCGATATAAATCTGGTACTACTGCCTCAACAACCAAAAAAATTTTCCCTGATGCAGTTGCCGCGTACAGCACTGTACGAAAAATAGAAATAAATCCACTATTGACCCAGACCTTAACAGGGCATGGTGGACTCTCAGAGTATTTAAGTAGGTTTAAATGCAAGGAGGACCCATCATGCGCCTGCAAACCTGGGACAAGTGAATCAGTCGCTCACGTAATTGCTGAGTGTCCAATCTTTGAGATTGCATGAACAAATTTTGAAATTGAGCATTCTACAAAAATTTCAGAAAATAATTTTTCTTACCTGATAAATAACAAATCTTTAAGAAAACACTTCATACAATACTGCATTGATATAATGAGAAAAGTGAATTATAGAAATAGAAATTAAACTGTCTTTTACACATATATAAATAAAGTATATATTAGGTAAAAAACTACTAATTAGCGCAATAAATAAATAGCAGGTCAATGTAATAAAATAGTAGATATATACTGATAACAGATATAATTGAAAAGATAAAATATATAAAAACAAACAGTATATGAGCAGAAATTATTAGTATTATAAATATTAATAGTTAAAAACAAGAAATTTCTAGATAAAAACAAATAAAATATATGTAAAAAGCGGAAATACCACTTTAAGAACAGTTAACCTATAACCCTGACCCACAACATAAATGTAGCAAAGTAAATATAAGCTCAATTGTTAATAGTTAAGTCAAATGTAAAATTGTAAATAGTTATAAGCGAACAGTGTTAATTTATAGGGTACAATGTAAATATAGCTAATTGTTAAATTGTTAATCAAAGTCTCTGACCTTACATATCAGAGGAATCAGAGGAAAAGAAAAAAAAAAAAAAAAAACTTACCTTAATCAACTTTTGCGACACCTCGGTAATAAATGAGGATGACCTATTCTACTCATCCGGATACCACATGGCGACGTAAGTATACAACAACCATGTAAAGTTGTTCAAATTTAAATTTTACATTGTTCAGACTGTTTTGCAGCTAATACTAACAATTGTCCGGAAAAACGAACTCAGAGAAATATTCGACCAAATTAATGAAGATTATGAAGCGTTCAACCATTTGCCAGAAGAAAGCCAGCGAATCGTTCAGCAGACTATACAAAAAACAAAAGCCCTCGAGAAAATCTGGATCGGAGTCCTGGGTGTTACAGCGTGCACGTATCCAATCCTAGCTTGCGTTTGTACGATATACTCTCAAATATTCTCCGAAAATCCCAGACGGTTCATGATACATGAGACTAGCATGTTGTACCTAACTGAAGAGCAGAAATATCAAAGCCCTTACTTCGAGATCATCGCAGTGTATTCCATGTACATTGTCGCAGTGATCTTTCTTGGATTTTCAGGTAAGATCTTTAAATTAAAATTACGGATACCTATGAGTCAAATTTTTAATTTGTTAATCTCTACATTGTTTTCTTTCCTCTTAAGTCTCATTTGCCGTGAATTAACTTCTTCTTGAAGTATGTTAACATTTTGATCTTAAAACATGAATAGACGATAAAACATGGTTTTATCTTTGTTTTTTAAAAAGTTAGATGAAACGAAAGTTTTGCTGCTTGAATAGACTCAGCAAATGATCTTCATAAACAAGATGAGAAAAACTTAAAACAATACGTCTAAAAGACCCACAGGGTTGGGTGGGGATTTAATGAGTATTTATAAGGACATATATTATGCATAGGGTACAGGTTAAGAAAGAAAATGTATTTTTTAATTGTTTCAAGGGTACGATGGAATGTTTTCCGTATGCACATTGCACGTGTCGCTGAAAATTAAGATATTCTGTCAAAATTTAAAACATCTACTCGATGATACAGAGGATGTTGCAACGATAAAAATGAAGTTGGCTAAAGTTGTCAAAGATCACTGTGAAGTTCATAGGTAAGCTATATTTCAATTTGTATATTGTATGTCAAATGGTCTCGATAGCCTCGCTAGTTAGCTAAGCCAAATTTAGTAACTAGACATTAATATTTTGGTCAATTCATTCTCAAATCAACTCATTCTCAGGGCCAACTAGTTCAGGAGATGCTGCAGAGACGCGTTGTGAAAGTTAACTATGAACACGTCCACGAGAATATCTCCTAATGATGCTTCGGTTGCGGGGCGAAACGATTGTTGAGTTTGTGATAGTGAACGTATGTAGTTGTGTATTGTGGTGGCGGTGGTGGAGGTTTGTGCATGTGTTTTTACGAATCCTGTATGTATCAGGTATGAAAACGGATTGTCCACTCTACATTTAGCATTATATATAGTTTCTATTTTACTTAATCGCGGATTATAGAATAATATTTTTTTATAACTTTTGTAGAGAGAGAAGAATTGAATATAGAAGAATAGGTATATAAGAATTACAACTTTACACTTTTACAGTATCAAAAGGTACACAGAAGTTAATATTAATCAACCAATATTTGAAGCAGCCCTCTCTTGGCAGTACATCATCGTCCTGCTCTTATCCCACTCTAAGTAGGGTCAACACAACACATTATAAACATGCTGTCACATGATTTGGATGCATTTTTACGACCTCTCTTGGCGATACGTGTTTGACAATATGGCAGCACGGCTGATGTTATATCTGTTACATTTTGGTGTTACGAAAGCGACAAAGTGACCTGGCTTTGGACGATAGTAATGGCGTTCAACTGTCGCGGCCTGGCTTTGGTTATAGCTTGAAAATAGTGAAATCCTTTTAAATTTTTAGATTGATCACAAAAATCGAAAAGTGTTTCGAAGTTTGGCTAGTCGGGATATTCGTGAACGCAGTGCTTCAAATCGGGATGGCTCTGAGCCAAATTACAAGCAACGCCGTAAGTACTTGCAGATAACGTGTCGTGGCTTTTGACTGGCCCGTGGGCGCAGTGGGTAGGACCCTGCCTTCAGCTCCGCGGGTCGCGGGTGCGATTCCCGCCGAGGGCCAACATTTTCTATGAATCAATTTGTTCGTCTTCTAGTCTGGGTGTATATTTGTATTTAAGTATGTATTTAAGAAATATATATGTATATATATATATATTTACTAGTTGTCTCTCACCCATAACACAAGTATTAAGATACTTGCTTTGGGGACGGACGACCGTGTGTATAAGTGTCCCATATATTTATTAATTATTTGAGTCCATTTGAGTTGTACCATGTTAAGCTAATTTTTTTCTTTCTTCTTTCATCCAGGATACCGACATTAACGGGATGTATTACTTTTATGCGGTGGCTACAGTCGTCCACATTTACTTGCCATGCTATTTGGCTAGCGATGTCACACACAATGTAAGTTTACCAGTTTCTTTGTTAAGAACAGCCTCAAACCAGCCCTGCGGTGGTCATAAAATCAAATTTAAATTCAAATTCAAAATATTCTTTATTCAAATGAATTTGTAATAAACAAGTACTTTTGAATCGTCAACTCTACTGCTGGTTCGGAAAGCTGTTCCTACCGAGAAGAGCCAGCAAGAAACTCGGCGGTTGCTCTTTTAAAAATATAATTCTTATGACTAGTTACATTTAGTCATTACTGTCTTGTACAGGGTTTAAGCGAGCTATATCCACACATTTTTATCTTCTTAGTAATCCTCAACATTATAGTAGGGCTTTTGATATTCTTTCTTTCATAGCATCGACTTACACCAAACCGGATCAATCTTTTATAGGTATAATTGTATTAATTATTGTACAACGTTAAACGATATAACTTATGCCATGTGGTATCCAGCTGAGTAGAATTGACCACCCTCATTTCTTATCAAGATGTCGTAAAATACGACTAAAGTAAGTTGACATCAGGCAGGCCGGTCATAAAATACGTAGCCATATCATGTGACAACATGTTTATAGCTTGTGCCGACACTTAGAGTGGGATAAGGGCAGGAGGATGTTGAATTATATCCATAAATGTTTCAGGCAGCCGAGGTTGCAAATATAGCTTACGACTGTTCGTGGGAGACCACCAGGGACTTGGGGATACAGAGGTCCATCGGGCTGATCATCACAAAAGCCCATATTCCCATCAATCTAAACGCAATGGGAATGCTCACGTTTAACATGGAGATGTTTGTTTCAGTTAGTGTATCCTTACTTAGACTTTTCAAACATAAAATTTCTTTATTAAATGCTAATATGATATCAATATAAATTATTTAAGGACCTTTTATAACAGAATACTTGAAATATTATTATATACTGTTATGCGTACCTATACTTATGTAGGGGTGTAAGTAGAAAGCTCGTCCAAATGAAAGGAGTTAACCTGAACCATAAAGATATTAATAAGCTGTCATACATTTGATATTTTCATTGTAATTTTGAACATAAAGAAAAGTAAAGTATTGTGAGTTAACCATAAGAGATGGAGAGAGACTGTCGCGGAACTTTTTGTAATATTTTTGTAGATCTATTGTTTCCTAAAATTAACTTTAACGCATATAATAAATATTTAAAAAATTAAGTTCTATTAACAAGACATGATTCATCCTAGTTTTAATAATAATTTTTTTTCTCGTTACAGATCTTGCAAACGGCGTACTCTATGTATACACTTCTACGCACATAAATATCAGATATATTGACAAACATATAAATTTATCTTGAAGCATTTTCTAATGACATTTTTTCTAGTCTAGGTATATATTAATATAATCTAGTAATAGTACTAAAATGTCTGTGAGCGCCGTGCGTACAACAACATTATATTAACATTAAATAGAAATTTCTCTTATATCTCAATATAATATTATTATAGCGCAATAGTTAATTATTTATTGTAAACAGTAAAATATCCTTTTAAAAACATTACTTTAAATAAATACACGATAATAGAAAAACTATTTTCTAGTTTATTTCATTATCATCGGCACCTGATCAGTCATCGAAAATACTGACCAACCAAATTTGTAACTAAATACAGTTTAATAAACAATTTTTCTTAAGTAACAGCATCATTTTTATGTATAAAACTCAAAGAAACCTGTAGTTTTACCCTGCGAAATCTTCGCTGGTGAAACTTCACTGGCTTTATACAATAAGAAAAAAATTAATAACATAGTTTCTAATGGAAGCTTGTTAATAAAACAGAATTTCATAATAAATCTTTATTTGATAAACGGTTCTCTTTCTGAACAAAGAGTATCAGATGAAGAACTCGTCAAGGCATGCCTTTTGTTGCTATTTTGTAAACTTATTTGGCTACCGATGTCTTGTTTGCGATATCTCTTTTTCTTTCTCACCTCCTTTTCCATTCTGTCACAAATACTTACAGCGCTATCTCTCAATTCTAACGGAATGTCTCTAACTATTACCTCGCGTAATAGGTTGTTTCTTATTTCGCTATTTATACGACAATTTTTAGTTTTCTTTTCCGATCTTTTGAATTTGTTTTTCACTATTAACATGAAAGCGTTTATGTTTCCTTTAGACCACTGTCTGTGTACCCAGACAGAAATGTTTACGCAAAATATAAACGATAATAAAACAGCGCATATGCTGATCACGCAAAAAACTATTGTCAATATAGCAGATTTGCAACCATCTTCAAAATTTACTTTTGCGTTTTCATCGCACGGACAAAGTTTACCATACATCAAATCCTTAAGGAAATATAAATTTTGTGAAATCGTCGAACAATTTAATTTCAGTACTACTTTAATTTCATCTTCTTTTTTACTTGATTTTGTAATTGTGCCTAAGCCGGTTGAAATAGCGTAAATGTCCTGGCCACTTAATGGGAGGTCTAAACTTTTACAAATATTTATTTGTGGCACGTACACTATACTTGGAAGGTCGTTATTGGAATCTCCAGTACATATCGGTGCCTTAATACATCTTTTGATACTTTTTTCATAAAAGGGTCTTTGACCAGCATATTTTAGATCACAATTAATTGGATTGCAATTTTCTAATGAATTTTGATCCAAAGTGTCACATGTTTCACTATTAGTCCCGCTAAGATAGGTTTTCAACAATGGACTAAGACGTCTACTGCGAAATACTCTGGTATCTAATGGAATATTGACGTGAGTCGTGTCCCGACCTCTAACACAAACATAGTCCAGTGTTATAACACAATAACCTACAAGATCATGTTGGCATAAAGTGGGGAAAACATATATAAGTGTTTTTCGGTCTCTTGGTTTTATAATATCGCTCGATTCACCAACCACATTCATCATATCACAGTCTTCTTTGTCCAAATAAGTTAGGCAACACTTTTTAACTCTTGTGTATACTTCACAAGGGTCAATACGATTCACGTTTTCAATATCGACGTAAAACTTTATTGCAACAGAATTTTTTTCCAACGCTAATATACCTTTATCGATAACAGATATTTCCGCAATAATTTTAAGGATTAAGATTTTAAGTATTAAATAATAGAAAATTGTTTTGTAGGACATATCATTGTTGACAAAACTCTGGTTCATTTGTGACAAACATGTGACAAATGTAAAGGTAAAATAAATATCTGACGAAAAAAGTTTCGTAAAATACTCTACAATTATAAATTATAAAAAAATATAACTAAAAATTAATCCTTCCAGGAAGTATGTGAATGAATGTGAATCTCTAGAACAATTAAATAATAAGAAATTAAATAAATATCATTATTACATTCCACCGTGTGGTATCCGGCTGAATAAAATAGTACCACCCTCATTTTTTACTGAGGTTTCGTAAAAGGCGACTAAGGTAAATTGACCCACCGTTTGGTATCCGGTTGAGAAGAATAGACCACCTTCATTTCTTACCGAGTGGGATAATAGTATGAATGGTATGTTTTAATAAAAAAATATATTAAGTTATGTTTACTTCTATAAATTAGATAAGCCTTTCTCGTAAAAATTTATATGTACCGTCTAATAAATTTATACTTCGTGATTGAATATAGTATAGCATTGACGAATTGTCTTAAAAATCTGTAGCATTGTCGTCTAAATAGCTTATAATATAATAAAATTTATTCTCGTTATAAATAAAAGAACTTTAAATATTTTCTTACAATTCATCTTTTATTGATGTCATGTATTCGGATTTGATAAAATCAGCACCTCTTTCAGCAATCATCATGGTTGGAGCGTTAGTATTAACACTGGTTATAGTCGGCATAATACTAGCATCGATTACTCTTATACCTTCTAAACCTAAAACCTTAAGCTGACTATCCACTACAACTGTCGGATCATTAACCTTTCCCATCTTAGCAGTACCAACAGGGTGGTAAACGTTGTATGTTAACGTTCTCGTCATACATTCCCAATAACTGTCACTTGCAAATTTAAATTTATTACAATCCACAAATTTAACCCTTTCAAGTTTTGCATTTGCTTGCTTAAAAACATTTGTATCTACAATTTGTGTGATACGTTTTAGGTTTTTAATATATATTTCCATATCACGCTCGTCACTGAAATATTGGGAGTAAATTTTTGGATGATCATTTGGGTTTTTGGAACGCAAAAGAATCTTTCCTTTTGAATATGGTCTACATAATGACACAAAAAATAATATCATTTCGCTATTTGCATTCATATCTGAAATTTGTTGACAAATTTCATCTGTATATGACATAACATTTGTACACATCGAATAGACGTTTGTACTATTAGGTACAAAGTAGTTATGATCAATCTGTACGTCAGGCAATTTTTTGCCATCTGGAACTGAAATAAAAGCATTAATGTTTGGTTGATTATAATTAGTTGAATGGGGCCCTGTGGCTTGTAATAAATATTGCGCAGCTGCGTTGAACCAATAACTATCTGTTTCTTGTTCAGCACCTGTATTCAAAGTAACTGGAATAGGAATTCTGACATGGTCTTGTAAATTCTCTCCAACAGGCAAATCGGCAACAACATCAATGTTTAGTTCGCTTAAATGTTTTTTTGGACCAATACCCGACAGCATTAATAAAGCAGGAGTATTTACAGAGCCTGCACTTACAATCACCTCTTTAGAAACGTAATAAGTAGCAGGTATATCTTGCGGTCTCATGACTTTTACTCCTTTGGCTTTGGAATTTTCAAACACTATTTTATTTACATACGTATTCTTCAACACATATAAATTGTCACGTTCTTTGGCTGAATTTAAAAACGCCGTACCTGTGCTAACTCTTTTCCCTTTATAATTGCTGCCGCGTATTTTTCCAACTCCCATTTGAGTAGGTCCATTTAAGTCGTCCAAGTAAGTGACTCCCATTTCAGAATACGCATGTAAAAGCTTATCAACTATCTCAGGATATGTGAAATTTAATTGATCTATGATAAATTCACCATTGGTTCCGTGGTTTTTTCGATATTCAGGATTGTTAAGAATATACGGATCAATCATTTTTTCACTCTTCATAAAATATTTCTTAATTGTTGGCCAATCCCATCCATCATCATCAGCAACATGCCAAGGTTTATAATCTCCAGGACTTCCTTTCATATGCAAAAGACCATTAATAGAACCAGTACCCCCAAGCATTCTTCCCCTTGGCCAAAACGATTTGCCATCTACACAGCCTCTGTTTGTCCTCTCGTCTCTTTCAGTCATATATTGCCACACTTGATCACTTCTATGGGTTGCACCAGAGAAATTTGGAATCTAAAATCAAAATAAATATTATTATCTTGATTTTTTTACTCTTGTAAACAATATTTAGTGCTTTTAACTCCATAATGTGGTCAATGGTTATGAAGAACAAAAACAATATTACAAAAAATTGAAATTTAATAATACACCAAATCTTTTGAGAACGCTTTGTGTGGGCACATTGAAAAATTTACTTTCCATTTATTTTTATGGAGTGAATCCCATCAACCAACCTCATCAGCATTACTTACAATAGTTTCCACGGGTGGATCACCGCCGGCTTCAATCAGCAATACCTTCCAATGTGGTACTTCAGTTAACCGATTAGCAAGGATAGAACCTGCAGTTCCAGCTCCCACAATGATAAAGTCAAAGGTATCTCCATCTGAGAAATAAAATATTAAAGAATTTAAAAATATTCATTTCACTCCACTGAATTTTCAATTTTACTGATTAAAAAGCATCATACTTCTATAATAATATTATAAATGCGAAAGTCTATCTGTCTGTGTCTGTTCCTTTCAAGCTGTTGGTTCTCTCTCTGTCTGTCTGTACAGGATATAGAAATCCCATTTTTCAGCAGGAACTAGAAAAAAACTTTATAATGCGTAACGTACTTAAGTCGTGGTGAATATATGTGACTACAAGTATGATCTTTTTCGGGTGACCTTCTGAAATTTCTTGTCATCTCGGTAAAGATTAGCAAGATATTAATACATTATAGAAGTTTTGTAGAGGAAGAGGAGTGGCGTCGACAACTTCGATTTCTTTTTTCGCTCTATTATAACTTTCGGTCAACAATTCGATTGCCGTTATGTATTTAAATTTAAGTTACGAAAAAAAGTTTTTGGTAGTTTTTATAGTCTTTTATTTAAAAATCTACGTTATTTATTAATATCTCTCACTTTTTACTGACCCTTTGCCGCAGTTGGTAGTGACCCTGCCTTCAGCGTCGCGTCGTGGGTTCGAGGCCAAAATTGTCTAAAAATTTTTTTTTTGGTTCTTCGAGCCTGGGTGTATATATGTATTTAAGTATACATTTAAAATTATATAAGTATGTATTTACCAGTTATCTGTCACCCATAACACAAGTATTAAGTTACTTACTTTGAGGAAAAAAACAAAAACAAACAAACCTTTAACTCGATGTCCATGGTCGGCAGGCCAAGGTTCTGTAATGAGGCACTGCGCGGCGAGCAAATGTGATACCAAATTAACGAATGTGGTACCAGCCTGACCTTGTATGGGACAAGGGTTAGCCAAGCACGACATAATGGCGTCTGGTCTCCACTGTTTGCTACCACTGAAAATGATATTAGTATCGTTAGACATGAATAGGGTTGGCAGCGATCATAAACTTTAGCATATTCATTTACACAATTAGACATTACTATACTTAATTCTATCGCGGAATATTAAACTAAAATATATGTAATACTTAATGTACAGTGTACTATCAGTTTTCGTATATAATACATGCAATATTCGTAAAAACTCATGTGGTATATACTGAAAGACTAAATCTCAAAGCTTTGCGATCTCGCAGGTCTTGCGAGTCTATCTCCTGATGCTTCGGATATGGGCGAAACGATTGTTGATTGTTTTAATGAATGTGTGCAGTGCTTGTATATTGTTGTGTTATTGGTGGTTGGTAGTTTGTTTTGAAACTATATGTCACACACACATAATTACATACTTCCACACAGTTTGTTTTAATTTTATATTATTGTTTTTTTCTATTATTTAGCATGAATTGTAATAGTTTATTAATTTCTTATTTTTGTTCTTTTTTAGTTTAATTAAACTTATATAACTTTAAATTATCAGCTTTAAAGAAAGAAGAAAACCAATAAATTGTACAAAAATATTGTAACATAGCATGTTTGAATTTACTTGTACAATCATATTTACAACACAGAAATGTTTTGTAACTCAATTTTAATCTATGCAAAAACTTTTATTTATTTATAATTAAAACTACACAGTCTCCAACAAGGCAAGGACCACAGTTTTGTAATCATTTCTTTTTGTTTTAGTAATCGAAAAAAATATTTAACTAAGAAAGGAAAAACATTTTTTTCCTTTTTTCATTTTTGAAATAATACAGCGAATGATAACCCTAGAATCTAGATCCAGTAACACTGACAGTAATTAATTGCAAACAGACAGATCCACCTATATTTGATGACCAAAGCAATTAACTTAAAAGTCAAGATATTGTGCTTGTAGAGTCAATAGGTATAGGATAAAGTAAAATTATCGAAAGTTATTCATATGATTCTATACCTAGTCAAATTCCAAAATATTAGCTTTTCATTACAGCAATTTAAATCACCATTAAAAGAAGAAAATTAATTGCTATTAATACATTAAGCCATTATTCAGTAATATTTTAATGTTAAAACTTTAGATTTAATTTTGAAATATAAACAGTCAAGTTTCTTGCTGGAGAGCAATTTTTAAAATCACCCGGAGAGTTGACCGTTCCAAAGGACTTGTTGTCAAGTTATTATGAACTAGTAATAGCGATCTCATGGCTGTGGAAAGTCTACTACGTCGGAGTATAGATTTACTTTTGTTAAATATATCATCAATAGTTTCCGCAACGCATGCGATGACAGATTTTTATGGCTAATCTTTTACACCTTATTACATTTTTATTGCGTATCCCTATTTTTTTAAAATGTAGCCTATGTTGCTCAGTAAAGATGCAGCTTTCCAATGATGAAGGAATTTTTTGAAATTGGTCCAGTAGTTTTTATGTGAAATATTTCAAACATAAATACAAATTTTTCCTCTTTATAATATTAGTATAGATTAAAACGCCGTGTGGTATCCGGCTGAATAGAATAGACCACCCACATTTCTTACCGAGGTGTCGTAAAAGGCGACTAAGGTAAGTCGACCCACCGTGTGGTATCCGGCTGAGTAGAATAGACCAACGTCATTTGTTACCGAGGTGTCGTAAAAGGCGACTAAGGTAAGTCGACCCACCGTGTGGTATCCGATTGAGTAGAATAGACCACCCTCTATCTAGCCAAGGTGTCGTAAAATACGAAAGAGGTAAGTTGACGTCAGGCAGGAGGCCGGCCGTAAAAACGCAGCCAAATCATGTGACAGCATGTTTATAACATGTTGTGCCGACCCCACTTAGATTGGGATAAGGGCAGGTAGATGATGAATATTAGTATAGATAATTAGTATTTATAATCTTAAATACTAACTTCAACACTTTACTCAGATACTTCATTTAGGTACTTAAACTTAAATACTTACCAATGCTTAAAATTCCATGGGAACTTTAGTCAATGTGTTATATATTAATTGATATGCCAGTATTCAGTACTTAAGCGCACAATTCGCAGTCGCGACTGATAACTACCGGTTTATAATAACAACTTTATCAACGTCTTGAATATGCAAGTTCATTTCATCTAATCGCTTCGGTCATAAATTCAATGTTATTAACACAATATTTATTTATTATTATGTCATCAGCGATAACTTCATATGATTAATATCTACATGTGGACAAGTCGAGGAATTAGATCAAATAAAAATGTTGGAGTGCAAAAGTTAGGCATCAGTATACATTTTTAAAATAAAACTAGTGGCCCGCTCCGGCTTCGCACGGGTATAAAATATATAGCCCATGTCACTCAGTGAAAAAAAAATTATTAAAATCGATCCAGTACTCTTGATTTATTCATTACTGGTCGTGGCCCGCAAGCGTTAAATTTGGGGAAAAACAATTCCCCTCTCCCTATACTAAGAAGATTTCCTGCTATTTTTGGAATATCTAAATTCATAAACTACATATTTACTTATTTATTGTTACATTTTTCCCTATGAATTTTATTTTTACAATTAATTACAGAATGTCTTTATATAAAACATCATTCCTTTATATAAAGCTTCCTTGTCATTAAACAAACTCTTGAAAGAGCGACATATAACTGCTAAATTCGAAGTGCTATAGGGCGAAGCGCGGCCTCCTCACGGCATTTTAAATCTGTAATATCTCCGAAAATGTTCACTTATAGCAACCCAAGTATTTCGGGGAAGTCTACACGTTATTTAGATTAATACATAGTTGTTTAATCGTTCCTGCCTCACGGATACATCTTTGAATTCGAGTCAGACTACGCCTGCGCGGAGGCGTTGATACAAGTCTTTAGTCTCATTTTGTATAACGTTTCGGTATTGTTGTTTAAAGTTAGTTATAGTCACTGTTTTATGTTTGTAGTGTAAAAGTTTTTTTTTAGTCCTCACATAGTATACGAAGTTCTGCACAAAATAATTTCTTTTATTTCGGGAAACCGAACCCAATTATTTTATCACGCACCTTAACTAGTGTAGTGATACCTCAACGTGTTATTGGAGCTCAACGTGATTGATATTAGCGCTCCACCGTGATAACTTATGAGTACCGCCGACCGACGGGGATAGTCGGCGCTTGTGTCGGACTCGCATTATGGATTAAAACAAACTGTGTGCTCCACTACACTGCCGATAGTACGGATAGGGTATCTTTGTACATATTGGTCCCATCCCAGCAGCTCTGATCCCAGTGTCCCATATATTATTATAAATTTCTTTAAAAAAAAACTGGGAGTTATTTAAGAACCACTTAGTTTAGTTATAAGTGTCGGCTTTCTAAAAGTAAAAGATTTAGATAAAAGAGGAAAGCTATGGTAAGTCGAGGTTTCTATGAAGGCTGACGATCACTTGACCACGGTGTCTGTCCACTTGAATGAGCTGGTTCGACGATGATGTAGCTGGTTCGACTTTCACTGAAGAATAACATTTCTACAACAATTTGTTGGTTTTACGAGTCTGGTTATAATTAAGTATTTAAGTATTTAGCAGTTATCTGTAACGATAAATTTAAGTTAGTTACTTTAGAATTAGACGACCGTGTGTATAATTGTCCCATATATTTTTCAAAAAAAAAACTTTCCTGTAAAGCGCATTAGTACTGAAGTACAGAGTCTGGCACTGGCGATGTAGGGTCGTGGTAAAGTTCATTATCAATCTTAGTGATAATGGTATGGCTATAATATGTTGTATAAATATAAACATGACACAACATATATAATGCATAATCATGCATTTTATACTAATATTATAAATACACAAGTCTGTCTGTCTGTTACGCTTTTCAGGGTAATTTGCTGGGCCAATATTATTTTTCGCACAACTAAAGCTTCTATGCTTTCGCTGGACCAATATAAATGAAATTGGTACACAACTACAGTTTTTATGCCGGGGTTACATAATGGATAAAATTTCTCGTTGTTCTTTCGAGATTAGTGAAAATAACACATTGCCTTATTGAAGATACTTTACTCTTAAGTTAGCGCGAAAGAAGTCACATTTATCGCTAGTATTGTATATATGGCCATATGAAGCGAGCTAGAAAAAAAAATGATTTTAATAAGTAACTAGTAACATAGTAACGGCTAAAACATTCCATAAGTAATCATAAGTTTAAATGAAATATACTGACTGGCCCGTTGCCGCAGTAGGTAGTGATCCTGCCTTCAGCTCCGCGGGTCGCGGATTTGATTCCAGCCGAGAGCCAACATTTTCAATAGGCAAATGAATTTGTTGGTCTTCGAGTCTGGGTGTATATTTGTATTTAAAAAATTTATAAGTGTATATTTACCAGTTGTCTGTCACCCATAACACAAGTATTAAGTTACTTACTTTGGGGACGGACGACCGTGTGTGTAAGTGTCCCATATATTTATTTACGAATAAATTTCATTGTATTCAATCGAACGGTCGTGAAATGATAGCATCGGTTAATAATGTTCGCAGTTCCGAAAGAATACCATTTCGCATGTCCGATTGTTTCACTTTGCGGTCAACATGATTTATGTTGCTTTCTACCGATTTCGTGTCGGATAACGCTTGCCATTTATTTTGCAATACACGAACGCACGAATAAGTACGTTTCCACGATCAAAGCTCATATTATATTGTTAACACAAAATTAAGGCAGTAGAGTTGACGCTTCAAAACCACTTGTTTACAAGTTTATATAAATAAAGAATATTTTGTATTAGAAATAAAAAAATAATCCATTTTTATACAAATATTTTCGTAATAATATTATTACAAACATAGAAAAAAAATTAAAAATTTCTCATATTTCTGCTATAAATTCGATTTTTGAACGAAATTCATAAACAAACCAAATAAGGAAAAATAGATGGAATTGAAAATGTCAAGTAATCTATGATGTCAAGTTGAAGTTGATGAATGACGTTTAATTTCGACAACAAAGTCACGTGCTGAAATTTGAAATTCAAAATTATTAATAACTTTAAAAAAAACTACTAATAATGTAAATATATTCCGCCCTCTTTAGAGTAAGATCGAGCAATATGTATTTTAGAAAACTTTTCACTCTTGTCTTCTTACGTACTGACTCGCATATTTTATTAGGCCTTAAAAAGCGCGGCTTTGGCGTAAACAAATGGAACGGTTTTGGCGGCAAAGTGGAACAGAACGAAAGTATCGTCGATGCCGCAGTTCGAGAATTAAAGGAGGAATGTTGTGTAGTTGTTCAAAAGTCAAATTTAAAGAATATAGGCCAACTAGAGTTCACATTTGAAGGAGATTCGACTTTGATGGATGTGAAAGTTTTCTCTACTTCTATATTTGATGGGACTCCAACGGAAACGGAAGAGATGTCCCCTAAATGGTTTGCGTACGACGAGATCCCGTTTAACGACATGTTGCCCGACGATCGTATTTGGTTCCCATATATGTTAAAAGACAAATTATTCTCCGGCAACTTTCATTACAGAGGTTACGACACTATACTGAGTTACGATATGCAAGAACTTCAATCTCTAGAGCCCTGTTGTGGCGATAAAAATAAATAAAGATTATACATAGGCCTGTATAATTCCTTATTTTTATATATTTCTTATTGTGTCTGCTAATAATTGAGTTGAATATATAATTGAAATGCATAAGCATAGTGAAAATGCTGTGTTATATCTATTCAATTCTTCATGTGTTTGCATGCATTACAAGTTATATTTTATTTTTATAGCAGCTAAAATTACACCAGGTATTCCAATACATACCATGTTTTTTTATATATAGCACACTTACACACACAGTCGTTTGCCCCAAAATAAGTAACTTAATACTTGTGTGATGATAGTCAGACAACTGTTGAATATATACTTATATATTTTTTAAATACATACTTAAATACAAATATACACCCAGTTATAATATAATATAGTATAATTAACCAAGAATTAGGAACAACCTGCACATTAATATTTATATACTCGTAAGTTAACATTTATATATATGTATGTGTGTTTTGTGTGGATTTTATTACTTAATCATGTGTTCTGAAACAAGATATTGTAATAATAATTTAAGTTTTTATGTAAGATTATCTTATTTCTATTTAAAGATTTGATTGTGTTAAGCAACTATATTTAATACATTGTAGAAGATAAACAGTTATGTAAAATTCAACTTGTCTAAATTTAATTTAAGAATGTAAAACGTTGAGCATTTGTGAGTACAATAATAAGTATTAGTTTACTTTGGCTATTATATCATAATGTTCTTCATTTTCTAAATGTACTAGTACTGATGATGTTACTTTGCAGAGATCCATAATACAACAATAATAATAAAATAATTTTGCTATAATCCAGAATTTAAATTTGTCACAGATTATTGAAAAATAATATCATTATTACTTCTGTATTATATATTGTTTTTTTTAGGAATCTCTGCAAAGTAATAACTAATTCTAGAAATATAGAAATTAAGTTAATGTGATTATTTTAATACTTTATGTTCTTAAATCCCAAGTGCTGTGAAAATTAAAGTTTTAGTTTAATTAAGATAATTGATTGTGTCTCTTTTTATGTTATTTTTAAACAATGTGAATCTTGATTAGTTTTTAAGATTTTTAGCAATAAACTATAAAACAAGTCTGTTTTTTTAATCATACATATTAAAAAAGGTACAGTTTAAAAAGAAAATTATGTTACATTGATCTGTAATATTTATTTTGATTTTTACTAAATATTTGTTTACCACAGATATTTTTATATCTATTCCAGTTTTTTTTTTGTATGTTGAGGACACTCAAAACATTGTAGAACTAAATATTTCAGTTAACTGTATGGACAGTTAATTACTCAGTAATTGGTTACTGATTAATGTTGTCTTAAATCAAGTAGACACTATCACTACTAAAAATCATCATCTTGCTCCCCTTATCCCACTCTAAGTGGGGTCGGCACAACATGTTATAAACATGCTGTCACATGATTTATCTGCGTTTTTACGTCCGACCGCCTGCCTGAAGTCATCTTACCTGTATCGCATTTTACGATACTTCGGTAAGAAATAGGGTGGTCTATTCTACTCAGCCGGATACAACACGGCGGGTCGACTTACCTTAGTCGCCTCGAGTAAGAAAACTCACTACTAAAAATATAATGTTTTATCTTTCAAAGGAAGATGATAGGATAAGAAAATAATATACAAATAATCAATTTTATTTCAACACAGTAGAAAAGTACATCACTTATAATACATTGAGTTCAATATTACTGTACAAAATTACAAAAACTAAACTTACATTATTTAATTTTAATTAATTATGTTGTTTACATTCAGTCCATACGCAATTTATGTCTTAAATAACCATGAGAAAGTAATGCTTATTAATTACAAGTTTACAAAAATAAACAGTATGGCGTTGAAACAATTTTTTTTTAATTTTGTAACTTCTACTCAGTCGTTGTACTTATATGAAGCCATGATAGGTTTGTAACTATTCAGGCACTCATTATTAATTTTCACGAGGACAGCTTTTATTTTGGATGGAGTTAAAATTAAATTTATTTCAAAAAAGTGTTGCAATATGATTTTAATTAATAAGCATAGGACAGAATGTAAACTATAGCTTACATGCTAGACCATTCTACGAGCATTTAACATAATTTTTCTTTTATCTCTTAGATTTTCACTATTATAAACCAAAGTTTATAGGCTAACCGTTTAACTCAGACCACGCCTGAGGCTAACCGTTTAACTCAGACTTCGCCTGAGGCTAACCGTTTAACTCAGACCTTGCCTGAGGCTAACCGTTTAACTCTGACTTCGCCTGAGGCTAATTGTTCATCTCAGACCTCGCCTGAATCCTGACGCCTCGACCTCAGTCCCATTTTCATCTTACCTCCGCGCCCTTGTACCTCGCAAGCGAAGTCTGAGTTAAACGGTTAGCCTATAGTATCAATGTGTTATACACTGAACAATTAAATACAGTTATTAGCGCAATTTATCTAACTAAATGAGCTATATGAGATAATGATAATAAGGTAGAAAATTAATACTGGACAATACAATATAAGATAACTGCACTAGTAATTGACCGTTTTGTATGAAATTTTTAATAAGCTTTTTGTTTGTTGTAGCTAATAAAAAATATTAATCAATAATATTAAATATTAAACAATGGGCCACAGTACTGAGCTTTTGGGCAGTTAATAGATGGAAACAGGTAATTACAAATTTATTTTGTATTAGCTAGAACATAAAACACTTATTATTTAATAAAGTTTCATACAAAACGGTCAAGTACTAGTACATAGTCAATTACTAGTGCACTTACCTTACATATAGTTTCAATCAAAATTTTACATATTCATTATATTATATAAGGACATAAACAAAGACATTATTTCTCTTATATGATTATATATTTTGTAATGATTAATATTATTATTTTTTTAAGTCTCGTAGAATTAGTTTTTAATAACTATTATTAATTACAATCATTTATTAACTTAACATCGATCACTGTTTTAAACTAACTAACTAAAGTTTATAAATTTTGGCATGACGTTAACTGGAGTTTAACTTAAATATTCGTAGAATACTGGGGGCCAGAAATATAACTTTCGCATGTGAGTTAAACCTCACCATTGTTTGTATATCTATTTTATCCATAGAGCTATTATAGAGTTGTGGAGGTAGCCAAAAATGTGTCCATAGACATTAAAGAAAAGGCAAATAAGACATTATTTATCTCATTTTTTTTGTGTTATTAGAACAAGATAAATATATGAATTTCATTTTCACTCTCCTATTTGTTGCGACACTCGCACGCCTTTAACATGCGATGTATCAGTACAAGCTGTGATAGCCCAGCTGAAACACCGTGCGACTCTTTCGAAGAGGTCTAGGGTTCCAACCCCGGCAGGCACCAATGAGTTTTCTATTAAAACTTAACTACTTTTTTACTTTCTATTTAAACGTCTGTGAGGAAATTAGAATCAAAACCTAGCTATATCCAAAATAATTAAAATTGAGTAAAAGGAAAATTTTATTTTATATGTTTAATTCTTGGAGTTTCGAGTAATAAAAAATATTAAACACAGATTTTATCACTGTGAATTTAAGTAATATCAATCTTTACGTTTCCTGCAAACTGTAATACAAATATTTAAAATTATCTAAATTGGCTTTAGGATTTAGCTATTGATTCTAATCCCCTCATGTTTAATTGATAATTGCAATTTATCACACGCTTTTCCGTGAAGGAAAACATCGTGAGGAAACCTGCATATCTCTAGAGAATTCTGGGACGTGTGTAACCTATCAAACCGCATTGGAGCAGCGTGGTAGGTCTTAGCTTTAATCCTTCTCTCCAAAAACTGAGAAGAGGTCTATGCCCAGCAGTGGGATAGTAACAGGCTGTTACTTTTTTTTATCAGTCTGGTGTACAATGAGGTAAAATTTACCTAATTTCTACTTATCAGGTGTTGGATTGCTATATTCTTTTATGATTTTATAACGAACAAATTATTATATTTATATATTATGTGTTAAGACTGTGTCCAAATTGAGGAGGTTGGTCATCTATGGACTGACTGACTGTCAAAGTAATTATGTAAAATCACGTTTTGTTGGTTATTGTTTTACTTATCGAAAATATAAGGAGTAATAAAAAGTTTTGCAGTATTATTTATGGTAAGACAATATGAAATGTTACATCTGATAAGCAGCCATTTTTTTTGCTAATCCCACTTCTGGTTTTCCTTAGCAACTAAGCCCTATCCCTTCAATTCTCTAAGGATATATTGTCGCCATTGACTTTCGCTTTGTATTTTATAGCAACACAGTCATGAAACACGAGTATCGCGCCATTTTTATTAAAATGGTGGCAACAATGTGTAGTGTTGTTTCCGGTTGAGTCTTCCTATTGATAAAACGTTTCAGTGACATTCAGTCTTTGTTCGTCATTCAAGAGAAGTGCATCTCGGAACGGGAATTGTGGTATTCCTATTATATCGTGTTATTGTATATATGTTGCGCTAACAGATATGTAGGTTAACGATGTTTTCCCTTACCTAAATTGTATATATAAAGGCACATACATTTTTATAGAAAACCCTTTGTCGGCTTTGAACACATGACTTTTAAATTATTGGGATCAGAGTTTATAGCTATTGGCCCTACTAACGCTATTGGTCTTCCAGGAGTGCAGTCCTGGCCAGGTTTCTGGCTAAAGCCAGCCGCAGCAGGTCAGCCTTATCAGCTCCAAGACAGCTGTTCCGGAGCTCTAAGCACAGCATCACTTCGTAGGTGTCGTCTGCTGATAGAACTGGTTCTTCAGTTTCCAACAGCGGCAGCGTATCCAGGAGGAGGGTAGGCCAGAAACTGAAAGAGAGTTGTAGCTTCATTAATCATATTGATCCTTGACGATTCAAAAGTGCCTGAAAGAGCTTATTTGAATAAAGATTATTTTGATTTGATTTGAGAAAGGTATCCTTACATATAATAATACATGAAAAAGATTGGTGTGGTATCCGGCTGAGTAGAATAGACCACCCTCATTTCTTATCGAGGTGTCATAAAAGGCGACTAAGGTAAGTTGACCCGTCCTGTGGTATCCGTTTGAGTAGAATGGACCACCCTCATTTCTTACCGAGGTGCCGTTAAATATGACTAAGGTAAATTAACCCGTTGTGTGCTATCTGGTTGAGTAGAATAGACTACTCTTTCTTACCGAGGTGTCGTAAATTACGACTAAGGTAAATTGACCCGCCGTGTGGTATCCGGTTGCGTGGAATGGACCACTCTCTTTTTTACCGAGGTGTAAGTAAAATACGTCTTAGGTAAATTGACGCCAGGCAGGCCGCCGGTCGTAAAATATATAGCCAAAGTGTGTGTAAGTGTCCCATATATTTATTTATTATTTATTTATATGTAATTTACCAATTCGCACTGGAGCAACGTGGTAGGTCTTAGCTCCAACCCTTCTCTATAAAAGAAGAGAGGACGCCTTTGCCCAGCAGTGGGATAGTAACTTTTTTTACATTTATACTTACTATTCCGGCGCTATATTCGATGTTATTAATGAGATGAGCAATTTTCCCGCTTTCTTGAACTCCCTATTTTTGTACAGACTGTGGAAATCACAGTATTTGCCTGTAACAAGATATATTATATATTATCCATCTGCTAAACTATGTGGGTCTACGTAACACGGAACTTTTTATATAAAAAAAATATTACCCTACTATTATTATAAATGCGAGTTTTGGATGTATGGATATGTGTTGTCGCCAATGACTTTCGCTTTGTATTTTATAGCAATACCGTCATGAAACGAGTATCGCGCCCTTTTGACTGAAATGGTGGCAGCACTGTGTCATGTTGCTTCCGGTGGAGTCTTCCTATATATTGCTAAAACGTTTCAGTTGCAGTCAGTCTTTGTTCGTCTTTCAAGAGAAGAGCATCTCGGAATGGGAATTCTAATATTTCTACAAAAGTAATAATAAAATTATTTTCTATAATCCGCGAAGAAGTTCTATAAATTATCTAATATTTCTATTATATAGTGTGTGCGTTAATATATGTTACGCTTTTGTAACGAATCCGCTGAACGAATATCGTTGAAATTCGCCACAATTATTCCTTATACACCGGAATAACATATAGGCTATAGAAATCCTGTTAATTCTACAGGAATGATGACATTGAAAAGCGCCATCTATTATCAAAATATCATCGCATTGGAGCAGCGTGGTAGGTCTTAGCTCGAAACCTTTTCTCCAGGAACGGAGAGAGGAGCATGATGATTACTCTAGTATAATGTATGTATGGGAGATCAAAAATACCAAGAAGATCCTGGAATTATTGGAGGACACCTGCATTGGCAGCGAACTGTTGTCAGTGGCGATCACAATAGATGAGTAATGGTCAAAGTGATACTGGGCACTCAGGCTCTGCAAAGCTACTATTCCCAGAAAAAGAAGAAGTATGTGAGTACAAAAGTAATACTAAAATTATTTTGCTATAATTCGCGATGAAGTAAAATAGAAAATATATATAATGCTAAATGTAGAGTGGACAATCGCAAAACTTTGCTATATTGGTCGTGGAGTTTATCTCCTGATGATGCTTCGTTTGCGGGGCGAAACGATTGTTGAGTTTGTGATAGTGAACGTATGTAGTGCTTGTGTATTGTGGTGGCGGTGGTGGAGGTTTGTGCATGTGTTTTTACGAATTGTGCATGTATCAGGTATGATAACGGATTGTCCACTTACATTTAGCATTATATATATTTTCTATTTTACTTAATCGCGGATTGTAGCAAAATAATTCTATTATTACTTTTGTATTATGGATATCCGCAAAGTAACGCCTAATTGTATGAATTAAGTATGTGAGTGTTCACCGAGCAGCAGCAGCGTGTCGTCGACGAGCAGCGCGGCGCCGGCCGTGAGCAGCAGGTCGGCGGCGGGCAGCGCGCGGCCGGCGCCGTACTGCCGCAGCGCCGCGTGCGCCGCGCGCGCGCTGAGCGGCCCGCTGCGGGCGCGCGCCGCCCACGACAGCGCCGCGCCCGCGCGCCCGCCGCGCAGCCGCCGCGCGCTCGTGCACGCGCACACCGACTGCACTGCGGGCAGTACAGCATTTTATTTATTACAATGTTTTATAGAACCAGGCGTTACTTTGCACATTTTTAATCAGTGTTCTAATTTATTGTTGCTAGCAACACTTCATAATTACCTCTCATCTAGAGAATAAAAATGGTCAGGTCAAGAACAGAGGTCTTCTTTTACGTTCGGTACTTGCGTGCGAAAGCTCCGTTAGTTAATCTGTTCACGACAGCCATTTTGTTTGTTTGGTTACAAATGTATTAATTTTGTTCTCTTACCCTAACAATAGAATTATTTCGCTGTAATACGCGTTATTTAAGAGAATATATGTTATGCTAACTGTATGGAGCACGCATAATTGACATACACGACGACGATCGTAACGATTGCAATAACAATTATGCGAAGTTGGAATTTGCAGAGCTAACGCAATAAAATAAAACACACATTTAAATTATAAAGTCGAAGAAACAAAAATATATTCAAAATAAATTATACCTTAGACGGTTACGTGTTCTTCTCCTAGCACGGCGGTGAACGAAATAAGATAACTAAATATGGTGCACGCTTCTTTTATAGACTTAATTTAGTGTGGCCATGAAAAAAATAAATGCCTTAATTTTTGTAGAAATAATAGAATAAATGACAACACCAATTAAGTAAGATGTGAAAATCGTTTTTCTCATGACAAACATTTAGGTAATATGTTACTTATTGTAAAAGTTATCAGTAAAATGTTACACGTTTATAATTCTCGATGTATACATTATAATAATCTACTTACCAAGTCCCAGTAGCCCGTACCTCTTGGCCGCGGCCACAACCCGCATGGCTTTGGCCTCGGTCTGTATGGGCATCCTCTCCAGAAGCAGCTCGGCCCGCTTCGGTCCTTCGGCCGGACACGAGGCAAGGTACGAGAGGCCGACGGCCCAAAGGGACTTGTGTTCCAACAGCAACGAACCGTATTCCAGGATCAGACTGTCCCGAAGGCGGTTCGTGACGCTGGAAAATAATATCTGATATAAATACTTATACTCCTGCTCCTTTCCCACCCTAAGTGGGGTCGAAACAACATGCTATAAACCAGTTATTACATGATTTGGCTGCGTTTTTTACGACCTTCCACCTGCCTGACGTCAACTTACGTTAGTCGCATTTTACGACTCTTCGGTAAGAATGAGGGTGGTCTATTCTTCTGAACCGGATACCACACGGCGGGTGGACTTACCTTAGTCGCCTTTTACGACATCTCGCTAAGAATGAGAGTGGTGCATTCTACTCAACCGGATACCACACGGCATATCTTAGATAAATAATGTATTACACAAAACATAAAAAATACCGAGCGGTACCGATGATACATTAAATGATTTCACTGATCACTTACACGTACAAGATAACTTTGGCAAAATTCAATCTTCTCAAATATCGTTAAAAAATGAAGGAATTTCCAAGAAAATAAATATAATCTAACTGAAATTCGCTTTGTTAGTAAATGACTGATATGGCGCGGTGCACTTGTTCAAAAAACAGGAGAAAATAAAAACATTATAGTTTTGTCTCCCTCGCACTTGACAGGTACAAGTTTGGATAGGCCAAGGTTGTAATAGGGTTTACGGTCATTGAACTTTATAAATCGTCTTTATTTTTAAAAAAAACGAAAAATAATTCCTGTCTAAAATACTTCACTGAATTAACTGATTTTTTGATGCAGGGTACTGAGATGTGTAGACCTAAAAAAATTGTATAGTTGGTCGGTAATATTAGTAAGAAGTATACGATAAGATACAAAAAACCTACTAAACTGTTGAGTATTATTTAGACGATAAGGATGTGTGGATATAGCTACTATCCCACCCCGTGCAAGATAGTAATGACTTAATGTAACTAGTTATAAGTATTATGTTGCAAAGAGCAACCGCCGAGTTTCTTGCTGGCTCTTCTCGGTAGGAACAGCTTTCCGAACCAGCAGTAGAGTTGACGATTTAAAAGCACTTGTTTACAAGTTTATATGAATAAAGAAAATTTTGAATTTCAAAGATGAAATAACTCACTCAGTTTGATGTTTATCTAATATTTGCAGCTTCCCGCACTGGACCAGTATGTCCGTGAGATGTGTGGCGAACCAGCCGTTGTCCGCTATCTGTTGGATCTCGTGGATGACCTGAAACAATAGCGGAGTGTTATTCACTAAATCAAATTCAAATTTATAATCAAAATATTTTATATTCAAGTACTTTTGAATCGTAAGGTACCACTGATTCAAAAGTTTGCACACTCCGAAGAGAAATTATATTACAAAACACATTGCTACTGTTAAGTCTGTTCGCTATAAACTCAAAAGTTAAACAGATTTTCGTGTGGTTCTCTCTGATTGAGAGCTGTAATAAATAGCAGTGAGACCGTGCTACTCTTTCAAAGGTGTGACGAGTACAAACCAACAAGTTTTTCTGTTAAACTTATGTGTCTAATTGATAATTGCGATTTATCACACGCTTTTCAGTGAAGGAAAAGATCGTGAGGAAATCTGCATATATCTAGAGAATTCCGGGAATATGTGTAACCTACCAATCCGCATTGGAGCAGCGTGGTATATTTTAGTTTCAACCCTTCTTTCCACAAACGGAGAAGGGAGGCCTATGGCCAGCAGTGGGATAATAACAGGCCGTTACTTTTCACTTTTCAGTTCGTAGTGATTATTTTAACTCATTAAACGCTTTTATTCAACTTGCAATATTTATAATAATGACCTGATGTTGATGCCAGGATTTGTTCCAGATGAGGGAACTGCTCAACGGTTAACATTAACAGTAGGTACATGAAATACAGTTGAAAGCTTTTTGAAAAGCATTTTTAACTTGACTTTTTTTTAACTCTCTCGAAGAGAAAGTAAAAAGGAGCTTGGTAATTTTGGTATATAATTTTGAGAGCTTAAAAAAAAATACAATATGGATTGTAGTGCGTGTGTGTCGTGATACAGATAAATTAATTTAACTCAGACAAAAATTAATACAGAGTATTGTACAAATTCAATTTGTTCATATTAATGTTGTTATTGTTGTGGTGACCTGGTAGAGGTCCCCCTCGAGCGCGGCCTGCACCATCAGGTCGAGCAGCCCGCGCGGCGCCGCGGCCAGGCCGGCGCAGGCCCCCGCCGCGGCGCCCAGCTCGTGGCGGCGCGTCCAGGGCGCCGTGAACAGCACCCAGCCGCCCAGCAGGTCGAACCAGCTGTCGTAGCGGCCGCGGACCGCCTCGAACGACGAGTACTCGCCGGACATCAGCTGGACCGACACGACTTTATAAACATCGTAACCCTTATTTACATCATCCTCGTGCCCTTATCTCACTCTAAGTGAGGTCGGCCAAACAAGTTATAAACAGTACCCCAGTGACCAAGCCTAGCTCGGTAATTTTTTTTAAGTTTAAAAAAAAATTAAAAACAGTTGTGCAGGTAGGGCTCAAACCTAGTATTTCACTTCTCTAAACAGCCCGTTCCCCAAATGTCCTACCATGAATTTACATTTGACGGCGAGAATTGACTTTTAAATTCAATAAAAATTTTAGCAGGGATAAAACGATATTTTTTTAAATAAAACCTGACTGGATCAAATTTTCTATCCAAAAACCCCTCTACATGCTGAATTACACGAAAATCGTCGAAGCCGTTTCCGAAATTCCCAAAATATATATATGTATATACATACAAGATTAAGTCATTTAAATATTTAAGATATTGTCGCATGATTTCGCCAGGTATTTACGACCACCTTTTTTTGTCCCGGAATAAACCCTGAGGGACGCGAGTCGGAAAAAATAAACATTCCCTTCTAGCACGGGCTAGTACGGACTGTTTATTTTTTTTGGACTAACATTTAATATAATATAAAACACTATT
Source organism: Morpho achilles (assembly GCA_947086495.1). Classification (NCBI taxonomy): domain Eukaryota; kingdom Metazoa; phylum Arthropoda; class Insecta; order Lepidoptera; family Nymphalidae; genus Morpho; species Morpho achilles. The sequence goes on along the minus strand of CAMTZB010000013.1, from coordinate 579,105 downwards.
TTTTGCCGTAAATTGTCAAGTCAGCGTAGCTTATCCAGGGAACGGGCAGTCTCGAGAAATGAAAATACCAAGGATCGAGCCCCACCTACCCAATTTTTTTTTATTTTGTAAAAAATTACCTAGTAAGACTTGGTCACCCAAATGCTAGTATAATTATGCGATGTCAGTGACGGGTGACGAAAAAAACTATAATAATATTTACATAGACAGTCGATAGATGGCGCTCGTTATATAATTAAAAAACATAAATAACAAATTGATTTATTCGCGAATTACGAAAAGTCAAAGAAAAAATTAAAACCACAGACAATTAAAAAAAAAATACAAAAACTTTTATAGCAGAGCGTGGTTTCGATCCACGGACCTCTGGGTTATGGGCCCAGCACGCTTCCACTGCGCCACTCTGCTACATATGTCTAGGACGAAAATAACGATGTATTCCTTCATATGATTTGATCGTTTTGAATTTATATACAGTATGTTTGTATATATGTATGTTTATTACAATTGAATCTACACCAACATATAGCTTAAAAGAATTGTAAGCCCAGCTATATAGTTATAAAACAGGTAGTTATTGCTTTTATCAACATAATAGATATTAATATAGGCTTTCTAGCTTTTTATACATATATATTTTTATTATATAACAAACAACTACACAAATGGATTATTTAATAATCATATTAGAATCAATTTTTGGCTCGGTTATAACCTGTACTGTTGACCACATAATGAGTAACAATAAAATTATTTTGCTATGATCCACAATTAAGTAAATAGGAAATATATATAATGGAAACTGTGGAGTGGACGTTTCCATATCTGGTTTACCATCATCCTCCTGCCTTTATCCCACTCTAAGTAACCCTACTTAGAGTGGGATAAAGGCACAACATGTTTTTCTCTTCCATTCTGTCTTATCATTTAATAATTTTTTCTTTAAAATTTAATAATTTCAAATATTTAACTCACCCTCATAATCAACTCAAGCTTTGGTTGTTGAGCAAGAAGTCTACTACTAAGTTTGGAACGACATTCAGCCTGCCAATGTTTCCAAGACACAGTAAATTCTCCTGTTGATATCCCACCATACACCTATAATAAAATTCACATTCACAATATTTTTTCATAAATGGCAAAATCAATATTTCACTCTGTATATATTAATATTTTTCAAAATACTAAACTCAAAAGTAAAAAAGAAATAATGAAATGGGAACTGTTTAAATTACTAACCTTGTGAACCTTAACACCAGTTATCAAAAGTAAATCTGTGTTTTATTAAATTAACCACATACTTCTAAAGGTCTTATTGTAGACCTTTAGAAGTATGTGGCAGCGTTACAGGCCATGGAACGAATATGTTACCTAATGAGCCTTTAAAAATTGTGTTACATACAATTGCTACATGTTTGTGCTAAACAAAAGTTCAAAGCCAAAATTACTTAAAAATAGAAACCAGTCAGAGGCAAATGATCTCTAATTTAATTAAGTATTTAACATGCAACCATCATCATTCTCCTGCCCATATCCCACTTTAAGTGGGGTCTGCACAGTGTTAAAAACATGTTTTGCTAAGTATTTTACGACCACCCGCCTGCCTGACATCAAATTATCTTTGTCGTATTTTAAGAGACCTAGTTAAGAAAGAGGGTGGAATATTTTACTCAGCCGTATACCACACTGCGGACACTTTGCAACCCTAAATAAAGATTATATTTGGCTAACAATTTACTTACACTATAAACTGGCATACTCTTCAATGAGTTATCAACCAATTTAAACTCATTGGTATCAACTAATGTATGTAACTTTAATAAAGCTCTCGCCACATCAATTCTTCCCTGCACAACCATACCAATAACTGTATCCCAGTACTCAGGATGATCTTCTGATCCTCTTTCACATGATTCAAGGAGCTGTGCAGCTGTCTGTTCGTGACACGGGAAATGAAAACGCACCCATTCCAACAAGAAAGGTAATACCACATCTCCTGGTATAACATCTATGAATAATATTTCACACAAATGCCAAATACATTCAATTGAATAGAATATAGTTATATATGAATGCAGTGTGTTCCTTTTTAAGCCATCTTTCTCCTTCTCCGCGGCTTCTTGAAGACCTTCGATGCATACTCGGATAATTGATCGATATTGGCGCGAAAGCTTCAGAAAGTCTACGTGGTTATCTGAGTTCTTCGACTTTTCAGCCACTTTTTGTAAAGATAGGTATGTTCCATTACTTTCGTTGACTAATTTACGCAAAATTGGTGTGAAAAGTACGATCTCTTGACGAGTAACCAGTATCTTATCATTGGTTGCACTCGCCGACTCTTGTGTCGTTTTGTTGGGAATTTGCGATCGTGGGTAGATTGCGAATTTGTTCCCCCTTCGCCACGCACAACCGATGCGATTCTCGAAACATTTATCAGGTAATACCTAAAAATATTACATTATTAATTATAACAGTACAAACATAACCTTAACGAAAGTTTACAAAGTTACTCACAAATGTTTTAACACGTCGGACTGTTTGTATATCGTCCATGACGTATAGAAACTAAAAAGGAGATATTTATTTGTGATACAGGTATAGAAAAACGTACTCTTTTATTTAATTTTTAAATAACTAATAACATACAATCCTAACCGTTCACTTTCAACTTTCAATTTTTGTTGACCAATGCTGTCATCAGTTGTAGAACTCATAAAGTTCACAGACTACACAAGTTGCATATAGAAATTAGTCCTTATGGATTACTACAGCATAATATATAGGTATCGAAAAGGATATGTAAACTGTTGTTATGAGATTGTTTTGTTCCTCTCGAATACCATCTCTCTCGACAGCTTATTTATTTTTGCTGTTAAACTTTCAAATATACATAAACAAAATGAAAATGTTTCGTTAATTATCTATTGCGTTTATATAGTCATAGTTTTTTAATCTGTGGCGCTTTTGGTTTTAGTTCGCAATAATATATTTATAGTTTTATAAATTACATTTTATTTAATGTATTAGACTAAGCAGGTCAGAGGTGTTTTCAGTGAACTGTATATAAACGTTCCAATGTAATCGCTGTTATATTTAATAAAAGATTTTTTCTTGACCGGATATAGAGTTGGAAGACATGTTGATTTGTCATGAATGAGGCGATTTTTGTCAAATGACAAATCGTCAAAAAGTGTTTTGTTTGGACAAAAATTGTACAAAATTTAACAGTAAAACCAGTTAGACTGTGCCGTGGAACGTGATAGTAATATAATGTGTTATATATGCTGTTGATAAGTCTGATAGAGGGAATCAATTTTTAAAGGACCATCACTTCGATTTGGTGAGTGTTAAAAACCTGTCACTACTTTTTTATTTGATATTTGATCGGCCAAGACACTTTTATTTGCAGTATTCGATAGACCTACACCTCAACATGAGCTTAGACGTGTAACTGTTCAAAGATGTTATAGACTGACACAGTTGTAAACTAGTTGCGAAGAAATGAAATCTAGGCCGTAGTTATCCGTTTAAGAACAAATTTGTTTGTATATTCGCTACTTAGATCGTTGTTTGTGACGTCATTTGTGTACCAGGTGAGAAATCTTAATGCTCATGTGTGTATGATATGATAAAAAATTATCAACCTTTGATAATGGCTTAGATTGTAATTCATTCGCATTTGTGACATAAAAAGTTTAGTTTTCTAGAAAGTTACTGTGTTTTTAAGTGTACATTGAAGTTGATAAAATTGGAATTTGTGTAAGTAATTTACAAAGTATTCGAATGACTTAAATATTTTAGTTTGAAATATTTTACTATGACTTATATGTCACATGATTTGTTATAAATGTTTCATTGAATTCACTTTAATCAGTGTATTTCATAATTCGTCAAGATTAAATAATTATGTGCAATAGTACTTAATACTTTCACGATAATTACTGATTTATTAATGTGAAATGTTAAAATTTAATAGAACTCATGTATTGCAATTAATTAATTAATATTAATGTAAAAACTCCTAATGGAGTGTTAACTGAATACAAGTAACTTTGCTTACTCTTTACTTATAGTTAAAGAGATGTTTCTATATAGAAAACTAATAAGAATATTATTATACATTCTCATACCAGATACATGCAGAATTTATAAGAACTCATGCAATACCCGACACCGATAAAACAACAATATGCAATCACTGCACACATTCACCACCACAATCTCAAAAACACAACAACAAAAACATAGAGCCAAATCTTTACAATTTTGTTGTGTAGTCTATCTCCTGACGATGCTTCGGTTACGGGGCGAATCAATTGTTGAGATTGTGGTGGTGAATGTGTGCTGTGCTTGTATATTGTGCGAAATAATATTCTCATTAGTTTGTATTATGGACCTCTGTAAAGTAACACCTAATTCTATAAATTATTGTTTCTATATAGCTTAAATGTTCAGAATATCCAGTAATAAAAGTAGTCAGAATAAGTTTTGATTTACCAGTACGCAATATTTGATAATAACTTGTTGAGAAAGTGGAGTGTTAAAGTGCAAAACACACAAACACATAGAAATATTAACCTTTTTAATATTGATAGGTTTATTTATTTATTTATTTATTGGAACACCAACAAGAATGCACTTAAACTAAACTTAAACATAAACAGTATTGTGTCCTGCTACAAGTACATCCTTACTTACAGGTGTACACAGCATGCGTACTACCAATTTTGACCAATATGTTATGAAAAGTATATATTAATTATTAGTACTCATACAATATATTACTAATATGAAAATTTTGTGTTTACATATTTATTTAGACACAAATAATGATAATGTATCAGATTTGATATTTATTTATCACCATCTATAGATAGCTGTGTCTATAGAATCATCCTGATAAGTAGAAGAATAATAACTTGTACACTGCTTGCTGTAAATAACAGTACATATTTGAAATTTTAATATAATAGTTTAAACAACTGATGCATGTTGTAGTCTCAAGGTCAGTGAAATAATGCAAAATTAATGATGTAATTAACCTTTTACACTGTTTAGTGACATTCATGTGGTATCCGGCTGAATAGAATAGTATCACCCTCATTTCTTACCGAGGTGTCGTAAAAAGCAACTAAGGTGAGTCGACCCGCCATGTGGTATCTGGATGAGTAAAATAGACCACCCTCTTTCTTACCGAGGCGTCGTAAAATACGACTAAGGTAAGTGAATATATACTTATAGAATTTTTAAATACAAACTTAAATACAAATATACACCTAGGGTCAGAGACCAACAAATTCATTTATAGAAAATGTCGGCCCTCGGTGGAAATCGAACCTGTGACCTGCTGAAGGTAGGGTCACTATCCACTGTGCCAACAGGCCAGTCAAATATTGGAAAGTTTGAAAAAATTTGGAAAGTGGGTAATCAAATTTACTCACAGTTCAGTCACACAAGTCAACCAAGAAATGAAATTCATTAAATAGTAAATAATAAACGATTATAATATACATTTCCTGTTAAAATCAATGAAGGCTCTTGAAATAATACAGGAATAACTTAAAGGTCACACTGGCAGTGGAGGTATGTCCAATGTCATTTCCTTAGTTGACTGACTAATAATATCTGATCATGCAATACTAAGTGTTGGAATCTGTAATATTCAAATGTCATTTGTTGTTTCTTACTTTGTAAATTTTAATAGTGGTAATGGAGTTTGGAGTAAAATAGTTCATTTAATTTCATTTTCTCATATTGCTGACTTAATACTACTATTAGGCGACCTTTATCTAACTTGTGATGTTGAAAATATTGTGTTATTAGGTACCTACTAAAATGCCGCCGTGTGGTATCCGGCTGAGTAGAATAGACCAACCTCATTTCTTACCGAGGTGTCGTAAAAGGCGACTAAGGGAAGATGACCCACCGTGTGGTATCCGGTTTAGTAGAATAGACCACCCTCTTTCTTACCGAGGTGTCGTAAAATACGACAGAAGTAAGTTGACGTCAGGCAGGCGGCCGGTCGTAAAAACGCAGCTAAATCATGTGACAGCATGTTTATAACATGTTGTGCCGACCCCACTTAGAGTGGGATAAAGGCAGGAAGATGATGATGATGATGAGGTACCTACTAAAATGATGAGATTTTATCAGTCATGTGATGGGGATCTTTGCTTTAATGAATTTTGAGGAAGTGTGCAGATCCCCAAGTGATAGGTTGTGTTTTCAATATATACTCTAATATTGATTGCAGAATTTGTTATTTATTTCTATTGCATTTTGTAACTTGGGAGATACTAGGTAAGGATGCAATTGAAATTGAGGACCTAACAAATATCCCCTTCAGGGATATTATCAGGTTTGTAAAAGCTATGGGTAGATTAGACCAGATGACACTGTCAGGACAGCAGTGAAACCTTTGTCCCAACATGGGAAAACAGGTGGAATAGTCCAGAATAGGAGATTATCTCCTGTCTTGCACTGACAGGTGTCCAAAAAATTAGATAGATAGAACTTATTGCATGTGACAAGACTATACAAGTCGATGGTCTATACAAACTTAATGCAGTCATTACTAAAAATTTTGAATGATTACATTTGTAAATATTGCTAGTGAATAATTTATTAAATGTGATCTTTTGCAAAGGTCATGCAAGATGTAACTTAAAGTAAGAATGTTGGAAGAACTACCATTTCATGTCTCATATGTCGCAACCATAGACTCCTACAAGGGTTGGATGTGGAGCAAAACTAAATTGCTGAATATTTTAAAGTTTTCTTTTCTAATATGCTTTTTCAACATTCCTGGTATTTAACAAATATCAGCATATTAGAGCTGTGGTAGCCCAGCGGTAACACCGTGAGACTGTTTCGAGAAGGTCACGGGTTCGAACCCGGGCAGACACCAATGTGTTTTTTCGTTAAAACTTATGTGTCTAATTGATAATTGCAATTTATCACACGCTTTTCGGTGAAGGAAAACATCGTGAGGAAACCTGCATATCTCTAGAGAATTCTGAAGATATGTGTAACCTACCAATCCGCATTGGAGCAGCATGGTAGGTCTTAGCTCCAATCCTTCTCTCCAAAAACGGAGATTCTTCTCTATTCTCAGCAGTGGGATAGTAACAGGCCGTTACTTACAGCATATTAATCTTAGCTATAAAGTGATATGATTATTTTACTCTTTTGTCTGTTAGCTAAATGTGAGAGTAGGTAATTTTCTGGCCTCCCTTCTGTGTTTGAGTAAATTTAAACAAAATACATACGTAAAATGAAGTCATGAATTTCTGCTGGTAAATCAAGGTGATTTTGAAGGATAATGCAGACTGAAAAATACTGAATAATGTATAAATATCAGTATTATTTACTGGTTTTATTAAGTCCCATATCAGGGTTGACAATTTTATGTTTAAAAGAGGTGTTACCATCAGTTATCCTTTTCACACGCACATACATCTCCCAGCACTGAAATCTGTCACTCGATATTTCTTGCTTTAAAAAAAACATCATTCTCCTGCCCTTATCCCACTCTAAGTGGTGTCAGCACAACATGTTGTAAAAACGTTGTAACATGATTTGGCTACATATTATATGACCAGCCGCCTGCCTGGCGTCAACCTACCTTAGTCGGCTTTTACGACACCTCGGGGACAAATTAGCGGCGGTGTTCTTTTAAAAAAACAACATCCTTACAATTTATTTTTGTTAAGAGAAACAAAAAATGAGTTTTAGACAGTTTGTGTAGTTGAACTGCTCAACCAATAAAAGTACCCTTTTTTACTTAGTATTTTAGAATATGTATAAAAAGCTATGAAAGTTGTCAAAGAGCCAGTCTTCTGCTGAGATAGGAACGACTTTTAGATCTCTTGATAACTAGTAGTGTGCTAAGCCAATGTTTGCTGTGGTGATAGCGTGCATCCTGTCGAGCCAAATGTGGCTGATGCCACAATTTTTTTTCGTTACAATTTATTAGCCAAACGCTGAATAGAATAGTACCACCCTCATTTCTTAAGGAGGTGTCGTAAAAGGCGACTTAGGTAAGTCGACCCACCGTTTGGTATCCGGCTGAGAAGAATAGACCAACCTCATTTCTTACCGAGGTGTCGTAAAATGCGACTAAAGTGAATTGACCCACCATTTGGTATCCGTTTGAGTAGAATAGACCACCCTCTTTCTTACCGAGGTGTCGTAAAATACGACTAAGGTAATTTGACGCTCTCGTCAAGTTACCTTAGTTAGTTTAATTACCAGGCGGCCGGTCGTAAAATACGTAGCCAAATCATGTGATAACATGTTCGTAGTATGTTGTGCTGACCCCACTTAGAGTGGGATAAGGGCAGGTAGATGATGATGACAATTTATTTGCCAAGTTACTGACCATCCCTGGTCACCGTTGTTACTCAGGCGTGAATAATTTTGCTAGCTGACGTGCAACATTTAATGTATCGCATCGACAACTAGATGGGGTGAATAAATGAATATCTCATTAGGTTTATATAAATTCATATCTCAGTATTGATTCTAAAAAAATGATTCAAGACTTGTGATATTGTGGTATTATGATAACGTTCGTTTTAACTTTAGTGTTAAAATACAGATGGTATTTTAACACTAAAGTTAAAATGAAATCCGAATAAAACGAATCCCTAAAAATACATTCAAGACTTGTGTAACGTTTGTTTTAAATGTGTTAAAATATGCTCTATCCCTCATTACTTACCGAGGTGTCGTAAAAGGCGACTAAGATAAGTTGACCCACCCTGTGGTATCTGGTTATGTAGAATAGACCACCCACTTTCTCACCGAAGTGTCGCAAAATACGACTAAGGTAAGTTGACGTTAGACGTTATGTGTTATGCCGATCCCACTTAGAGTGGGATAAGTGCAGGAGGATGATGGATTTAAATATTATCTTCTAAGTAATCCTCAACAGTATAGTAGGCTTTCTGAATCAGCCTCTTTTTAAGTGTTTTAAACTGCTGTAATGGCAAAGCTAATAATCTTTATTGATATTATAAAGAGGAATAGTATGTTTATAATGTTTTTACTCAAAAACTACTGGACCGATTTCAAAAATTATTTTACCATTGGAAAGCTGCATCTTTACTGAGCGACATAGGCTATATTATTAAAAAAAAAATGATCCATAATAAAAATGTAATAAGGTGTAAAAAATTAGCCATAAAAATCTGTCATCGCATGCTTACATTACATGCATCAAACTATTGATGATATACTTAAAATAAATCTATAGTCCGACAGTGTGTGTTAGTGTCCCTATTTATTTATATAAAAAAGTAAAGTAAGTAGCGGCCTGTTACTATCCCACTGCTGAGAGTAGGCCTCTTTTCTCCGTTTTTTTGGTGCTGCTCGAAAGCGGATTGGTAGTTTACACATATCTCCGGAATTCTCTAGAGATATGCAGGTTTCCTCATGATGTTTTCCTTCACCGAAAACCGTGTGATAAATTGCAATTATCAATTAGACACATAAGTTTTAACAGAAAAACCCATTGGTGTCTGCCCGGTGTTTGAACACGTGATCTTCTCGAAAGAGTCGCACGGTGATACCGCTGGTCTACCACAGCTAATATATTTATATATTCCTAGTATATTATAAGTCTATGGCAACGCCGCAGTGAAATGCTAGTCAATGGTTAGTTTACAATAACGACAGCGGGATACCGTTGATTGAAACAACTAGTCTGCGACGTAACTGTACGTGAGCGGGTGTAACTAGCGGATATCCACTCTGCAGCCAACAGTGTAAGGTCCATAGCCAATGTTGCCGCGGGCCACGACGCGGCGCGTTGTATAACTCGCGGAAATTGCACCGGCAATACGTGCGTTGAACTCTATCCTCAAATCTATACTAATATAAAAAAGTATAATAAAATTATTTTGCTATAATCACACATGCACAACTTCCACCACTGCCACCACAATACACAAGCACTACACACGTTCACAATCACAAACTCGACAATCGTTTCGCCCCGCAACCGAAGCATCATCAGGAGATAGACTCTACCAATAAATCGCTTTTATTGGTGTGGCGGTGGTGGAGGTTTGTGCATGTGTTTTTACGAACCCTGCATGTATCAGGTATGAACACGAATTGTCCACTCTAGATTTAGCATTATATATTAGCATATGTCTAGCTTTTAAGGTTTAACCATTTCTATGGTTATCAAAATACTATATTACGGTTTTAATCATTCCACGCGGGCGGAGCCGCTGGCGATTGCTAGTTGATAATTAAGCAGTTAAAACGTACATAAAAGTCGTCATCCTCCTGTTCTTATCCCACTCTAAGTGGGGTCGGCAGTCCGTTTTATAAACCTATTTTATTATAGCACTAACAATTGACAGCGCGTCCGCCCGCAGAGATTTAAACCTCAATATAGTATTTTGATAACCATTAAAAGGGTAACAGTGGGTTAACCTTAAAAGCTAGACATATGCTGTCGCGGACTTTTATTTAGAACTTCTAGACGGGAACAATTTTGTAATACATAATTATTGAATAACTTCGACGTCTACTTAGCGCACGCAAGTTAAGCTTTAAATTTTTCCGTTTTCGTAATATTTTTTATTGCCGCACCTCTCCTATTCATCTTAGCGTGATATTATACATAGCTTCTAGCCTAGCGTGATGTTAAATAGTCTATAGCCTTTCTATTAATGGACTATCTTACACTCAAAGAATTTTTCAAATAGGTCCAGTAGTTCCTGAGATTAGCGCGTTCAAACAAACAAACTCTTCCGCTTTTTATATTAGTCTAGATATTAGACTGACAGACTTTCACAATTAAATATTAGTATGAATTAAGAACGAGCGAAAAAAGCGCAAATTCCGTACCCACGTTAACATGTGGTAGGTGATATACTGATTCGGGGGCCATTGACCCCCACGTGATAGAGAGCACGACGCGAGTGTGTTGACACCGATGATGTTTAGACATTTCGAGATAACACCCGTCATTGCCAAAATTGTTGTTTTGTATGCGCCTTTGTGACATTTTGTACTCGTAAAAATCCATATCCGTACATATAAACAGTCCAAAAAGTAATGAGACAATTTTTTTTCTTGAATTGAAATTTTGAACATAAAAGTAGTTATTGTGAGTTAACCATAAGAGATAGAGACGTGCTGTTACGGACTTTTTTGTAGTATTTCTGTAGATCTACAATTCTCTAGTACATTACTAGGTGTATCTCTGCTAGTTTACGCTGTGCACGCGAGTAATGTGAATTAAGCGAGTTTTTCTACATCCGCGCGTCAATTTGCAAAAAAGTACAATGTGTACTTTTTTCTCTGTACTATTTGTGATCATACCTGACACATGCAGAATTTGTAAGAACTCATGCACTACCCGACACCGATGGCATAATAATACACAAGCACTCCACACATTCGCCACCACAATCTCAAACCGTAACTGAAGCCTTGTCGGGAGATAGACTTTACGACAAAATCGCAATGCGAAGCATCACCCAAGCAAGCAGAGTTATATAGTAACGAGTTAAACCCCCCACTGTTTAATTGACTTTGAACACGTGTAGCAAACTAGAACTTGTAACGTTTATACACTCTACATTTAGCATTACATATATTTTCTCCTATCGCGGATTATAGCAAAATAATATTCTCATTACTTTTGTATTTGGACGTCCGCAAAGTAACGCCTAATTCTATAAATTATATAAAACAGTCCCCAAAACCTGTCTATATGTGATCGATTTTTTCAAAATCAACTGAACGGATTTGTGTGTAAGTAAAGTAAAACGCAGAGCGATTTTTTCGGATGGTTTAGGTCAATAGCACATTGTACTTTTTTGTAAATTGTCGCGCGGATGTAAAAAAACTCGCTTAATGTGAGCTCTACTCGCGGTGCACAGCGTAAACTAGCAGAGATACACCAAAGTAATGTTCTAGAGAATTGTAGATCTAAAGAAATAGTACAAAAAAGTCCGTAACAGCACGTCTCTATCTCTTATGGTTAACTCACAATAACTACTTTTATGTTCAAAATTTCAACTCTCCAAAAAAATTTGTTACTTATTTGTTATTTATATTTAACACACTTAACTTCCACGCGGGCAAAGCCGCTGGCACTGCTTGTATATTATAAACCAAAGCCCAAAGCTGTCTATCTGTATGTGATCGATTTTCTTAAAATCTACTGAACGGAATTTAGTGCGGCTTTTATCAAAAAATAGTAAAATTTTTGACGGAGGTTTAGGTTAATAGTACATTATTTTGGAAATTGAAATAGGAAAAAACTTTTTGACACGCAGAAGAAGCCGCGGGCTAAACTAGAAATATTATAAATGTAAAAGTCTGTCTGTCTGCTAGGGTGAAATTATGGAAATTTGGAACAATTTAAGTTTAAATACGGTTTAAAATATTCCCGTTTTTCCTTAGAGAACGAAAAATACTACATAATTTAGGTAAGGTATTTTAATATTTTGCCACACGAAATAAATTTTACTATGAGTATACCTCATACTTTATGAATTTTTAAGTTCAGTAATATCGCATTTGCAAAATATTGTGAAAGCTGAAAGTATTTTAGATATAGTGATATTATAATTACGATAAGTAGATGCTTATCGTTTTAACTGATCCACACGAAATCATAGTTGAGATTGTCGTAGTGAATGTTTGTAGTGCTGGTGTAGCGTAATGGTTATAGTGGCGTTTTGTGATTGTGAAGACTAAGGTAAGTTGACGTCAGGCAGGCGGCCGGTCGTAAAACGCCTAGCCAAATAATGTTACAGCATGTTCATAACATGTGCCAACCCCACTTAGAGTGGTATAAGAGCAGGAGAATGATGATATAGCAAAGTAATACTTTTGTATTATGGAATTCACACTTCTGACATTACGATATACGAATAATCGAAATCGTTCAAAGTATTTTGATCACATTCGGTTGTAGATCTTGTTGTCGCTTCGCCAAACGAGTCCAAAGTGCATTTAACACTTCTGGAGAATTGACCTCGACATCGATTAGCTTGAAAGTTACGTAAAAAAATCGATTTCACCGCATCACTTGACTGGAAGGCTTTGGCAATTTGAGTGAAACGATTCGCACAGATAGACGATTCTGGTGTATAAGGAATAATTTTGCCAAATTTAATTTTGGAAAGCTTTAAATTTTGCCATTTTCGCATTATTTTTTATTGCTGCTCCTCTCCTATTCATCTTAGCGTGATGTTATATATACAGCCTATAGCCTTCCTCGATAAATGGACTGTCTCACACTGAAAAAAAATTCAAATCGGTCCAGTAGTTCCTGAGATTAGCGCGTACAAATAATCAAACAAACTTTGCAGCTTTATATATTAGTATTGATAATTGTGCCGAATTTCATCGATATTAGTTCAGCGAATACGCCGTGAAAGAGTAACAAACATACATCCATACTCACAAACATTCGCATTTATAATTAGTAGGATATCAAATTCAAATTCAAAATATTCTTTATTCAAGTGGACTGTTTACAGTACTTTTGAACCGTCAAATGTTTTAAAGAAGCTACCACTGATTCGGAAGTTTGCTCCCACCGAGAAGAATCAGCAAGAAACTCGGCGGCTAATCTTTTAAAAAATTATTACAATTTGATGGTTACGAGATAATCGTTGCAGCTGGATGCGTAGCTGACTGCAGTTAAGATATGCTATCACTCAAATAATCCTCAATAGTATAGTAAGCTTTATGTAGCAACATCGTTTTGAGATAATTTCTAAACTCGTGTAAAGGCAAGTCTAGATAATGTTGAGGAATTTTGTTATAAAAACGTGTACCGAGACCGACAAATGATTTTCGGACCTTTTGGAGGCGTAATCTAGGCGTCATTAGTTTATGTCTGTTTCTTGTATGTATCAAATTGAAAAACATATACCTACTAAAACTACTCTATGTATTATCACCTAACACAAGTTGGTTAACGTCATTATTTACTAGAATTGTGATATATGTGAATAGAGTTAAAAAAAAATATGCTTTGGAACTAAAAATCGAAAAATAATATTGATGAGAAAATAGCGTCAGGTGTTCGATATATCGCTCATGACCTGCAATAGTAGTACAACTCAAAAACTACGTGTTTTGGAACAGGAATAAGTGTGAATGTTAAAATTAAAATACACATTTTTTTCAGCAGCAATACTGGCAAAACTCGTTATTTAATATTAGGCCGTTCGTTTAAGCATTTTTTTATGAATTTTCCTTTATAAACAAATTTCAATCCCATTTATACCAAAACATGATTTTCTGAGTTATGCCACTATTGCGAACCCATGAGCGATATATACCAAAAAAATAGCAACATGCTTGTACGTGTTAGTTTTTATTTTTGTAGTATTATTAAGTGTTTTTAATTTTTTCAACTTATTTATTTACTTTATTACTTGTTCACCGGCCCTTAATTAGAATTAGAACACAGTTAGAATCAAATCTGTCCACTCGAAGAAAGTTAAAACTGACTTCAAGTAAGTAAATAGTAGTAAGTAACGGCCTGTTACTATCCTACTGCTGGGCAAAGGCCTCTTCTCTCCGTTTTTTTTTTCGGCGAGAAGGATTGGAGCTAAGACCTACCACGCTGCTCCAATGCGGATTGGTAGGTTACACATATCCCCAGAATTCTCTAGAGATATGCAGGTTTCCTCACGATGTTTTCCTTCACCGAAAAGCGTGTGATAAATTGCAATTATCAATTAGACACATAAGTTTTACTAGAAAACTCATTGGCAACCCCGGGGTTTCAAACCCCGGGCAGGCAGCCCGGGGTTTGAAACCTAGACTTCCTCAAAAGAGGCACACGGTGTTACCGCTGGGCTACGAAAGCTCAGACTAAAACTGACTTCAAAGAGTCAATTAAATACAAACAAACAAACATACATACAAGTGAAACTTATATAAAACGTGTAAAAGTATTAATAAATACTATTTATAAATACGTTGATCAAGAACTTTGGAGTTTTTCATACACGAATATGCAAGAATTTTAAAAATACAGCCAGATATTATACAAATCTCAGCGCTACATTCATAATCAAATAGTAACTGCTTATATATATTTTGATGAAATTTAAGATCGAGAGCGCGAGATACCATCTGTAGATGCCGTGTGAACGTCATAAACAAATAAGAAAACACCTTGAGTCATGGGAAATGAAAAGAAAAGGAAAATGTCCGTATGACCATATGATTCAAAATATGTTTCATATTAAACGAATGAGATTTTTATGACGAAATATAACTAGGGATGTCACTCGGAGTGGAAAAAATCGATATTAAATAATCAATTTTTCTCGTTTAAAAAATGATCTGTGAAAAAATATAAACTATCCCGTATAATATAAATCGATTTCTCTACTATTTTAAAAGTTGCCTGTGAAAAAAATGGAAATAATTAAAATAAAGACTAATAGATTAGTACGATGCAGTTCCGTATAGATTAGTATGGATAAAAATAACGTAGAGTTGTATGTAAATTTACCTTTAACCAGTTATTTTGTACAAAAAGTATTATAAATGAGTTATTGATTTGATATTAAACACAATTCTATTTTAACAAATATAATTAAAATAAACTATGATTAAGTTAACCTACAATAAACATACACACTTCACTACATATTATAAAACAAAGTCGCATTATCCCTATGTACGCATAAAACTTTAAAACTACGCAACAGATTTTGATACGGTTTTTTTTAATAGGTAGAGTGATTCCAGAGGAAGGCTTGTACGTATAATTACATTCAATACGGAGTAAAGAAATACTGAAATTTTTGAGGTTTCTGTAAATAATTACATTTTTTTCCGCTTACATTGCAAACGCAGGCTAAACCCTACGAGATTTATCAAAATAATGTACTAAGTATTTGTACATCTTGAACAGGTCTACAGAAAAGTCCGCGATGGTATATGTCTATCTCTTATGGATAACCCACTAGCATTTTTTGTCATTTAATTTTTACGGAAAATAATGCCTTATTTTTAAAGCAATTTTTATACAATACAGCATTAATCCTTATCCAATTAAGTACCTTAAATAAATAGTTGGTTTAATATAGATCAATATGGCCGTTTACAGCATGTAATTTAAGAGAACATTTTCGGAGATATTACAGATTTAAAATGCTGTGAGGACGTCGCGCTTCGCCCTAACACTTCGACTTTAGCAGCTTTGTCGCTCTTTCAAGAGTTTGTTTAAAGACATTCTGTAATTAATTGTGAAAATAAAATACATAGGGAAAATGTAAAAGTAAAAATGTACTATATGAATTTAGATATTCCAAAGATAGCAGTAAATGTTCTTGGTATAGGGAAAGGAAATTGTTTTTCTCCAAATTTAACGCGTGCGGGCTACGGGCAGTAATGAATAAATCAAAACTACTGGATCGATTTTAATCATTTTTTTTTACAATGACTGACATGGAATATATATTTTATACCCGTGCGAAGCAGGGGCAGGCCGCTAGTATAAATATAAATTATTAATGAAATTAAAAACAGTACAGTGTGTTGTATGTTATTTACATAAATACGAATTGCTCGTTTAAAGGTACAGAAACACACTCCATTAGTTTGTATGATGATACCTTAATAGTCCGCCCCTGTTTAAATTGTAAATAGAATGCAGTGTGAGACGTCTTTACGACATGTCAGTGCGATGCAGTGTGTCGCGCAGGTGTCACATGCACTAGTATTGTGAATTGTTTTTAAATTTCGACTATCGTGAGTGGTATTCATAGTTAATGTATAGAAACCGGCTATACTTACGTCTTATTCTTTTTTTTAATGGGACAATTACAACAAGCCAATCTCCTTGCGTCGTTCTCCTCAGTGCTTAGGGTCGTGACATATCCACGTATAACTTTTTCGCGGATAACTGATTTCCACTTTTTGCGATCTCTTGCGGCCTGTAAGGCATCGTGGACTTGGATAAACAGCGATTTGGTGATCTGGTAGGACAATCGAGTTGGACTCTTGCTCTTTTTCCTTCTCCAAGTTGTCTCCAGTCATCATTCTTCCACCCTTATCCCACTCTGAGTGAAGTCGGCATCATATGTTATAAAAATGATTTGGCTAAGTATTTTACGACCAGTATTCCAGAAGTCAACTTACCTTACTCGTCTTTTACGAGACCTCGTTAAGAGAACACTTTCTCTTAACGAGGTGTCTCTATCTTTTCTATTCAGCCGGATACCTCCAGGTTGTATCCAGTCTTCCTAGTACTATGTTCGGAGAACTCAAGAAATCTACGGAGACACATAGTTGAGAGCCTGGTTACTCCTATATCTTGGAGTATCGATGCATTGCTCCGATGCTCAGTCCAAAATACGCCCAGCATTTTACGCCAGCATCACATCTCAAAGGCTGCGATAAGTTTACGCTGCGATAGCGCTGTATAAATAGCTCATGATTAAGGGCAAGGTATGGGCTTGAAACTTTACGGGCTCACCCAATAGCATAACACGTGATAATAGCCGGTTTATTATACATTAATTAGTATTTGTGAAGTTACAGTGACATTAAGCATGTGTTTAGTGTTTTTAAACTACACAATGTGGTTACGTTTTTGAGTTAACTGTGTAAGTAAGTTATTCTTATTTCTATAAATAAGTAGTTCTATAAGTAAGAAAGATTATGAATTTGAGAACTAAGGCTTTGGACTATAACTAACCAATGAGTCAATGCGGACTGGCTTAAATATTTCAAATCATCAATTCTTGCCCATATGCCACTCTAAGTGGGGTCGGCACAAAACATTATAATCATATTTTTACTTTACTTGGCTAGTTAATTTAAGACCGGACGCCTGCGTTACGGCAACTTACCTCAGTCGCCTCTTGCAACATCTCGGTAAGAAATTAAGGTGGTCTTTTCTACTCAGCCGGATACACACGGCGGTGGCTTACATATTTTGGAATTTAAGCTCATATTTTTCATATTACAGACTGGTCTACGCGTTGACGTGTTCGCAAACACCTGTTCAGTTAATCCTCGCCATGTAAATAACAGAAACCCAACAGTGCGTCCGCGGGCTTCCCTTATATCGATTACAGATTAAGCCGGCCTTAATTGTATTGCGCCCTGTCCGTGGCTGAGTTAAAGCCTGAACCAGCCGAGCGACACAAATCCTTAGTTACGGTTTTTATAAACAATCGTCTAACAACCTTTAATCTCACCATCGCTCTTTGATTCTGCAATATTAATGTCGTAATTCAAATCCAAAATATTTAAATAATTTATTAGTATCAGGCGTTAAAGCCGTGTGGTATCCGGTTGAGTAGAATAGACCACCCTCATTTCTTACCAAGGTGTCGTAAAAGGTGACTAAGGTAAATTGACCCGCCGTGTGATATTCGGCTGAGTTAAATAACCACCCTCATTTCTTACCGAGGTGTCGTAGAAGGCGACTAAGTTGACCCACTGTGTGGGAACAGGCGGAATAGAATTGAGCACCCTTATTTCTTACCGAGGTGTCGTCTAAGGCGACTAAGGTAAGTTGAAGTCAGGCTGGCGGCCGGTCGCAAAACACCTTTCCAAATCATGTGACAACATGTTTATAATATGTTGTGAACCAATAGTTAAAAAATATGGGGACTTTTCTGCGGACTTTCGTTTTGGAAAGAGGGCTGCAATTGAACCTTTTGCATCCCGCTGCCGGCATTTAAACATTTTTGAATTGTCCATTGTTTTTAATGAAAACAGAGTTCGAAATTTTCTTCTCCTACCGGAAAGAAGCAGCTAGAAACTCGGCGGAACATATTTTAAATACCTTTCTTTTAATTTAATTATTTTGTAATCAGCATCTTTTGACAGCGGATGATAGCAAAATAATTCCGTTATTACTTTTTTTTAGTACGAAAACCCGCAAATTAATTAAATATTTAATTAATTGAATAAACTATGCACTTATGTTTCACTAGATTTTATCCGCGACTTTGTTCGTGTGGACTGTTGTCGTGTGTTGTGATAATAGATGGCGCTTTTCAATGTCATCCTATTTAACAGAATTAACAGGATTTCTATAGCCTATATGTTATCCCGGTGTATAAGGAATAATTGTGCCAAATTATACCAATATTGGTTCAGTAGATTTGCTGTGAAAGAGTAACAAACATACATCCGTACTCACAAACTTTCGCATTCATATTAGTAGGATAGGGTTCGGCAAAAACGTATACCTAATAGTAATAAAGTAATACCCAAAATGTAAAAGAGGGCAATACACATGTCATTCTGGTTATCAGATAACTCGCGCCACGACCTTCGCATTTCGTGATAGCCATTGTTAGTTCAACGAATTAAATTAATTACAGAATTAGATGTTACTTTGTGGCATTCCATTACACATAATATTGTAGAACCTGGCTATGAAAAATATATATCATCCTGTCCTTATCCCACTCTAAGTGGGGTCGGCACAAGATGTTTTTCTCTTCCATTCTGTCCTATCATTCGTCAACTCTGGCGCCACTCCTTTTATATGCATATCATACTTCACACAATCCAACTCTTTTTAGGCCTCCCTCTAGGCACATATCCATCCACATTCAAATTTAACACACGTTTGGTCACATGATTTTCATCCCTCCTCATTACATGTCCATACCATCTCAATCTTGCACTTCTCTATGAAAAAGTGGTGGTAAAAAAAGTCATGATCTTCCTGCCCTTATCCCAATCTAAATGGGGTCGGCACATGTTACTAACATGCTGTCACATGATTTGGCTGAGTATTTACAACCGGCCGCCTGCCTGACGTCAACTTACCTCAGTCGTATTTTACGACACCTCGGTAAAAAAGAGGGTGGTCTATTCTACTAAACCGGATACCACACGGTGGGTCAACTTACCTTAGTCGCCTTTTACGACACCTCGGTAAGAAATGAGGTTGGTCTATTCTACTCAGCCGGATACCACACGGCGGGTCAACTTACATTAGTCGCCTTTTACGACATCTCGGTAAGAAATGAGGATGGTACTATTCTATTCAGCCGGATACCACACGGTGTTGGTGGTAAAAAAGTATGGTTATAAGAAAGAACTTAAAAAAAAGAAAAAATAATATAATATATAAATAATATGATCTAGGTATTTACATTTCTCGAGACTGCCCGTTCTCCGAATAAGATACACTGACTTGACAGTTTATGGCAAAAATAACGTTTTATGTTCAATATAAATTTTAGTGTTTTTTAATGTCCAAAAACAGGGATAAATCGATTTTGTTTTACATTAAACCTAGCTAGATCGATTTGTCTGTCCCCAAAACGTAAAAAAAAAGATAATATTGATATAATCGGAGATTAAAGAAAGTCAAAATGATACTAAATTGCTGCTCCAGAAGAACAAAGACGCACTAGCATTGCACGCGTTCATTGCAACAATATCGACACCTAAGCCTTATCAGGTCATAGACACAGGCAAAACAAAAAAAATGCCTAAACAAATTAAATATCTCTGCGAATGCAATAATGCGAAAATCTGTCAGTCGGTCTTCCTGTCTGCCTGTTACGCTTTCACTGCTAGACCCGTAAACCAATAGTAAAGAAATTCCTATTATTTCTTTAGGAACAGGAATAAAACAATATATTACATAATTCAGGGTATTTTAACACTATGTAATTTTTAATTGACTTTGTTTCGGCCTCCTTTTCACAATGTTTTTGGTATCCGGTTGAATAGAATAGACCACCTCCATTTCTTACTGATGTGTCGTTAAAAGGCGATTAAGGTAAGTAAAACCGCCGTGTGGTATCCCGTTGAGTTGTATAGATCACCCACACGTTTTACCGAGGTGTCGTAAAAGGCGATTGAGGTAAGTTAACGCTCCGTGTGGTATCCGGCTGAGTAGAATAGATCACCTTCACTTCCTACAGACTAAGCTAAGTGGACCCGCCGTGTGGTATTCTGCTGTGTAGAATAGACCACTCTCACTTACCGAGTTGTCGTAAAAGATAACCAACGTAAGTTGACGTCAAGCAGGCGGTCGGTCGTAAAATTACTTGCCAAAACATATAACAACATATTTAAAACATGTTGCCGATCTTAGAGTGGGATAAAGGCAGGAGAATGATGAATGATGATGAAAATGATTGCGAAATTTTATTATAGAATCATATACCTAAACCAATCTAAGTATTCTATCTGAACATCTACGCAGGTCAATAGCTCGGTATAAATAAAAGTGTGACTAACTCGTCCGCGCGTCGTGCCCGCTTTGTTTACCGCGCACCGAAATAACGTGCGCGGCTCTCACGATCTTGTCTTTGTATCGCTGCCCTTGGCAAACGTCACTGCAAAGATTAGATTGTTCACCCCCTTGTGGTGGGTGAGAGGACCGAATCTTCTAAAAGACATTCGGGTAGAGATTAGCTACGTTTGAATCCACCCAGTTGAGCTTGACGTTGCCCTACAGTGTAAAAGGGTTTTCCCATCCCCAAAGCACAGGCAAAGCGGCGGTGGATGTATCCAATAGCGAAAGCCGTCACCCCTGACCTGTAGCGAGTTTGGCCACAAGTTCTGCGTTTCTCGCTAGTGGAGAAAAATACCATGACAGAGATCCACTCAAAATAGGAAAAAAAAAGCTTGACGTTGAGATTGTGTGGCAACTTATTCTTCTACTCGCCCAAATGATACGATGAGGATGAAATCTGCATATTCCAAGAAGATTTTCAGATTTTATCAATCTATACTAATATATAAGGCTGAAAAGTTTCTTTGATTGTTTGAACGCGCTACTCTCAGGAACTACTGGCCCGATTTGAAAAATTCTTTCTGTGTAAGATAGTCCATTTATCGCTTAGGCTATAGGCTATATAACATCACGCTAAGATGAACAGGAGAAGAGCAGTTCCAGCATTAACTTCGTTCGGAACGCCCAGAATGCGTCTTCGCTTCTCTATTTATACAAAACAGTTATCACGCTTGACTGATTCAGCTCGACATTGATTTGGACTCAGATACGCTGCCCATTATCGTTCGGCTATATTTGGGTGTACTGATAACAATTATTATCGGTCGCCAGAGCTTCGTTCTTTGTCAAGTACACCTTGAGTTCTTTGAGTTATTTTATTGAGATGTGAGGCAATAAGAATAGATGCAGTACCTAGTCTCATAACGGTACCCTGTCCCCGCCACCAGTAGCGTGGTGGAGCACTGGCAGGTTTTACGTTGGTGAGAGTCCAAAATACCCGCCGCTCGTCTCCATCGGGCGGTGATGACCCATAATGGGTTTTTCTGACAAAAAAAAGTATCTAGTCTCATGCTGAACACAGTCCAGTGCCTTAGACAAATCACAGATCTATGAGTATACATATCGACCATACGACATTAATATTAATTTTAGATACCTACATACCTTAGCAGACTATATAGAAAATTTCAGTTAATTTAGGACCTGTTTACAAGTTACTGATAAAGTGTTGGATATAACCGACAAATAAACTAAAACCAGTTAAATAAAATAAAAAGTGAAAAATTAAAAAAATCGCGGCTTTTTGAGGAAGGTATTTGCTATTCAGCAGATAAACAAAATAACAGCCACATGATCTACCTGTAACCTGTAAAGTCCCTAGACTTTAAGTGCTGAATAAACCGAGATATGTGTCAGATATGTTTCTAATAGGCTAACTGGCAGTTTATTAGTGGACTTGTGAAACAGGCCCTTACTGAAGTAATATAGCCACATGAATTATTTTACGTTTTAAATAGATCGCTACTGAATATATGATGTCGGTCATCGGACGTCCATCGATTGGAATAGAAGAAGTAGATGATTAAGAAGATAAACATTTGATTAAGTCCGCGTAATTCCCTGCGAGAGAAGTTTAAGGAAATAGGTATTCTTACATTTGCTTCACGGTACATTTTAAGTAATTTAATTTTTGTATATAAAAATAAAGAGAATTATAAAATGATAGGTGACATATATAATAAACAAAGTAGGACCCGACATAAGCTTGCGGCCCCTGCACCTTAAAAAGTACGTAAGTCGTTTGTGGGTTTGGGTATAAGATTCTATAATAAAATTACGCAATCAATGTTAGCTTTGCCATTACAGCAGTTTAAAAACACTATTAAAAAGAGGCTGATACAGAAAGCCTACTATACCGTTGAGGATTATTTAGACGATAAGAATGCGTGGATATAAATATTGTTCGACCTTGTATAAGATAGAAACGATTAAATGTAACTAGTATTAAGAATTGTATTTTTAAAAGATCAACCGCCGAGTTTTTTGCTGACTCTTCTCGGTAGGAACAGGTTTCCGAACCAGCAGTAGAGTTGACGACTCAGAAGCACTTGTTTACAAGTTTATTTGAATAAAGAATATTTTGAATTTGAATTGTCTTTGTTCCAGATGCCCCGGTCCCGGGACGATATGCAAGTAAACGTGGCGGGCCTAAGGAGAAATATTAAAAACCTCGCGCACAACTATTCAGATGCCCAGGTATGCTAACAGAGTTTATATTCTATAGGTTTGGGTACTTAACTAAATGTGGACAAACAAAACCATATGACTCAGGTGGTAAACATTTTACAAATAAATAAATTGAACTGCCCCCATCGAGCGGTGACGACCCATAATGGGGTTTCCTGACAAAAAGACAAACACACATTCACACATGTAAACGACGACCTCGTAAAAGAGCCTACTACTCGGCTTTTTGGGATATGTTCTCTTGAAACTTGCATGTATCTGATGTGAAAGCAAATAGTACATTCATTTATATTTAGCATTTCATAACATTTTCTCTAATCGCATTTTAAAGTATAAATAATTTTATAAAACGGTCATAAATCCTGTCGTTGTATGGATCAGAATATTGGCTAGTGAAAAAGACGGATGCAAGAAGAATGCATGCGAATGAGATGAGAATGTTAAGGTGGATGT
Source organism: Morpho achilles (assembly GCA_947086495.1). NCBI lineage: Eukaryota > Metazoa > Arthropoda > Insecta > Lepidoptera > Nymphalidae > Morpho > Morpho achilles. Next base: position 555,179 of record CAMTZB010000013.1, on the reverse strand, counting down.
GTGGTGTGACAATACCGGATCAAATACGAAACGAGTATATAAGGGGAAGTATGAAAATTGCGCCCATTATAGAAAAGACGAGAGATGCAAGATTGGGATGGAATGCACATATGAGAAGAGATGAAAATTGTGTGACCAAACGAGTGTTAAATATGAATTTGAGGGAGGCCTAAAAAGAGATGGTTGGATCGTGTGAGGTATGACATTCATATAAAGGGGATAGATATAGAGTTGACGAATGATAGGAGAAAATGGAAGAGAAAAACATGTTGTGCCGACCTCAGTGAGTTAATTTCACTTTATCCCTGCATTTAGCCAGGAGAAAAGTAATATTACTTTAGTATTGTGGATCTTCATAAAGTAACGCCTATAAATTAAGTTCTGCCATTTGGCTATCCTTCTAAGATTTTAATAACTTACAAGTTACTGCTGCGGGGTCGCCATTCCACCACCTTGTGACCCAAACACCCATCGAACCATCAGTTGATCGTATTAATACATTTTTTAATCATTCTAAGGCATATGTCAGGGGTCAGAGGTGGAACGTGATATGTCTAATTTACAGCGTTAACAGTTGGGCCGCTGTGACGAATTAAATACCTAGAAATGTTGAAACTTAAGTCGAACGGGTTTTCCCTCACACCTACTACAAATATTTTATTTTCCTTTAAATATAAGATAAGAAATGTTCTTACATCATTAGTATTTAACTAGCAGCCTAAGTTACAGGTTGCTGAAGTTCAATCTGTCTTCGAGTTTCCCACACTTATGTGACAACCTAAGTTTGGTTTTTAAATTACATATTTGGTTTAGGTCAGAGATGAGCAACACGCGGCCCGTGGGCCAATTGCGATCCTTTAAACATTATTACGCGCAAAGCATTTATAAAATTTATTTTAAGCTTTCACCCATTAATATATAATTTAAAAAAATAATTATAAAAAAAGTGGTAGTACATACTGAACTGAAATCTCAACTTTGTTTAATTTTCTTTTTTTTATTCCAAAGTTTTATAAAATTTAAGTTTTGTAAATTATTAGTAAGTGCTACTTCTAGTGCGACCCGCCAAAAGATTTAAAAAATTTTAATCGGTCCTTTCATTAAAAAGGTTGCTCATCCCTGGTGAAAGGGGATGCGAAATATATCTCAAACATTCATCGTGAATTACTATGTATTGGTAAAAACCGCATGAAAATTTTTTGCCACAATTTGCGTACTATTTTCGAGAAATACCACTAAACTTGATAAGAGTTCACGCGGCTAACCTCTCAGCGATAAAAAAAGACAAATCACCCAAAAAAATGTTGATGACTCAAATTTTATCTTGCATCCGTATAATACGTTGATTCAATCGAAGTGTGTATAACGGCCAGTTAATCGATACAAGATAAGATATCTTACTCATCGGTTGTTTCGACATGTTGCACGTGATTTAGGACGCCACTTAAAGTAATATTACAGTAATCAAACAAAGTAGTATGTTACCATCCCTCTTGTGGGTAATGTCTTTAAAAGAATACATCGGCAAGAAAGATAGCAGTTTAGATCAAACATGTGTTGTGTTCATTAATCTATTAGGTCTTGTGGAATATTGTTATGGGGTAAATGCGTGGATATTGAAAAATTTTTGTATTACAAAAAATAACCATACGTTAGCCGTGTGGTATCCGGCTTAGTAGAATAGTACCACCCTCATTTCTTACCGAGGTGTCGTAAAAGGCGACTAAGCTAATTCGACCCGCCGTGTGGTATCCGGCTGCGTAGAATAGACCACCCTCCTTCTTACCGAGGTGTCGTAATATATGACTAAGGCAAGTTGAAGTCAGGCAGGCGGCCGGTCGTAAAAACGCAGCCAACTCATGTTACAGCATGTTTATAACATGTTGTGCCGACCCCACTTAAAGTGGGATAAGGGCAGAAGGATATATAAAACAGAGCCATACGTGGCATTTATTTTACTTCGAGAGAAGTTTAAGGAAATAGGTATTCTTATATTGGCTTCACAATTTATTTTTAGCAATTAATTTTTGTGCATAAAAATATACATAATTATAAAAAAAATTGGCGATGTATATAATAGACATAAGCTTGCGGCTCCTGCTTTGCACCTTGCAACGTACGTAAGTAGTGTGTGGGTTTGGGTATAAGATTCTATAATGCAATGCCGCAATCAATTTTAGCTTTACCATTGCAACAGTTTAAAAACTATCTTAATAAAAGGATAACACAGAAAGCTTATTATACTATCGAGGATTACTTAGATGACAAGAATGCGTGGACATAGCTACTCTTCCACTCTGTACAAGACAATGACTAAATGTAACTACTAATAGAAGTGTATTTTGAAAAAGCAACCGCCGAGTTTCTAGCTGGCTCCTCTCGGTAGGAACAGCTTTCCGAACCAGCAGTAGAGTTGACGATTCAAAAGCACTTGTTAACCAGTTTACTTGAATAAAGAATATTTTGCATCTGAATTAGTTGTCTCGAACAAAGTAGCAGGTACCGCTTGTTGTAAATATTTATAAGTCAATTCGTGGAGGGTACGGCACGCTTTCCGTGCCTCTGCCAAGACTGATTATAATCACGACAATGTTAATACGGTTAAAACTTTATGGTAATTGCCACCTGACCCACATTACACCTAACATTATTTTTATCACGAAAGAAAACTACTCTAGAGGTAACCTAATTACCTCTATTTTAACTAGGTGAGGAGGGTAATAACAATTTCTTATAGAACCTTATATACCCCCAAATCAAATCAAAATAATTTTTATTCAAATAAGCTCTTTCAAGCACTTTTGAATCGTCAAGGATCAATATGATTAATAAAGCTACAACTGGTTCGGAATGTTGCTCTTACCAAGAAGAACCAGAAAGAAACTCGGCGGTCAATCTTTTAAACATTTTCAATTTTACATTATTGAACCGCAGTCCTGTATGAAGCTGAAAGGATTTTGAAATCCAGACTTTTTTTTATCATCCAAATAATCTTCAATTTTGTAATATGCTTTACGTATAAGTACATCTCTTATACTTAACTTAAACCTTTCTGTAGACTGGTCTAGTATGGATTGCGGAATTTTATTGTAGTAGCGAATACCGAGACCATCGAATGAGTTGCTAACTCTGCTAAGTCGCGACACAGGTATCATAAGCTTTTTGTGAACTCTGGTATGTCTATGATATATATCGAATTTGGTGGTTGCTACTCATCCGTGTGGTATCCGGATGAGTAGAATAGCCCACTCTCTTTTCTTATCGAGGTGTCGTAAAAGGTGACTAAGGTAAGTTGAACCGCCGTGTGGTATTCGATTGAGTAAAATAAACTACTCAGATTAACTCATTTAAATATTAGTATCTGGGTGACCAAGCCTTGTTCGGAATTTTTTTTACAGATATAAAAAAAATAAAAATTGAGAAAAAAGGAAAATTGAAAAAAAAAATAGTCAGGCAGGTAGGGCTCGATCCTAGGTATTTTCACGTTTCTAGACTGACCGTTTCCCAAATGAGCTACCATGACTTAACATTTGACAGTAAAAATTATATTATTCTGTATGCAACATAAATTTTAGTATTTGTTAATGCCCAAAAACAGGGATAAAACGAGTTTTTTTTACATAAAACATAGATTGAAAGATCGACTTTCCTCCCCCAAAAACCCCTACATGCTGAATTTCAGGAAAATCGTTGGCGCCGTTTCAGAGATTCTGAAAATATATTTATATATATACATACAAGATTAACTCATTTAAATATTAAAGATATATAAATTATATTAATCTAAGGTGAACCGGCGGGTTTTTAAAGTCGGAACAGAAAGACCGTAAATTGTTGTATTAACGTACGCCGCTGTCCAAAGAGGAAGCATCTCATTTCCTCTCGACCTGTCTGAATGCCAATGGCACTATATATATTCTATAAACGACATTTAGATTCGGCGCACGTGTTAACTATCATCGGATGTTGTTTTGCATTCTGGTCCAGTATCAATTTACATGATTAGTAATATATTTTCGTGATAAACTTGTTTTTAATTTGATTCGGCTTTTTAATTGAAGTAGATTTATATAGCCATTATTTAATCAATTATAATTGACATTCCAACACACTTGCATTTACATTTAAGTATACGACTATACTACGAATATAATACGGTTTTTTTTACAAATTAATTATAGGCCAATTTTTAACTCCGTTAGATGAAAAAGTCGATATCTATTACAGTACTACAATAACGGCCATGTGTCGTAAAAGGCGACTAAGGTAAGTTGGTTTGCCGTGTTATACCCGGCTGGGTAGAATGGACCACCCTCATTTCTTACCGATATGTCGTAAAAGGCTACTAAGGTATGTAGACATGCCATGTGGTATTCGGTTGTGTAAAATAGAACACCCGCATTTGTTACCGAGGTGTCGTAAAAGGCGACTAAGGTATGTCAACATGCCGAGTGTTATTCGGATAAGTGGAATAGACTACCCTCATTTGTTACTGATATGCCATAAAAGGCGACTAAGGTATGTCGACATGCCGTGTATTATTCGGCTGAGTAAAATAGACGCTATCCGGTTAAATAGACAGGACCACCCTATTTCTTACTGAGGTGTTGCAAAAGGCGGCTTAGGTAAGTTGACCCACCGTGTGGTTTTCGGCCGAGTAGTCTGGACCACCCTCTTTCTTACAGAGGTGTCTTTAAAGGCGACAAAGGTAATTTAACGTCAGCCAGGCAACCGGTCGTAAAATACGTAGCCAAATCATGTGACAATACTTATAACATGTTGTCACATTGAATGCCTTCAAATCGTACTATATTGTGTATTGTAGGTCAAAGTGCGCGAGGCTACATCAAATGACCCATGGGGCCCATCGAGCACTCTCATGGCGGAGATCGCCGACCTCACGTACAACGTGATGGCGTTCACGGAGATCATGCAGATGATATGGAAGAGGCTCAACGACCACGGCAAGAACTGGCGGCACGTGTACAAGGCGCTGGTGCTGATGGAGTATCTCATCAAGACGGGCAGTGAGAAGGTGGCCATGCAGTGTAAAGAAAACATATTCGCGATACACACGCTCAAGGACTTCCAGTACATGGAAGAGGGAAAGGATCAAGGTCTGTTATTGTAGACATTATATAAACTTTAACAAAAGTAAAGCAACACAGTTAATATCACACTGCTAGCCATAAGCCTCCTCTCTCGGAGAGAAGGGTTGGAGTTAAGACCTACTACGCTGCTCCAATACGGATTGGTATGTTCTGTAGAGATATGCAGGTTTCCTCGCGATGTTTTCCTTCACAGAAAAGCGTGTGACAAATTGAAATTATCAATTAGACACAAGTCTTAAAAGAAAAACTTATTAATGCCCCCCCCCCCCCCTAGTTTCGGGTTTGAATCCTTGACCCTTTGTTTCACCGCTAGGCTATCACAGCTATAAACTTGTTCAAAAGTAATTCATACTTCCACTTTAAGTGCTAAAGTCTGTGCTGGCTTTTTGGACCAGCCGCCGAGTTTCTTGCTGGCTCTTCTTGATAGGAGCATTAATCTGAACAAACCGTATAGTTCACGATTCAAAAGATACAGTCAGATTTAATCAAGAATATTAAATTTCCCAATTGGTAGCCGTGTGGTATCCAGCTGAGTAGAATAGACCATCCTCTCTCTTACCGAGGTGTCGCAAAAGCCGACTAAGGGGGGCTGATGTCAGGCATGCTCCTAATATACCTAGCCAAATCTTGTGACAGCATGTTTATAACATGTTGTGCTGGCCCCACTTAAAGTAGGATAAGGGCGGGAGGATGATGAATAAAGTTCCGATTCGATGTTTGGTTTGCTATATTCTTAACTTACATTTGCAGGTCTGAATGTTCGAGAGAAAGCGAAACAGCTTGTAAATCTTCTGAAGGACGAAGAGCGGCTAAAGAACGAGCGGGCTCGCGCTCTTAAAGCGAAGCAGAGGTTTGCGCAGAGTGCCAGTGCGTTTGGCAGCGACGGAGCACTAGACACGCCCTCCAGTCCCACTTACCCAGCGGTGAGCATGTAAAAGACATACTTTCCCACCTACATGTTTACGAAACGCTAGGTGATGTATATAATGGACAAAGTAGGAACCGACATAAGCTTGCGGCTCCTGCTTTGCGCCTTGCGCAAGTACGTAAGTCGTTTGTGGGTTTGGGTATAAGATTCTATAATAACATTCCGCTGTCAATTTTAGCTTTACCATTATAGCAGTTTAAAAACACTGATTAAGGAGGCTGATAGAGAAAGCCTATAGCCTAAGCCTATACTACTGAGGAATACTAAGATAATAAAAATGTGTGGATATAGCTCTTTTCGAACCTGTACAAAACAGTAATGATTTAGTGGAACTAGGAACAAGAATTATATTTTTAAAAGAGAACCGCCGAATTTCTAGAGAGAATTTTTAGAGTTGATGGTTCAAAAGGACTTGTTTACAAGTTTACTTAAATAAAGAATATTTTGTATTTGAATGTCTTAGCTAAAATTGTTGAGCATATAGCAGACATCGCTTCCTTCCCTCACTTCCGACTGCGGTAACAATCAAGTACTTCATAAACTCTATTTTTAGTGCCCCTTAAGTTTTATTTCTTTCATTTCATATTTCATAGGAATACAGTTTGTAAAACCGAAAGTCCAGTCCGAAGGTCCATTTTTGCTTGCTCGCAACACAATTTAAGTTGTAAGCACGATCCATTTCCAGTTAAACAGCGAACCTGTAGAATGGACGGGAGGTCGGGAGGCGGAGTTAGCTCGACCCCTTACAGCTGGAGAGGAAGAGCTGCAGCTGCAACTGGCGCTCGCGATGTCCAGAGAGGAGGCGGAAAAGGAAGAGAGACGCAGGAGATCCGACGACGTCCGCCTGCAGCTCGCCATCAGCCAGTCGCAGAACGACTTCCAGTTAGTTGAATAACCTTGACAAATTCACAGATTTTACCATCTTCCAATACTAATAAAACTATAAGTAGCGGCCTGTTACTATCCCACTGCTGAGAATAGGCCTCTTCTTTCCCTTTTTTGGAGGGAAGGTTTGGAGCTAAGACCTACCACGCTGCTCCAATGCGGGTTGGTAGGTTACATAACTCCAGAAATCTAGAGATATGCAGGTTTCCTCACGATGTTTTCCTTCACCGAAAAGCGTGTGATAAATTGCAATTATCAATTAGACACATAAGTTTTAATTGAAAAACTCATTGGTGTCTGCCCGGGTTTGAACCCGTGACCTTCTCGAAAGAGTCGCACGGTTAAACCGCTGGACTACCACAGCTTTTTTTAAATATTAAAACTATGCAATAAAAAATAATAAAACTATACAATAGACAAAGCAGGGACCGACATAAGCTTGCTCCTGCTTTGCGCCTTGCAAAAGTGCGTAACTCGTTTGTGGGTTTTGAAGATTCTATAATAAAATTCCGCAATCAATTTCAGCTTTGCCATTGCAGCAGTTTAAAAACACTGTTAAAAAGAGGCTGATACAGAAAGCCTACTATACTCTCGAAGATTATTTAGAAGATAAGAATGTGTGGATATAGCTCTCTTTGAACCTGTACAAGACAGTAACGACATAATGTAAATAGTACTAAGAATTATATTTTTAAACGAGCAACCGCCGAGTTTCTTGCTGGCTCTTCTCGGTAGGAACAGCTTTCCGAACCAGCAGTAAAGTTGACGATTCAAAAGCACTTGTTTACAAGTTTATTTGAATAAAAAATATTTTGAATTTGAATTTATAGTAAAAACATTGTTAGCGCACACTATATACAATAACACGATATAATAGGAATACCACAATTCCCGTTCCGAGATGCACCTTTCTTGAATGACGAACAAAGACTGAATGTAACTGAAACGTTTTAGCAATATATAGGAAGACTCCACCAGAGACAACACGACACAGAGTTGCCACCATTTCAGTCAAAAGGTCTCGTTTCATGACGGTGTTGCTATAAAATACAAAGCGGAAGTCATTGGCGACAACACTATCATAAAATTAATACTAATAAAGAAAATATATGTAATGCTAAATGATACATGCAGAATTTGAAAAAAAAAATATGCGTGCAGAAAAAAATCATGCACTAACCGCCACACCTACCCGATAAAATCACAAAGCTTTGCGCAAAGCATTTCTTATCGGGTGTCGTATAAGGCGACTAAGGTAAGGTGACTCACCGTGTGGTATCCGCTTGAGTAGAATAGACCACCCTCATTTCTTACCGAGGTGTTGTAAAATACGACTTAGGTAAGTTGACGTCAGGCAGGCAGGTAAAATACGCAGCCAAATCATATGACAACATGTTTACCCCACTAGAGTGGGATAAGGGCAGGATGATGATGACATTATTATATTGTATCCTCAGATCAGATGACCTCCGCCCGCAACTGTCAATCAGCCAATCGCAGTACGGCCTGCAGTAAGTATCAATATTCATTGAAACCAACCACTCCCCTCCCCTCTTTCCGCGGATAAAGTATGTTAAACTTTGTGTACCTCAATATTTATATCTGTCTGTTACGCTTTCATATCCTAATCTAACTGTATAACTGAAACTTATACACAAAGCTAACAAATAGGATCAAACAAAACCATGTTTTTCGACACCATGGAAAAAATATCACGCAATGTCGAGGGACACTTCAGGAATTCATTTATTGTTTTTGTGAAACAATGGGTTCCATTTTAGTAACGTTTAAAATTATATTGTTATGTTGTAACAATGATATTGATTAATCTTTTTACATTTATAGAGACCTGTTTTAATGCTGTATATACCTGAAATAAGTGATATTAACGGTCCCTGACTAAATGTTTATCTAAATTAGTTATTTATTGTTAATATTGCTGTTGGTATAGCTTAAAAGAAAAAAAAATAAAATACTTTATACTACTATGATACTATAATACAAAGATTAAAAAACTGAAACCAAAATTCTTACGACAAACATTACATACAGGTCAAAAATTAAAAATTAAAAAGTTTTATTACTCTACAGGTCTTGTATGGACATCTGTATCATAATATAACTTTTACATCATAACGACACGCCTATACAACCTTCAGTCCTCCTCCAATCAACCTTTGATTGAACCTCTACCTTAAAAAAATAAGGTTTCAATAAACGAGTCCGCGGCGACGCAACACGCATGCGCAATCGATGTTTGCGCTTTGGCGCTAACATTTGACGTTTAAAAATCTTTTCAATATTTAAACAAAGTTTGGATTTTATTAATATTGTTTTACGTATTATAGTATGAGAGTAGATAAAGTAGTGTATGACACTGTACATAACTTGGTCTTATAACTCTCGTGTGATACTATGAAAAAACTCTTATTATGCAACAGTATCATAATCTAAGTTGGCGGTTAGTTAAGAACACCATATATTCCATCCTTCTACTAGATACCCCTTATCCCTTTCTCCAGTCCTCATTCCCTACCCCTATCCGCAGATTGGACCAGTACCTCGAAGCCCATATTATACACCATGAGGGTATACCTTCGCCGTGCTCGATGGAATCCAGTCCAAGGTGCTGGTTCTTTGGATGCCTTGGATGCTTCCAACCAATGTAATTGAGTTAGTGCGTTTATATCTAAACATGTTATATCGCTTAGTATTAAAGTGACCTAATTCAAAATAGGCTAATTGAGTCAGATACATTGTAACCCTTATTTAATTCCTATCTGTGCTATCATGCTAGGGACTATTAAAAAAAGCTAGATTTTCTTGCACTTCCTAATTATAGGTCTAATTACGATTTTCCTGAAATTCAGCATGTAGGGGGTTTTGGGGGAGAAAAATCGATCTAACTAGGTTTTGTTTTAAAAACCTCGTTTTATCCCTGTTTTTGGGCTAGTACTAAAAGACTATAAAAAATAGGAATAGATACCAACTCGTAATTTGAGCTGTCATATACAAATTTGTGACATCCTAATGGTAACGTGTTGGCCAAAAAAGGTTCGAAACCGAGGTTCGATTCCCACATGTTACCCGGTGCTTTTATATTGCATTTTTTTTTGTATCTTTTAAAAAGTTACCTCCCACCCAGGTAATTATACTTACTCGTTTTCAAAAAGACTTTTGTTGACTTTTGTGATATATCCAGAGCGACGCCGGTAGAGAAGAAGTCTGAACAGCAGTCCCACTTGCTGGACCTACTTGACGTGAACATCGGCCCCCCGGCGCACCCCCCACCCCCTGGGCCCCTTGCCCCCATGGACCCCTGGGGGCTGCCCTCCCCGCCCGCGCACGCACCAACCAACATGCAAAAACAGGTCAGTATATGTGTAGAATCTACGTACCTCATCTCTACTCTCTCTTCCTGGGGGAAATTAGATTAATTCGCAAATCTAATTTCCCCCCGGGAAAAGTTGTCCATAATCCATAAGTAAGCAAAGTAAAAAAAAGTTTGAAGCGGTTTTTTTAGAAGTCATTTATAGTAAAATTATCACGCATTATAACAAAATAACGCGTACTTAAAAATAACGCGGATTATATGAATATAATACGTATTTGAGATATGTTAATTTTAGCAAAATAACGCGTATTTAAAAAACACGGATTATAACAAAATAATGCGGCTTTGAAAAATGTAGATTTTAGCAAAATAACGCGTATTTTTAAAAAAACGCGCATTATAGCAAAATAACGCGGCTTTTATAAATGCGAATAATAGCAAATCGCGGATTTTAGTATTATGGGTTGAATAATTACTTTTACTCGGTCCATTAGTCCATATGTTAGACCTTTTTTTTTTTTTTTTTAGAAAGAAATATTTTATATTATAGTGAAATTATTTTTATATATTTTAGATTGTTCAAACTACCAGTTTGATTAATAAATATTTATAAAATTTCCCCGTATTTTATTAATACACAGTTACATAACTTAGTAACTTTAACAAATTCTATAATTACTTTTGTACTTTTTTATTAAGGTTTACGTTTTTTATTTATAAGAAAGTAAGGATTACACAGTAGCTAAATTCGGCAATTCGCTGTTTTTAACAGGATATATGTTAACGACAATTATTTTATATTACTGCATTCCTATGAGCAATTGAATTATGCCAAATCTCATACATCTTTTTTGATGGTGTCACAAGCAGTAAATCTGCAATATTTGACCCAACATCTGTCATGGTGTTATCGTTATGTAACTTACAATTTACACTGAAAGTTTACAACTATACTTTGTAAGTATACAGGTGTTAAATATTTTATACTAACTAGATATTCACTTTGGATATCGCTCCCAACGTAACGGAGCCGATGGTAAGTTTGGAGTGATACATTAGCTAGTTTGTTCTATTTACACTTGGCTTTAAATCGCCAAAATTTGTAAATAATTAAAAATGGACTTGAAAATTGTTATAAAGCGCTAGAAACAAAGATGGACGTACAATCGATTTACTGTAAAGTGCTAAAGTACATAAATAAATGCCAATAAAGTTTCAATTCAATTAATTTGCTGTAGAAGCTAGTAATAAGGTATCTTGTCTTGTGATGTCTTAAAAGGCAAACTAGCTAGGCAACCAAAACCATTGGCAGTTTTACTGTTGTGTATATTTTTGTGTGTTTCTACTTTGTCTGTTAAGACATCACCTACATTTTTTAGTCACAAAAAGTATATTGCTAAAAATAACAGGTGAAAGTAATGTAAAAGCGTTTCCTTAAATTTCCCACGCAAGGAAATATATTATGTTTTTATAACACTGTAAGTTTTGTTATAAAGTTATTAAAAAATGCGAAACCTATATTGGATGGACGTGTTGGGGCAACTTGGTTGGCTCTAACTTTAACTTTTAAAAGGAGGGAGAAAGCGTTTTCCTATCAGGATGATGATTAATTTCTTTTGGCCTTTCTCCCACAGGAGCTATCCCCGGACGGGTGGTCGGGTGTTGCTAGCCCGGCCCGGGACCCCTGGGCGACCGCGGCGCCTGCCGATCCTTGGGCGCCGCTTGCACATGTAAGTTGGCTGATTTACTGATTGGCGTACGTGTGAACGGGAGTGCGTGCGTGCGAGCAGAGTGTGTGTTGGTGCAACCGAGAGCAATAGCATGAGCGCGTGCGTGCAGGTGTGAGCGCGTGCGTGCGGGAAAGAGTACGTGCATGTAAGCGAGTTCGCGTACATGCGTGCGAGACTACGTGGGTGCGAGCGAGGGGTTGTGCGTGCGTTTGTGAGTGAGTGCGTGCGGGTGAGAGCGCATGCGTGCGGGACACTACGCAGGCGTGCGTGTATGTATATTAAATTTTAATTATTATTCATTTATATGTACAGTGTAGCTGTGGTAGCCCAGCGGTATCACCGTACGCCTCTTTCGAGAAGGTCTAGGGTTCAAACGCCGGGCAGGCACCAATGAGTTTTCTAGTAAAACTCATGTGTCTCATTGATAATTGCAATTTATCACACGCTTTTCGGTGAAGGAAAACATCGTGAGGAAACCTGCATGTCTCTAGAGAATCCTGGGGATATGTGTAACCTACCAATCCGCATTGGGGCAGCGTGGTAGGTCTTAGCTCTAATCCTTCTCTCCAAAAAAAAAAACGGAGAGAAGAGACCTATGCCCAGCAGTGGGATAGTAACAGGCCGTTACTTACTTTTACTTACTTATATATACAGTAAATTAGAAGCTCTTGAATGAGAATGTTTGGCATATGTTTAACCTACCAATCTGATGATGGTTCAAGCTTCAACCATACTTTTCAAAATAAAAGAGTGATCTTTGCCCGTCGGTGGGATAGTACTTCCGTGTCCGTGTATCTGATTGTATTGTGTTTCCCAGGGCAAGTCGCCGGCGTCACTGCTGTCGTCGCCTTCGTCATCAGAACTGGAGCAGTTCGACGCGCTATCGCAGCGTCGCACCGAACCACCGCCTGAGGCGCCGCCGGACCCCTTCGACCTCTCTCTCCTTGGTAAGTGTATAGGACTAGGGTTCACAATCTCTGGTCTCTATCCTCCATCCATAAATCTAATCCTTATGCATCACTGTGTCTCATAGCTGAGCTATAGCAGCTTGAACTACCACTGAGCATCACCTAATTCCATACATTAATTATCTATACATATTATAAAAAGAATTCCTCTTAAGATATCTGTCTTTATGTAATCGATATTTACAAAATCTAGGTACTAAACGAATTTTTGTACGGTTTTTACTTCAATATATAGCAATTCTTGCGGATGGTTAAGATACATATACATTCCCTGGAACTTCAAACTTTCACTGATAAGGGATGTTGTAGAGGAATATATAGGCTTTTTATTCTAGAATTTTCGACTTTATGACACACCGATGCCCACGTCATATGCATAGTAGTTATTGTGCTGATGTTGTTTGCTTTGTTCTTTAATTTCGTTCCACAAAAGAGAAGTCTACATAATGCAGTACACTGCACAATGTACGTTAGCGTATTTATTAGTGACTGACTGTTGACTTTAAAGTTGCTTCTAATGCTGACATTTGAGTTATTATAAGCTGTGTAACTGTGGGACGTTCCCAGACGGCAGCCTGGCGCCGCAGCCGGCGTCCCCGGCGGTGGGCGTGAAGAAGTCCCCGTCGGCCTTCCTCGGGGAGAACTCCTCGCTGGTGAACCTGGAGCGGCTGCTGCAGCCCGCGGGGCCCGAGCCCGCCGCGCCCAACCCCTTCGCCAACGACCAGCGGCAGCTGTTCGCGCCGCCGCCGCCGGTGAGCACCAACCACAAGCATCACCAGATACACCCACCACAAGCACTCAGCACTAGCACCCAGCACAAACACTCAGCACTAGCACCCAGCACAAACACTCAGCACTAGCACACAGCACAAAAACTCAGCACTAGCACTCACCACAAACACCCACCACAAGCACTCAGCACTAACACCCGCCACAAGCACTAAGCATTAACACCCAATACATGCACTAACACCCACTACAAGCATACACCACAAGCGCTTACCACTCCTACCAAGAAAAATGAGCACATCATGCATAATTTTTTTATGCAAATGAGTTTGGTATATATTTTTTAAATAAATATATAACAATTACGCACACGGTCATACGTCCAGAACCTTTTTATTGGCACGACACTCTAAATTCACCTTTTATATAATAATTAATTGTAATAATTTCTTGTTGTTATTGCTTCTCTCTGTGTGTAATTTTTTTATTTTGTGTTGTGTGAATGAATAACGCTATTCTAAACATGTTTATAACATGATGTACCGATCCCACTTATAATGAGATAAGATAAGGATAATGAATAATATGTTTATTTTTTTTAAGTCTTGTTTTTGATTGGAATAATAATTTAATTACAGGCAAAATTGACAATCAACGAAATAAAGCAGCAACAAATGGGTCTCAATCCCGGATTGGGACTGGCGTTCCCCGCCGCCGCGCCCGCCTTCTCCCCGCTGGCGCCGGGCCCGCCCGTGGGCCTGCCGCCCGCGCTGGGCATGGCGCTCCCAGCGTCGGGCACGCCGGTCCCGGCCGCGGACCCGTGGGCGCCGGCGCGGGCCACGTCCCCCTGGTCCCCGCCGGCCACCCGGCACACGCCCAACCCCTTCCTATCCTAGCCACAGGTAATTATACTACACAAGCTTTAGACACAATTTATTGACGTTCTTACATGATAAAATATCCCCAAATTTTTGTCATTTTTTTATTCTCTATGGTAGCCGTATATCATCATTCTCCTGTCGTTATCTTTTTATATTCAAAATTCAAAATATTCTTTATTCAAATAAACTTGTAAACAAGTGTTTTTGAATCGTCAACTCTACTGCTGGTTCGGAAAGCCGTTCCTACCGAGAAGAGCCAGCAAGAAACTCAGCGGTTGCTCTTTTAAAAATATAATTCTTAATACTATTTACATGAAGTCGTTACTGTCTTGTACAGGTTCAAAGAGAGCTATATCCACACATTCTTATCTTCTAAATAATCTTCTAGAGTATAGTAGGCTTTCTGTATCAGCCTCTCTTAAACAGTGTTTTCAAACTGCTGTAATGGCAACGCTGAAATTGATTGCGGAATTTTATTATAGAATTGTTCGTATAGTTGTTCTTGATTTGGCTTCTTCTTCTTTGTCAAGCGATGGACGTTCACTGCTGGACATAGGTCTTTTTAAGGGATATCTACATCACACGGTCTTGTGCCACTTGGACAAAGCGGCTCTCCACGACCTTTTTGAGGTCGTCAGTCCATCTAGAAGGGGGTCTGCCGACATTGCGTTTTCAGGATCGCCATTCCAACACCTTAGTTTCGAAATTCATTCGTCAAATTCACTTCTGATTAAATAACTTGACCCTATAGCTAGACACTCAGCGACTGTTCGACCCGGTGCGATTCGCCGTTCCAAAACCTTGAGACCCCAACGTCCATCGGTTCTACGCACTATGTGCCCCGCACATCGCCACTTCAGCTTCGCAACATGTTGAGCTATGTCGGTAACTCTGGTTCTTCTACGGATCTCCTCATTTCTGATTTAATTGCGTAAAGATACCAAGCATAGCTCGCTCCATCGCCCGCTGAGTGATTCTGAGCTTTCTTCCGCCATTTTGAGACAAGGGTTTCACTGCTGTCCCGACAGTGTCACCTGCTCTAATATACCCGTGGCTTTTACGAATCTGATAATATCCTTGAAGGAGATATTTGTCAGATCCTCAACTTCAATTTCATCCTTACCTAGTATCTCCCATCTTACCAGCGAGTACATAGGGCACTCAGCCATAAGGTGAAGACTCGTTTCTTCCTCTCCACACTGCACGCAGCATCCTCTGGCCACGCAGCATCTGTTATTCTCATTATTGAAGGTTCATAGTCATCAACCACCTTTCCCTCCTTCCACCCCCTTCAGGATATTGCTACTAACTATTACCCCACCATGTTTCAGTGCAGCCGCCCCCCGGGCTGAGCTTGCTGACGTCATGAGCCGTCGGCGCGCCCACTGACTGGACCCCATGCCTTATACATAGCCGTTTTGAACCAAATCTGTCCGTATGCATTATTATGTAAACATATCGCGATAAAATCGAGTTTTTTATTTATTTCAATAACCAACAATGGTTACAATCTTAATATTATATTTCTATTTTCTTCTTACAATTACACTAATTATAGGTTATTATGACATCATTTATATACAGCAGCGTTAAGCTCTTACTAATAAAAACAAAAATGTTAATTTGAACAACTAAATAAAGTGTAATAAAAAAGTCAGAAAATAAAAATATATAAGTAAACTTACTCTAACAGAAATAAAAATAAAAAGTTATTGATTTTCTACAAGATTATTTGAGTTAACTTTATATTACGACGAAATGACAACGATGGATGCAACTCTGTTTTAACATCGAACCAAATATAAACCCGATTTTATCTCGTTACTATGTTTATATAATAATTATAAATCGCAATAAAATCTGTCTGTATTATCAATTTCATCTCATACAGTGATAACGTGTAATAGATTCTTGCACGTTCGACCAAAGTTACCTGAGTGGTAGATGGAAGCTGGAAAAATATTTAGTTAACTTATTACTATTTCTAAATAATTTATAGAATTAGGCGTTACTTTGCGGAGATCCATAATACAAAAGTAATAATAAAATTATTTTGCTATAATCCGCGACGAAGTAAAATAGAAAATATATATAATGCTAAATGTAGAGTGGACAATCGGTTATCATACCTGATACATGCAGGATTCGTAAAAACACATGCACAAACCTACACCCCCGCCACCACAATACACAAGCACTATATACGTTCGCTATCACAAATTCAACAATCGTTTCGCCCCGCAACCGAAGCATCATCAGGAAATAGACTCCACGACCAAAATCGCAAAGCATCACGTTGTCTCATGCAGGCTAAGTATTTTACGACCGGCCCCCTGCCTGCCTACTTAGTCAAAATGTCAAAATATTCCAGACCTTTCATCACCATGACAGATTCAAATTTGTCTGAACGTCGAGAATTCTATAATGGTACCACCATATAACATATGTTATAGTTACATGTAATAGTAATTAATTCAATTTATCTTTTTTTGACTCGCCTTACAGATATTCTTATCGTAGCTGGATTACGTCATTCGATTATAAACGAATATTGGCTGATTAATTTTACGCCTATTTATAACTGTAAAGTAATAAAAACATTACTAAATAGTAAAATTTTGAAAATAAATTTTATCCCGATTAAACGATGCTAAAAACGTTTGTTCGTATAAAGGTATTAAATACCTTAATAATAATACCTTAATAATACCTTTTTTAAATATACTTTAAAGAAGACTACGTAAAAAAACCTTATTATTTTTTTCATCGAGTTACGCAATACAGCTATCTAATGTTAAGATAAACATATTATTTAACTTAATAATAGTAATCAAAATTAACATTAAAAACAACCGTTAAATTAATTCCAAAACATAATAACAACTACATTGAATGATAAAATATTAATTTAATTTTCTTTTGTAAAAAAAACAAACAGTTGTTCCCAACCTTATGATAGTTTGACCCACTATAAATAGTTAAAAAGAAAATCTTTATTTCCTATTATAGATTTTTTTTCAAAAGTTTGTTTTATGCATATTCATAAATTTAACGTTATATACGTTACTTATTATAAAAAAGTTAAAAAATAATATGTTTATCCCAACCACTTTAAATAACACTTTTAATTGCAGATTCATTAAATAATGCAAACGTCTTGGGAATCTGTATTGCATTTCGGAATTTGTTTTACGACTTTACGGAAATTTATGTGTCGTTTTGAAAATTCTTAGTTTTCAATTTATTTATTTAGTACTCATAAAGTATACAGACTCTTAGGACATTAATTTTTATTATGAATAAGACATTATTTCGTTATCAAAACAACTGTAAAAAAATTCAAAACTAAATTTTAAACCTAGTCTCTTCATGTTTGCCGCTAGTATCATTATAAAACGAAGCCTCTGATGCAAGTAAAAGTAGACAATAACAAAATATTATAATTTATCGCAAAGCGCTTTTCCTTTTCCGAATCTTAAATACTAATTATTTTAAAGAACTTGCACTATTATTTCCCTAACTTTTCTGAGTTGTATCGCTTTGCTGAGACAGCTTAATGATAAAAGTCAAAGAAAATTTTTGTATAGCTATAAAAAGCAATTAAATCAATTATTTAGTCTGTACTTTGACTACTTTAAAAAAAACGGTAATAGCGTCAGACAGATATAGACGGTTATGTGGTTATTTTAATCTATTTTAAGTCGATTTTGTCACCAGCTTGAATTTATTGACTTTTAGAATAGATGACTTCAATGCACTATTTATTGTATAAAGTTCATTTAACGTAACAAATTTACTTTTAAAAAAAATCTTAAAAAATAATGCTACTATATACTTCAGTTAAAGGTTTGTTTTTATAAATGGTTATTTATATATTTTGACCAGATTGTGTGTATAATTCTTTTTTATGTGTAAACTTTGTATTTCAAATATGTGTAAACTGTGAAAAATTAAACTATTTTGGTGATAGTCTTAGATATAGAGTGGGTAGATAGTCCTTTATTAGTATAAATCTTAAAACGTTTTATAAACATAAAATGATAATAATTATGTTTTCATATTTCCAGGAAAACTTAAAACTTTAAGTTACATATAATCACTCCGTGGCAACTTACTAATGTACCTAGGAATAACAAATGTTAGTTGTTAAAAACTAACAAAATATATAAGTAAAATGACCTCAAAATTAGGAAAAGTGTATAAATAATAAAATATTTATATGTAAAGAAAATTTTGGCGATCTAGGAGAATTGGTTAAATTAATTTCGGAAAATAGTAAATTATTGAAATACTTTTTTATAACTAGGTATTGGAAATTAAAAAAATAAAATCATTCGAAGCGTTATTAAAATATTAGTATTTTAAACACGTAAAATGGGGAGGGGATACCTAAAATCGGCTGAATCGTACTGTTAAGGGTGTACAATAAATAAGGATGGAGCAGGATTCTTAGGAGTAGCTACTAAAAGTTAATTAATGATTATGCGCCGTAACAAACCTCAGATAATTAAGTTTTAAAACGTTAATACGTCGTAGATTTTTTACATGAAAAACCATTCGGCAAACTGTATTAGTTTAAAGAGCGTTTTAAATTTTTATATGTAATAGGAATAGTGTGTGCGTGTAAATGAACGTTTTGTATATACTGTGTGAACGTTGTTTGTGTGCGCGGCGTGCTGCGTTTGTGCTAATTTGATGATTTTAACTGTTTAGTTCAGCAATACTAAAAGATATAATGAATATCTTATACATTCTGTATGTCGTGCGTTTTCCCAGGCTACCTTCAGTTATACAGTTATATTGTAGTAGATTAAAAAGGTTTAAGATAAAAAGATTTTAAACTGTTCAAAAGTCATGATTCAGAGGTTCTCAAAGTTTATATTGAGAACCCCCTTCTGTAAGTAACACTTATAATGCAAAAGTTTGAGTAAACTTTACATTATTCTTTCTCTTTATATTAAAAATACAATTTATGGAATGTATTAATAGTATATTAATAAAAATAGTTAATATTACCATAATATCACAATACTAAATGAAAACTAACATGTATTGCTCATGATAAATAATCCCTTAAAATCGATTTATTAATACCGGAATGGTAGTATATAAATATTACAATTCGAGTACTCGAGAATTGAGATTAAGTAGCCTTCTTGTATAAACCTTTATGTAACTGTCTCTAAATCGATATAAGCTCGGACGCATAAGACGTCGCGCACATAAATCAATGAATACATCTATACTGCTGTGACTTGTAAAGTGTGCGTTCAGAAATACTTGAAAAAAGGGACTTGAGGAAAAACGTTTCGTCAATGATGAAAGTCACCTTCTGCGGCAGAACAGACTGACTGTTATCGTTATTGGCGACTATTACATATATACACATGTAACATATATGTATATATAATATAAATTTATATAGAAAGGTAAAAATATATTTATAAAAAAATAAATATTTTTCTTGAAATCAATCTAAATATTTCATTTTTTATTTAGCCATATCTTTTTTTTTATAAAATTTTATATTTCTCATTTACAAGGAGTCACACTTTGCCTCACATTATTTACTATGTTAGGAATTCTGAAACAGTTTTACAATACATATTCGGTATATTTTATATGTTGTCGATTGGGAATTTTTAATTTTACTTTATTGACATTATAGAAAATCTTATAAATATTCTTGTGATATATTTATGATAAATAAAATTGAATTTTTTTACTGACACGGAATCAAAATTATTATTATTACTTAAGAATTTTCATTTTATATAATTTTGCTTGTATACTTTATTTATT
Organism: Morpho achilles; assembly: GCA_947086495.1. Lineage (NCBI taxonomy): Eukaryota > Metazoa > Arthropoda > Insecta > Lepidoptera > Nymphalidae > Morpho > Morpho achilles. The sequence goes on along the minus strand of CAMTZB010000013.1, from coordinate 534,811 downwards.
TATATAGACAGACGAAATGCATAACGTGTGGATATGTACAGAAATATAATTTTAAAATTCTGTTGCCTAATGTATATAAGTTAAGATTTTTTTGGTGATAAACTTCTATCACCCAATAACTTTTTTAAAGGTTGATTAAAACGCCGATAAAATATATATTTTAAAACCTATTTTAATATATCTGAACGCACATTCCGTAGAATAGCATAGACAAAAACTAGAATACTAGGTCGACCGCGTGGAACGTCACTAACTCATAACACCAATGTTTAAATATAATGTAGCTAAATTATATAGTGATGTTCCTAGCCGTCTTACAATATTGGCTGTATAAGGAATTTAACTAGATTATACTCAGCGACTTTCGTTTTGCAATTATTATTTTTATAATTATCAAATTATGTGTATGATTTCTATATATTTCAAGGTAAATTTATTATGGATGTTAGAGAGAATATTCGAGAACTTATCAACTTTAAAAAAAAGTTATGGTATATCTGGCTATTAAAAGGTTTTGAAATCTAACTTAAAAAAAACTGGAAAGTCTTTATAGCTAATAAAAAAAATTACATCCGTGATTAAAATAAAAAAGTAAATAATATAAAAAGCAATAAGTAAAGCTTAAAATTGATAATATATAAATACTGTCTGTATTAAATATAAAAAATAGTGTTAAAGTATACTTTAACACTATTTTTTATAACAGGGGGTTCATACATGAACTTTGAGAGCCACCGACCTTCGAAAGTTTTTAAACAAAACGTTTAAATTTATCCTACAATAGGTTCTTGGGGGTTTTACAATTAATACAATGTTTGTGTGGTTATTCTGAACTTTATTTATTTGGAAGTAATAGTAATAATTGCATTACGACTGTCCGAGTAGAGGCTATGGCGGAATGTAAATCGTGCCTTAGATAGCGTTGTTTGGAAATGGGTGGGAAGGCAGGGAGAGCTAGGGTGTAATATATGGTATAATATAACATAAAAAAAATATAAATACTTTTTGGGAGAAAGTATTTATTTAATAAAATTCAATAAATCGAATCATTTTCAAACTATGATATATATAAATGTCAATTTTGTATGTCACGTATCTATTTTTTATATATTTATGTGTATATATTTTTTAAAGGTTGCCACTCCTTATATCTGTTTACCAATTTGGAGCAGCGAGATAGGTCTTAGCTCCAACCATTCTCTTCTAAAACAACAGAGAGAGGAGGCCTATGCCCAGCAGTGGGTTAGTAACAGGCCGTTACATTACTGTTATTTGTCAAATACGAAGCTGAAAAAATACTCCATCATTTAATTAATAATGTGCAAAACATCTTTCTTTTGTTTTTATTTATTATATTCAATAGTTAATTTTCAGCCCAATACTTGACAAATTACATTATTATGGGATATTGTAATTATCAGAATATATTTTTAAACATTTAAAATTGTCCATTGAACCCCCAATGTTCTCCCTCCGAAGTTTGAGAAGAGCCGCCCCAATTGTTACTATTTATATATAAGGCGAAATCGAAAGCAATGTGTACTTGAGTACAAAACACTCGTAATTGATAAGCGACTTTTGGATATTTAATATAGTCTCATAACTTCAATTATTTGTATGCAAGGTTAAATTAACAAGAGAAATTGCATAAATTGTTCATTCGATCATCGCTTAAATTTTTCACTAGATAGACTAATAAATTAATAAATGAAAAAAAATGTATAATTAGTATTCATAAAATTTGATATCTAACACCCCCTATATTTTAGCATTCTAATTTGTATGAGGAATTTTTTTTTTTTTGAAGAGAGCATAATAGATTTTGTCCATTCAAGTCACGTCTCTAGTGTAAATGTTGTTCATACATACACAGATGGCGGGTCATTTTAATAATTTCACCATTTCATTCGTTCGATTGAATTAAAAAATATATTGACTGTATAAAAGCAATTAGTATGTATAAAGTTTTTTAGGATTTTTTATCGATTGAAAGTCGTACATTGTGTACGAGTGTGCAAATTGTGATACGGCAGACGTTCATGACGAAACATGTTCAAACAAGCGCTTTATATCACGTGTGTTTGTGTGTGTGTTTTGCGTACAAAATATTCCATTTTATATATGTATGGTGTATGTCGAAATAAAGGTTATGGTAACATTACAATGATGCTATTTAATATTTTTACAGATTTTTGGTTCAAGATGTAAAATAAGATGTATTGTTGCCATAAACAATTTGTTTGTGCATCGTAGGGTTGCCAGATTATAACGTTTTATACGCGTGCTATTATTATAGTTAATCTTTTTATTTAAATCATGTCATTGTCTTTGGCAATCACTCCTTTTTTTTCGCTTCATTTTTAGCACACTTCATGGTTATTCATTTTGTTTATCAATTAATGTAGATAAATTATTATTAATATATTAATTTTGACCAATAAAATGCGTCGCCGCTAATCCATTGTCATTTAGCGGGAGAACTGTAAAGATTAATGTAATTATTTAATTAAAATATATAAGTTTTTCAATATTCTTTTAATTTTCCTTTACCTTTTTTTGATATCCTTTTTTCACATTCAAAATATTATTTATTCAAGTAAACTTGTAAATAAGTGGTTTTGAATCGTCAACTCTACTACTACTGGTTCGGAAAGTTGTTCCTACTGAGAAGAGCTAGCAAGAAACTCAGTGGTTGCTAGTTTTAAAATATAATTCTTATTACTTGTGATATTGTTTGTCATTATTATATACCAAACGATATTTTTCTTGTATATTTTTGCAAAATTAAAAAAGCCATTTTCCCGAAAACAACCCATTTAATCTATTTCAACTCCTTAAGTATAAAGGAGAAATATCGCTTTTAAAATTCGGGAAGAGTTGTTATAGAGGTATGACAATTCAAACAGCAGCCGTACAATATGATTATAATTTATTCATTAATAGTTTACAAAGACGTTATCGTACAAACATTTAGGACCAGCATTACACGCAGTACATTCATTTGTTCCTCGCATCGACGCGTCCCGACACGAGTCGGCCCACGTACAGCGTCGCACCAGATATAAAAAAGTATTAAAAAACCGTAAAAATATCTCGTCTTAGTGTAAAATCTTGGAATGGACGTCCGTTCGGGAGCGGTGCACTCGGTCTAACCCTAAACCGATCGACTTACATTAACTTAACTAGCTTATTCAATACTCAAGCCAGACTTCGTGCCGGTGCAGCTGTCGCTGAGATGCGGGGGCGGGGCGGGGGGGCGCCGAACATTCCGGTATTGCGATAGCCCAGTAAGAACTTAAAATAATCTAACTGTCCCAGGTTTCAGTCTCAAGGTCCAGCCCCACTCGTCGACTAGACGCTACGATAACCAATAAATATTCTCGTCTTAATTTAATTTCGATTTTAATTGTAAAAAAATAAATTACTCCAAGCGACCACAGTACCGAGTCACGGGTGAAATAAAAAACATAATTCCTATCAAGCAATTCCAGCAGATCTACCGATATTAAGAAAATAATCTTAGATTACAATAATCAGACAAGCGATATCTTCATACATCACATTCGCGTCGACGCGCGATAAATACCTTAACCATACTAAATGCGGCCGCGCGACGCTACCGGCTGACGCTCTGTTATATTTTTTTTTCTGTTGAAATGTATTGAAACAATGCATTTGCATTGCACACATTCATGTTTTATTTTATTAATACCACTGGCAGCGGATTCAACTCGGAATCAGCTGTTTGGATCGTTCGGACGCCATCTTGGCGACGCAAAATGGCCGCTCGATTGAGGGAATGGCGTCAACTGGAATCGTCCGCGCGATTTATAATTCGACAGAATACATACAAATTAAGTTACACGCCGAGTCGGACTTACATAAATATTCGATATGGAAGAGTATTGAGGGTGGGATTTTCGAAAAAATCACTCGAGCACTCCAATGATCGTTTCGAAAATCCCGTTGTAAAAGTCTGGTATCGATTGTCATATTAAATACCGTTCGAACGTTGATAAAAAAAATCAGCTTTAAATACTCTGATAATTATTTGGTAGTGTATTCGCGTTATGAAATAACTTATTTGGCACTGTATAATATTTCCAATATGTCGCTATAATGTAAAGTGGCAATCGATACCAGATCGTCCGTCATGCTGAAGTCCGAGTGACAGTCGAGGGACGTGCAGTCCGGGCGGCTAGTACTCCCAGTGCGTGGCGGCGGCCAGGTCGGGCGAGGCCAGGCGGAAGTTGCCGTTCTTGGCGGCCTGCAGGTAGAGCGGCGGCGCGGCGGCGCGGATGGCCAGCCGCGTGGGCTCGCGCAGCTCCAGGTGGAAGGGCTGCGGGGTGTCGCTGTCGCAGGTCACGCTCTCGCTGTCCGCGTGCCAGTACTTGCCGTTCTGACCTGGACGGGACATGGGGCACACAATAACACGACGCACTATAGACACCAGCTAGAAAACAATGTATTCCTGAAAGGGCTACCATGGATTCAAGACGAAATCTTAAACGCTCCTACTTTTGAATTTGAACCTTTTTTTAAATTTAAACTATCGTGAGTAGTATTCATAGTTAATATACTCACGTCTTTTTCGGGTTAGCCCGACTAGTTTCGAACCCATCCAGGGCACTTATTCATGAGCCCGATAGAATAAGACGTGAGTATAAACCAATGCTCGAGGTTCAACGCGAATTGGTAAGTTACACATATTAAAAATTATATTAAGATATGTAGATTTTACTCACGATGTTTTCTTTCACCGACACGCGTGTAATAAAAGCAAGTTACCAAAAGAAAAGATTTGCCCAGTATAGATACAGTGTTTCAACACGAAGAGTGCGAATTTATGACCCAAGTCCTAAATTCAAAGTAGATAAAATTCAAATTATTCTTTATTCAAATAAACTTTTAAGCAAGTGCTAAGTGTAGACACTCGGCTTCTCTTTTCAACATTTCATAATTTCTGTCTTGTAAAGGTCCGAAGACAGCGATATCCACACATTCTTATCATCTAAGTAATCCTCAACAGTATAGTAAGCTCTCTGTATCAGCCTCTTTTGAACAGTGTTTTGTAAACTGGTGTAACAGCAGTGTACCCACCCTTGAAGTAGACGGCCCCCTTGGGTCCGCGCACCACCTGGATGGTCTCGTAGTTGGCCTTGTTGCACTCGAGCCGCACGCCCTTGGGGCCCACGAAGCCCTGGTCGCACTTCAGCACCAGGATCGGCCTGAAACGGACCACATGTTGTATACCAACGATCGGAACTGAGTTTCGACTTTTCCCGTTTTTGGATTTTAATAAAAATATTTTGAGTAAAAGTTATTTATTTTATTTTAAAAAAATACATTCTTTCGTTATATCTTATGTATTAAGTTCTCGTGTGACAATGTTAGTTACTGTACTCCTCTAAAACGGCTTGACCGAATTTTATGAAATTTAATATGCTAATTCAGTATATTAATATATTATAATTACAGTATATTAATATAATATTAATATTGTTAGCAATTTTGTAGGAATTTATTCGGCACTTATTTCCGGGAGCACAAAAAAAAGAAAACTTAGAGAGCACAAGTATATTGTAACGTCTTTACAATAGAGCCGTAGATGACAGAAAAAGGGGAGGAGTATCCTATATAGTGTATTATCTATGGGGAGGAGTAGTGAGTGACAGATAAATATATAGTGCTGTTTTGGATGCGTTCACTTTCCATCAAATTTAAAGGATAATGATGTTAGAGCGTCCAACATGGCATGTCGATAGATATACAGTAGAAGCTCCTTATTCGCGGGCTGTACTTTCCGTAAATATGCCGCGAATACAGAAAGCGTCAATATGGAATTAGTCCACCTGACGAGGCGTTGACAAAGAATACCGAATGCTATTATTTAGGTCATATGTATATGTATTTACCGATGTATTGGATCTGCGAATAAAGAAATCTTAGACTGCCACTTGAGTCAAATTTTTTCTTGAGTCACTTGAATCGAATAATGAAAACGCGAATAAAGAGCTTCTACTGTAATTTTAAAGAAATTCTATTTTTAAACTAAAAGCCACTTCCATTTGAATCGGTTGTCAGCCGCAGTAGCGAGGTGTGGCCACTCACCTGTTGATGAGGTAGAAGTAGTACTTGCAGTTGTCGTCGATGGTGTCCGCGTTGGCGTACAGGTGGCCGGAGCGTTTGGTCATCAGGTACTTGCCGTTGTTGGCGCGGAAGGCCACCGCGCCGTCGCCCTGCCAGTCCAGCTCGAACAGCGCGTTGGACGACCTGGGGACCGACCGACGGATGAGGAACCCCTTTATTAATGTCAGGAAAACCCATTATGGGTCGTCATCGCTCGACGGGGACGAGCGGCTGGTATGTCGCGGCGGGAACAGGGTGCCGTTGGATACATTTCCCCCATCCCCGCCAGCTGTAGCTTTGTACCACAGAGTACGCCACCTCTGGGTCGGAGCCTCTCTAACAGTGGCCCCTCCCTCCGCTAATTGATGCATCGAAAGCACCAGATGCACCAGCATCGTCCGCCTCGGGGACCTAATTTCAGCGAGCGTCGGATAAAAATGTTACGTTATGTACATGTTACGAAATACAGATCCTCGGCGTCTATCTGCGATATACTCAGAATTTCTAAACGGAATTTCATACTATCCTCTCTTATAACAGATTGATTCCTAATCAATATTAAGGTTTATAATTTGTTACTTAGTAAAACAACTAAAATAGAAAACTCGAGTCTCGCTTCAGTTTTCGTTGGTTCGCGTTCGAGTTGAGGTTGAGTTCGCAAGGTCGTTCGGATGCTTGCGTACCCGGACTTTTGGTTAGGAAAATTTTTGCTACAAATTTCTGAAATAGTTAAGTTAGTAATGGCCGTTTATTATCCCACTGCTGAACATAGGTATCCTCTCTCCGCTTTTGGAGAGAAGGATTGGAGCTAAGACCTACCACGCTGCTCTATGCGGATTGGTAGATTACACATATCCTTTGAATTCTGTATATACAGGTTTCCCCACGGTATTTTCCTTCACCGAAAAGCGTATGAAAAATTGCGCTTTTCCTCAGATCAATAAGAGATATAAGTTTTAATAGAAAAATTTATTATTGTCTGCCTGAGGTTTGAACTCGTGACTCCTCAAAAGAGTCGCAGGATCTCACCGCTGGAGCACAGGTTCGGTTTAGACCCTCACTCACTTGTTGTCGCCGCTGGCCTGGATGCCGCCGCCGGTCTCCAAGGTCCAGTAGCGGTCCTGCATGGTGCGGATGTACCAGCGCTTGGTGGCCCAGTCGAACTCCAGCTGGAAGGTCTCGTGGGAGGAGATCTCGTCCTGGTTCGCTGTCACGTCCACACCTGGAAACGGATTGCGTTTTTATAGCTATGTTTTGCGAAGTCAGATTTGATTTTAAATGTTGTATATTTTTTCCTATTTTCCAATCTCATTCGAGCTGATATTAACTTATTACAATGCAAATTATTCTAAATTTAAGTATGATAGCCGGACGGTGACACCATGAGGTTCTTTCCAGAGTGTTAAGGGTTCAAACCCTGGGGCAAGCACTTGTGAGTTTTTCTGTTAAAACTTGCTTGCATGTGCATAATTGATATTTGCAATTTACTATACGCTTTTCGGTGAACGAAAATATTGTAAGGAATCCTCCATATTTCATATATTCTCAGAATTTCTGAGATACGTGTAATCTACCCATCCTCATTAAAATAGCGTGATGGGTCTAAACCCCAACTCTTCTGTCCAAAAGAGAGGACGCCTATGCCCAGCAATGAGTAATAGGCCGTTACATTAAGTTTATATTGATCACCTCTATTCAGTAATTGGAAAAGTATTTAGAGAAAATATTAATTAATCCTTTTCATCTAAAATACATGAGTTATCTTAGATATTTCATCCTCAACCTTAACACGATATAATTTACATGAATATTTTAGAAGTTATCACAAAACTAACGCGCCAAAATATTAGGACGGGAAATTGACACAAACCGCAGGCAGCAACAAGCGACTCTGCTAGTTAAATATAGAATTGTAAATATTTGACAATTCTCAGTACCGTATCAGTTCCAATTAGTTCCGGTTATTAGGAAAAACAATATTCGTCACGCCATCCAAAGCAAACACAAGTTATCATGTTCCTCTGTAGACACAGACAGACGTGACAAGCGGTAATTATCTACTAGCACGTCGCAAACCAGTCCCCGAACACACAGACAGATTGTTAGGGCTTTTACATTTGCGGAATGGCTTTTTGCTTTTAGCTGTCGAGTGTCGCAAATAAGGTGCGCCGCATACGATGAGTCTAAATCTATACTGTTAGTAATGTGAAAATCTGTGTCTCTAGCTGCATAAATATTAGATAAAATACGGTACAATCGAAGCTACTTTACGGGGCTAGCGTATGAGATGGACAAAATTCTGCTTTATTTAAAGTGATTTAAATATTTCGTATTAATTTAATCGCTTATCTTGTCAGTAGTATATAAACGGAATCAAGACTCTTAAACAGAGGTTTCAGCTGAGTAGAATGGACCACCCTCTTTCTTACCGAGGTTTCGTAAAATACGACTAAGGTAAGTTGACATCAGGCAGGCGGCTGGTCGGAAAATACGTAGTCAAATCATGTGACAACATGTTTATTACATGTGGCGACCCTATCTAGATAAGGGCAGGAACATGATAGATAGTTGACGTCGGACAGGTGGCCGGTCGTAATATACGTAGCCAAAGCATGTGACAACATGTTGTGCCGTAGAATGGGATAAGGGCAGGAGGATGATATAACTACTGAAATGTAGCCACTTAAATAGAGACATCCAGAGAATCCAATTGTCAAAGCTGATAAACCTACAAAGAAGAGAACTTGGCGTAGAAGATAGCAGAAGCAATAATGGGAACAGGGGCAAAGAAGATAGACCTTAACCGGCCTGGTTTGTTTGCAATCCACCTGTTATTCTAATTTTAGTGACTATGTCGTTATCTGACGGTAAATCATGTGACTTTAACGGTGATGAAATTAGCACTTGGGACTCCACGTTTTTGTTAACACAATTGCATTAAGTGAACGTGCGGGTAAGACTTTAGTTTCGCAATATATTATCGCTGCAAATCGTTCTGGAACTTACGACATGTTTTCCATTACCTGATTCAATTGGCAAGTGACCTTTTGGACAAAAAACATAATTACGATGAGTTCATGTAATAATTTGTTATGCGAAAATTATAGGTTACTTTAAGCAAATACTTTTAACAAATTGCCTTTCCAAATTGAAAAATCTTCGTCTCTAAAAGCAATTATGTGTAACTTAAAAAAAAGGAAGTCTTTTTTCCTTCCCTGGAAGAGAAAAATTGTGCTATTTATTTACCTGCTGGTTCTATTCGGTAAAAGCAAAATCCTAAACCAGCAGAAGCTTCATAAACTTAATTAATCAGTAACGATTTAAAATAGCTTTAAATTTATTTGAATGAAGATTATTTTGATTTGATTTGGCATATTTCGATCTATATTTTGAAATTTACAAAGCATCTCATCATAAACACTACAACTTTAAAAGTACTTAGAAAATTTTTAGTCGATTGTTCGCCGAGATTCGATTGTTTTTCTCGATCTTAGTTTGCAATCTTGTCACTCACTCTTGCGAGTATTAAAACATATTAACATACAAATTATTAACAAATGTGTATACGTTCTAACATCTTGTTTCATTACTCCTTCAGGTGACAAAAAGGCATGCTCCTATTTTGAACAAAAATCAGCTACGCAATTCAACAAGTAAAACGATGCCAGCTTTCTTGAACCCAATTGGGCATAATTTGTATAGTAATTTAGAATAGATATTTTCGTTGTTAACAAATAATAGTATATATTACTGAGTTTTAATGTGATATTTTGATTATGCGATGTGGCATTTTATTACACGCATTTTGGGAAAGGTAAACATCGTAAGGAAACCAGCACATCTTTAGCGAATTCTTGGGAAATGTACCAAACCAGATTGGACCTGCGTGGTCGGTCTAAGATTAACCTTTTTCGCCACAATGTAAAATGACGAATATGTTCAGAAGGGAGATATGAATATACTTTTGTAAATGAAAAATCAATGACAATCTGTGCATGGGACACTCTTGAATGCCAAGAATTGAATCGATAAAACAATGTACGGTTCAGTGTAGTATTATTCCGAGTTGCCGCGGGCGCGCGCATCAACCGTGCACTAGAAACGGTAGAAAGCACTGCGCACAATGGCGGCGTTTTTTGCGAAAGAATAACTGCGCCGATATCGGACGAGATGAGAATTCTTCCATAGATATCGAGAGCTAACGGAATTTGGAAATTGTTAGACTGTTGACGGCTGGGGAACACTTTGACGCGAACACTATATCAACACTAGTATTATCGACACTGCCTACTAATATTATAAATGCGAAAGTTTGTGACTATGGAAGTATGCTTGTTACTCTTTCACAGCGAATCCGCTGAACCAATAGCAATGAAATTTAGCACAATTATTCCTTATACACCGGAATAACATATAGTCTATAAAAATTCTGTTAATATAGGAATAGGATGACATTGAAAGGCACCATTTATTATCAACCTATGACACGACAACAGTGAACGAAGTCGCGGGTAAAAGCTAGTATATTACAAATGCCAAAGTCTGTCTATCTCTTATATATCTATCTTAACGTTGGAAGAATGATGAAATGTAGTACGATTAGTAGCAGTTTGAAATAAATATGACCAACGTATAAACGTATAATAAATACGTTGAAATTTCGGAGCAATACGGTAAAAAGTCTAAATTACGTAGTTGTATGTATTTATTTCTGTTTCCAAAACAAAATAGTCCTTCTATGCTATTGATATTTTACTAAGCATTATTATTTAAAGCAGACAGACATTAAATTATTTTAAAAAATTATATGGAGTTTCTTACAATGATTTATTTTAATATTTGGTGATTAATATTCGTTAATACACTTCACAGGTGACGTGTAGGCTAAAGTCAGTAAATATATAAGACTAGCGGCCTGCCCCTGCTTCGCAAGGGCTATATAAAATATATAGTTTGTCACTCAGTGAATAAAATGATTAAAATCGATCCAGTAGTTTTGATTTATTCATTACTTCCCGTGGACCGCACGCGCTAAATTTGGAGGAAAACAATTCGCCTCTCCCTATACCAAGCTATATCTAATATCTAAATTCATATACTACATATTTATTTTTACATTTTTCCCTATGTATTTTATTTTTAAAATTAATTACATAATTTCATTATATACAACATTCATAGCTTTCTTATCGTTAGACAATACAAACATGTTTTCTTTAGAGTTTACTCTTGAAAGAGCGACAGTTGCGCGTCCGATCGCTGCTAAATTCGAAGTGATATAGGGCGAAGCGCGGCCCCTCGCGGGATTTCAAATCTAGGATATCTCCGAAAATGTTCATTTAAAATACATGCTGTAAAAGGCCATATTGATCTATATTAAATCAACAATTTATTCCGAAGTTACGAAACATTTCTCAAACGATAGTACAGTGGGCGATGTATTTACTGAAGATTTTAAAAAAGGCTAATAAAGTCCGCTAGCAAGCGGTTCGTGCCTTCGGCCGGGCCGCTCGCCCCACTTTAAAACGTGAACGTGTCGGTGCATTTTACGAGCGACACTCACGTTATACTGTCTGTTCGTGCTATACGCATTATGACCAATAATTTAATGCTAATATTATTAGTTATTGCAAGTGTTGTCGCCATTAACTTCCGATTTGTATTTTATAGCAACAAAGTCATGAAACAAGAGTATCGCGCCCTTTTTTATTAAAATGGTGGCAACACTGTGACGTGTTGTTTCCGGTTGAGTCTTCCTATTGATAATACGTTTCAGTGACAGTCAGTCTTTGTTCGTCATTCAAGAGAAGTGCATCTCGGAACGGGAATTGTGGTAATCCTATTATATCTTGTTATTATATATAGTGTGCGTTAACACAAGATACTTCGACGAAAGATATTGCCATAGTCGGTATTATATGAAGATATTTTCAGTATGTTGTCATATGATTTGGCTATGTACTTTACGACCGGCCGTTTGCCTAACGTCAACTTACTTTAGTCGTATGTTACGACACCTCGGTAAGAAAAGACATTTTTTGTATTACGAGCCTGGGTGACCGAGCTTGGCTCGGTAATTTAAAAAAAAATTAAAAAAATTTGAAATTACTTGAAGCGGTGGGGCTCGAACCTAGGTATTTTCACCTCTCTAAACCGCCCGTTCCCCAAATGAGCTAACTTGACTTTACATTTGAAAGTGAAAATTATCTCTTGAATTCAACAAGAATTTTAGCATTTTCTCAAAAACAGGGATAAAACGAATTTTTTTTAAGCTAGCTAGATCGATTTTTCTTACCGAAAACCCCCTACATGCTGAATTTCAAGAAAATCGTTGGAGCCGTTTTTGAGATTCCGAAAATATATATTATACATACAAGATTAACTCATTTAAATATTAAAGATTAGAGTTCGCATTTCTTCAATGTTCATTTACATAGAAATATTCGAAGCAATTGTTTCTATCATCCGTTCAATGACTTGCAAGCTTTAGTACCTTTAGTGTTAAACAATCTAAATGAAACTGCATCTCTGTAGCCCACTAATAACAGATACCCGTAACAAAAGCAAAACCTTTCGCATTTAGCTCGTCTCTGTTTCAAAAACAAAGGCCTTTCCTATCGGCGGCCGCTCGCAGCAGACGGGAAGCCATGCCTGCGGTTAGGTCGCTTACATACTAAGAAAGTATCCGATTACATTCACGACGCCTTATCGTAATGATTGTCCATCCTAACTTGTTGGTCTTGTATTCATTTGAAAAGTTATCAATATCTAAGTAACGGCCTGTTACTATCCCACTGCTGGGCGTAGGCCTCCTCTCTCCGTTTTTGGAGAGAAGGATTGGAGCTATACCTACCACGCTGCTCCAATGCGGGTTGGTAGGTTTCACATATCCCTAGGATTCTCTAGAGATATGCAGGTTTCCTCACGATGTTTTCCTTCACCGAAAAGCGTGTGATAAATTGCAATTATCAATTTGACACAAGTTTTTAATAAAAAAACTCATTGATGTCAGCCCGGGTTCGAACCCATGATCGTCTCTAGAGATTCACACGGTCGCACCGCTAGGCTATCACAGCTTCTAGCTTCTTTTTTTTTTTACTTTTATCAATATCTAGCAAGTCCTCAACGTTGGAAAAAAGAAATGGAAGAAAGAATGTAAATGAGATGAAAATGTTAAGTTGGATATGTAATGATAAGATTTGATAGCATACGAAATGGGTATATTAGGGAACGCTAATAAAAATATTTACAAAATAATATTTTTATTAGTTTTGTATTACGGACATCCGCAAAGTAACGCCTTATTCTATAAATTAGGAAAAGGGAGGTCTGAAAGCTGCGCCCTTTATACTAATGACGAAAAGTACGAGATCAAGTAACGAAGTGAGTTGGAAATACCGTAACCAGGTGACCGGGCCTTGCTCGATAATTTTTTTGAAAGATATTAATTTTTTTTAAGATATAAAAAAGCAAATAGGGTGATGATATCTGGGGCTTGACCCTGGGTATTTTTACTTTTTTGATCCGCCCGTTCTTTACTGATCTATTACAACTTTACAAATGACAGCAAAAATAGTACTTTCTGTTCAATGTAAATTTTAGCAACATTTCAATGCCTTAAATCAGAGATAAAACGATATTTTTTTAAATAAAACCTAGGTAGATTGATTTGACCCCCCCACCTCCCCTGAATATGCACTATACTTAAAAATGTTCATGCGACTTGTCCTAACTTGTTAGCTAACCTTATCCCACCAATTAATTTCCACCTGTATTCAATTTTCTGATCTCATTTCTCCAATCTCACTCGATTTGTACATAATTCCACGAAACCCGCAATCAGTTTCGATTACTATTGTAGAGAAATACAATAATATCACTTGATTGCACTTTATTACCGCGGTACAAGAAAGCTTTAAATTTCCTACGAGGTCTATTCTCTACATAATTTCAGGTTTGCGTGTGGCCATCGTACCCATTTATTTATTTTTATATTACACGATTAAACGTGACAGTATCTTATAATTAATGTTTGGCTTGGATTGCGTTGGTATAAATTTGTAGACAAAAATGCCCTGATAAAATATAACTAGTTACAAGAAATATATTCTAAAACGAGCAGTCACGGAGTGTCCTGCTAGGGACAAGTTATTTAATCAGAAGTGGATTTGACGAATGAATTTCGAAATTAAGGTGTTGGAATGGTGCCCTGCATTTGAAAACGCAATGTCGGTTGACCCCCTACGATGTAGAGTCACGAGCTCAAAAAGCGCGGTGAGCTGCTGGGTCCTAAGCGGCACAAGACTTTATGGTGTAGAGACCGGTGTCCTGCAGAGGACGTTCATCGGTGGAAGAGGAAGATGACACTAGTAGTAGTGGGGCCATCTTGCTTACTCCTTTGACGTTGGGGGTAGAAGGGGTACAGCCCTGGAGGCAAGCCTCTAAGCCCCGGCCGGTCCTCGCAAGCTATATGGCGTGGACTCTGTTTGACCCGTACGCTTACGTCACCTAGGTGGCCTACGAGATGTCATGTTCGGTGGGGGGGAGGTTTGGGACCTCGATGTCAATATTGGTAGGCGTAATCCGGTGATGTCATATTCGGAGGTATGGATGTCACTACCTAGTTTCTTGCTGGCAATCAATTTTTGCTTTACCATTGCAACAGTTAAAAAAACACTTAATAAAAGGATAATACAGAAAGCTTATTATATTATCGAGGATTACTTAGATGACAAGAATGCGTGGACATAGCTACTCTTCGACTCTGTACAAGACAATGACTAAATGTAACTAATAATAAGAAGTATATTTTTAAAAGAGCTACCGCCGAGTTTCTTGCTCGCTCTTCTCGGTCGGAACAGCTTTCCGAACCAGCAGTAGAATTGACGATTCAAAGTAGTTGTTTACAAGTTTTGAATAAAGAATTTGACTAAAGAAAAATTTGAATTTGAATCTGGTGGTGTCGCCCTTGCGGCCGTCGTTTGCCGTCACAGATGATACTATAAGTGACTGACCTTGTTTGACGGAGACGTATTTCTCGTTGAGCGCGGCGACGAAGGCGGCCTGCGGCAGGCTGTCCTCCAGCGAGAACAGCTCGTCCCTGGTGACGGCCGTGGCGCGCGTCTTCAGCACCGCCTTGGAGCCGATGGGCGCGAGGTAGGCGCCCGAGGCGTCGCGCAGCGCCAGCGCGCCCGCGTGGTACTCCGCCGAGAACAGGCACTCCGCCTGGCACGTGTCCAGCAGCTGCGGGGACGACGTCAGGTCGAGACTGGTCACGTTACCACATTAAACCCCACGGGCGTGGTATAACCAATGCATTAGCAATGTCCTTTTTGAAGGTAAACTACCGTACGCAACTTTGAAGACGACCGGTAGTTGTAAGAGATATAAGCAGGATAAAGGGATTAGCTGTGTGGTATCCGTCTGAGTAGAATTGGCCACCGTGTGGTATCCGGCTCGAAAGACCACCTTGTAAGGAGAAGAATTGGTTTCTACTCCAAACTTTTAATAATACTAAGGATAAATGATTACTAATGCTATGCTACTAAAACTAAATGCCGGGAGGCGCGCATTGATCGCGGTGCTTGTACACAAATTCAAAACGGAAAGCGGCGTTGCCGCGTTCCGTATTTAGGCTGATATGTGTAAGGTGCGAATGCACAGAACACTCATTTCTTACCGAGGTGTTTTAAAAGGCGATTAAGGCAAGTGACGTAAGGCAGGCGGCCGGTCGTTAAATACCTACTTATCATGTAACATGTGCCGACCCCACTTCGAGTGGGACAAGGGCAGGAGGATGATGAAAAGGGGAAAGATCAGATGAAGCTAAAGAGGTTTCACTTCAGTCGTGTGGTCGTAAATTGTAATAAACCAGTAATGAAAGTGTTATGCTAACCTTCCCGGCGGCGCTGAGGTACTTGTTGTTGCAGGTGTGCAGCGCGTACTTGCCGCCCTCGTCGGCGCGGAACTCCAGCGTGAACAGCGTGTCCTCGCCCCACGGCACGTTGGCGTCCACGTGGATCTCGTCCAGGGACTCCGACAGGTGCGCGAACCGCTTGCGACCGATCGACCGCAGGTTCACCTACATCAGGGTGAGCAACCTTTTTAATCGACGGGCCAATTTAAATTATTTTAATATTAAATTTTTTTGGCGAGCCGCACATGGATTAACTTCTATAAATAATATACAAAACTATGTTTCTAATGAATATTGTTAGGAATCAATATCTAAGCTGTGACAGCCTATATAAGACAAGGGCTGACGTCATTCACTCTCTTCTGGCGTGCTGCATTCGTTGGAGGTGTCTACCTCCAACGAATGCAGCACGCCAAACACGTCTGTGTTTGAGTGACCTCTTTTGGACTTCTGACTTCTGACACACGGCTACATTGATTTGTATCATTTAAAATGGTTATACAAAAAAGAATTTATTTATTTATTATTTCGTGTTATAAGAATCTAACCTCAAATAATCGCTATTCTTGATAAAAGCGACCATTGAGTTTCTTGCCAGTTCTTCTCAAGTAGATTAGTCTTCCAAACTGGTGGTAGAAACATTTTGTCGTTGGATTTTGTAGTGAAAAGTGTTGGTGCACAGTAAGGTGCCCGGCGTGATTCCCTAAACGCATTTGTTTATTCTTTTATTTATCGAAATTTATTTATAAATTGAATTTAGACTTTATTTCTAACAATATTATATAAAAATATAAATTTTAAAAAAAATAAGATTTGAATTTAGTACAGTAACACACTAGGTACTATTTTTTTTACAACAATACATTAATCTCAGAAAATCGATAAAATAAATTCACTTAATTTACAAAAAATTCTTAGCAGGTCGTATAAAAATGTATATAGGGCCACACGTGACCTACACGGTTCACATTTTATAACTGGCTTAAGTGGTTTGCGCAGGAAACTAACAATAATATTATAACTAAAGATAATAGAAACTCAAACGAAATCGTTTCTAGGTAACTACAATATCCTTTATACTCTGCTGTAGCTACCTAACTAACCTTATATATTTAACTCTTCCATTTCTTTCTTGTCCACTCTGATCCTACTCGTTTACAATTTAATATCCTTTTTACTTTTATACCTTTCAAGATAATAACAGACGTAAGTAAATTACTCACGTAATGCATAGTTGCAAGTAAATTTTAGAGTATATCGATTTCAATTTCCCCGACGGAAATGAAAAACACTCGGTACAGAAAATGATATGTCATTTTAATGACTGAGATCAACCGGAAACGGGTTGTGTGATGATGCGAGATGCAATTGAATCAAACTGAATTTACGTTATTATTTCTGCGCAATCACTCTTGTATAAGGAGATATTTCTCGAGCTTTATAAGTGTACTTATTTATGAGTGAATATGACATACTTTCTACACTTATTAGATATTCTAGTGTAAGAATTAGACTTTCAAATTCTAACTTTAAACATGTTATAGTCTCTCACGCTTTCACGGCTAATGCGCTGGGGCATTATTTGGTTGAAACTTGTATACCTAACACATCGGATTCAAAAATCTCTATTTCCTGAAACAGGAAAAAACAATATTGTCAATGATTGCTATTTTATCGTTAATAAAGCCGCAACTACGCAACTAGCCGTGAGATGTAACCAAGAGTGTTTGTAACGTCAGATGTAACCAAGAGAGTGCTTTAACGTCATAGGTAACCAAGAGAGTAGTTTTAAAGTAAGATGTACCTAAGACTGCTTTTGACGTCAGATGTAACCAAGAGAGTGCTTTAACGTCATAGGTAACCAAGAGAGTAGTTTTAAAGTAAGATGTACCTAAGACTGCTTTTGACGTCAGATGTAACCAAGAGAGTGCTTTAACGTCATAGGTAACTAAGAGAGTAGTTTTAAAGTAAGATGTACCTAAGACTGCTTCTGACGTCAGATGTAACCAAGAGAGTGCTTTAACGTCATAGGTAACCAAGAGAGTAGTTTTAAAGTAAGATGTACCTAAGACTGCTTCTGACGTCAGATGTAACCAAGAGAGTGCTTTAACGTCATAGGTAACCAAGAGAGTAGTTTTAAAGTAAGATGTACCTAAGACTGCTTCTGACGTCAGATGTAACCAAGAGAGTGCTCTGAACGTAAGATGTAATCGAGTGTGTATAGTGTAGTGTTACCTGAGGGCGTGCGGCCAAGTGCACGTGCCACATCTCCGCGTCAGTGGGCACCTTGGCCGTGCACGTGAGCTTGTCCGAGCTGGACCCTAGGAAGTAGCCGCGCTCCACGTTGCGCAGGGTCCACCGCCCGGACCCGTCCTCTGAGACACTGTGCAGAACAAGAGAAAGTCAGTTTATACACATACACATACTTAGAGTTGTTTTTCAGTGACCGACATCGACCGTACTTCTTGAAACATGATTGTGACATTCAGCCAGACTATAGGCAAATTTTTAATATTTAAATGAGTTAATCTTGTATGTATATATGTACATTGGGAATCTAGGAAACGGCTCCAACGATTTTCCCGTAATTCAGCATGTAGGGGGTTTTGGTGGAGAAAAATCAATCTAGCTAGGTTTTGTTAAAAAAAAAATTGTTTTATACCTGTTTTTGGTCATTAAAAAATAATAAAATTTATATTAATACACTATTTTTGCCATAAACTGTCAAGTCAGCGTAGTTTATTCGGGGAACGGGCAGTCTCGAGAAATGAAAATACTCGATAGATAAGGATCGATCCCAAGTACCGTATTATTTATTTTCTTCTTTTTTTAAGTTGTTTTTATTTATTTTGTAAAAAATTATCAACCAGGTACTAATGTTAATCGCTTCTCAATTTGATGATAAATTATTATTACTATTATATTCATAGTGTCAATAATAACACTCAGGTAACACTCCACTCAGGTCTGCCTAGTATAAACTAGGCAAACCTGAGTGGAGAGTGTAGAGGCCGAGAGTGAAACAATATAATATAATAAGAGGGTAGATTAAACTCGTATACTTTATCTTTGTCTATTACACATAAAAAAGAGGGACAGATACACCCTCGTTTGCTTTCTTTTCTTTATTGTACTAGTAATATTGCATTATCTAAGTATAATATAACACTATAATTATAACTCTGTAAATAGGATTGAATCACTGTAAAAATTGCCCATGGAAATATGATTTTCTAAATAAAAGTCTTGTTATTGATGATTATACTATTCTATTACAAAAAAGGACGAGTATATGTGAATATCATAGCCAAAGCAGGAACCGGCATAAGCTTGCGACTCCTGCTTTGCGCCTTGCAAAAGTACGAAAATCGTTTGTGGGTTTGGGTATAGATGAATTTTAGCTTTGCCATTACAGCAGTTCAAAAAACTGTTGAAGGGAGGCTGCTACAAAAGCCTACTATACTGTTAAGGATTATTTAGATGATAAGAATGCGTGGTTATAGCTACTGTTTGACCCTGTACAAGATAGTATTGACTTAATGTTTAAGTTATAGGTATTATTTTTAATAGAGCAACCGCCGAGTTTCTTGCTGGCTCTTCTCGGCAGGAACAGCTTTCCGAACCAGCAGTAGAGTTGACGTATCAAAAGCACTTGTTTACAAGTTTATTTGAATAAAGAAAATTTTGAATATGTGTCCCATACATATTTAACATACAAATTGAGTTAATGTCTTATAAAAATACAGCGCCCTCGCGAATTGGGAACAGCCCTTAATAGAATTTTTCTAAACACTTTAGACCCCTCGAGGGCTTTTGTAAATGAGTTATTCGGCACGCGTTCATTAAATTTCAAAACCCCTTGTGTTACTTGAACAGGCAAAAGTTAGCCTTAATACTATATATAAAACTTTCTTTTTTCTCCTAGTGATGACAAAAATTAACTACATGTTTATATTTTTATCAAAATTTTCCTTTTTGTAATTGGAGCTAGCTCAAATAATAGCGAAACTTTTTTGCGGCATTTATTGTAATTAAAATCTATCTATACATGGGACTTTTTGCGTCAATATGAGTGGTTATATAATTTTAACTATATAGTATGTATTTTTTCGTATTCTCAAAATAAAAATGACATTTTTATATTATTTGTTAGCCCGATTCTATATTACTTGAATGGGTTAACCTTGAATTTGCTTGAACCAAATACAGAAAGACTTTTAAGTTTATAATTTAAGTATCGATATATTATCGTATTTTGTTTTGAATTTCATTTTGCATTTACAAAACTTTTCACTGGTTCAATCAATAACTAATAAATATGGAAAAAGTGTCTTAACTTAAAATACCAAAGCTTTCACTATAAAGATTATATATTAGTGATGTACAGAACACTGACTGCGCCTCTGCGTAGAATCGCCTTAGTCGCCTTAGTAGAAACTTTATAATAATTCCGATATTATTCATCCTCCTGCCCTTATCACACTCTAAGTGAAGTCTGCACAACATATTGTAACGTATTTTGGCTATTTTCTTGACGAGCCGCCTGCCTGACGTCAATTTACCTTAGTCGTATTTTACGACACCTTGGTAAGAAAGAGGGTGGTCTTTTCTACTCGGCCGAATACAACACGGCATAATATATTTACTATGCCGTAATATATTTACCAACGGTAGACCGTTGGGATAAAATTAGAAGCAAAAACATTTTTTTACAAAACACCGTAAAGAAAGTAAGTCGCTCCAGTTGAACAAACTGTCAAAGAGGGGGATGATTCAGTTACAGCGTGACTCACAGGATATTTGTTTATCTTGGAGACATGTGAGTCACGACAAAAAATACAGGCTAAGTTCAAATATATATCCTTCAAAAAAATCTAATTCAAAATATTCTATATTCAAAACTGTTCAGTACTTTTAAAACAACAAATGTTTTTAAAAAAGTTACCAGTGAAGTTTGCTCCTACCGAGAAGAACCAGCAAGAAACTTGGCGTATTATTATATTTTGATTAATTGATCACATGTGGACTGTCGCAGACTGTTGAGTGGCTGACTACAGTTAAAATATGCTTCTATTGTTCTAATAAACATGTAAACAAGTAAATTCCAATTAACTTTACTGCTGGTTTGGAACGTTCAGAAACTGCACCCACTGCTTGTGTGAAATGTAGGAGACTTAAATTTTAATTAATTAAGCAAGTTTAGTTTGGCGGCAGTATTACTTGCATGCATATTCGTACACTAAACAAAAAAAAGATCCATCAATGAACATTCTTCTAATATTCTTCACACCTGCGATGAGGGTGTCCAAATCAATATTTTGGAACAACTTCAGACAATAAAATATAACAATGGCCACCTAATCAAAAGTAAGTAAATGTCTCCAAATATGGTTTGCTAGATGTGTGTGGAGGGGAGATTAAAGGTGGAGGTTGACCTAATATAAGATTGCTTGCATGGGCGGAGCGACGCATTATGATATTGTCGTGGAGCCTACCCTGATGATGCTTCGGTTTCGGGGCGAAACGACCGTAGAGATTGTGGTAGTGGGTGTCTGTAGTGCTTAGGTGGAGTGTTGGTGTTGTCGGCGTTTTGTGATGCGTATGGTAAACTGCACGTATACGGTATGTGAATGATGCCTGCTTCATACAGTACGCATTACATATCTTCTCTTAACAGACTCGGATTACAGCAATATAATTCTATTGTAACTTAGATCCATCAAATTCGGGATAAGTTTTCGCGAATTTCAACAATACATCGTAAATAGTTAGGCCGAGTATGGAGTCAAACGACGTGTTTCCGGTGAGTCAAGGATTAGTATTCGAGAGGGCGCAAAGATTTATTGGTATCCGGGGAGTGTAGCGCGATGTTTAGGTTTATGTACAGCAAGCAATGGTAAGTTAAGCCGACAAAATATTGGCACTTCCAATGTGTATTCGCACGCCTTCTTATAAGATAAGAACATCTTTAATAAGTAACCGTAGTGTTTTGATTCATTTCTCGCTTACTGATATTTGCTAGACATGTTTTGGTCAAATAATTAATTCGACATAGTCCTGTGCTTAATGTTCTTCATTTTGCACTTTACTTGAAATCTTTAATGAGATAATTCATGCTCCTGTCCATATCCCACTCTAGTGGAGTCGGCACAACATGTTATAAATATGTTGTCACATCATTTAGCTTCGTATTTTACGACCGACTGCCTGCCTGACATCACTTACCTTAGTCGTATTTTATGACACCTTGGTAAGAAAGAGGATGATCTATTCTACTCAGCCGGATACCACAAGAGGGGTCAACTTACCTAAGTCGCCATTTACGACATCTCGGTAAGAAATGAGGGTAGTCTATTATACTAAGCCGTATATCACACGGCATATCTTCAATGAGATGATTATGGAAATTTAAAAGTGTAAGGGAACTTGAGTAGTTTAGTTTCTTTCATCTTTCAACGTGGTAAATGGTTCGGTAATATAAAAGGGAGTGGACTTAGATGCTGTTAAATAAAAAAGATGGCACACAATCGAGGCGTCATAAGTTGGCGTGAGGCAGGGCCGGTCGTACAATATCTAGCCAAATCATATTACCACATTTTTATAGCATGTCGTTTAGCCCCACTTAGAGTGGGATAAGGGCAGAAAGATGATGGTGATGATATCATAAAAAGAGTCAGCATGCGCTTAAATTAATATATCATCAGACAAGTGCCTGTGTTTCTCTTCTTGTTAGAGACGAGAAAAGGGTTTCTATCTCTTAAAGAGTTTTCTTTATTATACGGTTATGTCCTTAGCTTCCTTCGACCTTATTTTAACTTTAGTTTAACTGTCAACTTAACAGTATTCTAGTGAATTGTCATTCCAAGACCTTAACCCAAAGCGTGTGATATTTCGAATTGACTCCTGACAATCACCACTTCGGTTCCCGAATCGTACCAGTCTTTAACATAATAAAGTGAACTGCTGACCTGATGTGGAACTTGCTGCCGGGCTCCTTCTCCTCAGACTCGCAGGTCACGTTGCCGAACGAGTCGACAGCGAGGTATTTGTCCAAGTGCGAGCGGAGGTAGATCATACCTGCAACAATTAGTTTGATTATATAAATCATATATTTTGACCCAAACAATGCAAAATTGGTTGATAACGGTTGTTCACATTTTTACAGTTTCGTTGTGAACCCCATTCCGGATTAGATTTTGAATAAAGGAGACTGGGCGTTGGAGTTTCTGAAGACGGTGAATCAAAAAAACTAATTAGTTTGTGTTTTGTTTGAAGTTTTCATTTCATAAAAGTGAATTGGTAAAATAAAATGAAATAGATAATTGTGTTATCAAATAATGTACTGATTTTTATATACCCAAGGGTAAAATTTCTTTCTTTATTATTTATTATACAAAAAAACAACATTCTTACATAAGTACAAACAACAGATAAATATTATTATCTATACAAATTTCTTTCCATAATTTAGACCTCTGTAACCGAACTAGGTTTCCCTGTATCTCGGTATACAGCGCCCTTCCCGTGAATTGGGATATTTTATTTTTGTAAAAATTAATATGAATAAAAATGATATATTTTTCTACATGTTAGCCACAGTTGTGCTATTTTTTTTAAATTTTACCTCAGCGGATTAACTGTGATAGCATATGAAACAGGCATTTAGACAGACAGTCTTTGGCATTAATATAAATATGTACAAGTTAAGTGAAGGTAAACATTACACAAAGATCAGAATAAGTGAAATAAGTAATAACATAAAACAAGCGTGTCGCAGTCACTATAAACAATTCAACGTTTCTTTTCAACACCATAACAGTGTTGTGTTTCACGTGGGAACATGTACCTCGTGTACACAATGCGTGCACTTTGACACGATTCTATGACAACAGACACGATGGCAGGTGACGACTTATTTACTCCTATTTACCAGTATTTACTCTTGCTCATATACGTTTTTCCGTAAAAGAAAACTGGTATTTTTCATCGTGTATTAGCCCGACATTAATTGTGCAAAATCTCATCAATATTATTGCAGCAGATATAACAGACAGTGACTGACAGACTTCTGCATTAAGACAGTTAAATGACTTCATAAAATTACTTGTGAATCATCATCAAAAAAATCATGTTTTGAGGTAATTGGGTTTAAAGTTTCATTACTAAAAATGCATAAAAAAACTGTTTACAAAATAATAAAATTATTTTTCTATAATTCGCGATAAATTAAATAGAAAATATATATAATGCTAAATGTAGAGTAGACTATCCGTTTTCATACCCGATACATGCAGGATTCGTAAAAACACATGCACGAATCTCCACCACTGCTACCAAAATTCACAAGCACTACACACGTTCACTATTACAAATACAACAATTTTTTCAACCCGTGACCGAAGCATCGGCAGGACAAAATGTGAATTCTAAAAAATGCTTTGCGATTTTGTCGTAGAGTCCTGACGATGCTGAAACTGTGGTGGTAAATGTGTTCAGTGCTTGTGTATTGTTGTGTTATTAGCTTAAAAGTTCTGCATGTATCAGCGGATGATGGAGCGGTGAGAGCGGATAGTACAGTCTACATTTAGCATTACATATATTTTCTGTTATCGTAGATTATAGCAAAAATAATATTTTTATTACTTTTTGTAGAAAGACTTCTCATTTATAATGTTAGTATCGATTTGCATAAACGAAATTCTAAACAACACGCTCACTTTGAAAATTCAAAGCTTTTAACTGGGCTTTCCGTTTTAATAAGCGAAGTTTTACAAACAACCCTTTTAGAGGGCCCTTTGAGTTCGTCGTTTCAGCTCAAATATTGGATCCAAAATCACCCACACGCGATGTTAATTCGTACATCCCCGGTGAAATTGAGGGCCGGGGGTCGCGCCCCTCCGCCAAGGTCTCCAGCTGTGACCCTTCGATCAATAACAGGGACTTCCGCCCGTCGCTTTCGTTCAGATCCCAATATATAGCACACCAAATTGAAATTCAAATTTTAGAGGTACTTTTGAATCGTCAACTGTACTATTTTGGTTTGGAAAATTGCTCGCCTTAACAGCAATGTGACGATTCGAAAGTGCTTGTAAAGCCAACTTTGAATTAAGAATATTTGTATTTATATTTTACTAGCAATCCCCAGCGGCTCTGCCCGCGTGGAAAGATTAAAACTGTAATATAGTATTCTGATAACCATAAAAATGGTTAAAGTGGGTTAACCTTTAAAGGTAGACATATGCTGTCGCGGACTTTTATTCAGAACTTTTAGAGGGGTACAATTTTGTAGTACATGATTTTTTGATAACTATCACCGTTTATTCAGCGCACGCAAGGAAAGCTTTATATTTTGCGGTTTTCGTAATGTTTTTTTATTGTTCCTTCTCTCCTATTCATCTTAGCTTGATGTAGCCTATAGCCTCCCTCAATCGTAGTAAGTAGTAGTAACGGCCTGTTACTATCCCACTGCTGGGCATAGGCCTCTTCTCTCCGTTTTTGGAGAGAAGGATTGGAGCTGAGACCTACCACGCTGCTCCAATGCGGATTGGTAGGTTACACATATCCTCAGAATTCTCTAAAGAAATGCAGGTTTCCTCACGATGTTTTCCTTCACCGAAAAGCGTGTGATAAATTGCAATTATCAATTAGACACATAAGTTTTACTAGAAAACTCATTGGTGCCTGCCCGGGGTTTGAACCCTAGACCTCCTCGAAAGGGGCGCGCGGTGTTACCGCCTCCCTCAATAAATGAATCTTAAACTGAAAAAAAATTTCAAATTGGTCCAGTAGTTCCTGAGATTAGCGCTTTCAAATAATCAATCAATCAAACAAACAAATACTTCTCAGCTTTTATATATATTAGTATAGATTATATATTACTATAGATATAGATAATGGATGAAAATTATATAAGCTACTAGCTATGTCTACGGCTTCGCCCGCGTGAAAATCAGTGTATTTAACTGAAATTTACATAAAAGTGGGAGTTAACCATATAAGATGGAGACATACTGTCGTGGATTTTTAGTAGATCTACAATTCTCTAGTACATTGTTTGAGGGTATCTCTATTGCTTTATATGGCGCACGCGACTGAAACCCCCAACATGCGAGTTTTTGTACAACTTACTTCTTTAACACAAATTACTTTAAACTGTAATATACTTTTAGCCTAAAACTTTTGAAAAAATTGCACTTCCTTTTAGTGAAACCATTCAAACATCCGTTAAGAAGCTTTTGAATTTGTCACATACACACACGGGTTTTGGAGACTTAGTTTTATAATAAGTATTTTTTTTTTTAGTAGATATAGATAAAATTTATGAACGAAAAATCAGCACACCTGACAGGTGTGTTGTCAGTAGTAACCTGAGTCACCACTTTAAATTAGTACGGTTAGATATTACCGTAAATGTCGATGCAAATATCCGTCATCTATTAAATATTTATCTTATTAAAACAGAAAGTCACTCTTCAGAACGAAAGTTATTATTTTTATTTGTTTTTTTTATATTTCTTTTAATTTCCGAGTTTCATTACTCCTATTAGGCTACCCTTACTAGGAGTAGGCCTACCCTAGAAGAGGGTTTCTTTCCTTTCTAGGTTATTGCAAAAGTTTTTCGTTTCATAATAAAATAGTAGGAGGTTACTACTTTATTCGATTAATCCATACTTATAAATACGAACGTCGGATTCTCTGTCTGTTACGTTTCCACGGATAATCCGCTGACCAATAGTGATGAAATTTAGTAAAAACAGAGCTAATGTACCGGGGCAACACACAGAAGAAATGACGTTTCGGAAAATAGTCTTAATTTAATAATCTAAAGGTAACTTACATTACCAATCTATAAGAATCTTCTGAGAAGTCGATTGCACCGAATTCACCTGGCTTGCACAATTCAGGTGTTGACATTAGCCTCACGTCGGGCCCTATTGTTTACAGATAGGATGACGTCACGTTAATTAAAAGTCATGGCGTGAATTCACATCATCAGATATTAATATTTTTTTCGAATCACTGGATTTATATAGCTGTTACAGCTGATTGGAGTATGTGAGACCTTTACCTTGGTTTTAGGGGTTTATAAAATAAGAAGGCGCTGACAAAACTTTGAAAGATTCAAAAGTAATGTGAGTTCACCCTGAAATATATCAATACATGTTATTAATGTCTGCCTGTCTGTATGTTCGTAATAAATTTCTGACTGATTTTCATACCGATTTTAGCAATAGACAGAGTAATTCACGTAGGTTTAAATGTATAAATTGTTGATTTTGGCTTACATTGTGGAAAAAACTGCCTGCTAACATTCATCAAAAAGATTGCTCAATCCGTTTGATATATAAACCAATGTATGACGGAGAAATTTCTCTTTTATGTGTCTAACAAGTAAAGTTAAAAAAATGTCCCTGCTGTTATCCGTTGAGGAGTACCCTCGTCTCGAGCCATCCTGGCCGCATCAGGTTATGCTTATCATAAACATGTACTCTCATCGGGACTGGACCAGTATGTACAATTTCAGCTCAATTGAGCACCAAAAAAGGGTCAAATTTAACTTGTGAGATTCCACCTTCACATACAAACATACAAGTTAAATGAAAAGTTTTAAAAAGAAGCACGCTTACTTTGAAATTAACTAATTAAATTTACATGACAAAGAGGCTAAATGAAAATTACTGACCCGAGGCAACGCGTGGCCTGGTCTGCAACTAATAATAAATTCAAATTCAAAATATTTTTTATTCAAGTAAACTTGTAAACAAGTGCTTTTGAATCGTCAAATCTATTGCTGGTTCGAAAAGCTGTTCGTACCGAGTAGAGCCAGCTAGAAACTCGACGGTTGAACTTTTTAAAAAATATAATTCTTATTACTAGTTTCATTAGTTATTACTGTCTTGTACAGGGTCGAAGAGTAGCTACATCCACGCATTTTTATCATCCAAGTATTCCTGAATAGTAAAGTAGACTTTCTGTTTAAGCAAAGCTAAAATTGTATATAAAATTAATATATTAAAATAAATAAATAGTAAGTTGTTAAAGCTAATATTTTAACACAATAATTATACAAATACAAATAAATAAATAAATAAATATACCTACTCGCGGCTGCGGAGTCAAAACGTTCGACCAGAGAGAGGTAATTTGTTTTTTTTTTCTAAATTCTTGTGGAGCCCCTACAGAGGTATCGCGGAACACTTTTAACACACTTAGAGTAAAGCTGATCTTACTTAGATCACCTTTAGATAAGTTTACAAAAAGCCTACTATCCTCGATAGTAGGCTTTTTGTAAACTTTTCTGTAAATTAGTAAAACTTACTGTCGTTTGCGTTCCCGGAGGCTGGCTCCAAGGTCCAGATCTGCTTCTTCTTGAGGCTGGTGCCGTTGGCGTTGATCTTGAAACCGAAGGTCTCCGCGGTGAGGTACCGGTAGCGCGAGTTGATCAGCCCGATGGTCCACCAGCCGCGCTGCTGGTTCTGGGTGATAATGTCGCCGGCGCCATCACCGTTGCTGTGACCGTTCAGACCGTTCATGGTGACTGTGGACAAAGAGGAATAGATTTTAAAATCCGTTATTGTATAGATCTAGGTACGCCGTGTGGTATCCGGCTGAATAGAATAGTACCACCCTCTTTTCTTACCGAGGTGTCGTAAAAGGCGACTAAGGTAAGTCGACCCGCCGTGTAGTATCCGGCTGAGTAGAATAGTACCACCCTCATTTCTTACCGAGTTGTAGTAAAAGGCGACTAAGGTAAGTTGACTCACCGTGTGGTATCCGGTTAAGTAGAATACACCACCCTCTTTCTTATCGAGGTGTCGTAAAATACTGCTAAGATAAGTTGACGTCAGGCAGGCGGTCGGTCGTAAAATACGTAGCCAAATCATGTGACAACATGTTTATAACATGTTGTGCCGACCCCAATTAGAGTGGGATAAGGGCAGGAAGATGATGATATTGTATAGATCTAGATTCTATTTAGTGTCGATAGAATTGTATAAATAGAAGTTCCCACCGTTTGTCTGTATGCGAAAAACTACTGAACAAATTAAATACGGTTTTAACCCATAGACAGAGACAATCGATTAATGTTTACGTAAATTAAAGACACGATTAAGAATGAGGGAGATCATAAAAGATAACTTTAAATAAATAATAAATAAATAAATAAATAAATATATGGGACACTCATACACACGGTCGCCCGTCCCCAAAGTAAGTAACTTTATACTTGTGTTATGGGTGACAGACAACTGGTGAAAATATACATATATAATTGTTAAATTAAATACATACATAAATACAAATATACACCCAGGCTCAAAGACCAACAAATTCATTTATATAAAATGTTGGCCCTCGGCAGGAATCGAACCCGCGACCCGCGAAGCTGAAGGCATGGTCACTACCCACTGCTCCAACGAGCCAGTCCAAATGAACAAGTTGCTTGTAGGGATGTATCAATTAGATATCGATATCAATGTAGAAAGATTATATGGGTCTTATGGAGGAGGTTTGTTATATTCTTTGATAAGTTTGGCTTACTAGGGTAATGAGCATTTAGTAGTTGGGTTGTTGATTTTAATTTGATTAATAGTGTAAACAACGCTGTCACTTGACAGTTTAATCATATTATTTCTGCCAGGTTTATATTGTTGAAACGACATTATTTGGCAGCTAGAGGTTTGGTTTGGCAGTTAAATTGACAAAATATATTATGAATAGCTTCTTACTCAAGTATCACCCTATTAGGTAATGTTACGTCTTATTTGAGAGGAAAGGAAACAGAAACAGCCCAGAAAAAAGTTCAGAAATCATGCGGCCCGACACAAATATCCAATAATACAAATTATTACATTCACGCATTCCGCATATTATGATAGGACATTTTTTATTTCTTCATCTTAAACTTGGGTTTCCTTCACACTACGTTCCGCCTCACATATTAAAGGAACACCATATCAATATACGACGGCATGGCGAGTCATTCTCAGTGCTCATAATATATCAATCAGCGACCATTTTCTTATTTTATGTTTATTTGGGATAGCAATGATATAATAATAATAGAAATATTTAAACATACATAAAGCTAACATCAGTAAATGCGGCTGTCATATTGTATGTCGATAGTCTTACAACGGACAGTGCATCACTAGTTAGTAGTAACTTTCCGGCTGTGAATAAACGAGCTAAAGGAGGATACAGTGTGCCGCTCCAGATTGCGGCGTCCGTTACTTAGTCAGCTTCCGCGATAGTGGCGGAATTTGCATTTGAAACGTTTAGTACTAAACTGATATCTTTTTTTAAAAGAATGTCTTTAACTTGGTTGATTATTTCGTTAGCGTAACTCTTAACGTCGCTTAATACTATATGAAGTCCTTTATGATCTAACTAGCTTTTACCCGCGAATTTGTTCGCGTGGACTATTGTCCTGTATAGTTCGATAATACTCGTAGATGGCGCTTTTCAATGTCATCTTATTCCTGTTCAATTAACAGGGTTTCTATAGCCTATTTGTTATTGCGATGTGTAATAATTGTGCTAAATTTCATCGATATTGGTTCAGCGGATTCGCCGTGAAAGAGTAACAAACGTACATCCATACTCACAAACTTTCGCTTTTATAATATCAGTAGGATGTTACCGCTGTGTAATCTTTGTGACAAATTTAATAATCCATAATTTTATTAGTCCAGAAATTTTAGTGTGTTGTGAAAGCTTAACAGACAGACAGATTTTTCCATTTAAAATTTTGTATGATTTATTTAATAATTTACTATATTATATATGTACCATCAATAGTATATACGTTAGTGAGTTTTTAGTCATTCAACTACTTTCTGAGATCGCTACGTAGTGATAAGGCCACTAGTTCATACTACCTGTTGTTATCTTGTATAATTTCCTTTTCCTTTTTTGCATGTAAAAATATAAATAAATAGATACGACTAAGAAATGGCCTATCTTATCCAACATATCCTTATCGCACGTCGAATACTTAGAAAAAAATGATCGTCCTGATCATTTTTTCAACTAGGATCGATATCGAATCTTAGAAGGATGAAAAACAATATACTGGTGCGCGGTAGCTTAGTGTGGGTAATATAAAAATATTATACTCAATGAGTGCCGGTAATTAAATAATTACTTTACAAGGGATATTTAATATTTACTAATTATGTTTAGAAGGTATAAATATTTTACTGTGCTTATAGACATTTAACATTTGTAATTTGCTGATTAATTATTTAACATAAATAAAAATGGACGTATTTTTGGAATTTAAACGTGCTGGAAATAATATTCATCGCAAGCGCGTATTGATATTAACAATGCACTAATATTTTTAATGGACTAAAACTAATGGAATTAAGGAGATTCAGAAAACATCGACACATCGCTGGTGCGTCGCTATGGCCAACGTTAGGCCCGTAGGTGTGAAAGAGACCGCAACAGACGACGTCCCGTTTACACATTTTATCATACTGCGGGCGGTGACTCTTTGATATTATCTTAGTTTTGACTTCTTAAGTCCTTAGGGTCACATTTCTCTGTAGAAACTATACCGATTAGTTTCATAAATTTTTTCCAGCTTCAATATTGGTAAATAATAAACCACTGAGTTTGTGTCTTTAATTTGATAATGACGTCAAATATGAGCTTATGTTTTTTTAAACACTAAAGAAAAATGAGCGACTATAAACAGTTTTTCGTGTTTAAAATATTAATGTAGATATTATTACATATTATATTTTATTTTGAATAATATACCACTATATTTTCGAGGTATGTAATTACTTCAAACGAATACGAAGGTTTCAAACTATAATTTCGCCCTTCAGTATAAAAGCTCAAAAGGCTTTCTATGTGAAAGCTTTCAAGGATTATCAGCGCTAATGCAGATTGCTAACGACATTGCTCTTTGACATACGAGTCATAGAAGTTTAGATGCGATAAGCACGCACAAAATGCTCAACTTGTTCGTTTATTATGCTTTTCTCATTTCCCCCGACATTATCTACGCGGTCTTCAGTGTTGAGATAAAAACTAACTCATGTCACTCATGGTAAAACGTATTCTAAATTTTGACCGTACTTGCATCATTGAGTCATGACGATGTGATCCTATATCATTAAAGTATGCTAAATTAACAAGATGTAGATTTAGATAAAACTAGCTGGGCCAGCGGCTTTACCCGCATGGAAATCAGTGTTTCATAAATTTTTTCCCAAATCGAAATTTTAAATATTAAAGAAGTTATTGTGAGTTAAAGATAAGAAATAGAGACATGCTGTCGCGGAATTTTTTGTAGCATTTTTGTAGATCTACAATTCTTTACTACTTTAGTGTATCTTTTACATTAAATACTAATAAGGCACACACTAATTTACATAAAACCGTTAACCTAAACCTATGGAATCTATCCTCCTGATGAAGGTTTCGGTTTTGGGGCGAAGATGAAGATTTTAGCAGAGAGTGTATGTAGTGCTTGTGTGGATTGTTGCTTAGCAGCGTTTTGTGATACGTCTGGCGACTTGTCCTGCATGTATAAGGTATGTGATTGCCTGCTTCATACACTAAGCGTGGCATAGATTCTCTTAAGAAACACGGATTACAGCAAAATAGTTTTATTGTAACTTCCGTACTATGGAACTCCGCAGAGTAACCAAAGTAGGAGTTACTTTGCGGAATTCCACACTACAAGTCATTATAAACTTATTTTTCTCTAATATACCTAATTCACGTTTGATCTAATTTAGCAAAAATATTTTTTTTCAATATATCAAGGAATAGGAAAGGATGATAGCTATATATAAATGGCCTCCTCATCCATGATTTGAAAGCCTTTCACTATTTTACCGCTATCTGTCGCGCGGTACATGTCTTTGAAGGCTCTCGCATGCAAAAGCCTCAAGCACAATCAACCGCTAATGCAAACTGCCAAGGGAATGCGCCACATAATTTCCTCCCAGACGTAATTCATGCCGGCGTCTGTGTGTACAGACTGCATAACTTAAAAGTGCCTTTCAAGACCACGTTTATTGTTCATTTCATGCAAGATGTTATCTTTGAACTACGGTAAATTTTTTAAATGAACAATGTTTGTGATATGCCAGAAATATAAAATCTTATTGCACCTTCTATGCATTTAATAAAGTTTTTTAGCATGTTCTTTATTCACCGCAATAATGACTGTTAAATACAAAGTGCGATGATAAAAAAAATGTTTTAATAAGAGCTATGTTATACTTAATTTCGCCGTGTGGTATCCGGCTGAGTAGAAAAGACAATCCTCTTTCTTACCGAGGTGTCGTAAAAGGCGACTAAGGTCAGTCGATCCACCGTGTGGTATCCGACTGAGTAAAAAACAATCCTCTTTCTTATCAAGGTGTCACTCATAAGTAATTTTAACGAAAAACAATTTACACTTAATAAATTCATAAAACACGTTCTACATCTTATATTCAAATGGTTTATTTATATAAAACTAATGCGTTGAATTTATAATTCAATAGGTATTAGGTTAGGTTTATTGCTAGATGCTATTAGACACGGGCCATAGTCGTGTGAAAGCTGCCGTATAAATATCACACTTTTAGTTTATTAGAAATTATCTTATCGAGTAGTCGTAAAAGGCGACTAACGTAAGTTGACCCGCCGTGTGATATCCGGTTGAGTTTTTACTCAACCACCCTCTTTCTTATCGAGGTGTCATAAAATACGACTAAGGTAAGTTAACGTCAGACAGGCGACCGATCGTAAATACGTAGCCAAATCATGTGATATGTTTGTAACATTTTGTGCCAACCCAACTTAGAGTGGGATAAGGGCAGGAAGATGAAGATTCTAGATAAGGATTTGACGATTCGAAGGAATTCTAGGGTTTCTCTTGGAGTTGCAGTCACATATCCAAGTGTTGAATAGGAGTGATCAGCAAATGCAGAGCTGATACCGGTGACGTGTTCCGCTCCACACAATGGCTGGGCGGTGCCTTTGACCTCACGTGACGACCTCGCAGCTGTACCGTGACGACTGCGCCCGCGCTTTGTGCCGGTTTTAGCTAATTAAGGGAATTTATGTACGCACCTTTTGTATCGCATGGGAAAACTGTCTGCTCTTTTTATCTCTGCAATCTATATTTAACGGTCCCGCATCACTTATGCTGCCCTCCTTTTGATAAATTTAGTTATTTCGTGTATCGATAAAACGTTACTACTATGTATTAGTATTAGTAATACATGAATTGGTATCCAATGAAACAAAAACTGAGATATATCAGATATCCAGCCATTCAGCTCCAGGAGTCATAATATAATGTTCATATTCATAATGTGGCGATACCATATTCTCTCTTTCTTTCTCGTTTAGCCAATGAACGTCTACTGCTGGACATAGATTTCCTTATGGTATATCAACACCACACGCTCTTGTGCCGTTTGGATCCAGCGGCTCTCTCGGATCTTTGAAGTCCTCAGTCCTCTTCGTAGGGGGTCTACTGACACTCCTTTTTCCAGTGAGGTTTCGCCATTGTAACACCTTAAAACCCGCAACGCCCATCGGTTGTCCGCATTATGTGCCTCGCCCATCATCAGTTTCGCGACAGGCCCAGTGTCGGTAACATTTTTCTTCTACGGATCCCCTCATTTCTCATTTGATCACATGGATATACTCCAAGCGTATCAGTACATCGGCCGCTGAGTGACTTTGTACTTTCTTGGTAGTAAGAAAGTATTCTCAGTATTATTAGTTATTATCGCACATTATCGCACAGCTGAAAATCAGTGTGCGGGTTTTTTAGGGACATACCCATTGAGTATGGTGTTATAGACAGGTATGTCTGTATCTGTTTGTAACACCATATCATCATGGTCGTCGCATTATCCCGCTATATGAGATCTATTTTTTCAATCTTGCGGCGCCATTCATCTTTGCAAAGTCGTAAATTCTTCATGTCCCTTTGGACAGTAGTCAACTGGTTAGGGCCTGCCTCTTCCCCTCTTTCCCGTGGGCATTGCGAGACACTTTTTTAGTATGTGATCGTGACGTGACCGTACCATCTCAACCGTGACTTTGTTAGTTTGTCGGTAATGGACGCCACTTTAAAGGAGATGAGAATTTTCTTTAGATATTATTTAATTTTCTTTTGAGAATTTGTGATGGGTAGTGACATGTGGTAGATGCCATTATTGCTACATTCCAAAAATATAAATAAACAAATTGTTTATTAGAAAATTGTTGGTTCCAGTTAGAGCGACAAAGAATGATAATATTTGTTTTAATTATTAATATATGATTGATTTAGTGCAGTTTATTTTCAACACAATAGGAGGTTACTTGTAAATAATAATTAGACCGTTATAAATATACCGATGTCAGTTGGGCTCGACACAATGGAGGATGTTTACAAGCTAACTACTGATAAATGGCATGTACTGTATAGGTATATGGTTATTAAATGGCATGATTTATCCTTTTAATAAAACGACATACGTTTAGGTAAATGCGCACGATGGTAATAGGTTATTTTGTTAATGTTTGGTGAATTATTTAACGTGTTTCAGGTATATATACGTGATATGAGACTGTGAAACTTATTCTAGGTGATTCAAATCCCGGAGGCATACATGTGTGGTATCCAGCTGAGTAGAATAGACCACTCTCATATCTTACTATGGTGTCGTAAAAGGCTACTAAGGTAATTTGAACCGCTGTGTGGTATCGGGCTAAGGAGAATAGATCTCCCTCATTTCTTAAAGAGGTGTTCTAAAAGGCGCCTAAGTAATTTGACGTCATGGAGGCGGTCGGTCGTAAAATACCTAGCCATATCATGTGACAACATGTTGTGCCGACCCTTTAAGAGTGGGATAAGGACAGGAGAATGATGATTTTTATTATGGACCTCCGTAAAATAAGGTTTAATTCTATAAATTATTTCAGATATTGAATTTGCAGTTTGAGTGAACTTTAAAAGCGATACATCATTGCCGGGAAAGTTTCTAATGGGACAAGACAACGGCCCGATTGGAGGAGATACAAACTTTCATAACCTCAAACGGTACTAGGACACCTGCCGGAATCGGCCGCGCAGCTGGTCAATACATATTTAGAACCATTTCACCCATTTCCCCATTTGTGAACATACGTTTTAAAGGTATCCCAAAATGGACACTTTTTAATAAGAAAAATAACTTTATTGCACAAATAAAATACAAAGTAAAAAAGAAACAGTTAAATGTGCGAAGGGCGGTCTTATCACACTGTTGAGATCTGTTCCAGACAACCCTTTGTAAGAGAGGATCTTTTATATAATTATCCACGGGTTAGCAAATGCACGCAGATAAGTATGCAAAAGACGAGTAAATAAATCTTAACAAATAACAAACTTTTTAACCAACTTAATAGCTTGAAAATATCCAATATTTTCCCCAAAAGGTTTGTTCTAAAATGCTTTTTATTATAGTCATGAATTTCTATAATATACTATACATATACTTTTTTTAAATGTAGTATGGAAAATGATGTAAAAAGTAACTACCTGTTACATTCTCTCTCCTTTCGAAAAGAAAGATCAAAACATAAACCCACGACGCTGTTCCATATTTATAGGTCATATATTCCAGAAATTCTCCCGAGATATTCAGGTTTCGTTGTTTTCTTTCACCGAAAAGTATGTTAAAGTAACAGCCTGTTACTGTCCTACATAGGCCTCCTCTTATCGTTTTTGGAGAGAAGCAATTGGAGCTAAGACCTACCGCGCTGCTCCAATGCAAACTGGTAGGTTACACATATCCCCAGAATTCTCTAGAGATATGCATTTACTCAATTTATTTTTCCTTCGCCGAAAAGCTTGTAATTAATTGCAAATATCAATAAGGCACAACTTTTAACAGAAAAAATCATTTGTACTTGCCCGGGATTTGAACTTGTTATGTAAAAGTCAGACACTATCTCACCGTACAGTTATTTTAGCTAATGCTAGATGTAGTGGATAGTGTTGAAGGATCCGTAAATCTTCCCACTAATTGCTATTTGGGTATAAGATTCTATAATAAAATTCCACAATCAATTTTAGCTTTGCCATTTAAAAACACTGTTAAAAAGAGGCTGATTCAGAAAGCCTACTATACTGTTGAGGATTACTTAGAAGATAAGAATATGTGGATATAGCTCGCTTAGACCCTGTACAAGACAGTAATGAATGTAACTAGTAATAAGAATTACATTATTAAAAGAGCAACCGCCGAGTTTTTTGCTGGCTCTCGGTAGGAACAGCTTTCCGAACCAGCAATAGAGTTGACGATTCAAAAGCACTTCTTTACAAGTGTATTTGAATAAAGAATATTTTGAATTTGAATATACGCAACTTATAAATTCAAAAACACGTGCCTTTTAAGACGTTCAGTAAACTCTATGTTTAACAGATAGGTCGTGCACCTTTGCCATTTATCTGAAGGTGAATAATCACAAGAGTTATCTGCTATAAAGTTTTTGTTTATATTGGTTTGATCGGCAGATGTAATAACGAAATAGATTTATTTAGCTTTTATAAAGTTATGTTATACTAAATCCGAAGCACAATCCATTCTCACTCCTTGCAGAATTTGTGACCGCACTTAACTGTTAAAATGGTACTAAACAAACAAAGATATTGTCACACTCTTTTAGGTGAGGAAGCTTGAGGTCGAATGCCGACCCTCCTTTCGACCAATACATGTAAGGCCCAGACAAGGTTTGCCCAGCAGTGGCCCTATGTATTTTGCGTTTTGCCATTTACTGTAATAGTTACTACAACTTCATGTACAAGTCGTATTTAGATGTAATTAGATGTAATTTCTCGATTTTTTTAACTCGAATTCATTCTCATATAATGGTTTACTTTCTCAGATATAGATATCCAGGAATATGTAACACCTATCAATAATTTATAGAATTAGGCGTTACTTTGCGGAGATAATAATACAAAAGTAATAATAATACAGTTTTTTTACAACCTATCAATTCGCATTGGAACAGCGAGCTGGGTTGAAGCCACCTTTTCTCCAAAAGGAAAGGAAGCCTATGCTAAGCGGTTGTTTATTAACTTACTCCTGGCTGTTGCTTGACTTTTTACTGCGTACTAAGTTTAACAAGTGTCAGGGAATGCGTACAGATAATGTAATGGCAGTCGAGTGTATTTAGAATACATTGTTTATTTTATTTGAACATGTGTTAGGAACAGATTTATGTTAATCGCGGCTGGGGGTGCGGGTCGACGGCCGGCGCCGCGCTCTGCGAACGGGCGAGTAATGCCCGGATATACCGGCCGGTAGCAGATACCGATAACGAGCCGTTTTACTACTTTTCATTAACCTTATCCCAATCTAAGTGGGATCAGCACAATGTTATAAACATGTCACATGATTTGGCTGCGTATTTTACGAACGACCTACCCGACGTCATTTTAGTTAATTAGTCCTTAGTTGCATTAATATGCGACTAAGGACGTAGAAGACGTGACGTGAAGACGTGTAGAAGGACTAAGGACTAAGGCGTCGAATCGACACATCGGTAAGCAAGAGGGTGGTCTATTCTACTCATCCAAATACTACACGATAGGTCCACATACATTAGTCGCCTTTTACGAAACCTCGGTAAGGAAGAGGGAGGTCTATTCTACTCAGTCCGATACCACACGGTGAGTCGACTTACCTCATTCGTCTTTTACGACACATCGGTAAGAAATGAAGGTGGTCTATTCCACTAACCCAGATACTACACGGCTATCGACAAAAACTACTTTTATCAATATCAAATTTTGAATATTCTTTTTTCAACAAGTCTTAAAAAAGTGTACCTAGAGTACGTTTTGTAAAAAAACGACTTCGCTCGTATTTTCGAGTGCCGCATTGCAGATATTCAGATAAATCGGTATATCAAGAATGCGGGCATCGGCGATTTCTTACACGCAACATCTTAATAATTCGCTTACTAATATGAGCAAAATTACCATTACAGATTGTTGTGTGAATCGAGAAAAACAGATGGGCGTATAATGAGGTTAGATTAGCGTAAACGGAAAAATGCATTCAATCATGACGATCAAATCTGTCAAGGTTATACGAGCTCTGTTCCAGGACTACTATATCAAATAATTTATAGAATTAGGCGTTACTTTGCGGAGATCATAAAATTATGTTGTTTTAATCCACGATAAAGTAAAATAGAAAATATATATAACTAGCGGCCTGCCCCTGCTTCGCACGGGTATAAAATATAGTATATCCTATGTCAGTCAGTGTAAAAAAATGATTAAAAATCGATCCAGTAGTTTTGATTTATTAATTACTGCCCGTGGCCCACAAGCGTTAAATTTGGAGAAAAACAATTTCCTCTCCCTATACCAAGATGATTTCCTGCTATCTTTGGAATATCTTAACTCATATAGTACATTTTTACTTATTTACTTTTACATTTTACTTTGTATT
Organism: Morpho achilles; assembly: GCA_947086495.1. Lineage (NCBI taxonomy): Eukaryota > Metazoa > Arthropoda > Insecta > Lepidoptera > Nymphalidae > Morpho > Morpho achilles. The sequence goes on along the minus strand of CAMTZB010000013.1, from coordinate 495,301 downwards.
TTATTTTAACAATTAATTACAGAATGTCTTTAAACAAACTCTAAAAAATTCGAAGTGCTATAGGGTGAAGCGCGGCGTCCTCACGGCATTTTAAATCTGTAATATCTCCGAAAATGTTCACTTAAATTGCATGCTTTAAACGGCCATATTGATCTATATTAAATCACCAATTTATTTAAGGTACTCAATTGGATAAGGATTAATGCTGTATTGTATAAAAATTGCTTTGAACATAAGGCATCATTTTTCGTAAAAAGTAAATGAAAAAAACTGCTATTGTGGGTTATCCATAAGAGATAGATATATACCATCGCGGACTTTTCTGTAGACCTTTTTAAGGTGTACAAATACTTAGTACATCATTTTGATAAATCTTGTAGGGTTTAGCCTGCGTTTGCAATGTAAGCGGAAAAAAATGTAATTATTTAAAGAAACCTCAAAAATTACAGTATTTCTCTACTCCGTATTGAATGTTATTATACGTACAAACCTTCCTCTGGAATCACTCTATCTATTAAAAAAAACCGCATCAAAATCGGTTGCGTAGTTTTAAAGTTTTATGCGTACATACGGAAATATGGACTTTGTTTCATAACATGTACTAGCGGCCTGCCCCTGCTTCGCACGGGTATAAAATATATATCCCATGTCAGTCAGTGTAAAAAAAATGATTAAAATCGATCCAGTAGTTTTGATTTATTCATTACTGCCCGTGGCCCGCAAGCGTTAAATTTGGAGAAAAACAATTTCCTTTCCCTATACCAAGAAGATTTCCTGCTATCTTTGGAATATCTAAATTCATATAGTACATTTTTACTTATTTACTTTTACTTTTCCCCATGTATTATATTTTTACAATTAATTACAGAAAGAAGAGACATTCTGTAATTAATTCTCTTGAAATTCTCTTGAAATAGCGACATCGCTGTTTAAGTCGAAGTGTTATAGGGCGAAGCGCGGCGTCATCACGGCATTTTAAATCTGTAATATCTCCGATAATGTTCACTTAAATTACATGCTGTAAATGGCCATATTGATCTAAATTAAATCAACTATTTATATAAGGTACTTAATTGGATAAGGATTAATGCTGTATTGTATAAAAATTGCTTCAAAAATAAGGCATTATTTTTCGTAAAAAGTAAATGACAAAAAATGCTATAGTGGGTAATCCATTAGAGATAGACATATACCATTGCGGACTTTTCTGTAGACCTTTTCATGGTGTACAAATACTTATACAAAAATACAAAAATACAGTATTTCTCTACTCCATATTGAATGTTATTAAACATGTAAACCGTCCTCCAAAATCACTCTATCTATTAAAAAAAAAGCCGCATCAAAATCTGTTGCATAGTTTTAAAGATTGAAGCATACATAGGGATATACGGACATAGGGACAGACAGAGAATGCGACTTTGTTTCATACTATGTAGTGATATTATTTATTTTTACAATTGATTAGACAATGTCTTTACATACAACATTCATAGCTTTCTTATCATTAGACAATATAAACTTGAAAGAAGGACATTTAGTTGCGCCTCCGGTCGCTGCTAAATTCGAAGTGCTTATAGGACGAAGCGCGGCCTCCTCGCGGGATTTTAAATCTGTAATATCTCCGAAAATGTTCACTTAAATTACATGTTGTAAACGGCCATATTGATCTATATTAAATCAACAATTTATTTAAGGTACTCAATTGGATAAGGATTAATGCTTTATTGTATAAAAATTGCTTCGAACATAAGGCATCATTTTTCGTAAAAAGTAAATGAAAAAAACTGCTATTGTGGGTTATCCATAAGAGATAGATATATACCATCGCGGACTTTTCTGTAGACCTTTTTAAGGTGTAAAAATACTTAGTACATCATTTTGATAAATCTCGTAGGGTTTAGCCTGCGTTTGCAATGTAAGCGGAAAAAAATGTAATTATTTACAGAAACCTCAAAAAGTACAGTGTTTATCTACTTCGTATTGAATGTTATTATACGTACAAACCTTCCTCTGGAATCACTCTATCTATTAAAAAAAACCGCATCAAAATTGGTTGCGTAGTTTTAGTTTTATGCGTACATACGGAAATATGGACTTTGTTTTATAATATGTAGTGATACTGCGTCCATCATATTATCAGTCTTTTGACAGCTCACGCTCATTAAGTTTTGTATTGCTTACGTACAAATATCATACAAATAATATTTGTACTTTATGGATGGGTACCGCCCACTTAGTGATGTCACACATAATGGTTACTACGATTATGCCACAGATTAAAAATAATCGGTAGAAATCGATGTTACGAGTATTAAAAGACATTTAATAACATTATATAAAGTTTTACTTTCTTCTTAGTTAATACATGAATACAAATAAAACAATCAGGATATTTTAATTTATTTTATTAGCACGAGTCGTCGGAATGATAATCAACACTAGACTCCTCCGATGAGGAGTCTTCAGTAGCAGTTATTATTAGCTCTTGTGTAGATAATATATTATCAAACGCAATATCACGTTCCCAATCAGAGAATATTACTCTTTTAGTTCTTTCCACCACACTTGCCCAGTTCTCGGCCGTTACGTGGGTGCAAGCATTTTTTAGCAATTGCAACATTTTATTCGCTGTGAATGGGGGGCTTGTATTGCATCTCGCAGCATGCCCTTTTACTTGTGCCCATATAAGTTCTATTGCGTTGTACTGGCAGTGGTATGGAGGAATCCGAAGAACAGTATGGCCACATTCTGCTGCCATTTCATTGATTACATAGCGTTTTGCTCTCTTTTTGGTTTTTAATATTTTTATTAATTCAACTTTTAACATTGAGTCGTCCACATTTTCTCCATTGTCCCGAAGCCAATTAATTATTTCATGCTTTTTATTAGCCTGTGTTGGCATTTTGTCAATTTGACGGGAGTGGTAGGGCGCATTATCAATAAAAATTATTGATGGTTCTTCCAATGAAATGAGCATTTTTTTGAACCACTCTTCATACACATTTGCATTCATCTCTTCGTGGTAGTCATTTGATTTCTTCGATTTAAATGCCAACAGTGCGTCTTGTACAAATCCTTTTGCTGTACCTGCATGGCAAATGATTAGGCGCTCACCTTTTCCCATTGGTACTGAGGAAGTGGAATCAGCAGTATCATCAGTCCAGAAACGAGATAGTGTGTGGTTAGCGTTGAGCCATGTTTCATCCGTGAAAACAATATTTGCCCAATCTTGTATTTTCTTTGCCTCTCTTAAAAAATCACAACGTGCTATAGCTATATCTGTGCGTTCCATTAATAATTTTCTTTTATTTAACTTTTTATATGAAAAGCCAATTGTGTTCAAAACTTTGACCAAAGAAGATTTTTCACCATGAAATAGACCACTTCTGTTCAAAGAAACAATAAGTTTTCTCAAAGTTGGAATTTCTTTTCTCAAATAGTAATCATATACATGACGACGAATAGCGTCAGCGTCAAAGTCATCAACAGCTGTCACCTTATGAGCCCGGCGCTTTCTTTTTGGTGTAGATGGTTTGTTTTGCTCCAAGCCGCTCCTGCCGTAGGCATCAGTAGTGATTTTAGTCACAGTTGATAGACTGATCCCCAACGCGGCTGCAACACGGTTTCGGACTTGCGTGATAGGTATAAGAGGTCCGCCATTTTGATTTTCTTGCTCAAAATACTCATGAAGTTTTAACACTAACTGTCTCGATTGTGCTTTCAACACACGTCCTTTCGGCATTTTCACGATCAATTAATATAAGTTTCACAAAAGTTTTTCCGAGGAATAAAGCTACTTAACTCAAGGTGTAACAGATGCGAGAGAACACTCAGCGAACGTAAATGCGTGTGACTATCACGGGCGTTTCGTTGAGAGTGACAGATCACGTCAAAATGGCGGCCGAGCGGAAGGTCTGTTGATGTTGCCAGTTGATGTATAATATATTTTTTATGATTATAATAAATACACACGGATTAACATTTATTTTCAAAAAACTAAGGCAATATTAAATCAAAATGTTGATTTCTATATCTGTTATTAGTTTACGTAGGTTATCATTAATCGAATTACTTAGGTACGTAATTCGATTAATGATAGTAGGTACTATAATCGGAATGGTATCGCATACGAGAATCTTTAGGACATCACTAAATATGTAAATCGTCAATCTGTCAAAAGATGGTTAGTATAATGGACAGTGTATAGTGATACTAAATGTAGAGTGGACTATCCGTTTTCATACTTGACACGAAGCGTGATTGGATGACTGTCCAATCACACTTTGTCGATCGATTTACTTAAAAAACCCGAAAAAGATCAACCTCGTGTGGCTTGGAATTCCCTAAGGAAACTAAAGAATTGAAGGTGTTTAAATTAAAGACATTTAAAATGTTTTCGATGACAATTTTAATGTTTTAAATGACATTAAAATAAATGCTACGTAGTATAATACAACTGATGCATACAAGGACCAGTACAATCATTAGTGTTTATGAGTCACAGCAGCTCTGATAAGTTATTAATAATATTATCATGTTTGGCGGCGTCGAAAACAAAGGTCTACAGCTGTCACATCTTCTCACAAAGATAGCATTGTGCGTGGAAGGGTGGCTTTTCTAGTGTCTTATTTATTCAAATTCTAAATATACTTTGTGGACTGCTTTCAGTACTTTTGAATTAAATGTTTTAAAGAAGCTATGACTGATTTGGCAGTTTGCTCCTACCGAGAAGAACCAGGAAGAAACTCACCGGATAATCTTAATTTGTATTTTGTTAAGAAAATGTTTTGCGCATTCTATAATGACAACGCATATAGCTAACAATATCAGTTTTTTTTCCAGATATGGATATGTGAATTATATTCAAAAAATTTTTACAGCAAAAATGTACAAGTTATATCTATATTAAATTAGTTACATGCTAGGACTATAATCATGCCCACGTGGAATGGTCCCAAGAATGCTGGCAGCGTCTTCGCGTTGATTCGCTAAGCTGATTCGCTAATATTATATTTGTTGTCGCCAATGACTTTCCCTTTGTATTTTATAACAACAGCGTCATCAAACGAGTATTGCGCCCTCTTGACTGAAATTGTGGCAACACTGTGTCGTGTTGTTTCCGGTAAAGTCTTCCTATATATTGCTAAAACGTTTCAGTGACACTCAGTCTTTGTTCGTTATTCAAGAGAAGTGTATCCCGCAGCGGAAGTTTTGGTATTCCGTTATATCGTGTTATTGTATAGTGTGTGCGCTAACATATTGATCTTTTTATCAATATAATATAAGCGAATCAGGTTATTTTGAATATGTTTGAAAAATATGGCTATTTTCTTATACTATTTGTTAACCGATGTATAAAGAAATCTCTAATCAGAGACGATGAAAGTAATAGGTCTAATTACGTCTTATGTGTCCCGTAAGCCAGAGTGTAATGACGATCGGCTACAAAAAGTTGTTTATACGCAATTATCGAGACACGAGATGCTGTAAATGGCAGATGTGACGGAAGACACTCATCATCCGGCGTCAGACCGGCAATAAGTGCGGTGTACGCGCGTGCGTACTGAGATATACAATCAGATTTGTATTGTTTGCTTGTACGTCTCGATAGCGGTGCAAAACGGCTACTTAATATAAAAACTTGTGTAGAAGGTTCATATCTATATCTATACTTATAAAACTAAAAAGCCTATCCGTCTGTATGTGATGGATTTTCTTAAAGGTAGTGAAATTCCTCCGAAAGGTTTACGTTAATAGTGTATTACACTTTTATGTAAAATTGTGTTGAAGAGATCGCACATTTGTAAGGAAACTCGCCTGCTTTAGCTTCATGAACCGCATAAACCACCAAAAATACACTAAAAACATGCTCATATATAAAAAAATACTACAAAAAAGTCCACGACAGCATGTCTCTACCTCTCACGGTCAACTTAACTTTTATGTTCAAAATTTCATGCAATACACTGATTTCCATGCGGGCGAAGCCACAAGCACATCTATTCGATACTAAAATTATCATAATTATCGAAATTAGGTCTGTCTGTTACATTATCACGTCTAGTCCGCTCAAGCAATATTGAAGAAACTGGGTACAATTGAATCCGAGCGATTTAATTTATAATCATAATAATCTTTATTAAAGTAAGTTTTTGCAATCACTTTTACGTCTATGGCCAATAAAGTTAATAAAGCTACAACTGGTTCCTACTAGAAAGCCTACTTTACTATTGAGGATTACATGCGTGGACTACCTCTTCTACCCTTTCACCCTTGACTAAAGTAAGTAGTGATAAGAATTATATTTTTATAAGAGCAACCGCCGAGTTTCTCGCTGGCTCTTCTCAGTAGAAACAGTTTTCCGAACCAGCATTAGAGTTGACGATTCAAAAGAACTTGTTTACAAGTTTACTTAAATAAAGAATTTGAATTATTCCGGAATATCTAGGAATGCATACACCTATTCTCCTCTTAAACAAAGAGCTAGACTTAGTTCGCACTGACTGGTGAGTACTAGAAGTTTATTTATGTACCGTTGTCGAGATTACGCGTTCGAAGACCTCTGAACTGAGCGAACCCGAAGCTTGATACAATGAACGCGGCGTAGAGCTTTTATATTCACAGAGTATCAATAGCTTTTATAAACAAGGTTCCCCGCCGCGTTTGTTTACGGTAGACTAAACTATTGAAGATATTTTGCCTCGCTTGTCTCTGAAGACTGATTGATTAAAATATATACTTAAACCTTACTTAGGTTATTTTATTATTAAGTTATATTTTATTATTCTTTATATTTTTAGATTTTATTTGCTAATTTTTTTAAATATCACACGTCCGAGAAACGGTCCTTTTTTTAACTAACGTAACTTATTAAAGTAGCCATGCCGCGTGGTATCCGGCTGATTAGACTACACCATCCTCATTTCTTTCCTAGGTGTCGTAAAAGGCGACTATGGTAATTTGACGCCGGATGGAGGCCGGTCGTTAAATACCTAGACAAATTGTGTGACACGTTTATAACATGTTGGCCAACCCCACTTAGAGTGGGATAAAGGCAGAAGAATGATGAACTAATTAAAGTAACATCAAAGTTTACAACTACCTTTAAATATTTATGTTAAAAAACTAAAAAATAGTACCATATGGTAGTTTACCGTTGGCACCATAAATTAAAGCTCTTCAGCTGATACACACCGTATCCTGTAAAACCGAAAGTGAAGTTTATTGCAATGTGGCAACAGAGTAATAGAAAAGTGTAAATAATAGAGGCAGATGCTATTAAAAAATATGACTATACATGCTTTCGTCAATGGATGTTAAAAAACTTTTGAGTGTGGATATTACTCAAAGCTTTCAAGACAAGAACTTATGTTTTCAAATATATTTTTAAGCGTAATTGATGTTAATAATATGTTCAAATTCAAATAATTCTTTATTCAAATTGACCTTTACAAGCACTAACGAATCGTCAAATTACAATGAAGCAACAACTGGTTCGGAAAGGTGCTCTTACCGAGAAGAGCCAGCCAGAAACCAAGAACCAACAAGAAACACGGCGGTCACTTTTCAAAATTGAGTATTACAATAATTTATTTTTAATTAATATCAAATTAAAAAATTTACAATATAATCTAGTGCGTATTTAATCAAATTCAAATTTAACACAGATATTAAGTTACTTACTTTGAGGTCGGACGACCGTGTGTGTGTTTTTTTTTATTCATTTATTTCTGAATTTCGCTTATTTATCTATATTTGTTTTATCTTTAATAGTAAATTTTATGTTATCCGCCATGTGGCATCCAGCTGAATAGAATAGACCAGCCTCATTTTTTACCGCGATGTCGCAAAAGGCAACTCCATGAAAGTTTTATTGATTAATTATCCATTTAACAAACGTTCAATCTGAATATCTACTTATATAAATTATCTACTAATATAAGCTATTTAAATGTTACTAATTAATATTAAAAGTCAATGCATATATTCAAGTAACGTTCCGTACCGGGTCGCGTGAGTCACATGAATCACAAACCACTCACATCGAGTCGAGAGAAATTAATTCAAGATGCTGAAGAGTCGTTCAGATTGAACGTGTCTTTGAGAGCACTCTAGTAGAGTTGTGACACGAATGTAGCTCTTGGCCGATCGTGATAGAGCTGGCGGCGAAACATGCGCCAGAAGGGTGTCCAAGTGATATTATTGCAGCTTTAAGCTCCTTTTTAATTTTAACGATGTTGTTTTTTTTTCATCTGCGATGATTTTTTAGCTTAGACTTTAAAATTAGGTTATTGACCCACCGTGTGGTATCCGGTTGAGTAGAATAGACCAGAGGCTTCTTTCCTACCGAGGTGTCGGTCCGGTCAATCGTAAAATACGTAGCCAAATCATGTGACATTTTTATAACAACTTGTGCCGACCCCACTTAGAGCGGGATAAGGGCAGGATGATGATTTACTCTAAATTTAGTTTAGTTGCTAGCGGATTTACTAAGCTAGTAAGACGACTAGGGTAAGAACACGTCAGGCAGTTTCCGTAAAATACCTAGCCAAATAGTGGTTAATAAATGTTGTGCCGACCTCACTTAGAGTGGGTCTATTCTACTCAACCGGATATCACAGTGGGTCAACTTACCTTAGTCGCCTTTTACTACACCTCGGTAAGAAATGTAGGTGATTTATTCTACTCAGCCGGACACCATACAGTGGGTCGAACTACCTTAGTCGCCTTTTACGACACCTTGGTAAGAAATGTGAGTGGTCTATTCTACTGCGGATAACACACGACCTATTAAGATTCTTGAAAACATATTTAGTTGAAAAATAATTTTCGTATTTACGGAATTTAGGCACTTAAAATATTTTAGGAACCTTTTGTTAATATATCGAGTTTAAGGCATTTAATTAGTTTCTTTTATTTGTTAAGGAGATTACTACCTTTCAACCTCAAGTCATTTTAAGACTCATGGTTTCACATTAAACTTCAAATTAAAAAAAAACAATTTCAGCTTTGCCATTACAGCAGTTTAAAAACACTGTTAAAAAGAGGCTGATACAGAAAGTCAACTATACTCTTGAAGATTATTTAGAAGATAAGAATGTGTGGATATAGCTCTCTTTGAACCTGTACAAGACAGTAACGACTTAATGTAAATAGTATTAAGAATTATATTTTTAAAAGAGCAACCACCGAGTTTCTTGCTGGCTCTTCTCGGTAGGAACAGCTTTCCGAACCAGCAGTAGAGATGACGATTCAAAAGCACTTGTTTACAAGTTTATTTGAATAAAGAATATTTTGAATTTGAATTTGATACATATTAGCAAATATTGTTATTTTTATTCTTACCTACATATTAACTAGGTATTTGTGTTAATTTTATCATTTTAAACGTATTAATTGTTCCAAATCGACTAATTCTGTTCCGTAAACGGTTAACGCGTTCACATTTAAAACCGTTTCAGTTCTCACGACGAAAGTTAACTTTGTTATCGTCATATCTGGACCTTAACAAGGGTTGCCACCCGTACTATATATAGTATCGTACTATATTTTAATCAATTGTACTATATATTATAGAAAAATAATATAGGACGAAAAATACTATATTTTTATCGCTAATTCAATTGTTGCTTTTTTTCTAATCAACTGTGAATGGAACGCATCCGCAGCATATAGGGAATGTTTGAACGAAACTCATTCATGTTTTTACGGGGCTTAGTTAGTTAGTAACTCTAACTCCTTTGTCATTGTACAGCGAAAAGTAGTAATAAATAATCATGGAAAAATAAATAATGATTGAAAATAGGTGTGTACTATTTTTTTCATGAATTTCCTAAAAGTTCTATATTTTTTTGATTTCAAACAAAATACTATTTTTATTAAAAAAAAAAAAGTGGCAACCCTGCTTTGTTATCGTCATATCTGGACCTTAACCCTGAGCCATCGCGTGGAGCGGGTTTGCCGTTAGAGGTCGACGACCGCAGATCAGCGGCGGACCGCCCGCGCCCGCGGACCGCCTGGCGAATTATCTAATATCTAAATTCAATACAGCATTCCGAACATAAACATATATTGGTTAAAATTGTTCGTTAGCCGTGTGGTATCCGGCTGAGTAGAATAAACCACACTCATTTCTTACCGAGGTGTCGTAAAAGGCGACTAAGATAAGTTGACCCACCGTGTGGTATCCTGTTTAGTAGAATAGACCACCCTCATTTCTACTCAGCCGGATAACACACGGCGGGTCGACCGACTTACCTTAGTCGCCTCTTACGAACTGGTGAATATATAATTTTTAATAGATACTTTAATACACAGCTGTGATGGCCCAGCGGTGCGACCGTGTGAATCTCTAGAGACGATCACGGGTTCGAACCCGGGCAGACACCAATGAGTTTTTCTCTTAAAACTTATGTGTCTAATTGATAATTGCAATTTATCACACGCTTTTCGGTGAAGGAAAACATCGTGAGGAAACCTGCATATCTCTAGAGAATTCTGGGGATATGTGTAACCTACCAATCCGCATTGGAGCAGCGTGGTAGGTCTTAGCTCCAATCCTTCTCTCCCAAAAAAAAACGGAGAGAAGAGGCCTATTCTCAGCAGTGGGATAGTAACAGGCCGTTACTTACTTACTTTAATACAAATATACACCCAGACTCGAAGACCAACAAATTGATTTATAGCAAATGTTAGCCATCGGCGGGATCGAACCTGCGACCCGCGGAGCTGAAAGCAGGGTTACTACCCACTGGGCCAACGGGTCATTCATATAGTGGCCGATATTTTGACATTATATCGCTTTTAATAATTTATTAAAAAGGCTGATAAGTCCAGATTAGATTAGCGTGGTTAAATTATATTTGTTAAAATAATAATTAATTATTTTCATACACATTTTGTTAGGTTTGGGACAAGTCTTTTGGTATATGGTATTTATAACATTTAGTGTATTTTTTTAGGTTTTTAGAACAAAAATGGGGATCTCGGAAAAAAAGCGTCATGTTTATATACTTACTTTGGAACGATATAAATTAGTACATATTACTAATTTTATTGTTTAATACTAAATAAATATATTTAGAAAGTTATAACATTTTTTGGTTATTTATAAGTAGCGTCAGCACTTGTTAAAAACATGTTGTCACATGTTTGGCCATTATTTTACGACCGGCCGCCTGTCTAACGTCAACTTACCATAGTCGTATTTTACAACACCTCGGTAAGAAAGAGGGTGGTCTATTCTACTCAGCTGGATACCACACGGCGGGTCAACTTACCTTAGTCGCCTTTTACGCCACCTCGGTAAGAAATATGAGTGGTCTATTCTACTCAGTCGGATACCACACGGCGGGTAAACTTACAGTAGTCGTCTTTTACGACACCTCGGGAAGAATTGAAGGTGATCTATTCTACTCAGTCGGATACCACACGGCGGTATATCATCTTTATATTATTTCACTATATTATACCGTATAATCAAATGAAATAAAATAATAATTATGAATATTGATTAGATCGATCGATAAATAAGCGATTAAGACACCAATATTTTAAGTCAAATAAAATTTAGAAAGCGCAGTGTCGGAAGACCCCCTGCTAGATGGACAGACGACCTCAAAGGGGTCGCGGGGAGCCGCTGGATACAAGCGGCACAAAATCGTGTGTTCTGGAGATCCCATGAGGAGACCTATGTCCAGCAGTGGACGTCCATCGGTTGAAGAAGAAGAAGAAGAAGAAAATTTAGAAAGTCGTATTTTAGTAAGGTAAGTCTAATTTATTAAAGTCTTAACAAACTAAACGTAATAAGCGCCTTAAGATTCGTAAACCTTTAGCATTTAGCTTTTTCATTTAGAAGAAAATATACAAAGCTATTCCACTGCTTTTTCTATAAATAAGTCCTAAACAAACAAACGGCTATCTCTGCAACTTATTTATAGCGCCCATTATCATTTAAACCCAACAAACCGACCGTTAATCTAATTTTATCTAACGCCGGTTTAAAAATCCTTCACTTACTGCAACTCTGACAAATTGGTTGGGGAACAACGATGTAGCGCTTATTTTAGATGCGGCATATTGGAAAGTCGTTTTTTATTTAAATAAATTATTATTTTTTTACTTATAATACTTATAATTTATTTACGGTATCCGGATGATTAGAATAGTACCAACTTCATTTCTTACCGAGGTTTCGTAAAAGGCGACTAAGGTAAGCTGACCCGCCGTATGGTATCCGGCTGAGTAGAATTGACCAACTTCATTTCTTACCGAGATGTTGTAAAAGGCGACTAAGGTAAGCCGACACGCCGTGTGGTATCCGGTTTAGTAAAATAGACCATCCTCTTTCTTACCGAGGTGTCGTAAAATACGGCTAAGGTAAATTGACGTCAGGCAGGCGGCCGGTCGTAAAAACGCAGCCAAATCATGTTACAGCATGTTTATAACATGTTGCGCTGACCCCACTTAGAGTCGGATAAGGGTAGGAGGATGATGATGAATGAAATGATGATTTTTTCAACTGGATTTACGAGGGCGAGCTAAGATGCATCGTTACTAACGGCCTGTATCTATGCCAGTGCTGGCCATGGGCCCGTATAAATACCACACTTTTAGTTTATTACAAATTATCTTAGCGACTTGTCGTAAAAGGCGACTAAGGTAAGTCGACCTGCCGTGTTGTATCTGGCTGAGTAGAAAAGATTACTCTAACTTCTTATGAAGGTGTCGTAAAAGGCGACTAAGGTAAGTTGACTCACCGTGTGGTATCTGGGTGAGTAGAATAGACGAGCCTCTTTCTTACTGAGGTATCGTATAATACGATTAAGGTAAGTGTACGTCGGACAGGCGACCGGTCGTAAAATTTCTAGACTCATGTGACATGTTATAACATGTTTTGTCAACCCCACTTAAAGTGGGATAAGGGTAGGAGAATGATGATCATAACATCAGAATCATATTACAGGGACCATAGGTTCAAACCCCAGGCAGACAATAAATTCTTCTCCGACTAAGAGGGAAAGAAACATGGCGTTACTTTATTTATTCAGATTTTAAAACTATACCGCTGGATTAATAATGATGAAATTTGACACATAAAAAGGGGTACTTTAACGCACGCTTACTTTAAATTCAGAGCTATATGTACACGCAGACCTATCCCAACAAAGGAATTACACGCTGGATACAAAGTGGGCCTAAATAAACAAGCGGGAATTTGCAGCCTCTCAGATAATACTGAAATAGACGAGACGAGAGTAAATACCTTAATTAATGTAAGTAAATAACCAATACTTCACGTATTCTCTACATTATTACAATTTTGTAATACTTATCAATTACTGTATTTGCTTTAGAAGAACATTTTAAAAAATTCAATAGGTTTGTTATCACCTTAGTAGTAGTTTTTTTGCTTCTTCGTTTTTTACGTATAATTTAATTCAAATTCTAAATGTAATTGCTTTGCAATTGAAAGTTAATCTTATCTGTGTTGTCATTTACTAATGTATGTATTAATAAAGAAACCTGGATAAAATAAAGAAATGTATTCTTAATACAAAATTAAATATTGATTAAAAATCCTTTTAAAAAAAAACCTTTAAAATTTAAAACGACGTTGGTGGCTACTGGAAAATCTGTATAATTTATTATCTGTGTAATTTATGACCAAATATTTATAACATAAATATATCAACACAAGTTGTTTTAAATGTCACATTATTTAATAATTAGACACGCGATACTAAATCAAGAATTGCATTTCATTTATCAAAGTCAACGTTAATATTTTCCGATCAGTATCCAAATATAAAACGTGGGAGAAAAGATAAAAACGTTTGTCAAAATAAATCTAATGAGTCACAAGTTAAGCGCACTCACGGAGCAGTGCAGCTGCACGCAATTGACTTTAAAAGGGCTTAAGACAAAAAAGGAACACGAAACAGTCAACGCTCCGAGGCAGCGCCCGTGACCTTGACACTGCCGCGCGCGCCATGTTGCCGACAAATTCCATTTCCAAATATGAATATGCGTTCAAAAAGATTGATTTACATGGATTTATTTAGTGCAATATTTTTAATTACTTAATGGAAAAAATCATATTTGAGTAGAAACATATACTTACCAATACAAAGATACGAAAAATACGATATTTTTACCAATACTAAGATTCACAATCTCACATACTCGTAGCACAAGTTAATATAGTACGAGTGTCTACGATATTTGTTAATGTGAATTTTGTATTCTATTATTTATTATATAGTTTAACGGTTCAACTACGGGTAGGTATTTACTTAGTTGTCTATGATGTACATGCACATAGTTGTTTTATACTACTTATTAATGTTAGAGTATTATAAATCTAGATATAGAAGACGTCAAGTAAGTAGCTGGGTGACAGAGCCTTGCTCGGTATTTTTTTTTAAATATAAAAAAATGCAATAAAAAAAATAATTGCTGTTTATATCTGGTACTTGGTGGTCTTTATTATAGGTTCCGGGTAGTTCGATTATTTCAGTCCACCCGTTCCCCACTGGGCTATTAAAACTTTACAAATGACAGCTAAATTATCCTTTGCATACTATTCTATATTTTTTCCATTTTTCAGTGCCTGAGAACAGGAATAAAACGATTTTTTTAAATAAACGTAGTTATTTATACCCCAGAGACCTAACTAATAATTCCAAATATCACATTATATATACACCAAAACTCATTTAAATAGATTTAATTTTTTTATATACTTAGGTATTCTTACTCAAGTAAATTCAAAAACAGAAACGCGAGTTTCGATTCGAAATTCAAATGTTACAATTCCATTTGCATTCTAGCTAAAATCCAAATCAACGTAACAAAGATCGATAATTCGAGGGCATAAAATTAATTCGAAATAAAACTTCGTGTTGAAATAAAAGTTAAATGATAATAAAAAAAAAGATTTGTCTATGTCACATCCTCTCCTGTGAATGCGTTTTGTTTATTATGCACGCTGTGTCGCCGAACATGGTGCTGTGGATGCTCGCTGCGTCCAAACAATGAACGGCTGAATTAATTATTTTGTTACAAATCATTTAAGTTATTGTGTGAAAATCAATGATAGCACAACAAAGCGCTTATAAATAAAAATAACCTGTAAATTAGTCATACTTTATCGTATTTCACTATTAATAGAATGGTAAAAAACTTTTAAATATTCATATAAATTCAGATATCGATTAAATGTTTTTTAAAGGAACTTAGAATAATATTTAAAAAAAAAAAGTGAATTGCACGTGAAACGGTCACAAGCAGTAATAAATAGAAAATAATAGGTAGGTACAACATATTAATTTCAAGCTTACATATATGTAGATAGTCCGGAGTCCGAATCCGGCTGAGTAGAATAGACCACTCTCTTTCTTACCGAGTCTTAAGGTAAGTGGACGTCAGGCAGGCGGCCGGTCTTAAAATACGTAGCCAACGTACGATCGTATGCCTCAACATGTTTATATAGAGTTAGGTGTGGCTTTTGATAATTTTGCCGGCTTTCATATTTCTTTTGGTTGATAGGGATATTACCCTGGCAACACAGTCATTTAGTTTCCTAGTATGAACCTGAATAATAGTGCGACTAAATTTGATCAATCTATTTGCGACTTGTTAGCGCGTGAAAAAATCAGATAATGTCCGTCAAGAACAGTCGACACAAACAAGTAAGAACTGAATGCAAATTTAGTTTTATCCGCATTAAAAAAAACATGACTTGCATACAAAGAAACAAGTCGGTTGTGTTCAAAAAAGGTAAACCAATCTTAAAGTCGCGCGTCTACTTTTTATCGCTAATTCTATAATTGAATTACGCCATATAGATCCTTGTTATGTTTACACTTCTTCCATCTATATAAATATATAAAGCTGAACGGTTTGTTTGTTTGATTGTTTGAACAATCGCTTATCTCAGGAACTGGACCGTTTTAAAAATTCTTTCAGTGTAAGATAGTCTATTTATCAAGAAAAGCTATAGACTATATAACATCACGCTAAGATGAATAGGAGAGGAGCAGCAATAAAACATATTACGAAAGCGGCAATTAAGAGCTTTCCTTGCGTGCGCTAAGTAAGCGGTGAAAGTTATTCAAAAATCATTTCAATCATTCAAATTGTTCCCCACTAAAGGTTCTACATAAAAGCCCGCAACAGCATATGTCTAGCCTATGTATTTAATTTTATCTATAAAATATAAAAATGTTTTTGTTATGCAAAATGAAATATTTGTCAAACCAAGATATATTTTTTAATGAAAACATAAATCACTACATATTATAAAACAAAGTCCATATTTCCGTATGTACGCATAAAACTTTAAAACTACGCAACCAATTTTGATGCGGTTTTTTTAATAGTAACGTTTGTACGTATAATAACATTCAATACAAAGTAGAGAAATAATGTAATTTTTGAGGTTTCTATAAATAGTTACATTTTTTTCCGCTTACATTGCAAACGCAGGCTAAACCCTACGAGATTATCGATTTTATCAAAATAATGTACTAAGTATTTGTACATCTTGAAAAGGTCTACAGAAAAGTCCGCGATGGTATATGTCTATCGCTTATGGATAACCCACTATAGCATTTTTTGTCATTTACTTTTTACGAAAAATGATGCCTTATGTTCTAAGCAATTTTTATACAATACAGCATTAATCCTTATCTAATTAAGAACCTTAAATATATTGTTTATTTAATATTGATCAATATGACCCTTTACAGCATGTAATTTAAATAAACAGTTTCGAAGATATTACAGATTTAAAATGCAGGGGCCGCGCCGCGAGCCTATAAATAGCGCGTCGGAGGTCGCGGTTCGCCTCTCGGCGATGCTTCCGCGCTCGCCCGTCTTATCGGTGACGCTGTCAAAGCCATTAGGGCTAGCAGGATTAGTCAAATTCGAAAAAAAAAAACGCGGTTCGCCCTTTAATTATTTGAATTTAGCAGCGATCGGACGCATTTATGATCGGAGCTCTCTAGCGAGGAAAATAACAATCACTACATATTATAAAACAAAGTCCATATTTCCCTATGTATGCATAAAACTTAAAAACCACGCAACAGATTTTGATGCGGTTTCTTTTAATAGATAGAGTGATTCCAGAGGAAGGTTTGTACGTATAATAACATTCAATACGGAGTAGAGAAATACTGTAATTTTTGAGGTTTCTGTAAATAATTACATTTTTTTCCGCTTACATTGCAAACGCAGGCTAAACCCTACGAAATTTATCAAAATAATGTACTAAGTATTTGTACACATTTAAAAGGTCTACAGAAAAGTCCGCGATGGTATATGTCTATCGCTTATGGATAACCCACTGAAGCATTTTTTGTCGTTTACTTTTTACGAAAAATAATGCCTTATTTTTGAAGCAATTGTTATACAATACAGCATTAATCCGTATCCAATTAAGTACCTTAAATAAATAGTTGATTTAATATAGATCAATATGGCCGTTTACAGCATGTAATTTAAGTGAACATTTTCGGAGATATTACAGATTTAAAATGCCATGAGGAGGCCGCGCTTCGCCCTATAACACTTCGACTTTAGAAGCGATGTCGCTCTTCCAAGAGTTTGTTTAAAGACATTCTGTAATTAATTGTAAAAATAAAATACATAGGGAAAATATAAAAGTAAATAAGTAATAATGTACTATATGAATTTAGATATTCCAAAGATAGCAGGAAATCTTCTTGGAAAAAGGAAATTGTTTTTCTCCAAATTTAACGCTGCTGCCACGGGCAGTAATG
The DNA here is from genome assembly GCA_947086495.1 of Morpho achilles. Classification (NCBI taxonomy): domain Eukaryota; kingdom Metazoa; phylum Arthropoda; class Insecta; order Lepidoptera; family Nymphalidae; genus Morpho; species Morpho achilles. The sequence continues at coordinate 477,512 of CAMTZB010000013.1, read as the reverse complement.
AATAAATCAAAACAACTGGATCAATTTTAATCATTTTTTTACACTGACTGACATGGGATATATATTTTATACCCGTGCGAAGCAGGGGCAGGCCGCTAGTTAAAAATAAAAAAAAGCACACAGCCCTACGATCTATATGCATGTATGTCGAACTAATATAGTTCTGCTTACCGAAGATTAATTATTAGACGATGTTATTTCATAGTAAAAGACGTTAACTAATAAGCCGTAGTATCCGGCTGAGTAGAATAGACCACCCTCATTTCTTACCGAGGTGTCGTAAAAGGTGACTAATGTAAGTTGATCCGCCGTGTGTTATCCGGTTAAGTAAAATAGACTACCCTCTGTCTTACCGAGATGTCGTAAAAAAAGAATAAGGTAAGTTGACGTCAGGCAGGCGGTCGGTCTTAAATACGTAACCAAATCACGTGACAACATGTTGTGCCGACCCTTCTTAGAGTGGGATAAAGGCAGGAAGATGTATTAGTGTAATAATTATTCGGTCAAGATGTATGAATCGCACAATTTGTGTGTATTGTGGCAATGTCACGTAGTCAAGTTTCCGTACATAGTTTGCCGCTAAGTCCATCGGAAACTTCCAACTAATTACCAATGCAGAAATACCGATTTTCTTAGATCTCTCTGCAGGAGGTCTTTTGCATAATAATAGTCTGCCTCTAAACTAAGTTGAATAATGCAATGTCAATTCTGCACAGTGCATGCTCAGGCCAAGTGTGGAGTCGGTAATGAGCGAAGAGCTCATTATTTCCATTAAACCTTTTAAGTTCTTTCGCCTTGCTCATAAATATTCAAAGCGTTTGAATGTTAGTTATCAATAACGTTAAGCGAGGCATTGTCATTTTTTTTCTTGGTCCGGTACGAATGGAATCTATACTAATATTCATCATCTTCCTGCCCTTATTCCACTCTAAGTGGGGTCAGTACAACATGTCACAAACATATTGTCACATGATTTGGCTACGTATTTTACGACCAGCAGCCTGCCTGATATCAACTTACCATAGTCGTATTTTACGACACCTAGATAAGATAGAGGGTAGTCTATTCTACTTAACCGGATACCACACGGTGGGTCAACTTACCTTAGTCGCCTTTTACGACACCTCGGTAAGAAATGAGGATAGTACTATTCTATTCCGCGGGATACAACACAGCGTCTAAATTTAGCATTATATATATTTTCTATTTTACTTCATCGCGGATTATAACAAAATAATTTTATTATTACGTTTGTACACGATTTATTAGCTAGCACAGCTATTCTATATTTCAAATTCCCAAAGCGACGATTTCTTGTCTCTGAAATGTCTATGCAAATTGCTCGCCGCATTAGGTATTCCGTTTATTTGTTAGTTGACAACAAAATTGAAATACAACTCCATTTAAAGATCTGACGAGAAGTGACTGTTGGACTTAATAAATTATTAATACTCTTGTTTACAGGCTCCACCTGTGTAAATAATACATGATGTGCGCGGCCATTCCAATATGGAACCTCATACCATAGACTAGGATTCACGCTTTTGTCAATGGTATAATTACGTATACACACGGCGTTCTGGCCGCGTCGATTGTATACAGATTCGATACTATTGTGAGTAAAAGTTTTTTGTTATCAAATGTTTAACGAAAATGGATGCGATTAGGTTATCTTGCAGTTTGATGAATCAGACATCTGTAGAGAGATCCAAACAAAGCGGACTGTATTATTTTCATTTCATCTACCGCTAGCTTTTTATAAATGTTGCTATTTATGAAAAACTTGACGATACAACAATGACATTATTAAAACATATATTTTTTAATATATGTTTCAAAGATGTTCACTTTAAAATCTTGTACGTGTAAATCGATACTAATTAAAGATGCGAAAGTCTGTCTGTCTCTTACACTTTCCTTACACATTCACGGCTAGTATATTGAGTTATATTGAAGTAATTTGATAATATTAAAGCGTTCAAGATTTACTTGAACGCTTTAGAATAGAATAACGACCTGAAACGTCGAACCTTATACAAAGGTAACTCGAGGTTATAGCGATGTGGCCAGTTTATTTATTATAGTATAATTTATTATATTATATATTATTATAGTACTAGCGGCCTGCCCCTGCTTCGCACGGGTATAAAATATATATCCCATGTCATTCAGTGTAAAAAAATGATTAAAATCGATCCAGTAGTTTTGATTTATTCATTACTGCCGGTGGCCCGCAAGAACGTTGCCCTTAAATTTGGAGAAAAACAATTTCCTTTCCCTATACCAAGAAGATTTCCTGCTATATTTGGAATATCTAAATTCATATAGTACATTTTTACTTATTTAATTTTACATTTTCCCTATGTATTTTATTTTTACAATTAATTACAGACTGTCAAGAACAAACTCTTGAAAGAGCGACATAGCTGCTTAAGTCGAAGTGTTATAGGGCGAAGCGCGGCGTCCTCACGGCATTTTAAATCTATAATATCTCCGAAAATGTTCACTTAAATTACATGCTGTAAACGGCCATATTGATCTATATTAAATCAAATATTTATTTAAGGTAAATTATTGGATAAGGATTAATGCTGTATTGTATTAAAATTGCTTCAAAAATATGGCATTATTTTTAGTAAAAAGTAAATGACAAAAAATGCTATAGTGGGTTATCCGTAAGAGATAGACATATACCATCGCGGACTTTTCTGTAGACCTTTTCAAAGTGTATAAATACTTACTACATCATTTTGCTAAATCTCGTAGGGTTTAGCCTGCGTTTTCAATGTAAGCGGAAAAAAATGTAATTATTTACAGAAACCTCAAATATTACATTATTTCTCTACTCCGTATTGAATGTTATTATACGCAAACATATATACAAATATACAAATATATACATATATACAAACCTTCCTCTGGATCACTCTATCTATTAAAAAAAACCGCATCAAAATCTGTTGCGTAGTTTTAAAGTTTTATGCATACACAGGGATATACGGACAAACAAAAAATGCGACTTTGTTTTATAATATGTATTGAAGAGATAATATGCATGCAGCATGTATCGCGAAATTGGGCGGTATTCGGGTCATAAATTAACTAACATTCATCATCCTCCTGCCCTTATCCCACTCTAAGTGGGATTGGCACAACATGCTATAAACATGCTGTCGCATGACCTGCCTGACCTCAACTTAGCTCTGTCGTATTTTACGACACCTCGGTAAGAAAAAGGGTGATCTGTTCTACTAAACCGGTTACCACACGGTGGGTCAACTTACCTTAGTCTTCTTTTACGGCACCTCGGTAAGAAATGAGGGTGGTACTATTCTATTCATCCGGATAACACACGGTGGGTCGACTTACCTTAGTCGCCTTTTACGATACCTCGGTAAGAAGTGAGGGTGGTTTATTCTACTCAGCCAGATACCACACGGCGTATAAATAAACCTACAGTATAAATATTTATAACAAATATTCTCATTTGAAAAAAGATAAGCTAATAACTTTCACTTGTGATAGCAGATAAACACACTCGCAATCGGAGAAACTGAACTCGTGAGATTATCGATGTCGATAAGCTCGATATTGTCGACAGCATCCCGAACACCTCTCCAAACGTTAATAAACGTTCCGATAAACGCGACAAGCGATAAGCTATCGGGACATGTCCGTCGGGATATTTGGCTATTATATTAAATTGGCCTGTTTTAATTTTTACAAATTTCTACAAAATTACGTTATTAATATGGATAAATTTCCGTGCCGTTACTTAAGTCGTGTGGTATCCAGCTGAATAGAACAGTACCACCCTCATTTCTTACCGAGGTGTTGTAGAAGGCGACTAAGGTAAGTCGACGCGCCGTGTAATTCCGGCTGAGTACAATAGACCAACCTCATTTTTACCGAGGTGTCGTAAAAGGCCACTAAGATAAGTTGACCCACCGTGTGGTATCCGGCTAAGTATAATTACTTAGATAGACCACCCTCTTTCTTACCGAGGTGTCTTAAAATACGATCAAGGAAAGTTGACGTCAGGCGGGCGGCCGGTTGTAAAAACACAGCCAAATAATGTGACAGCATGTTTATAACATGTTCTGCCGACCCCACTTAGAGTGGGATAAGAGCAGGTGGATGATAATATGGACAATTTCCATCCATATAGATCGCGCCAACTATTTAAAAAAAAAATTCAGCATGAAAAAATGAGACATATGTTTCAACAAAAAACTCCTTGGTGCTTGCCCGGGGTTTGAACCTGTGACCCCTTGAATGAGTTGCGCGCTTGGTTCCTGTTATACTTGAGGTTAATTAATCATCACACCATTCAGCTTCGCGATTCACTAAGTCTAATTAAGTTAGTTTCTTTATCATTCTGTAAATACTGATTTCTAGCTACTACTCCTTATATCACGACAGTTTTTTGGATATACATAAATCGCTGAAGCATCAAAGTGATACCTGTGTCGCGACTCAGCAGAGTTGGCAACTCATTCGATGGTCTCGGTATTCGCTTTTACAATAAAATTCCGCAATCCATACTAGACCAGTCTACAGAAAGGTTTGAAAGTATAAAACATTTGGTTATATGTAAAGCTGTGAAGCAATTGAAAAGTAAGCAATTGAAGATTATTTGGATGATTAAAAAGCCTGGATTTGAAAATCCTTTAGCTTCATACTTAGATTAATCTTTACCTTCACCTTTACATTAATTAAACCGCAATAATGTAAAATTGAAAATGTTTAAAAGATTGACCGCCGAGTTTCTTTCTGGTTCTTCTCGGTAAGAGCAACATTCCGAACCAGTTGTAGCTTCATTAATCATATTGATCCTTGACGATTCAAAAGTGCTTGAAAGAGCTTATTTGAATAAAGATTGTTGTGATTTGATTTAATGATTTTTTTCCTAGTGATGAAGCCAAATTAGAAAATTGTCTATTTGCACTATATTTCCTCTGATAATATGTGTCATCTAAGCTGTGATAATTTAATAAAAACTATTCTGACAAAGTAAGTAAGTAAGTAAGTAAGTAAGTAAGTAAGTAAGTAACGGCCTGTTACTATCCCACTGCTGGGCATAGGCCTCTTCTCTCCGTTTTTGGAGAGAAGGATTGGAGCTGAGACCTACCACGCTGCTCCAATGCGGATTGGTAGGTTACACATATCACCAGAATTCTCTAGAGATATGCAGGTTTCCTCACGATGTTTTCCTTCACCGAAAAGCGTGTGATAAATTGCAATTATCAATTAGACACATAAGTTTTACTAGAAAACTCATTGGTGCCTGCCCCGGGTTTGAACCCTAGACCTCCTCGAAAGAGGCGCACGGTGTTACCGCTGGGCTAACACAGCTTAATGACAAAGTAATGATAGTAAATGGTATAAAAAATACCTAACGCTTAATATTTAATATTAAAGCGGACTAAAGAGAAAGAGTTAATAACCCGGTTAATGTAAAAAGTTTCATAAATACTGCTAAATTTAGACAAAAAATATATATCATTCGCCCACGACTCAGTAATTAAAACATCAGGCGCATTATAATAATTAAATTAAAATTTTCTAAATAATGAACTGTCATGGCGGCTCGCGCGTGTTCCGGTGTGTGAATCGAGATAATTAAATGCTAATTATTAAATGCCAGTAACGGTTGTTATTTCGCGGCGTTGGAAGCTGTAAAAGTTTTATTATATCTTAATTGAAAAGATATAAGTTACTTAGGAAACTTTCTAGTGTTACCAGTTAATTGTTGAAAACATCTCATATTTATTAAAATTTGGTTTTATTATTTTTTATGAGTCACAATTAAAAGCAGGTATCATAATTTAAATGCAATTTAATTAGCATAAGAACACGGTGCAATACAAAAAAAGAAATAATATGTGAAAATTTAGTTCGAAATAATAAAATTTTTCTGATTTTTTTTATGAACAACTTCACAACTTACAGCTAGCCTGTTTCGGTCATTAACGCACTTATCGAAACAGGCGTGCGCAAAAGCATGAAATTCAAACATTTTTTTAAATTCAAATAAACTATTAAACGACCAAATCCACTAACTATTGTTTCGGAAAAATTATCTAGAAAAGTCAACTTGAAACTAGGCGGTTGCTTTTTTAAAAATATAATTATAACTAGTTACACAACGTTATTGCAGAGTTCGAAATATTTTATCACTTTAATATTCCGCGAATAATAAACACTCTTTATAATGTTTCCTTTTAAGAGTTAATTTTAATGGCAAACCTAAAATCCATTGTGGAATTTTATTATAGAAACCTAAAAACGTTAACACATTACCATGTTTACCGTGATGACACTCAAAGGGCCGCGGCTGAAAACCAATGCAGCGTGTCACCTCAGTTTTCTGTCGTGACATGTGGCGTACACTGAGCCGTTGCCTTTTCTTTGTCATGTGAAATTTAGAATTAGTTACATTAAGTGTATGTCTTCATTTCACATGGGGAACAAATAAACAGTTTTTAATTAATTTCATTGTAAGCAGGAGCCGCAAACATATGTCGAGCTGTATGGTAGCTGTATAAATGCAGATATCCTCTAAAAGTTCTGAAAGAACTATACACAGGATACGCGAGGCAACGTCAAAAGGTAAAGACGAGCGGCTTATCGGCTAATTCTTTCCACAAATATGTAGGCTAGAAAGAGCCGGACGGCGCACCGTTTCAGCCACGGTAGTTAGTTACGATTTATCAAACCATTGAGCTGCAATGGCCACTCCAGCCGTTAACTTGGATTTAGTGTCGGGCGGCACGCACGGACTGAAAGATTGTGTTCAGCCCACCAACGTTGACCTAAAATTTGTGATGGAATTAACACTTTATTAGCTGTATAGATGTAAAAAGCCTACTATATCTTGAAGATTACTTAGACGATAAGAATGTGTAACGACTAAATGTAAATAGTATTAAGAATTATATTTTTAAAAGAGCAACCGCCGAGTTTTTTGCTGGCTCTTCTCGGTAGGAACAGCTATCCATTTACAAGTTTATTTGATTAAAGAATATTTTGAATTTGAATTTGAATTAGATAGTCTCGCTTCTCTATAACCTAGCATTAAGTGCTACTTATTGCTAGGTTATAGAGACGTAATTTATACGTCCATTCTCAATGCAAAGCTATTTTCCATATTTTCCCTAAGTTTGTTATACTTTATATTATCTATTTTCTTTTTTTTTTTTCTTCTAATTTTAGTTATTGTATGTTTGTTACCTTTTAAGCACGCTGTGACTACCTTTAATTAGATTTATATGTCATTAGCAACCCTAGTATATATAACCATGTTACTGTAGTTACACATGTAAATCTGTTGGTAGTTCTAAGGAATAAATAAATAAATAAATACTTCACTATGAATGCTGAGGAAGTGTATTCACATTTTTTTCACCGGCGAACGGATGTATCTACTGAGATTTAGAGCCCGTGAATTTTAAAAAAACTTTTACTCAACTTGCTAAGTATGTGAAGGTGTCAGATTGAGCTGAAACTTTACATATTGGTCCAATTCCGATGACGATGCATGATTATGGTAAGAATGACCTGATTCTGGTGCCAGGATTGGTTTCAGACGAGGGAACTTTTTAACGATTAACAGTAGGGGCGTGAAATTTTGTTAAAAGCTTTAATGTTGAACTTAATTATATTACGAAGTAGAAAAGGTAGTTCATAAAGGTATTTAAAAAAAGTGTCATATAACCATATTAAATTACCATTACTTAAGTTTTAATTTAATTTCATTTCAAGTTGATTGATTGAATACGGAATCGCTGATGTCTCAATAGAAAATCAATAATTTTTTTAGTTTCAGATTTACCTGAGCCATAACCTGAGCCATACGGTCACATGAGCTAAAGAAGTAATAACATTATATAAATAAACATTAATAATCATAGACTTTTACAAAAATAGTCTCGACAAAAAATTTATGGCATAGATAATAGAACGCTATGTTGGGTTTGCGCGACCCCTACGTTCCAGCAACGCGAAATGCCAACATTCCAGACATTTACCCCAAGAATAGGGACAGTCAACTGAGCAACACTAAGTGGAAAAGAGACAGATAATCTCTAAAAATATATAACTCTTAAGACTAGTCTAGCAAGGTAGTTAGAGAATGTATTTATTGTTACTCAAATTCCGATTAAAATAATTTCAAAAGTTCTCTTTGGCTTTTTTATACAACTTTATAAAATAATATCCAAATTTCATCTTTAGATTAATTCACTTTGCTAAACATAAGACGTAGTAAGAAAATAAATAACACAAAACAAATGTTTCGTTGCTAAATGTTTTAAGTCTATCTGTAAATAAAAAAACAACCATAAAATGTAAGTATACGAAATAAACATTGAATTAGGTAATATGCTGTTTAAGTAAATCAATAATGGAAAATCCATATAGAACTCACTTTGTCTCCTATTTAAAAATTACATTTTCCTAAAACAATAATATTGTCGTACCTACTGCTACATATTTTTAACACGCGGAATCCTACCCGCAGTATAATACAGTAAAGTAAAATTACTCGTAGTTTGTCAAATTATGGTGAATTATAAATATTATACCATCAAAAGCCACGTACAGTGTACATATTGATGATGCTGCAGTAATTGGCACGTATCGAGATATCATTTCTTGTATTGCAGACGTACGCGAGCGTGAAATCGGCGGACGTGACTTAACTCTAACTTGAGAATATGCAAACTCTTCAAGACGTAAAAACAATCAAATTACAAATCTAACAAAACGACTGTTATTATAGCCCTAATTAAACACTTTAAACTATGAGTCAGCAGTCGGTATTTTCCCCTCTTTTTACACAAAAAAGATTAAATGAATCACAACCAAAATACGCAGAAATGTAGGTAACTGTAAAAGTATTATAAATTAGTATACAAACTGTCTTCTCTTATTATGTGTAAATTTTGTTGCCTTTACAAAATTATGAAAATGGAAAATATTAGGAAAATGTATTGCAAATAGTTTCGAGTATTATTAGCTAATAATAATTAATTAGGTTCGATTCAATAATGTCTATCCAATGCGGATCCTGCAAAAACGAAAAGGGAATGTGAGTCGAAAGCGGAGGGTGTAGACGTTTATAGGTATGTCGCAGCAGACTCCGGCGGGACAATCGATTCAGAGCTAGCTCCCCTGCCGTCGCGCCGGGCCCGGGGCATCCACCCGGCACCCGGCTACCATGCTTCGCCATTAAAAACAACCATAAAAACTCACCTCTTTTCTCTTCACCAAACACACAACCAAAGTGCAGCCGCGTAGATCGCGAAAAAACACTTGCACTTAAATCTAAAGTCTCAATCGCTAAATGCGGTAATAACACAAAACATAAATTAACTTGACACTAAATTTTATTTCTAGCTATGTCTATATAGTTCAAAAGTGTCTGTCGGCTTGTGGGACCGGTAAAAAAATTAAATTCTAATTTCAACTAGCGACAATGTAAACCCCACAGCTATCCGCGATGGACTGAACGAAATGAACATGGCGCTGGTCGAGCGTTTGTGATGACGCGAGTGAATGTAGTTACAGGGAACCCGTTAGAGAATGCGCCAATAGAAATTTGGTGCGCTCATAGACCACCAATAGGGGTGTCATAAACTATCGACATGTTGGACGTGAAAGTTTTGACTTCCAATTTCAAAATACACGCCTTCATCTTTGTCAGATTATTGTTTAATATTTCTTATTTAGTGACTCTCAATAGTTTTTGAACTCAAAGGTTAATAGTACTGACAGTTTTAGATTTGCAAAGCGAAACATGGCAATAATTGGTGAAACCGTTTTGTAAATTGGTTCTTTTTTCTATAACTTAGACTTTCGTAGTCCATTCTATCCAGTAAAAGTTCCATTCACTCAAAGTAGTACTAGGTATAAAAGTAAGTGAGCTTTCTATTTTTACTTTTAAGAGTAATAGTAAAACACCATAGTATTTACTGTTTTATCTTTACCATTATCTCTAATACAAAAATAATGAAAATATTTATCCGCGATTTATCACGGATTATAGCATAATAATATTTTCATTACTTTTGTATTATGGACCTCCGCAAAGTACCGCCTAATTCTATAAATTATTATCTCTAATGCTTAATTGCTTTTCTAATGTCGAATAATATTAAAGTATATTTATTAATATTTTGTAGACTTAGTTGGTAATTACTTAAGATAGCTTTTCTTAATATAGTAAAAACTATACAATCAAAATAATTGATTTGATTTTCAAAAGTTATGATAGAATTTTTGCATTTTATTTATTAGTTATTAATTATTGTGATTCCCCACTAGAGAAGTTTAAGGAAAAAGGTATTTTTACATTTTCTTCACGGTATATTTTGAGTATTTTAATTTTTGTTTATAAAAATATAAAGAAATATAAAATGATAGGTGATGTATATAACAGACATAGAAGAACCGACATAAGCTTGCGGCTCCTGTTTTGCGCCTTGCAAAAGTACATAAGTCTTTTGTAGGTTTGGATATAAGATTTACAAGGTTAAATAAAGAATATTTTGAATTTGAATTTGAATATCGCCTACTTCTATAAATGTTTTGATTTTCAGTTAATAATTGATAAAAATTTAGATTCAAATACGTCAGAATTCGATACTTTCAGACAGATTTATTTTATTAAACTATAAATAAGTGGTAAGAAATGAGGGTGGTACTTTTCTATTCACCGGATACCACATTGCGTACTAAAACTAGAATATATAAGCACTAAATATTATCGGAAGCAAAATCGAAATCGGAAATCTTAATTCGATCGGAAATTCCGACTTTTTAGAATTGAAGGCTCCGTAACTGTAAACTATTATTAGAAATATTATTCCATATTCAGTCTCGTTAAGCAGTCAAATGTAAACGTGAATTTAAAATTTAAATTTAAATTTATTAACTTTGTATAAATTAGCAATTTGCTAAGTACGATATTTAACATATTACTAGATATATTTTGAAACTGATTTATTATTTTGAATTTTAATTAGCAAAGTAAAGTAACGGCCTGTTACAATCCCACTTCTGGGCATAGGCCTCCTCTCTCCGTTCCTGGAGAGAAGGGTTGGAGCTAAGACCTACCACGCTGCTCCGATGCGGATTGGTAGGGTAAACATATCCCCAGATTTCTTTAGAGATATGCAGGTTTCCTTACAATGTTTAACTTCACCGAAAAGTGTGTGATAATTGCAATTATCAATTTGACACATAAGTTTTAATAGAAAAACTCATTAGGGCCTGCCCGGCTTCGTAAGCGTGACCCTCTCGAAAGACTCCCACGGTCACCCCGCTGGGCTATCACAGTTTGTTTTAATTTAAATTATTGAATTTAATTATAGAATATTGAATTTTAATTATTTTATTTTATTACAGTTTAGCTTAGTCAATTCTTAGGCGTATCATAAAAAGTGTCTATCTATCAATGTAATTAAATTTAATATGTTGTAATTAAAATACAATTTTTTTAACAATGAAAAAAAATTATTTAGAATATCTGAATTTGATTTAAATTAACAAATTTCTTCGATATAACCTTCCTGCCTGATGTTAACTGAAATTAATCGTGTTTTACGACACCTCGCTAAAAACGAGTGTGGTCTATTCTAATCAGCCGGATATCACACAGCGGGTCAACTTACCTTAGTCACCTATTACGACACCTCGGTAAGAAATGAGGGCGGTCTGTTCTATTCAGCCGGATACCACACGGCGTGTCATTTTACCTTAGTCGCCTTGTACGACACATCAGTAAGAAATTAGGTTGGTCCTATTTTACTTAGCCGGATACCACACGGCGGGTCAACTTACATTAATCACCTTTTACACTTCCCTAAGAAACGAGGGTGGTGTATTCTACTTAGCCTGATACCACACGGTGGGTCAACTTTACTTATTCACCTTTTACGACACCTCGGTGAGAAATGAGGGTGGTCTATTCTACTGAGTCGGATACCACACGGTGGGTCAACGTACCGTAGTCGCATTTTACAACAGCAGGGTGGTCTATGCTTCTCAGCCGGATACCACACGGCGAATCAATTTACCTTAGTCGCCTCTTACAACGCCTCGGTAAAAAATGCGGGTGGTCTTTTCTACTCAGCCGGATACCACACCAAAATGCCTGCGACTCCCCTACTATAATAACTCTATAGATCCATATCGGCAATACAAAAATGGCGAATGAAGCGCAAAAATAGAATACTACTGAAATTTTGACGAAATCGCGAAGTAGGTGTAACAGTACACCGTTCGCTTGCTTAATTATCCTCTAATGAAAAAGAGCGTGAAGCGAGAGCCGTTGTTTTAGTAAACCATCGCAATTTAATTACCTGTTACATATCTCCGCATCTAGGAGTTTCGCCCGTGTTGATTTTACGAAGAGAAAACTTAATTAACACATTTTATTGCGCGTTCAGAAATTTGAATTTGTAATGCGAAAGAAAGGCACAATTTACGGGCCATTCAGTTTATTTAAATTACATTTAAATACATATATTTTGTTTAAATAGAAATAAATTTTCATTTATTTAAGTAGTCTACGAGCACGCCGTGTGGTATCCGGCTGAATAGTATAGTACCACCCTCATTTCTTACCGAGGTGTCGTAAAAGGCGACTATGGTAAGTCGATCCGCCGTGTGGTATCCGGTAAGTATAATACACCACCCTCTATCTTACAAAGGTGTCGTACAATACGACTATGGTAAATTGATGTCAGGCAGGCGGCCGGTCGTAAAATACGTAGCCAAATCATGTGACAATTTTTTATGCCCTAGGTATCTGCCCGGGTTTGAACCTTGATCGTCTCTAGAGATTCACACGGTCGCACCGCTGGTATACCCTTTACCCAAACAGTTTTAGGATTAATTAGTTATGTAAGTGTATTTTTTAATGTAATGTGGGTAGATATTTAATTATCACTCTTACTGACGAGTAATCAAGATTTTTGTCTACCCACATTTCTTTAACAATTTACTCAATGTTTACTTTAGTTCACCGTGGACGAGGATGGCTGACCTACTGTCAAATCATTAAAAATAGACATTTCGTTCACACCACCCCTATTCCATGAATTCTCAAAGTATGATAAAAACGCCCCACCCATATATAAATCTTCTGTTAGATGCACACTTTCCAGCTTGATATCGCAGCGCAGAAGCGGCCGTGGTCGAGTTATCATTAATTTCCGTCAACACTGCATGTTTGAGAATATCGCACGAGTCATGTGAGGCAGTATAGGGAAATTATTGATATTAGATGCGCGTGGGTGCAACTGGGTTCAATTGAATCACCTAGTCCTAAAGAATTATGTATTTTGTACATTAATGTCTTCTAAATGCGAAATATAAAATATTTGGAATTAGCAACTTTGTGAATTAACTAGTCAAGTTAAAAAGCTTTTAATAACATTTCATGTCCATACAGTCAACCAATGAGGAGTTCCCTAATCTGGAGCCAATCCTGGCAGCAGCATCAGGACATTATCATACTGAACCAGAATGTGAAATTACAGCTTAATCGGACAATGGGAAGTGGATCAAATTTAACTTGCAAGATTCCAGTTTCACCTACAAACATAAAAGTTTTTAAAAATGAATAAAGTACTAAATTCTATTTTATACATATGCTATACATGTTTAGTTCTATATTTTAGATCGGTAAATAGTATTTGTTTACAGATGCACTTCTCTGATCCCTGATAATATACTGGTCGCCCAATGGAGATGCAATACTCAGGTATATTATAACGGAAGGAAAAGGCGGAAGCTGTAGCATAGACACGAAATTAGCTGTGGTGATTGGTGTGGTGTGGTGCGGGGCGGAGAGGAGAGGTGCGGAGAGGAGAGTGGTACTGGTAGTGCCATTTTGGTGCATTCGCTATTAGTGCGTGGAGGTGACAAGTTGTTGCAAAAGAATAAATGGGTTGACTTTTGAGAAAATTCTCTTATTTATTGAATACTTCATCATCATCCACCTGCCCATCCCACTCCAAGTGAGGTCGGCACAACATGTTCAAACATGTTATCACATGATTTATTTTCCTGACGTCAACTTACGTTAGTCATATTTTACGACACTTCGGTAAGAAAGAGGATGGTGTATTTTACTCAACCGGATACCATACCGGTCGACTTAAATGAGTCGCCTTTTACGAAACGTTGGTAAGAAATGTGGATGGTACTATTCTATTCAGCCGGATACCTCACGGCCTTATTTATTGAATAATAATAAAGGAAAAATATGGTTGTTATAATATATCATGTAAATATAATTCAATTACCAGTATTTCATAAATATCAATACAAATTGCGAAAATATATAAGGGTGTATTTTACTTGGCTTAATAATAAGTGCTGGCAAAAAGATGCTTAGATTAAAATTAACATGAAGTTCACGGAATAAATATTCCTTAAAATATTTAATATTTAATATAATCTGTGTAGTTTACATATACTGGTGTGCCGTCGCGACGCGCTGCGGCTGCTTTCATCAATTATGATAATGTCGGTCCGTGCGTCCGCACGCGACTGCTTTCCGAATTCCGTCCGGGCTAACGAGGCGCGTCCCGACGCTAGATTGCATCGAACAAAGTGTATTTCTTATGATAATAATCTTATAATCCAATGTGTCTAAGTCTAAAATAAGTATGATATCGATTCGCTCGGATACGTTTAAAATTACTAACTTCCCTACTTAATTAATCGTATGGAAAATTTTCAAAGAGCAAAAAATTTGCGTATAAGCGCAATTTCAGGGTATTTATTTGTGTAGATTAAAAAAAGGAGATAATGTTATACTACACAAAAGTATGAAGAATTCGGTTCTATTCATTCAGTCGTGAACGACGGGGTATTTAAAAAAGTTTCGTTTAAAAAAAAAAAAAAGTATTAAAAAAACTATCATTCAATTCGGAACCATTTAAATTTGCGAAACCAAGGTAAAAATAATATCAAAAATTCCTATTTCTATTCTACTCTATTCTATTTTTTTATTGAGCTTAATAGAAAGAACCCTTCTGTTTAAAAACTAATTAACTCCATACCTTTAACACAATTTTTTACAAGTATATTAGTGTACTGTATCAAAAAAATATTATCGAAGATCTCCGTACATTTTGATTGTATAATAAAAGTATACGAAATGAATGAAAATAATCTTACTTTTTTTATTAGTTTATTAACAGCCTGGAAACAAGTCCTTTAAGGCCTTAAAATACTCCGCATTAAGTCTATCACAGACAAATAATCACAGTATGATGGATACAAAGTGTAGTTAGTCTGTGTAAGTTAATTTAGTTACGTAAATATGTCATCAACTATAATACATTAATTAAATCATTACATTGATCATCTTCGGTACAAAGTCTTTGGTAAAAAAAT
The DNA here is from genome assembly GCA_947086495.1 of Morpho achilles. Lineage (NCBI taxonomy): Eukaryota > Metazoa > Arthropoda > Insecta > Lepidoptera > Nymphalidae > Morpho > Morpho achilles. The sequence continues at coordinate 462,098 of CAMTZB010000013.1, read as the reverse complement.
GTAAAGAAACGGCCTGTTACGATTCCACTGCTGGGTATATTCAAATTCAAATTATTATTTATTCAAGTGGACTGTTTACAGCACTTTTGAATGCAATTTTTTTAAAGAATCTACCACTGGAATTATGCTCCTACCCAGAAGAACCAGCAAGAAACTGGGCGGATAATCTTTTCAACAAAAAAAATATTACAATTTGATGGTTACCAGTTAGTTAGCATACACTTTTTTTATGCAGGAAAAAACCCCTTATGGGTACCGCCGCCCAACGGGGACAGGCGACGGTTATGTCGGACTCGCACCGACTAAAATAACCTGTGTGCTCCACTACGCTGCTGGTGGCGGGGATAGGGTACCCATGAAGACATTGCCCCCCAACCCCGCCAGCAGCAACTCTGTAGCCCAGAGTGCGCCACCTCTGGGTCGGGGCCTCTCTGAAAGTGGCCCCTCCCTCCGCTGGACGATGCATGCAGATGCATCGAACGCCTCGGGGAAAGCATACATTACCTAGGCCTCCTCTCACCAATTTTTTTTGAGAGAAGGATTGGAGCTAAAACCTACCACGCTGCTCCAATGGATAGTAACGGCCTGTTACTATCCCACTTCTGGGCATAGGCCTCCATTTTTGGAGAGAAGGGTTGGAGCTAAGACCTACCACGCTGCTCCAATGCGGATTGGTAGGTTACACATTTTCCAAGAATTCTCTAGAGATACGTAGGATTCCTCACGATGTTTTCTTCCACTGAAAAGCTTGTGATAGATTGCAATCATCAATTAGACACATAAGTTTTAATAGAACCTCATTGGTACCTGCCCGGTGTTAAGCCCGTGACCTTCTCGAAAGAGTCGCACGGTGTTACCGCTGGGCTATCACATAGCTGATCTAGACATATGCTGTCCCGGACTTTTATTTAGAACTTTAAGACACGAAAATTTTGTGATACATGATTTTTGAATAACTCAACCGTTTACTCAGCGCATGCAAGGAAAGCTTTAAATTTTGCCTTTTTCGTACTATTTGTTTATTGCTACTCCTTTCTTATTCATCTTAGCGTGATGTTATATAGCCTATAGCCTTCCTCGATAAATGGACTGTCTTACACTGAAATAATTTTTCAAATCAGTCTAGTAGTTCCTGAGATTAGCGCATCCAAACGATCAAACAAACAAACTCTTAACTGTTGTATATTAGTATAGATTATACGTTTCTTTTTAGCCGTAAATTTGATGTAAGAATTGAAATCAAATTTGTAAAATCAAAAACATACTCATACAATAACACGATATAATAGGAATACCACAATTCCCGTTCCGAGATTCACTTCTTTAGAATGACGAACAAAGACTGACTGTCACTGAAACGTTTTATCAATAGGAAGACTGCACCGAAAACAACAACGGCACAGTATTGCCACCATTTAATCAAAAAGGGCGCGATATTCTTGTTTCATGACTTTTTTTTTATTTTTATTCTCATTTAAAGAGCTTAGTCACTTACGTGACTATGTTGCTCTGGTAGGTATTAACTTAAACTTACACTACTTATATTAATTTCGCTTACCCATATAATGTCTAGTTACTCTATACATATATTTTGCCACGTCAGAAGTCGGAGTCGTCAAGTTAATGTTACACGACCCTAGTGTTCTATCTGTCTTAAAAGGTACGTTTCGCAGTTTCATGACTTTGTTGCTGTAAAATACAAAGCGGAAGTCAGTGGGGACAAAAAATTCAAACGATTCTGTCAAATTCAATTAAAAATTCTAACAGTGTTAGGAATAATGAGGAACACATTGTTACGATTACGGAAATCAATCACAAGTATAATATCGACTGCGCATGATCGGACAGCTATGTGCGTACTGGCTATTTATGAAATATGTCTGAAAAAACGTTGCATGTATAATTTTCACGCCTTTTGTAAATTAGATGACAAGTATTTAATTAACCGATCTTTATCTAAAGTGGTTAATGAAACCGTTGGATCTCATTACAGCGGGAAGTTTAATTGATTATATAAGTGGACTGTAAAGTCGATTGACTAGCACCAATGGAATCATTTTTTATTTTATATTGCAGATTCTTGTTGTTTATGTATAGTGTATATTATTTTATACGCTGGAGTAATATTAGGTCGTTGATTTCAGAATTTATAATATAGTGAAAGAATTTCTTGTTCCCATCATCCGCCTGCCCTTACCCCTCTCTAAGTGGGGTGGCACAACGTGTTATAAACATGCTGTTACATGATTTGGTTACGTATTTTACGACCGGCCGCCTGCCGTACACCAACTTACTTTTCTCGTATTTTACGACACCTCGGTAAGAAAGAGGATGGTCTATTCTATGCAATCGGATACCACAAGATGATTCAACTTACTTTAGTCGCTTCTTACGACATCTCGGTAAGAAATGAGGATGTACTATTCTACTCAGCTGGATAATTTTCAGAAAATACATCATAAAGTATTATCCTCCTGCTGGGAATAAGTCTCCTTTCACCTTTTAGTGAGGAGAAATGAGTCGACATGTTTGATGTTGCTTCAATGCGCATATGTAGGTTAAACATATCTTATATAGGAATTTTGCAGCGATATGCAGGTTAACTTATAATGTTTTCTTTCAGTGAAAAGCGTGTGATAATTTGCAAATATATACCTATTAGTGTCGTAAGTTTTGACAGAATAGGTACATTCGTGTTTTCCCGGAGTTTAATCCCGTGACCTCCTTGAAATAGGTACACTGTTTTACCGTTCGGTTAAAACAGCTTACAACTAATAAAATTCCATACATAGAGTCCCATAACAAGCATGTGTTAATTAATGGTGTTAGCCCAAAATTTATTCGGCGGAATTGTTTTTTTTTTAAATAAATATCACCATTCTAGGCAAGTCTCTTTACAGATCAAATAATATATTCATAAATAATATATTGAAAATGTTGACTTCGGCAATATTTTGTTTTTTGCATAGTTTTTAATAGTTACAGCATTTCCATGAGCAATAAAAATAATCATACATATAATTTACGGAGACTAAATTTAATTACAACATATATATACATTAAGCTTACCAACGCGTTAGTTAAATTAACGGTTATCTGACTCGAAAAGCTAAAGAATAAGGAAAGCAGAGGCCACAAAAATTCATCACGTAAACCACAAAGTAACAGTCGGCAAAAAGTACAGTTACCATCATAAAGCGCGTCAATTCATATAAAATTATTGTCTAAATAGTCTCGTAGAAACGAGAGAGGGCGCCACCGACTGGAACGGCGCTCCTAATTATATCATTCAGAGCGTGAAACTCGCGCGCATTATACATTAATATTTCTTGGGCGAATTAAAGTGGCAATTGTGTTACGTCTCGCCTAAGACAGGTGGAACACAGCTATTTGGTGGAGTCAAGCCAAAAAGTAACTTTCTAAGTATGAACTTATACATTTACATAAATCTTTGCCTAAAGCTAAACAATTTATAAAAAAATATGCACATTTTCATACATACTCGTAACTCATTAACATAAAACTGCTTTAAATAGCTATCGCGATAAAGAATATTGATAATTTGCATAAATACTAAATGTTTTCTAAATATATGTAGATCAAAGAAGTATACGTTCCTAAACCATTATTGAAATTGTGTTGAACTTTGCTGATTCAATCAGCGTTCACCTGTTACGTTCCTCATTAACAAAATAATCTGTTTTTATGTTCCTGTATCCTGGACCAAGTTCCATGTCCTTCTCACCCAGTAAGAGGTAACCTTTGCCTAGGATTAGGGCTGTTTTTGCCCTAATTAATTCTGGGCAAAGCCTTCGGAAATTTGCACGGGATTTTTTTGTCGAAAATACATGTGATTAGTGAAAGAATAGAGTTCAAGATACAGGCTAGGCCTAATTTGAGCGCTCGAGATAATTTTAGTGTAACTCAGTGTTATATTAAGCATGTCGTAGGATATGAGGATATGTATTAATTAACCTTTGTGTGTTCAGTAAAGAAATTATTATTATATTTTTATTATTATATAACTTCCTGATTATAATATGCTGCCACTTTTCTGGTAGATTCTTTTCGATATGTCCAATTATACGAATTAAAAGTAGATATAAGAATTGTCTATAGCCTATCCAGTCATAAAAAATGTTTTTTTTCCACAGCTTATTAATATAAGCAATCTTCAAATTAAATTTTTTCTTTATTGAAATAAACTTGTAAACAAGTATTTTTGGATCGTCAATTCTACTGCTATCTACTGCTACTTGTAAATAAAGCTGAGACATAGACATATTTCTATTATTTACTATTTAATCTGTGATGTCAATTGTCAAATGTACTGTCAAAAAATAAGTAAGTAAAAAATAAGGTTAGGCATAATTTGGGTGAATTATTTTAAAAAATGCAATAAATTTTGCTTATAAACGGCTAGAATTCTAGAGCATTTAAATATCATAATAAAAAATGGCACTCATGCCTCTACGAAGTCAGGTCATGCGAGTTATAGTCCAAAGTGTTAGACTATCCACTTTATTGCAAAGGTCCATGGCTTATAAAAGTGCAATTTCTTTAGAAACATTATACCCAAATAGCTCCTTGAAATTAACTACACCTTCCCACGTGAGTATTTATTTTACTATTAAGGCGTTATGAATTTTATATTGTACTTATAGGCTATAATAAACAAACTATTAGTTTTTTTATCATTGTCACATATATAAATCAATCTTTTATTATTTGTTGAACACATTTGAAAGTAAGTAGAATACCAAATTCAAAAGTTTTCTGAAAATGAATATCTACTTATTATTACTTAGTATTACTTAATGAGTCTAGAGTGTTATATTATACATATTTTTCCAGACTCCAAACCCAAATGAGAAATTCTCAGGCTATATTCCTCTAGAGAAACTGGACATTAAGTATAGTGCAAGTTCTGGGCCTGGTGGACAGAATGTTAACAAGGTATTGTGTAAAGTTATCAAAAAATTTAACTGACTCCAAAATTTACTACATACCAAGAACAACCAGCAAAAAACTTGTGGACAGTCATTTAAACACATACAATTTGATATAATAACATCTTAACCATTGCAGTTTGGTGCATAGCTGACTGAAATTAAAATGTGTTATGTGTTACTACTTAAATAATTTTTTATTGTATAGAAACCTTTGGTAGTTCTTAGTTTTAAGATATATTAAGTTATGTGAAGACTAGATATTTTTAAGGTATTTTGTTATGGAAACGATTTTCATACTTTCTGAAGATGTGATGTAACCGTAATTTTTAGTATGGTCTCTCGATAATAATACATTATTATTCTTTCAGGTACACACTAAAGTGGATTTAAGATTTATTCTGAGAGAGGCAGACTGGATTGCACCTGAAATCAGAGAAAAAATGATTGAACTTGTAAGTTAATACATAAAAGAACTTATTTGAGAATATAAAAGTTCTACATATTTTGATTTATAAAACTTGTTTTTTTTACATGAAAAATTGTGATTCAGCACCTCCATAAGCCAGTGTATTGGAATGAACAAATGTTTTTCATATGATTTATAGAAGCAGGGGTGACCTTGCAGAACTCCATAGTACAGAAGTTACAATAAAATTACTTTGCTGTTATCTGCCTTTCTTAAGAGAATAAATGCAATGCTAAGTGTATAAAGCAGGCAATCACATACCACATATATGCAGAACAAGCCGCCACACTTATAACAAGACGATAGGTTCCAGGAACAAAATCGTTACAATTTTGTTCGTGGAACCTATCCTCCTGATGATGTTTTGGTTACGGGGTGAAACAATCGTAGAGGTTGTGGTGGTGAGTGTGTGTAGTGCTTGACAGCATCTTGTGATACATGTGGCGGCTTGTCCTGCATGTGTGTGGTATGTGATTGTTGTCTGCTTCATACACTTAGCATTGCATGTATTCTCTTAACAAACGCGGATTACAGCAAAGTAATTTTATTGTAACTTCTGTGTTTTCATATGTTGATGAAATAAGTGCCAAATTCATGAGCCTAATAATATTCACAAACTATTACATAGTTTTTGGTAAAGGAAAACTTCCCTGGGCTATTTATAATCAACCAATCTCCATTGGAGCACAGTGGTGGATATTATCTTAAACTTTCTGTCCTAAATGAAAAGCAACCTGTTCCCAGTAATGGGAATGTGACCAGCCACTTCATCAACTATTTTTACTATTTGAAATAAAAATTGATTGTATTGTTATCTATATTCTAGCATGGCAACAAACTGTCCAAAGAGGGTTACCTCATCATTCGCTCAGACAAGACTCGCACGCAGCAGCTCAACCTGGCTGATTGCCTCCAGAAGTTGAGAAATATGATACGAGATGCTGCAGTGACCAAGAGAGCACCAGATCCAGAAACGGAGGAGAGAATCCGACAAAGGTAGAGTTAACATTATCAATATATACTTTATAGAATTAAATAATTTATAATGTGTAGATGAAGGCATTACATATCTAGTTAAGTCAAGTTGACGTCAGGCAGGCGGCCGGTGGTAAAAAAAACCTAGCCAAATCATGTGACGACATGTATATAATATGTTAAAATATAAAGACTGACTATTTTTTATATAGGATTAAAAATTCCGTTTTTTTCCGTAATGGGTAAAAATATAAAGACACACACATATTTTTTTTACATATTTCAGGCATCTCAAGGCGGCACGGCTACGTGTTGCTATCAAGCGCGAAGAGGCCCTAAAACGCGCGCAGAGCCGGGCGCCGACTATATACGACTTATGATTTTTCCATTAATTGGGCACTCCTTATGTACTGGTTGTAAGCGACGGCAGATATTCAACATAATATAAGAAAAAGTGTATGCAATGAGTGATCTTGTATGTGAGTGCACTTTTTGTATAGACCATGTTGATTACAGCTGATTCTTGATGAACCAGTTGATTCTTTAACAGTTGTTATAGCAGTATTGATAAACTATGTATAAAATTACCTTTTTATTATAAAATTACATACCTTTCGATTCTCAGAAGTGGGATTTCTATTATGGTAAGCTAAGATGTTAAAACATGTTATATTATCGACTATTGTTATAACTGTTAATGTGTGCCCAATTAAATATTTGTGTTAGGGTAGTTTTAGTTTAAATTATAAATAATAAAAATAATGATTTGATTATGTTATTGTTATTTATCCAAATAAAGGATGTTTTGTAGTCGAGTCCCTGAACTATTCCTTGTAATTATGGTTGTTTTTCTTAAATATCCTATAAGAGAATTCGTACACATGACAAAGTATTTTCGTCGCACTTAAAACGCGTCTGCCCGTTATAGTTTGGTCATCTTCTAAAGTAATGGGCGTACAAATAGAAACGTGCCGTTTTTGCATAGGAAGCGCCAGCATTGCAAATCGATAAATAAATACTATCAGATACATTAGATAGCATGCTGAGACATCGGTCAACTACTCTACAGAATCTCGCTTGTCCATTTCTACTGTGCTTTGTTTTGTTCGTGCTCAAAAATGGCGAAATTTGAGCCGAATATGGGTCATTTGCGGGAAGTGTTACTTTTTGCATTTCATTCGAAAAAAAATGCAGCTCAGGCGCATCGAATGATTGTAGAAACCTTATGGTGAAAGTTGTATTTGTGAAAGAACGTGTAGGAAATGGTTTCAGAGGTTTAAGAATGGTGAATTTGACGTAGAAGACAATGAACGTCCAGGGCCCGTGAAAAAGTTTGAGGATGCAAAATTAGAGACTTTGCTGGATGAAGATTCTTGTAGAACGCAAGAGGAACTTGCTAATTTATTAGGCGTGACTCAGCAAGCCATTTCTCATCGTTTGAAAAGCTTAGGAATGGTGCAGAAACTGGGAAATTGGGTGCCATACGAGTTGAAGCCGAGGGATATCGAACGTCGCCTTTGCACTTGCGAACAACTCCTCCAACGGCAAAACAGAAAGGGTTTCTTGCATCGCATTGTGACCGGCGATGAAAAGTGGATTTACTACGAAAACCCGAAGCGGAAAAAATCATGGGGGCTACCCGGCCATGCATCAACTTCGACAGCAAAACCAAACATTCATGGTTCGAAGCTGATGCTGTGTATTTGGTGGGATCAGCTCGGCGTAGTATACTATGAACTCTTGCAACCAGGCGAAACCGTTACGGGAGCCCTCTATCGAACGCAACTTATACGTTTAAGTCGGGCGTTGAAGGAAAAACGCCCGCAATACTCGGAAAGACACGACAAGGTAATACTTCTGCATGACAACGCTCGACCACATGTTTCCAAGGTAGTGAAAACATACTTACAAACTTTGAAATGGGATATCTTACCCCACCCGCCGTACTCTCCTGACATTGCCCCTTCTGATTTCTACTTATTCCGATTGATAACGCGTGACCTGGCTGAACAGCACTTTCGTTCTTTCGAAGAAGCCAAAAATTGGATCGATTTGTGGATCGCGTCAAAAGACGAACAATTTTTTCGGAGAGGAATTCAGAAACTGCCAAAAAGATGGGAAAAAGTTGTGGCTAGTAATGGAAATTATTTTGACGAATGAGTACCTAACGAGTTTTTTACAATTAAGTCTCAAATTATGAGAAAAAACGGCATTTTTCTATTTGTACGCCAATATCATCAATTAAAAAAATAAATAAAACTTTTTGGAGTCTACTGCCTCTATTGGCTCCAGGCGAAGGAACATGAAATTTTGTAAAAACTTTTTTTAAAGCATTTTAACTTTATTTATTTCTTTATCTGTTTTCCAATGACCCGTTTCCATGACAACTCGTTCGAAAATAAAACAGCGTTTTCGATTGTGACATTTCTATGGTTTGTGTACACACGTACTGTAAAAAAAACTTATTTTCATTTTACTTACAAGAACAATTCCTTACTTGCGATTACCAACAAAAAATATTGAATATTTTGTAAAATAAAACAATGTCGTACAGAGATTTACGTAGTAAGTATAAAATTTTGTGTTCATAATTCAAAGCTCAAAAAAATATACTAATTCACGATTTATAGAAGTGACAGGGCAGTAAAATAAATGTTTAAATATATCATAGATGTAATATACAACAGTATTAAAAGATAAATTAAGCTCAAACTTCTCCCCTTATCCAGAAATTTAGATCGTAGGAAATATAAAAGTATTATGAAGTTAGAGTTTTTACTAGTTTAGTTTAATGTTATCATTATTTTCGTACATTGTTTCTAACGAAATTTATAACCATTAACGGAAAATTGCAATCGTTCAATTAAAAAAACTAATGAAATGCTAAGAGGTGGAATAATTTATCAAAGGATTTGAAAATTGTTCTGTAAATAAAACTCCCAAAACAACCAAAAATATCTGTTCTACCTATTCAAAATTGATATTGGATTTTAATAAAACCAAATTTAAAACATATTTTTATTAATAGATTACTTTGTAATCACGGGCGTTACTAATAAATAGTTCTGTCAAGTTAGAAATTTTTTTATAGTATATTTAAGCAATCTAGATGCCAAATGACCGTTATTCGAGTTTTGTATGCACTAATTAATAGAAATATCTATCAAGTTATTCATACCATATACCGTAATCTTTAATATTTAAATGAGTTAATCTTGTATGTATATATATAAATATTTTTGGAATCTCGGAAAAGGCTCCAACGATTTTCCTGAAATTCAGATGTAGGGGGTTTTGGGGGAGAAAAGTCGATCTAGCTAGGTTTTATTTAAAAAAATATATTTTATCCCTGTTTTTGGGAATTAAAAAATACTAAAATTTATATTGAATTGAATTGTTGCCATTATACTGCGTCCATCATATTATCAGTCTTTTGACAGCTCACGCTCATTAAGTTTTGTATTGCTTACGTACAAATATCATACAAATAATATTTGTACTTTATGGATGGGTACCGCCCACTTAGTGATGTCACACATAATGGTTACTACGATTATGCCACAGATTAAAAATAATCGGTAGAAATCGATGTTACGAGTATTAAAAGACATTTAATAACATTATATAAAGTTTTACTTTCTTCTTAGTTAATACATGAATACAAATAAAACAATCAGGATATTTTAATTTATTTTATTAGCACGAGTCGTCGGAATGATAATCAACACTAGACTCCTCCGATGAGGAGTCTTCAGTAGCAGTTATTATTAGCTCTTGTGTAGATAATATATTATCAAACGCAATATCACGTTCCCAATCAGAGAATATTACTCTTTTAGTTCTTTCCACCACACTTGCCTAGTTCTCGGCCGTTACGTGGGTGCAAGCATTTTTTAGCAATTGCAACATTTTATTCGCTGTGAATGGGGGGCTTGTATTGCATCTCGCAGCATGCCCTTTTACTTGTGCCCATATAAGTTCTATTGCGTTGTACTGGCAGTGGTATGGAGGAATCCGAAGAACAGTATGGCCACATTCTGCTGCCATTTCATTGATTACATAGCGTTTTGCTCTCTTTTTGGTTTTTAATATTTTTATTAATTCAACTTTTAACATTGAGTCGTCCACATTTTCTCCATTGTCCCGAAGCCAATTAATTATTTCATGCTTTTTATTAGCCTGTGTTGGCATTTTGTCAATATGACGGGAGTGGTAGGGCGCATTATCAATAAAAATTATTGATGGTTCTTCCAATGAAATGAGCATTTTTTTGAACCACTCTTCATACACATTTGCATTCATCTCTTCGTGGTAGTCATTTGATTTCTTCGATTTAAATGCCAACAGTGCGTCTTGTACAAATCCTTTTGCTGTACCTGCATGGCAAATGATTAGGCGCTCACCTTTTCCCATTGGTACTGAGGAAGTGGAATCAGCAGTATCATCAGTCCAGAAACGAGATAGTGTGTGGTTAGCGTTGAGCCATGTTTCATCCGTGAAAACAATATTTGCCCAATCTTGTATTTTCTTTGCCTCTCTTAAAAAATCACAACGTGCTATAGCTATATCTGTGCGTTCCATTAATAATTTTCTTTTATTTAACTTTTTATATGAAAAGCCAATTGTGTTCAAAACTTTGACCAAAGAAGATTTTTCACCATGAAATAGACCACTTCTTTTCAAAGAAACAATAAGTTTTCTCAAAGTTGGAATTTCTTTTCTCAAGTAGTAATCATATACATGACGACGAATAGCGTCAGCGTCAAAGTCATCAACAGCTGTCACCTTATGAGCCCGGCGCTTTCTTTTTGGTGTAGATGGTTTGTTTTGCTCCAAGCCGCTCCTGCCGTAGGCATCAGTAGTGATTTTAGTCACAGTTGATAGACTGATCCCCAACGCGGCTGCAACACGGTTTCGGACTTGCGTGATAGGTATAAGAGGTCCGCCATTTTGATTTTCTTGCTCAAAATACTCATGAAGTTTTAACACTAACTGTCTCGATTGTGCTTTCAACACACGTCCTTTCGGCATTGTCACGATCAATTAATATAAGTTTCACAAAAGTTTTTCCGAGGAATAAAGCTACTTAACTCAAGGTGTAACAGATGCGAGAGAACACTCAGCGAACGTAAATGCGTGTGACTATCACGGGCGTTTCGTTGAGAGTGACAGATCACGTCAAAATGGCGGCCGAGCGGAAGGTCTGTTGATGTTGCCAGTTGATGTATAATATATTTTTTATGATTATAATAAATACACACGGATTAACATTTATTTTCAAAAAACTAAGGCAATATTAAATCAAAATGTTGATTTCTATATCTGTTATTAGTTTACGTAGGTTATCATTAATCGAATTACTTAGGTACGTAATTCGATTAATGATAGTAGGTACTATAATCGGAATGGTATCGCATACGAGAATCTTTAGGACATCACTAAATATGTAAATCGTCAATCTGTCAAAAGATGGTTAATATAATGGACAGTGTATAACTGTCAAGTCAGCATAGCTTATTTGGGGAACGGGTGGTCGCGCGAAATGAAAATACCTAGGATCGAGCCCCACCTATCCTATTATATTTTCTTCTTTTTATTTAGTAAAAAATTACCAAGCAAGGCTCGGTCACCCAGATATTTCATACTAATATGTATAAATACGAAAATAAGTACGAGTCTGTTTTTTGTCGCCTGCTCCCACACCTAAATCCGCTGGAGTAATATAGATTAAATTTATCAGAATTGAAGTCTATATAGTAACCTAATATTTTAACCGAAGGAAAACGGAAATTTCTCTATCCTATATGTTAGATTGACGCTTTTCATACCTAATCTTAGTAATACTTAATTATTTTTATTCTACCTTCATTTTTCGGTTCGATGTTCGATTCTATGAGAGCGAATTTCTTTACATTTTTTTAAACTATATCTATATTAAGTTCAATTTATTATTTAAAAAAGTTAGAATATGCCAAAAACTCCTGATTATTTAATATTAGCAATACAAAATGATAAGTACATATTTAAAAATATCAGGCGCAGATTTGTTGCGATTATCAATTTATCATTCGTACTGCAACCAACCTATTCTAAATAAAAAATACGTAAATATATCAAATTATAGTATTGTCATCGGTGTTTGATAAGTAGGTATACCAAGTTTGAATTAAATTTGTCCGCTCAAAAGTGCGTCAAAATTGAGTTTAAGGTGAAACAAATATAAAGCGTTTAAAAAAGTAAGATCTAGATTTCAGCGAAGCTATGCGCGCTCTCGGCTTCCCGCACCAAATATCCCTGGAAAGCTTTCGTAACCCCAACTGGGAGCTGGTGGAGGCTTGTCTCCGGTGGCTGGCGGCGAGGGTCGAGCCTGATGCTGTGCTGGCTGGTGGGAGGGAGTCAGTGGAACAGAGAGTGGCCATGGTCACTCACGCCACTGAGTTGTTTGTAAGTAGATCCCAACGGGCCCATGAGCCCATACGGGGCTCTTATTCATGAGCTCTTTATTCAGCAATAACACCCCATAAAGAGCCCTGTATAGGTTTGAAACTAGTCTGAATCATCCGTTAAAATAAGACGTGAGTATAGCCGGTTACTATACATTAGGATGGGACACATTACGATTCGATAGGGGTAAAGTCTCCAAAAACAAAAGATTGGTAGACAAATATTGCAGCTCAGACCCACATTGCTGTTTAAATGTTGTTTTAACTTCCAGGTAGGTCAAAGTTTTATATAAATATGCAGGTTTCTTTAGTTGTAGGAGAGTGTAGCCGGTTTCTATAGACTATTTATGAGTACCACTCTCTCTCTCTCATCAACCAATAGCCGTCCACTGTTGGACATAGGTCTCTGCCATGGACTTCCACGCCACACGATTTTGTGCCGCCTGGACCCAGCGGCTCCCCGCGACCTTTTTGAGGTCGTCTGTCCATCTGGTGGGGAGTCTGGCTACACTGCGTTTTCCGGTGCGGGGTCGCCACTCTAGCACCTTGAGAACCCAACCCAAGTACCACTCACGAAAGTTTAAATCCAAAAAGTGTCTCATTGTTGTGACAGCATTCGCGAGCGAATCTTAAGATTAATGGCAAAAAATTGTACGGCGCTGACGGCTGGGCGGTGCGCGAGCTGCTGAAGGTGGCTGCTCTGCTGCAGGCAGCGCTGGAGTCACCGGCTCCTGACGACCAGCTCGCTGACTCCAACCTGCTGGTTTACGACGTCAGCAACCGAGTGAGTTGATGGGCATCCTTCAAATCAAGTCAAAATAGCTAAACGCTTTTACTGCCTTTTATCTTTAATATCAAAAGTGTACATTAAGAATTCATCATTCATTCTTCTGCCCTTATCCCACTCTAAGTGGGATCGAACAATATGTTTAGAGCATAGTTATTCTATGACCGGCCGCCTGCCTAACGTCAACTTACCTTAGTTGCCTTTTACGACCTCACGATACGAAAAAAGATTGTCTATTGTACACAGCCGGAGACCACACGGCGGGTCAACTTAACTTAGTCGCCTTTTACGACCACACGATAATAAAGAAGGTGGTCTTTTGTACTAAGGCGAATACCACACGGCGGTTCAACTTAACTTAGTCGCCTTTTACGATACTTCAGTAAGAATGAGGGTGGTTTAATCTACTCAGCCGAATACCACACAGCGGGTCAACTTACCTTATTTGCCTTTTACGATTCCACAATAAGAAATGGGGGTGATCTATTCTACTCAGCCGGATACATAGCGGTACATTAGGAATTAACGATACCAAATAAATAACTTCATTAACTTGCAGTACTAGAATATACGTAATACGGTCTACTAACGAGCAAAACCCAAATAGGTCGCTAATATAAAAATGATATTTGTTGTAACGTATGTCAACAGGTTAGTGAAATCAAGCAGGCCCGCGCTCTGGCCACCGACATCACGGCTCAGGGTGCCTTCCTGTACGACCTGCTGGCGAAGGAGCCGCAGAATAAGGTAACAGCGATCTTTCATTAGATTTTTTTAAAGCGATAATTTTGATTCTCACAGTCACACACGCACATTCGCGCATGCAGCCAGCGATTGAAGCGTTGGAATTAAAATTAACTATGAAGAATTGGAAATAAAACTCGTGTGGTCTGCACAACATGTTTTTCGCTTCCATTGTCAACTCTGCTGCTACTCTTTTTACATGCATGTCATATTTCACACAATTCAGTCATCTCTTTTTAGGTCTCATATGATTCGGCTGCGTTTTTACGACCGGCCGCCTGCCTGACATCAATTTACCTCAATCGTATTTTACGACACCCCGGCAAGAAAGAGGGTAGTCTATCCTACTCAACCGGATACCACACGGTGGGTCAACTTACCTTAGTCACCTTTTACGACACCTCGGTAAGAAAAGAGGGCACTATTCTATTCCGCCGCCCGCCACACGGCAGGATAATAAACAATGTAGTATGTAGTATTAAGGTGTTCGGTCCGTGTGTCCAGGAGCACCGCGACAGGGCGCTCTCCCGGCCCCTGGACCTGTCCTCGCTGGAGGCGGCGTTGCGGGGCGCGCTGCGGTCGCTGGTGGAGCGCGGGGCGGCCGCGCGCGACCAGCTGGACGGCGTGGCGGCCAGCGAGGCGGCGCTGGACGCCAAGCTGGAGCGACGCCGCGCCGAGCTGCAGCGGGCCGAGAAACGGCTGCACACCGTGCAGAAGATCAAGTATATACATAAAATAGCTATAAATACCTGAAGGTTTTTTGTTTTGAATGAAATTTTTAAAGTTAAACTTCTCTACGCACCCTTTACTTGGGAAGTAAATTGGTAAATGTGTGGGGAGAGCGTTGCGAAAAGTGCGATCGGACGAAGTGGACGGAAGTTGGGAAGGAGATATAAGTTAGTGAAGACAGAAATACTAGAATGTCTTTAACCCGATATGAATTCACAGTATATTTTAATATACTTTTTGTGTTTTGTGCATAATAATATACAGAATTATAAAAAAATTGAGAATTATAGGACAAATTTATAGGTATATATACAAAGTAGGAACTGACAAGCTTGCGGCTCCTCTATTATACCTTATAATAATTACGCACTTTCGTCGTCGTCATTAAGCTTACTAATCAAGACTACATAAAAGATTAAATTTAATGTATTTAGCTACTCTACGACCGTAACAAATTATAATAATTATATTTTGCCATGAAAAATCGCCTAGTTTCTTCTTTTTTTTTTGGTAGAGGCAATTCTATAAATAAATAAGTAAAATAATAAGTAGGGTTAATGATTCAAAAGCCTTACAAGTTTACTTGAATGAAGTATATTTTGAATTTGAGTTGGTAGCGTGAGAGCATGATAGGACTGAGGATAATAGAAATATGGCTGTAAGTCATGGTGTTGTTCAAAAACTGTTCTTCCGGCAGGCCCGCGTACCAGAGTGAGCTGACGGCGTTAGAGAGCGAACTCGGGGGTCTTTGGGAGCAGTACGTGCTGCGGTACCGCTGCGTGGAGGAGCTCAAGCACCGGCTGAGCCTGCTGGAGACCGCTCAGGCAGAGGTACGACCTATTTGTACTTCTAAGTCAAATGACTTACAGACATGTTTTAGGAAGTGGGTTAAATAAATTAAAGATGTAGGTGCTGCTTTGCGGAGGTCCATAATAAAAAAGTAATTATGGGCACTTCTCCGCATGAGAGCGACACCGCATTCGCAATCCGTATTGGCTTAGCTCTCTCACTCTCCAAAAACGGAGAGAGGAGGCACATGCCTAGAAGTGGGATAGTAACATGCCGTTAGTTTTTTAAACAAACTATTATATTCTTGATAATTATACGAATAAGATGGTTGTGATGAAATGTAACTAGTTAAAGGAATTGCATATCCCTCTGCACTTGTTGATGGTTATAAGCACCAGCAGTAGAGTTCATGTTTCAGAACTTAGTGATAAGTTTAATGAGGAACATTTTGAATTGGAATTTAAATACAATGATGATGTAAGTAATTTCGTTGTTCCGGGTGCAGGCCGCAGAGGAGCAGCAGGCGGCCATAATGCAGCTTATCCACAAATACGAGACCGAGGATGTGTTAGGGAAACTGAGCGATTCTGGTATGTGCCATAGGACATGCCAAAATGTTATATAATAGTACTACCACTTTGAATTACCAAATCATTCGCATCTTTGCTTACCTATATAATAAAATTCCGAAAAACATACTAGACTTGTCTAGTTTAACTTTTTGGATTCAGTTTTTTTAATTTTTATTTAAGAGCTTAGTCGTGCCCAATATAGACAGCTTACGAGGGGTCGGCACAACATGTTATAAACATGCTGTAACTTGATTTGGCTGCGTTTTTACGATCGGCCGCCTGCCTGACGTCTCAACTTACCTTAGTCGTCTTTTACGACACCTCGGTAAGAAATGAGGGTGGTACTATTCTATTCAGCCGGATACCACACGGCGTAATTTTATCCACTACTAGACTACCTACCTAATGCTTCATTATATAATTTACTAAAATATTTACAGTGATTGATAGTGGATCAGCTAAAGTAATATTTATATCACCAGTTGAGAGTATCATTTTATTATTACCTAATAAATAGTTAAGAGTTGTTTACTTGATATCTCTTTAAATACAATATTCTATTACTTACATTACTTTAATTACACCATTTTTATTGATCTCAATATTTTTTTATACATTTGCAATATTTATATCGATACTACGTTTTAGTTACTATGTATTTTTTCACTTTCTTATTACTTTAAAAGTATCTAGGTCAGGTTTTACAAAACTGGTTCTTCGAATATCGTCAGATGAGCCGGAGTCGAGCGACGAGGGCGAGGCGTCGGCTCAGCAGCCGCGGCCGGCGACGCGGCCCAAGACCAGACTGCGCATCAAAACTGCCGGTACTTTAGACAACTTCTCTTATAACGTGTGTTGAACGTTCTAATTGTCGCGTGTACTGGAATCATAGACTTACTTTACTAGAAAAGTAGCCGTGAACAGGCCTGTGAGTGCGAGTGTCCAACAAATAATAAAGACCAGACACTTACCTTTGTCTCCTAGAGTCGTCTTCTTCAATGCCGAGGGTCGTGCCCCCACCACGGATCACTTTTGTGCGAACTATATTACGCCAACGGGGTCTGTATTCCGCTGTGTGAATGGCCTCGTACATCCTACTGTCGAGGGTGGTGCGGATTTGGTTACCTTTGTCTAATTACACATAAAATACAGTTAGATAGAAAGCCCTATTTGATTTCTCTTTATTGTTGGTAGATACATTTCAGGCTGGCCCATCTAATCTTGTATAATAACTGCATGGTAATTTGTGATATGTTTTCATACAACGTTTTGTTTTTGGTTGAAAAAATTGATTGCCGAGAATAACGGGTAAGAAACTCGGCGAGCGAGTGTCCAACAAATAATAAGAAAGGGAAGATGAGAGATTCATCCTTATCTTTGTCTAATCACACATAAAAACAAGAGACAGCCTCATTTGCTTTGTCTATTGTCATGACACATTTCAGGCTCGCTCCCCTACTCTAATATGATAACTCTATAACTGCATCCGTCTCCAACCGTGCTCGCAATTTGCCCGTAGTCGACCTACTAAAAGTAGAGTTCATCATGATTTATCGGAGGTTAAATAAAACACGGAATAGAAGTATGCGTTTACTCGCCGAATGACAAACGTCACAGACTAACAACCGTTTACTTTTTATATCACCTACATTACACATCACAACAGCCAGTAGTTATTGTTATGTGTTGAATTTTCTAATAGTCCACGCGTACTGCAATCCACTGACCCATTCATTGCTCATCTCTTTAAACGCTTTTCAAAGCCTTACTTTGAGAAAGCCGAGGTTCACCAGAACACACTCATAACAGTGACTTTCACTTACATCCCAGTTAGTCGAATCACCGAAAATATAGGCGTCCAAAAAGCGTCCTGTATGACCCTAACGATCAAATAGCGATCGCAAACACAGACACATATAATACACGCAAACAGCGTCTTCGCCGGCGAAAACGAGGTCCTACTTTTCTGACGTCGGTCGGCCGTGGCTTCTCGCCATAGTCCCGACGCCATGATGACTATTTATACTATTAGCCCTCCACTACACGTCACCCCAAGCCGTGGTCAGGCCTCACAGGTGGCACCCTTAGGACGACGTTCCCCATAGCTAGTAGAGCTTCTGCGCTCCACTCTCCGCATTTCGCAAATTCGGCGATGCTTCTGCCCTCACCCATCCCGCCCGGTGACGCTGTAAAAGCCGTTAGGGCTAAAAGCATATAGTTCGAAAAAAATCCACTAGCACCCTAGTCCCATCGTGACGTTCCATATTTATATCCCTTAATGTCGTTGTAGGTGCGGGCGCGGAGGGCCGGCACGCATTTGGCAGCATGCAGGCGCGAGAGTCGCTCGACCAGCTCGACACCAGCTCCGACAGCGAGCTGACCGACGACCAGCTCTACGGTGCTGGTATGGATTATTATTCAAATATTCTTTATTGAAAGTAACTTTAAGTACTTTTAAATCACTTTGATGTTTTAAAGAGAAGAACAGTTTATTGTTTCGTTGTTTGAACACGCTAATCTCAGAAACTACTGAACTGATTTAAAAAAAGTATTTCAGTGTTACATTGTCTATATAGACTATATATCTTCACGCTAAGATGAATAGGAGAGGAGCAGCAATCAAAATAGTACGAAAATGGCCAAATTTCAAGCTTTCCTTGTGTGCGCTGAGTAAACGGTAATAGTTATTCAAAAATCATGTATAATAAAAGTCCGCAACAGTATATGTCTAGCTTTTAAGGTTAAACCCACTTACACTATATTACGGTTTTAATCTTTCCACGTGGGCGGAGCCGCTGGCGATTGCTAGTATCCTATAAAACATTTAAGAAGCCTACACTGCTATATTATTTCTAAACATATTTTAGCAGGAAATTTTCCCGTTAAAAGTTCGTAGGCTGCGAAATCGGAACTTCCCATCTGGAATATTTCTCTCATACATATTTTCGTAACTAGGGCATTTTTGGCCAAAATTTTGAAACATTTTGATTTGGGCACTCAGGTGTTTTGGAATGGTTTCATGTAACTGTGTTCATGCCTAGACTATGGCAAGTTATCAGGGTCTGGTTTCCCATTCCCAGCCGGTGTAGAGACGGGCGGCAGGTGGTCGCGGCCGCGACCCGCCACGCGCACCCTGGCGCCCGTGGACCACTACGCCGACCTGGTGCACGGTGAGACCACCATGAATGGCGACACACACGACACATCACAATACACACCATCATCACATTACCACCACCATCATCCCACTCTAAGTGCGTTCAGCACAATATATTTCATCTTCCATTCTTTTCTATCATTTGTTAACTTTGGTGCATGTTTAATCCATTCCGGACGGATAAATATCGCCCCTCCTCGTTAAATTATCATACCATATTAACCTAATAGATCTAACAGTAGTGTCGAGTCGTAACTCGGACGATCGGCGATCGAAAACAAACAAAAAAATATTTGTTTCCTTAACATATTCTTACAAATCATAAACAGAATCTGGGATCATCCTCGTAAGTTACTATTATTTCTACTAGTACTTTTAACGGTCGGCCTCGGGCCGGCCTCGCAATAGTCGGGCCTCAGCCCGAGGTTAATATTTGGACTTTATAGTTGTTTAGTTTTTTACTTGTCTGCTGACCGTTCACGTTGTTGGTCCAGCGGGGAAGGCGGATGCTGAGGAGGGGTCGGGAGGGTCGCTGGGCTCGTCGTCCGAGAGCGAGCTGCGGCTGGCCAGCGCGCATCCCGGCAGGAGCTCTCCACTCAGTGACAACGAGTTCTAAACTATTTACATATCAACTACTTATATTATCAAGCAAATAAATTTGTTAGCGACGCAATTAAAATGCCTGAGGAAATAAATAAATATTTGTAAAATGTATATTTTCTATAAATAATGGTAGAAAGGAACGTGCGTTGTGAGTCGTTTTCGGGACCTCAATCTCAACATCTTACGCGCTCTAAATTAAAAAAAAACCTCTAATTCTTATATCGTTTTAAATCTTCTACGATGCACAATTACAAGCTTGTTTTAAAATTCTTGCTCGTTTTATTGAAATTAAAGTCCGTATCAAAATTGATTTAATTCTAGTGTCTTCTTTTTTTAATTTTTCTGCCCCGTGCGTTCTTTTCGAATTGAATAAATGCTACTCCTTTCGGAGCTTCGTCGAGCTTACGAATTACGAAGAGTAGGACGACGACTATGAGGACTTAAAGTTTAGCGGATGCTGGTGATGCGAACGTTGTGGAAGGCTGGTTGTATGACTTTAGGGGATGGTTGGTGGTTTCAGTATGGCTAATCACGTACCAAGACCATAAACAAGAGATTACGAGGCCCAGAAGCCACAACCAACTGAGGTCAGGATAAGAATCCCCAGTTATGTCAAATTTGGTGTTACAGTAAAGTATATAAATAAACAATAAAATAATTACTAAATAGGATTATGCATATGAATTGGTTTCTCTAGAAATATGCAGGTTTAGTCATTAGTTGTTTTTCACAGAAAAGAGATTTGATGATTTTGATTTTATAAATCTGTTGTACTAAAACGTCACGAGTACTGCCATTTCAGTGGGGACAAGTTGTCCTCACAAGTTAACAAGTTACGCTGTGGTAGCCCAGCGTTAATCCCGTGCGAGACTTTCGAGGAGGTCACAGGTTTAAACCCGGGCAGACACCAATGAGTTTTTCTGTTAAAACTTATGTGTCTAATTTATAATTGCAATTCAGCACACGCTTTTCGGTGAAGGAAAACATAATGAGGAAACCTGCATAACTCTAGAGAATTCTGGAGATATGTGTAACCTACCAATCCGCATTGGAGCAGCGTGGTAGATCTTACCTCCAACCCTTCTCTCCAAAAATGGAGAGAAGAGGCCTATTCTCAGCAGTGGGATAGTAACAGGTCGCTACTTATTTTTTTTTTAAGTTTAGCCAGCTGAGTAAAACTTAACGAAAAGTTGTAAATATCCAGTGAAAGATTAATATTTGTATAAAAATAAATTTATTCACTTTACAAGCGATACATTTGACTTTAAATAGACACGTATTAATAACCTAACTACTAATTTACGAGTACGGGTATTGCAGTAAATATTTATCATGTACGTAATTATTCGTCATTCAGTATTTACAGAATGTGAATACATAAAGTTGATTTGAATTTTTTTTTTAATTACTAATTATATAAAGACTTTAAAGAGCTATTATAAACGCGAAATAAACTGTCAGTTTTAGTTACAGATTAACAAAAAAAACCTGTCTGAAACAATAGTAATAAACATTTTTGAGTACAAAAGTGTCATAGTATTATTTTGCTATAATCCGCTATTATATTTATAAGATAATCGTGGACTACAGCCAAACAATATTATTATTACTTCCGTATTATGAAACTCCGTAAAGTTACGCTTTATTTTGTTCGTATGTAGTGTTCATTTATTTATCATGCCATCATTTTAGTATTGCGTGGCTTGACAATTTGTATCAATCAATTTCTTCCGTCTACGTTATCCTTTATTTATTTGACTTTTTTAGTACAAACTATTTGGCCGTTTCTAAGACTCTAAGAATAGGTTACACAGATTTATATCTAATTTCTATAATACAGTATATAAATATAATAACTAATATTACTTATTTACATTACACCGTAACTTACCGATAAAATTAATAATCTCAAAAAAATAACATTCGTTAGGAATAATAACTGAACATACAATAATGTAACGTTAGTAAAACAAAATGAAAGTTACTCACAAATAATAGTGCTCTGTGAAATAGTTAATTGGTAACAAGAATTATATCTAGATAAAGATTTAAATATAATAAGTTACATTTTAATAAACTTCATTCTTACAAAAATATAATAAGCTCTGTAAACCTACTCTTCAGTTTCTGAACTGTCACGTACGCATCACTTACACTTTCCATCTCTTTTCTTCCTATATAAATATCATGGACGTAGTATATACTGGACGGCGCCAAAAGACGTTGCCGATCTTGCGTCTGTGTGTAAGCGATTTATCGTTTGTCTCTGTTCTTATCGCGAACTATACATAAGAGTGAAAGAGATTGTGATGAAGTTTGGCAACGTCGCTAAAAATGTGTCCAGTTGGTGACACCAAATGAGGCCATAACATTGAGTTTGTTGAAGATTATTTCTTGAAATCTAAAGCAAATACGAGTGTTACTGATGTATTTTTTCAAAAAAGGTCGAATATGTCGTGTGCTGCCTTAACGTGTCCATCAAGAACAACGAAAGGAGGAGTTAAAAACACGGAATTACCATTTCATAAGTAAATCTTTGACTCTCATTTGCGTGCTAAATTAAAGCGTTTTATTCTGTTAAAGCGTTACAGATTATAATGTATCAGTACAGTTTGATATCCTCTAGCCGGCACGCGTGTGGGATACTGATAAAACATAGAAATTAATCATTAAATATTCGATTGAATTGTGTTACCTACGTAGTGATGTACACACTAACGAATTATTATGTATCGATAAATATCAGTCAAAGTTATATTTACTAGCCAAGTAAATGCGAATTCTCTAATTTTAGATTATTTTCTTAGGTTTCCTAAATGCCCACATATAAGAGAACAGTGGATAAAAGCCGTCACCGGTCTCACGGATATGTAAATGTTGGGAATAATGTGGATGATATTGTTCCATTGGCCACTGAAGCACTAACATTTATGTTAACATTTCATCTATACATAAAGCACCGAGTATGGGCTGCACCTTCGACTTTATTTTTAACGCTTCAAAGGATTCTTTGATAAATCTAGGCTCACAGTCAATTGACTGATACCATTCTTGAGAACTACCCATCACAGTAAGAAATGCAGTAAAGATGACATCGGATAATTCATGACATTATACTGCAGACTGTACACTCAGGAAATTATGTCAATCTATTCAAATGTTTAAATCTATTCTGAACAGTAAACCAACTAGGTTGGTTACAACTGTATATTAACTTTACAGTACCTGAGCTAGGCTTCGATAATTATCGATGCCTAGTTTAGCTTATCGATAAGCTAAGTACTTCCCTAATCACGCACACTAATGTAGTTTTAAAAGTTCACATAAGCATAAAACGGACACACAAAAATAGCTAAGGCGGCATCCAGTCACCCAGTGTATTCTTTATCCAAGATAAATATATCTAAGATGGAAAAGGACGACAAAGTCATCGTCGTTTGTCAACTTGATGTCAACGTTGAACATGGTTCTGAACTATTAGTAAGTAGTCTGTGGTTCTGAAAAACAAGATGGCGGATGCAACTTAATATCTTTTTGTTAGGTTTACAGAACTTTTACAAATGTTTGAACGTATAAAAACTATACATTTATCATTTAATCCTAAGTATAATGAATTGAGCAAATTTCGATGTGTTATTTACAAACCAATTGTTTATTTTCGCGCTGAGCATTTGGCACCGGTTAGGTACATCGGACTTGACTTCAAATATACAAACTAACAACTAAGACATTATAGATTAGACTTACATATAAACCTTCTTATATACCACAAATGTAACAGAAATAATAGACTAAAAGTATTAAATAAGATGCTCAGATTATGTTCATATACGGGTATGTGCATTGAAAAAGCCTATGGTACGAAAAAGCGATATGAATCCTTTGACGTTGAAGTTACTTAGACTTGCCGTCGTTAGGCATCCAGTTCAATGGATAAACGATTTTAATGATTAAAAAGATTGCAGGGAGCCGTTGGCTACAAGTGGCATATTGGATTTGGTTGTAATATCTTGAACTGACTATATCTAAACTAAAATAAATTTGGACTTACATTGGGGTCCATACAAAGCAACCTTAGATTGATGTGGATGTAAAATGTTCTAGTAACAAATAACTTTCTGTTTTCGCCAATGACTTCCGTTTTGTATTTTTTGGCAACACAGTCTTCAAACAAGAGCATCGCGCCCTTTTTGATAAAATGGTGACAACACTGCGCCGTTGTTGTTTCCGGTGAAGTATTCAAGAGAAGTGTAGGTATTTCGGAGCGGAAATTGTGGTATTCCACTATATCGTGTTATTGTTGAAAGTGTGCGCTAACATTTCAGACAACAGCTTCAAATTTAGTGTATGTAAAAATAACAAAGCCATTTATACGGTACATTGTTTTACGCATTTTATAGCGATGGAACTCTTCACGTAAATTTAGACGCCGTATTTTTCCTTTTGGAATTTTTTTGAATAGACGCAATTATAACGATTTAACGTTTGCAAATTTCTTAAATGAGAATCGTGAGCACAAAGTGTCACGTATCCTGTGCATTTTCAAAGTTTTGTTCGTTAACAATTACAATACTTCACACCCACATTTGTTTAAAACTAGATAAATAAGACTTAAACAATACGTATAACACAGATATTTGACGATACAAAGTTTACAATTGTCGAGGTTAGTAACGTGTGAGTTAATAAAGTGTTCAGTTAACAATAAAATATTTAAAAAATCGATGAAATCTAAACGGATCTTTTATTCTAGGACCTACTGTTGACACAGCACTGCAGTGGGATAAAAAAAAGATATAGTCTGTTATTATTGATATTTTCTATTTTATTTTCTATCTGTAAAACTATGGGCTTTATCTTGGGAATAAAAACTAATTAATTATTTATCTACGCTATAAATACTCACTTCTAAGTATTTGATTGTTGCAAACATTGGATACTTTATAGACTATAAGGGCTAGAATCTAGAGTCCTCTAAGTAGAACTGTAGTTAAATAATTTTTTTTTTCATGTGGATTGTAATTGAATGGTGCATTTCATATAACTTATATTAGTTTAGTGCTACAGTTAGTAACAAACAAGTGGGTTAGTAATATTTACAACTACTCATGTAAAGCTAACCCTTTTAGTTTGGTTCTAAGTTACGAATAATATTACAGCTATGCTCGCGAGAGCTACTTAAAAAACAAATAAAAATAATTCTCAAGCTGATTACAATAATTTGCATACGACTAAATAATTCTATGTTTAATATTAATGTAAAAAAGTCTTGTAATATGATAATATACATTTTCATATTCTTAAAAATATACATGTGGTAAAAATGATAACAATCAGTTAATTTGGCAAAGTCAACGAAGTTACATCTGGCCCATTAATGAAATAACGATTCCGAATAAATAATATACGATCTTTTAAAAAAAGTTTATCGTTTTAAACTTTAATATAAAAAAATTACCAGACGTTATGTGATTTATTTAACTTTAACTTATGTAATTTTCTTTTACATCGCGTCACTCGTGTATAAGCAACATTCTCTGTATATTATATGCTATATATTTCCGGTTATGGTGCTTATTGAATTTCAAATAAAAAAAACCCTTATTATACATCACGAATAGAACAGAATGAAGTTACATATAATGTATGGTTTATTATTGAAAAATAAGTATAAAGTTATTGTAGTCAAATGAAATATACTGCTACTAGATAGTAATGCCAATATTCTAGGACAACAGATAATTCTAAATGAGTCATTGTAGATAGTTAATTACGACACACAAAAAATAGTGCATTGGACAGGACCGATCTATGGGTACGTATTTTGACCCACTGAAACTAAATTTAAGGTCAGTTTGACCTATACTTATCGAGACAACTTTCAAAAACAGAAATATATAAAAAAAATTGTTGAACTAAACCTAGGATGATTTCATGTTTTTCGATCTAGACCTGCATAGACCATAAGCCGTAAATGATAATTAAAAACGTTTAAAATTCAACCAAAAAAGCATATCATCAAAATTCTCCCATTTTCGTATCTAAGTACATATTATATCTGTTATTTGAGTTATCGCGATTTTGAGGGTGTACAGCTTAAAGTGATTTTGAATACGGATTCAGTGGGTCAAAATACGTAATAACCACAGGTCGATCCGGTCAATTGCACTTCCACTTTTTTTGTCTGTGGTTGTTATTATTGGTTCTTGCGCTCGTAGCACCGGTTGCACCGTTCGTAGTCGTCCACAGCCAGCACTGTTCGCGGCGCCAGCAGCGTGCGTCGGCAGCACTGCGCCCGCGCTAGTCAGTGCGACAGGTGCGAGAGATGCGACAGGTGCGAGTGCGAGTGAGAGGTGTCTGTGGCGGTGCTGGCCAGCGAGTCGTGCTGCTCGGCCGCGTGCCGGCTCTCGTCGCACACCGCTATGAACTGCTCCGCGTACGCCCTGGAATCCATACGGAAAACTATTCATTTTCAATTCAACTGGGAAAATTGAAGGGAAATGGCCTCGAGGCCGTAGTCGTAAGAGAAACCAGATTGCTGAAAGCTAAAGGTACTAGTCAGTTGCGTAACTGACTAGTGCTGGTGAAGTGCGTACTTCACCAACCAGCTGAGCGTAACTAATGGCAGTTACTGCCAATGTGAAATAGAGTCACGATCCTCAGCAGTGAGGGGACGATAAGGAAAAAGTATTAATTTTCAAGTTATAGAAAGTCTGTTGTCCGTTTTATTTCTTATATAGATAAATTGAGTTAGGGCTGCCCCGAAGTTACGTTAGACTTGCTTTTTTCACCATAGAACAATGGAGGAAGGATTCTATGGGTAGGGTGTTTATGTTATGTAAATTACATCTCTCCGAGTAACGTCTCGTAGGGTTTGATTCTGAGATTTTGCTAATTCGTTGGATTTCTAGATTTGGTGAGATTTAAGTGTTGTTTGTACTCTATCTCACCTATCCAGTCCCGTGTAGGTCCTCTTGAGGTCGTCCACGGTGGGCGCGTCCCGCTCGGGGCGCCGCTTGCGGTGGATGCGCTCCAGCGAGCGCGTCAGCTGCGAGTCGTCGCGACGGCCGCGACGCCGTTGACGCTCCGTGCGGACGGCGCGCGGCGAGCGGCGGCGGCGGACGCGCTGCGGGACATAACGGAATAATAAATGGAGCTACGAGATACGGACACGATAGGCCTTATAAAAAGGCTGGAGAGTCGGTCAGCGGGCGATGGAGTGAGCTATGCTCGGAGTATCTATACGTGATCAAATCAGAAATGAGAACCGTAGAAGAAACAGAATCACCGATATAGCTCAGCGTAACGCGAAGCTGAAGTGACGATGGGCGGCACATAGTGCGGAGAACCGATAGGCGTTGGAGCTTCCAGGTGTTGGAATGGCGACCCCGCACCGGAAAACGCAGTGTCGGTAGACCCCCCACGAGATCGACTGACGATCTCAAAAATGTCGTGGGGAACCGCTGGGTCCAAGCGGCACAATATCGTGTGCGTGGAGATCATGTATGTCCAGCAGTGGACGTCCACCGAAGAAGTTTGTAGTTATGGTATATTATGGTGTATGTATAATACCGTGGCGGTCCGCATCGCCTCCGGCGCTGGGTAGTAGAGCGGCGCGGTGTGTACGGCGTGAGCGGCGTGAGCAGCGTATGCGGCGGGCGGCAGCGGCAGCGTGGCGTAGCGCGGCGCGGCCGGCAGCACCACGCTCAGCGGCACGCGGCCCAGCTGTACATACAATCAAATTGATACATCTCGTACTTCTACACTCATGTTCTTATAATATATCAAGTACCTGGGTGAACGAGCTTTGCACGGTTATTTTTTTTAAAGATATAAAATAATACAATAAAAAAAAATTAAAAGAAAGTAAGCGCCACGTGACATGTGGGAATAGATCCCACGTTTTGAACTTTACAAGTCCGCCCGTTACGATTAGGCTAGCACAGCTTAGCATTTGACAGCTCAAATATAATTTGGTTTCATTCTATATTGTAGCATTTTTTATAATGCCCTAAAACAGGTATAAAACGACTATTTATTTAAAGAAACCTAGCTAGATCGATTTTTCCTCCCCACAACCGCCTACATGCTGAATTTCCTACATGCTGAAATGAAAGTTGGAGCCGTTTTCGAGATTCAGAAAATATATATACAAGATAATCTCAATTTACATATTAATGACAAACTATATTATCATATACTTAATCAATTTATAAAAATAATAATAAAATTAATTTGCTATAATCCGCGATAGAGTAAATAGAAAATATATATAATACTAAATGTACAGTGGTCTTCATACCTGATACATGCAGGATTCGTAAAAACACATGCACAAACCTCCACATTGGTTAAATAATATGGTTAAATTAAATTGGTCGTGAAGTCTTTTGATAATGCTTCGGTTGCAAGGCGAACAACAAACGACGACTACTCTGAATGCTTTTTAATAATATTGAAGGCATAGAGTTTACTGTAGCTGGAGAATACAAATTTGGAAGTAAAATATCTTATTAAGCCGGGAATCTTTTACGTTTACGATATTCAACTCACTACGTTTTATAAGTAACTTATGTTGCAGGCATGAAGCTATCGGATTCTAAGGAACAGACTATCTAACGAGAATACAAATTAAAGTTAAAACCTGCGTTACATCATCGATAAATTTAACTGTGAATTGAATCAATACGTTAGCAAAGGTCGTGTGTTGTTCGCAAACAACAGGCGAGGCAGTCACGGCGCCATTCTGATGTTCGAACAAAGGTATGTAGGCGATCCTAGACACACTTCCTGGACACTGGCAGGCAATTAAAGATTAATTTAAATAATTATGAGAGATTATTACAAATTCTAATAATAATTTATTCCAATTGGCTCTTACAAGCACAAATTAATTTATAGAATTAGGTGTTACTTTGCGGAGATCCATAACACAAATTAATAATAAAAATTATTTTGCTATAATCCGCGATGAAGTGAAATTGAAAATATAATGCTAAATGTAGAGATAGTGTTTTTAAACTGCTGTATAGGTCATATGCTTGAATAAGATTGCATCCTTTTAAAATGTCACTTTATTGAAAGTTGTCAGTGCTAAATGCACTTCTAGAGGGGCCTAGCTGCCTTGCCCATACTTCTTTACGCCCATGCTTGCATATGCAAGCATGGGCGTAAATATATAGAATATAGAATTTTCTAAATATATATTTAGAAAATTCTAGAGATATGTGATATTAACAAATTACGCCGTGTGGTATCCGGCTGAATAGAATAGTACCACCCTCATTTCTTGCCGAGGTGTCGTAAAAGGCGAGTAAGGTAAGTCGAACTTGCATTACCTAATGCTGCAAAAACAGCAAATAGACTCTTTTTAAATAATGTACCACTAAAAACAGAAATTCAACTGTATTTTTGGGAGTATCCCTGGATACAAAACTCCAATGGAGCACACACGTAACAACTCTTGCAGGGAAACTGAGTTCAGCGGCCTACGCTGTTCGAAAGATAAGACAATTCACAGACGTCGAAACAGCAAAACTTGTTTATTTTGCCTACTTCCATAGCATTATGTCTTATGGAATATTGCTATGGGGTAAATGCGCGGATAGTGAAAAAATTTTTGTTTTACAAAAAAGAGCTATACGTGGCATTTATAATTTAAGACCGCGTGATTCCCTGCGAGAGAAGTTTAAGGAAACAGGTATTCTTACATTTGCTTCACAGTATATTTTAAGCAATCTTATTTATGTACATAAAAATATAAAGAATTATAAAACGATAGGTGATGTATACAATAGACAAAGCAGGAACCGACATAAGCTTGCGGCTCCTGCTTTGCGCCTTGCAAAAGTACGTAATTCGTTTGTGGGTTTTGGTATAAGATTCTATAATAAAATTCCGCAATCAATTTCAGCTTTGCCATTACATCAGTTTAAAAACACTGTTAAAAAGAGGCTGATACAGAAAGCCTACTATACTCTTGAAGATTATTTGGAAGACAAGAATGTGTGGATATAGCTCTCTTTGAACCTGTACAAGACAGTATCGACTTAATGTAAATAGTATTAAGAATTATATTTTTAAAAGAGCAACCGCCGAGTTTCTTGCTGGCTCTTCTCGGTAGGAACAGCTTTCCGAACCAGCAGTAGAGTTGACGATTCAAAAGCACTTGTTTACAAGTTTATTTGAATAAAGAATATTTTGAATTTGAATTTTTGAACCGCCGTGTGGTTTCCGGCTGAGTAGAATAGACCAACCTCATTTGTTACCGAGGTGTCGTAAAATACGACTGAGGTAAGATGATGTCAGGTAGGGGGCCGGTCGTAAAAACGCAGCCAAATCATGTGACAGCATGTTTATAACATGTTGTGCTGACCCCGCTGAGAGTGGGATAAGGGGAGGATGATGATGATGTGATATCAACAAATTCTACGTAACAATATCCTGGCAAATAGTGCATAAAGACTGTGAAATAAATTGACTGGTCTGTTAAAAACATGCAATAAGCAACCAAACGCAGAGCCGTCACCGAATCCGTTTGTATTGTATATCAGTTATGGATGAAAAGTTGCGATCTATAGTTTCGGAATGCGGTTCACCTCTCGCTCTGCGGTTATAATTTAACCTCAACCACTCGCTAAATTGCGTAATAGAGTTAAAACATAATCATATAAGACGTGTAATCACTCGAGTCATATGCAACGATGAGTGAATTGAAGCTCAGGCAAATTTACAAAATAACTTACAGAGTTTGGTGTTACTATGCGGAGGTCCATAATACAAAAGTAATGTAGGATATTATTTTGCGATAAATTTATCGCGGATTATAGCAAAATAATATTCTCATTACTTTGGTAGAAGTAATAATGAAATTATTTTGTTATAATCCGCAATTTCAATTAAAATTATAATTTCATAATTAATTAATTTCAACATTTTCAAATTTAATCGCGGATTATTGCAAAGTAATTTCATTATTACCTTTGTATTATGGATCTCCGCGAACGTCTAATTCTATAAATTATTTACAAGCCTAAAACCTAAAGTCGAAATAAAAGATCGTCTCTTATTGTATCAAATGTTGATAAAAGATTTCTCTTTCATTGAGGAGAAAGGGATGTGACGAATTTACAAATTATTGTAATCAAAGGAATGTAAATTATGTAAAGGTCGTACTGATTGACAGTCGGCCGGTTGAGCAAACAGTGGGCCGCCTTGGTGCACCTGTCGATAAGTTGGCCG
Organism: Morpho achilles; assembly: GCA_947086495.1. Lineage (NCBI taxonomy): Eukaryota > Metazoa > Arthropoda > Insecta > Lepidoptera > Nymphalidae > Morpho > Morpho achilles. Next base: position 430,640 of record CAMTZB010000013.1, on the reverse strand, counting down.
GCCTGCTTACAAGTGAATCAAGGCGTGTCTCTGGGTACTGCATTGTGAGGAAAGCTTAAATAGCTTTCGACACACATAAACAAGACAATGAAATATAAGTTTCATTTTTATTTGAATTCATTGTACTTAATATTTACTTCCTTTTTAATTTTAGATTGATTGGCTGGAAGAGATTTCGATTCTGGGAAAAGCCCGCCGTTGCACATTATGTTGTTTTTTTTATCATTTTTAAATTAATTAATGCAATAAAGAGGTTATAAACATCAAACAAATATTGTTTTTTGTATGACTAAACCATTCTATAACTTATCCTATCCTACTAATATTATAAATGCGAAAGTTCGTAAGTATGGATAAAATAAGGTATATGTTTCTTACTTTATCACGGCGAATCCGCTGAATAAATATCAAAGAAATTTGGCACAACATATAGGCTATAGAAATCATGTTAAAAGGTATGTATGTATGTTCCTTGTAAAATTCGCTACGTCTGGGCCGATTTTAATGAAATCAGACCATCTTCAAGATGACTCAGGATGATACTGTTAAGTTTAGCAGCGATTGAAATTTTTTTGAGCTGCGGCTGGACTGTTTTTTTTTAATAAAAAAATATACACTTTTCTAAGTATCACAAAACTAACGAATAGATGCTCCTTGTTATGTTATGCCTAATGAAAAATACTATAGATACAATGTAGAAAGCAATATCGAAATATTGTTTATCTGCCAATTATATTTCGAAGTTCTTTGAATGTCATATTAAACTTTTTGCCGTAAGCAAAAACATTGGACGGCGGATACGTAAAATACCAGTCGGACCGGATACAGCTGTCAACTTTAGCTAAACATTGCAAAAAGTGCAATTTCCGGTCAAAATTACATTTAGACGTCCTTGTATTTAATGTGTCGAATTGTGTAAATGTTTTTTAACTAATCCGATGGCAGAATTTAGCAGTGATCCTACCTGCAGCAGGGTGTGGGTTCGATTACCGCCGACATTTTCTATACACAATTAATCCCCAAAACAGCTAATCCCCTAGGAAGGAAAAGAGATCCCCTAGATTAAGCTTAACTTTAATAAAATTTGGTACCATTGAAGTTTTATGATGGATTTACATACATGATAAAATTTACTGATTTCCTTTCTGGAATAGGAAATACAATATAATTCATAATTGAGGGTATTTTAACGCTAAAGTTGACGTGGTGGAACACGTGAGTACTCATAAAATAACATTATTTCATTAGAATTCCGTCATATTTTTCGTAATGCGTATGACGTTACTAATATTTGGGCAGTAAGGGCAATATTTGCGTTGACAGTTAAAACTGAAGTTGAAGCAAACGAGTATAAAACTAGTATATCACGGGTAAAGCTTATACAATTACATTACCAACGACCAGTGATGGATTAACATTTACAATCATTGACAGTGAAGAACCACTGCAGAATACGAATGAACCCCCGATCTAGTCTAGTACTACAGGTTATAGAGGTCATTTATTTGTAAACATTATTTCTTAATGTACAAGTGTTTACGACATTGAAGGTCAGAGAGGCAGTAAAACAGGCGTTCAGCTATATTGCGTGTATCGGTTTCACAATACATGTGTACAAGATGCGCTAATATGCGACGGATGCGCGGTCAGTTTGTATGATACAAATCAAAAACAAATTAAGCTGTACAGTGAGATCGTCTCCTTAGAGGGCACGGGTTCAAATCCCAGCAGGCGCCAATAATGTTTTCTATTTAAATTACATAAGTTTAAATTGAAATAAAGTCTAATAGATATTTCCAATTTATCACACGGTCAAAGCTAAAATCCAACTCTCTTAAAAATGGAAAGAGGAAGCCTATTCAAAGCAGTGGGATAGTAACAGACCGTTACTTTACTTTACTTTTACATCAATATTCCTTCGTGAAAGCGTGACGGACATTTTCGCATTTATAATATAAATATTGATGTATGCTACATGGTAATATGTGACCCAGTTAGCCGCGTGAGAATTTTCGTCGGACAGGTCGCCGGTTTATGTTCGTGAAGCGATATAATCGGCGTTACTTTGATTGTTATTTGCTTGCCCTTTATGTTTGACCTTTCTAACGCAATTGCGTAATTATTCACCTCCTAATTATCAAATTTATTTACTAACACGCATATACAATCATGCACAACTAATTTACATCCCATTACATTAATAAATGCCAAAACCAATCGAATCACATCAAAACTTTTTACTTATTCTTACTTATTTACTTTTTACTTCATGTAAGGACAAAATCGCAATACGCTTTCCGATTTTGTAGTGGAATCTATCTATTCTAATACTTGGATGAAACGATTGTTGAGATTGTCGTAGTAAATGTGTGCAGTGGCGTGTGGCTGTAGTGATGGTGATTTATGTGGTTACTAAACTTGCATGTATAAGGTACCTATATTTACGAATTATGCTTTCTGCATTTAAAATTACATAGATTTGAAAATAAACGCGGATTATAGATAAATAAATAAATCGTTACCTAATCTAAAAGCTATTATTTAACTTGCCGTGTACGTCCGTGAAGGTGGAATCTTGCAAGTTAAATTTACCCAACTTCTCGGTCTTTGATTGAGGTGAAATTTTACATACTGATTCAGTCCCGATGACAATGCATGTTCATGATAAGAATGACCTGATGCTGCTGCTAGGATTGGCTGGTAGGATTCGCTAACTCGACTTTTTTTGGGTCAACTTACTGTTATACGGATAATGAAATAAGCTTTTTTTAATAAATCATAAATTATCACACACAATAAAACAGACAAAATAATTCTAAAAGTACTCTACTAAAAGGAGAACCACTCAGAGTGATTTAAGTGAGTACCTTAACACTGATTTTATATTTACGTTTTTGATGCAGATATGTTCTTATAAATTTTTGAAAAATACGCGTAACGCGTTCCGTGCGGGGTTCAATTCCGATCTCGTTATACAATAGTGGCCGTATAATATCTGAGTGCTCGCGAATTAGCATACGTTGATGCGAGCATCTTTTAATGGCGTTACGAAACCTCATATCCGGTTACAATAAACTTTCTAAGTCGTCTGGTGACGGTTGAAATCACAGGTGTCTGCGAACTACGGAAAACCTCAATACCAATATGTATTGGCCATATCCTATACTACTGATATCCTACTAATATTATAAATGCGAAAGTTTGTGATTATGGATGTACGTTTGTTAGTCTTTCACGGAAAATTCGCTGAACCACTATCGATGAAATTTGGCACAATTATTCCTTATACACCGGAATTACATATAGGGTATAGAAATCCTGTTAATTCTACAGTTCTACATTCTTCTCTATCACGCGTACGTTATACATCGGAATAACACATAGACTACATTTTGTAATGATTTCATGTAATATTGGTTCCACGTGAGCGAAGTTGCGGTCAAAAGCTAGTCTTCCATTTTTCATTTTACTTTTTTATCAATCTAAATTTTAGAAAATTTTCACGCAATATTATTCTACAATTTGACCCTATCGGCTGTTATCGGCTGTTGGCATCTGCAACATGTTTACAAGTCGTCTGGCCATAACTAGGAGCTCTACCCACGACACGTTTTCCTTTGCAGGATCAGCTCTTCTCCGTATCATCAAGATATTACTATATTATTATTGTGAATGCGGAATAATATAGGACTCTCTCATTCGCAGTTATTGAAATCGCAAAAGGTTCACTTACCCGATATGAGTGTAAATTGGACGGAATGATTACATACATTAACTAACAAAACAATAGTATGATTGCTGCCAAATATTTGCTATGTTTTGGCACATTGCATTGCACAAGCAGAATCGAAGGCTGCGGGTTATTGCCTACTGGTATGTAGCCTTCGATTACAAACGCTCGGATTCTACCCGTATATTTAACATAAAGGTTCTTTATGCAAAACTGCACTTTTTAGAAAATTCATTCATTCATTTATAAAAAATTGCGTAGTTATATTGAGAAAAACGGAACAATTATAATTAAGTATAAACTCTACTTACGCTTCAGACGGCATTGTACCAATGTATATAAATGTTAGGGAGCAAGTATTATTAATTTTGTTTTCAAATAAATGTATGGGACAAATACAAAGACGGTTATCTCCAAAGTAATTAGAAATGTTGGCTCTCGGCGGAGACCAAAGTCTTTCGGAGGTGAACGCAGGGTCACTGCCACTGCTCTTTAAACCATGTAGGAAAATATAGGATTATATGATTATTCGAAAGAGTATAACTATAGCTATAAGGCTATATGAAGGGAGTTTCGGGAGCCAATAAACGATCAAGCTAAGTTTATTTAGAAAAATGTTGTTTTATTTATTTATTTAAATATTTTGGGAACATACAGTATATATAAGCTTTTATAAGTAAAGTACAATAAAACGTAACTTAAACCATTAACACTTTCATATGATTAAAAATACATATAAATGAGAGTATAGCAATAAAACAGTGATTTATACCTGTTTTCGGGCACTGAAAACCTGCTATAATATTATTTGAAAACATGGGCCAATAAGACTGTCATTTGGAAAGCTATAGTTGCTCAGTGGAGTAATAGAGTGGTCTACAGGAGTGAAAATACCCCGGATAGAGCCGCACCTCCCCAATTTATACAAGTTTCATCTTTTTGTATCTTCTAAAAAAACACCTATGTTTTTTTTAGTTTGTTGTTTTTATATAAAAAGATGAAACTTGATTACTGGTGCTTTGCTTAGGCAAAGCTCGATCACTTAGGTACTAAACTATAACTACTATATATAATTTCTTCTGTCCGCATAATTGTCATAGCTGTTTCTTCGCGTATTTATACATATATACATTACTAGTAAAACATTACAGGGTGGCCACAAGCGTGTCGCCGATGATGAAATACCGAAACGCGTGTTTCTCAATTCCAACAGCAAATATTTTAATAAGTTTCACCTTCGGCGCGTATCTGTGCCATGTGAGTGTTCTACGACATGTACTGCGCGTGTACTCATTAGTACTTGTTTAAATAGTCGGCTTCGCGGTAAACGCAATTCGTTGCCATTTTAAATAATTGGTTTGACGGATGTTTTTATTTAATACTAGCAAACGCCAGCGGCTCCGCCCGCGTGGAAAGATTAAAACCGTAATATAGTATTTTGATAACCATAACAATGGTTAAAGTGGGTTAACCTTAAAAGCTAGGCATATGTTTTCGCGGACTTTTATTTAGAACTTTTAGAGAGGAACAATTTTGTGGTACAAGTTTCACCGTTTACTTAGCGCACGCAAAGAAAGATTTAAATTTTGCCGTTTTCGTAATATTTTTATTGCTGCTCCTCTCTTATTCATCTTAGCGTGATGTGATATAGTCTATAGCCTTTCTCGATTAATGGACTATCTTACAGTCAAAGAATTTTTCAAATCAATCCAGTAGTTCCTGAGATAAGCGCGTTCAAAAAATCAAACAAACAATCTCTTCAGCTTTATATATTAGTATAGATTAATACTAACTGTGCTCGCCATCGCACTCGTAAAATGACTCTGTCACAACGTTTTCCCGTGTAAATACTAACCCCGCCGAAATTCTAGAATAAAAAATATGTTGCTTCACAGCCTCCTCTATCTTCTGGTAAAAGTCTCATCAAAATCGGTTTATCCGTTTCGAGAATGTTCTACTGACTTTCCTTAAAAATTGTAGTGCTTTTTGGTAGAAACCGTACTAAAATTCGTTTAGTAGATTTTGAGGTAATCGATCTTATACAGAGAGACAGCTAGAGACTTTGTTTTATAATATGTATAGGAGTATTGTGACTACCCCAATGCGGAAGAACGATATATTTTTTCCTAACGCTGGTAGAGGTTTACTGCGACTTACTCTGCATTTCACACTCTCGACGAAGCTTCTGCGCTCACCCGTCCCATACTACGACAGACTGTAAAAGCCAGCATTAACAGCTTAGAGTGAACTTAAAAGGTCCATGCGAAAAGGTGGCGGGTCGGCTAGTATTATATTGAATTACACGGCACTTTGCGAAATTTCCTAACAGAATATAAATCTTTCACAATTGTTTCAATCACCAGAGCACGAGTCGTTTTTCCTTCCGAACGATTAGAAATCAATGGTCTTAAACCTTTTGAAATTGCGCAACCAATAATATCGTTTTGTGATTTGCAAAACGCTCTATTTTATTTAGTTGCTTTATGATATACTCACATTTACCCGTAACTTCGTTCGCGTGGACTGTTGTCGCGGGATAGGTTGATAATAGATGGCGCTTTTCAATGTCATCCTATACCTGTAGAATTAACAGGATTTCTTTAGCCTATATGTTACCCCGGTGTATAAAGAATAATTGTGACAAATTTCATTGATATTGGTTCAGCGGATTCTCCGTGATAGAGTAACAAAATCCATACTCACAAACTTTCGCATTTATAATATTGTAGGATGAAAACGGAGAGTATACTCATTTAGCATTCTCTTCCATTCATTCCCACTCTAAGTGGGGTAATGTTATAAATATGTCGTCACACGATTAACGACCGGCCACCGGCCTGACGTCAACTTACCCTAGTCGCCTGTAAAGGCGACACTCGGCAATGACACCTCGGTAAGAAATAGGGTGGTCTACTCTACTCAGCTCTATAACACACGACGGGTAAACTTCCCTTAGTCACCTTTTACGACACCTCGATAAGAAAGAGGGTGGACTATTGTACTCAGCTGGAGTGCACACGGTGGGTCAACTTACCTTAGTAGCCTTTTACCACACCTAGGTAAGAAAGAGGATATATTCTATTCAGCTGCATACCAAATAGCGGATTTTCTTTTCATAATGTCAATAATTTTGAATGCTCCTATGTGCAGTCATTTCTTGACCACTTGGCTATTGCTATGTATGACTTGTGCTAATTATCGCTGATAGTTTAAGCGGTTCGTTACATCGCCATCCGCTGCGAGCCGCTACTCTTGGCCCGAGTCGGTCCACGTCCTAGATCGTTGGCCCTCCAGCAGGTGAAAGGGACGGCCCTAGCCTAGCGCAGCTCTACAGTCGCACACACAACGGCAACAAGTTTAGTTTTCCTTTCGCTAAAATACAATTTATACAACTCTATTTTCTATAATTGAAGGAATTCAAGGAATTCTATAATTCAAAAGTAATAATAGGAATATCAAATCAAATCAAAATAATCTTTATTCAAATAAGCTCTTTCAAGCACTTTTAATCGTCAAGGATCAAAATGATTAATGAAGCTACAACTGGTTCGGAATGTTGCTCTTACCGAGAAGAACCAAAAGTAACTCGGCGGTCAATCTTTTAAACATTTTCAATTTTACATTATTAAACCGCTGTCCTGTATGAAAGGATTTTCAAAATCCAGGCTTTTTTAACACCCAGATAATTTCGATTGTGTAATATGCTTTACGTATAAGTATATCTCTTATACTTACTATAAACCTTTCTGTAGACTGATCTAGTATGGATTACGGATATTTTAGTATAAATCCCTAAAATGGACTATGTAGTGCTTCAATTTATTAACAAAATCCATTCTCTTATCTTTATAATCGATAAGACTTTCTTGGGTCTCTGCAATGCCATTACAATTGCTGATTTTTGTCTTAGGGTCTCTCTTATCGTCTTGAGAATAATCTGAAGGGATCATATTCTGATGATACCTGGGTTACACGGCAGCATAATTAATGAGATTCTATAGACTATGTGTGCAGTGCTAGTGTGGTGTTGGTTGGTAGTACGTCCGGCTATCAGTCCTGCATATATAAGTTATTAGAAAATATTATGCTCCCTACATTTATCATTGCACAGATTATCTTAAAAACTAGGGTATTTTAACGTGAGCTAACACGCTTTATCTTGTACTTTTACTGAATTTACAGAAACACTCAAGACTCGATAGTATATAGGTAGTAAATACTTTTTTTATTTTATATTAACTGTATGTATTTATAAATTTTTGAATATTGTAATAAGAAAGAGTGTAGTTTAAAAAATCAGACAAAATACTAAAAATATAAATATAACTGAATCACAATGACAATGGACTTAATTGAATCACCCATTGTGCACATTAGTTGACATGAGTTGTTTGAAAAGCGTTGCGAAACAGCAGCTTATCTTATTATAAACACAATAGTATAGTTACGCTATTTTGGAATAAAAGTCCACGTCTCTCGTTAAATTGAAATGTTAATTGACACGTCAAATCGATTTTTCGGTGGCTCGAAATAGATCATTGAATTTTTTTTGGCCCTGTTCACAGAGAAAGCAATTTTTACAAATGAAAATTTGGATGAGATTTTGGACCAAATTTTCTTATCGGGGGAATAATATTTTTCTACCTAATTCATAATTAAATTACATCTAATCATTTTTATCGTGGGAGTTTACGAGTTGAGTTTTAACCTTTCGCGATTCCATATATTTTACATGGATTTTATAGAGTTCCGAAGTAGTCTCAAATACTCCTTAATAATAATGCTTAATGTCTGTTGTTATATTATAAGATTAGATACTAGTACAGTATCTATATAATTCATAATTTTAAATAAAATTTATTCCGCAAAAAGGCAACCCGATCTTTTCAATGGACTAAAAACTAAACTCAAAGGACTTTACTCGCCGAATGTACTAAGGTCGCTAGTACTATGAAATGCCAAGTTTCGAGAGCCCACTTCAAGCACACACACACACACACAGAGCTGAATGAAAGGTCAGGCCACGGGAATACTACACAAGACGAATGTTAGTAGACAATAATTGGCCGCGCCTTTTGATACTAGTGCAACCTGTAGTGCTAAGTTACCGCGAACATACCCATACATAATACATAAAAATCTATATATTTATTATTAATTTGCCTTAATTCAGTTTAGATTATACGAAATAGTAGCTATATACGAGGGCGGCATTGTACTGTAGCAATTGTACTGCATACGCCACCCCTATATAAAATAAAAATAATACCTAATCAAATTTAAAATATTCTTCATTCAAGTAGACTATTTTCTATACTTTTGTATCGTCAAATGCTTTAAAAAAATGCTACCACTGATTCGGTAGTTGGCTCCTATCGAGAAGAGCCATCAAGAAACTCTGCGGATAATCTTTTAATCTATATAATAGTGCGTGCGTGTGTATGTGTGTTGCTGGCGCGCGTGTATTTAGACATGTGTTCTATTGTAATGATAAAATTTATTAGATTTATTTATCACTAAATAATATTAACAAGATCTAGCTAGAACATAAAAAAACTTATATGATTTAATTGATATTAACAATTTCAATGATTTATACAAAAATTTATACATTTTTCGGTGAAGGAAACATCGTGAAAAAACCTGCATATCTCAGAATCATTGGGAGAATCCGTCATTGCTGTCTTGTACAATTATGCAGAGTAATTGCGTACACGCATATTTATCAATTATGGAATTGTCAATTTTTATAATAAGGCTTTCTATAAAATCAAACTTTAAATTATTTTAAAATGGCAAAAGAATACTGTCGAGTTTTGTCAAAAAATCGCATACCAAAACCCATATACGATTCACATATTCATTTAAGGCGCAATTTAGAAAGTAGCAATGGTTGAAAAGCATCTAAGAAAGCTGACTAAAACTGCATGTCCGTCTGTGCACCAGATTGCAGCACGACTCGATGAGAACACGATTAATCCAAACAAGCATCCTAATGTATCTTTAATGTATTCTTAAGATTTATGGCGAAGTGCGTGCGTTGCGCAAACACAGTCTACATCGGCGACTTGCGTTCACCAGCACTGGCTTAATTTCGTAAAAGGAACATATATATTATATTATATTATACTATTCCAATGAATGATGTATGATAGGACCGAATGAAAGGTATGAATGGAGTCAATTGTATCAGAAGAAGCAAAACACCAGCAATCTGAAATTATCCTCAGGGTGGTGCTTAACGATCTGACAACGCGCATCGGGGGGCGTGTATGATAACCCGAGCCCTGACCTGGTCTGAAGAGGCTATGGGTGCCTGTAGGAGTTAAATATCCTCCGAACAAGTAACCGTAGAAAGCAAGGGGAAACCACTGCGAGTATTCTCCGAAGATAATGTCCCCGATGCTCAACTAAAAGAGGAAAAGGAGAGAATAGAAGAAAAATACATGTCGTGCCAACCCCACTTAGAGTAGGATAAGGATAAGAGAATGATGATTTTAAAACTGGAAACAAACTCATTAACATTCGACCCTTTTGAATGGGGTAAATACGTATAACATTGTAAAAATGATTATGTTGTATTCTCATCGATGAAAATTTCACGCATCCGATGCATATTTGAATCCCCGTGTGTTCCCGCTACTCTATAAAAAAAGAAGTACCTGCGATTATGATAATAGATTTGGATATATTAAGAGCGACTGAGTGAACAGGTTCAACTGAATTAACGACATAGCTATAGTATTGTCATTTGTTCGGACTATTAAACTACTAAGAACATACATGATTGCGCTCAGACATGGAAATGAAAAAATTGAGCATATTTGAAATGCTCTAACTATTTTGCGTTTTGTAATTGAATTAGCAGATCAGGGAATCTGTGGTTTGGATGCTTATGCATTGAGAGAAACTAACGGATATCTCTGTTTTCGTTCTGTTTTTGCTGGTCTTGTCTCTGGAAACAGTTGCACTTTACACATCGATTATATATTAATAAATGGGATTATTTCCGAGGTACATTCAAATTGTAGCAATTCTTATAATGAAAAACTTCGTTGGAAATCCGGTCGGATGAAACTAAACGTTTTAGGTGCAACAATTAGTGTTCATTCATATATATCCGAACAATTATAAATATGAGGAAGGATATAGTCGTATTTCACAACTTGCCTATAATCATATATTGTAATAAGCGTCCGAAACGATTATCTTGGTATCGAGTAAAATATTCACAGACGGCACATCACGCAGTAGATAAAGATATACATAGGTATATCTTTATCTAATGCGTATTTTTTAAGAGTATATTAGTATTTATTTATTTTATTTATTTATTTACTTTAATAGTACAGTTAATAAATAAATAAATAGTAAAGTTTACTCTACCATGCTAAATGTCAGTAAAATGCAAAAACTTTTTGTTTTAGGTTTAACTCTTTCTTTTTGTATTGTAACAATTAAATTTTAAACTTGGTATTATTAATAGGAAAATGTGTTAACGAATCCTTTTAATTAAAATTAATAATATATTAGTTGTGATTTATAATTATTAATAAACAATCACATTATAATTATAAATAAAAAAAATTTTTCTTTAATATTTAATATTATTAATATTAAATATTAAAGAATTTTCTTTAATATTTAATATTATTAATATTAATCTAGAAACGGCTCTAACGATTTTCAAGAAATTCACAATGAAGGGAGCTATGGGGGGAGAACATCGAGCTAGCTAGGTTTTATTTAAAAAAAGTCGTTTTATCGCTGTTTTCAGGCATTGAAAAATTGCTAAAATTGATATTGAATACAAAAGACTATTTTTATTGGCATTTCTAAGTTGTAATCTGACTAAGGAAGTAAAAATACCCAGGATCAAGCACCAACCATTACTCGCATTCTTTTGATTTTTATTGCATTTTTCTATCTTAAAAAAAATTTCCGTGCAAGACTCGGTCAACCGGGTACTAATATTTAATGTACACATATAATTAGGCATTTTACATGAACTACTTTTGCAAGCTGCGTGGGGCGCTATGTACCATCCCTTTCCGAATATTTATGGAGTAGAGAATTAATTTTTATCTTCACATAATTTATAGAATTAGGCGTTACTTTGCGGAGATCCATAATACAAAAGTAATAATAAAAATTTGATTATTACTTTTGTTTTATCTTCAGTTCGATATATAAAAGCGATTTTTTATTGTTTTGTTATCGTCTAGTGTTTGCGAACCCTGCACAGGCCCGCAATAGTAACCTAGGCAGCAGGTACGCAACTTGTGGTTTTTCATTTCGCTGGTTGCGCAAACGCTGGCGAAATATCGTATATCGGGTTCACTCAACGCGACGGATATATTGCAGCTCTCAAGGCTCTCGTGCTAACATTTTATAGTCCACAAAGTTTGCTCGCGACTTATTTAAATATGCCCAATTATGTTTTTTTTTATATTCCCGGGACAAACGGGAATATTTTGTTTTATATTTCCACCCGATATATAAGCAGCGTTGCGAATGAATTGGTGCCGTATTATTTAACATTAAACGGAATAATATCGAATATGTGAAAGTTTAGGAGTGTCTGAATCACACATAAGCGATAGATTTGAAACTTTCGCGATTGATAAGCATTATATAATCATATGGGTCACATCGCGATTACAGAGAATTACTTCTATTTGACAATGACTTGGGATCTAGTTATAAAAAAAAGCAGATAATATCTGCGTTAGACGATACGTTAATCCAACGCGTTACGTTAATCAATTCATAAACGAAAATAGTCAAGATACGTAAAAGGTTCTGTACACACTGAGTTTTCCAATTTGCTTTTTTATGAATATAAAAGGTTTGTTAAAACGATAAAGATTTTTAATTCAGGACTTAATTACGTTAGTTGCTTAAAGCATTTCATGCTTATTATAAAACAAAGTCCCTAAAAGCTGTCTGTCGGATTTACTCAAAATCTACTGAACGGATTTTTGTACGGTTTTTACAAAAAGGTAGTGCAAATCTTCCGGAAGGTTTAGGTTAATAGTACATAACCGTTTTATGTAAATTGTGTTGAAGAGATCGCGCTGTCGTAACATAACTTACCTGCTGGGAGATTTAATCGCGTGCGCCGCGTAAACCAGCAGAGTACCCTACTACTAATGTACTAATGTACTAGGGTAGATCTACAGAAATACTATAAAAAAGTCCGGGAAAGCATGTCTCTATCTCTTATGGTTAGCTCACAATATCTACTTTTACGTGCAAAATTGCAAGTCAGAAAAATTATATGACACCAGTGTGTCAGTAGAAATCAGTATTTCCAAGCGGGCGAAGCTGCTGGTAAAGCTAGTTATGATTAATTTATTATATGTATGATTGAAAACAGCATGTGTGTGAGTGTGTGTATAGCGTGTGTATTATTTATGATCTTTTTTAATATTAGTATTCTGCCCATATTCTATAATTTATAACTGTACCAACATACACTACCATCTGCGTAATTTTCGTAGAATGGGGTACAAAGTTTTTTCTTTACGTATTAATATAGTGTTAGCAAATAAGTCTAAATTCAAATAAAAATAAAGGAATGCTTTTAGGGAATCACGACGGGCACCTTACTGTGTGCAACACCGCCAACACTTTTTACTACAAAATCCAACGACAGAATGATTCTACCACCAGTTCGGAACACTAATCCACTTGAGAAGTTGCACGTTAAGAGAGGTGAATGACGTCAGCCGTGGTCTTATATAGGCTGTCACAGCTTAGAGATCTGGATTCCTAAAAATTGTTATACACACGTTAAGAGGGGCAGGTTGGCTATTAATAAATATGCTTTTTTAATCGGGTACTATTCGGTTAGTAATAAGAGATCATCGCGAGTCTAGTGGCCGGTGCGGCGGCGGTATGTCACCACACCTGTCGGCCAGCTTTCTGTTTCGTCGACGAGAGTGGCTGACACCGGCCGCGCCACTTGCGAGATACTCGTACCACTCCATTCATGGACTACCTCTGCAAACTGCATGGGTACCCATTTCCATATGCATACCAATTAGGGATGTGACTTGGTGTAGAAAAAATCGATTAATAAATAATCGATTTTGTCTCTTTTAAAAATAATCAATTAATAATTAGTTTCTGACTATTTGGAAAGTTTCCTTAATATAAGGGTTGCTTTAATATTAATAATTAACTAGAGTAAAGGCTAATTAAAGTGAACAATTACCAATAAATAATAATAATCTAACCTTATAAGATGCGCTGTTTGTGAAATTCTATTGTTCTAAAATGTGTATTTTGACTACATTGGCTGCATCCAAAAATGCATTTGTAATCTTAAAAAAACAAGAAAAAAGAGAAAGAGGATGATTAAAATAATCGATTATTTTTCACATCTCTAATACCAATATACTAAATGCGAAAGTCTCTCTGTCTGTGACGATTTCACTGCTAAAATCAGCTGGGGCAATATTACTGAAATTTGGCCAAATTGCGTTTATATAACCTGCTAAAATATAGGATACAAAACAATATTTCCTTCAGAGAGAAGAAAAATAAATAGACTTAAAAAAACCCGCTTTCGAACTAAAAACAGAAAAATAACGGCTAATATTAGTATTATTATGAAAAAAGGGAGGAGTTTTTCGTATACATATAAAAAACCGCACGTTTTTTTCACAATAATTATACGTTATTTTAACTTTTTAGTTCGAAAGCGTGTGCTTTTAAACTTTATTTATTTTCACAAACATAAGGCGCATACTTAGTTATAGCTATCTTAGAAAACGTGGCGTTTCTCTGTTTGTAATACTCTAAGTGGACTAAGAATAGTCGAAATAGAACCAACTAAGTAAACAATGTGCATGGCATTACACTTGTCCCCGATTACAGTGCGGCGGTAAGTGAGCTGTGTGTCTGTTTGTTAGTGGGGCACGTCGCCGCAACCCTCTTTGTTAATATTATCGGTAGTCGATTACCGCAGAACGTGCCCGGTGCCGCGCACTTAATGACTGAGGTTATTTGTGCCGCACATTAACTTAAGAGCAGTTTGTGCGTGAGATAAACAAAATTAGACCTTTTAAGGTCTAATTTTGTTTTCTTAAAAGGAAAATTTTTATTTACGTATCATATAAAAGCATTAAATTCTCTTTTGCCTTTTTCTGTTTCACAAGTTACTGATAAAGCGTGCGATAGTTAACCGACAAATAAACTAAGTAGCAGATTTATCTAGTGATAAATTATAAAAAAATAAATCACGGCCATTTTGAATATGTGCCGAAGAAGTTAACTGACAGTCTATTGGTAACTTGTAAAACAGGCCCTTAAAATTGGAAACAGCATATTTATAGCACAATAGAGCTGTGGTTTTTAATTCCGAACAGGCACCAATGTGTTTTTGAGATAGTGCATCATGGGCTTTGCGCTGAAAAACATCGTCAGGAAACCTGCATTTCTGTGGATCAACTAAACTGCAGGACGAAAATTGTACGCTAACTTTAAGGTAGTAAGAATGATGTCACTTTTGTATATCATCATCCTCCTGCCCTTATCCCACTCTAAGTGGGGTCGGCACAACATGTTACAAACATATTGTCATATGATTTGGCTACGTATTTTACGACCGGCCGCCTGCCTGACGTCAACATACCTTAGTCGTATTTTACGACTCCTCGGTTAGAAAAAGGGTGGTCTATTTTACTCAACCGGATACCACACGGTGGGTCAACTTACCTTAGTCGCCTTTTACGACACCTCGGTAAGAAATGAGGGTGGTCTATTCTACTCAGCCGGATACCACACGGCGGGTCGACTTACCTTAGTCGCCTTTTACGACACCTCGGTAAGAAATGAGGGTGGTACTATTCTATTCAGCCGGATACCACACGGCGTGATGTCACTTTTGTATATATGTAACATTATTCTAATTTTCATTAGAAATACTTAAAGATTTGGCTACGTATTTAACGACCGGTCGCCTGCCTGACGTCAACTTATCTTAGTCGTATTTTACGACACCTCGGTAAGGAAGATGGAGGCTATTCTACTCCGCTGGATACCACCAAAATAATACTGAAAAGTAAAAAATATATATTTGATACCCATAAAAACGTAAAAGGTCAGGATAACATTTGAGAGTATGATAAAAATCGCTACCTGTCATATTGACTGCGGTTCTTATTAAAGCGTCACGTAATCAGCACGTTAGGTCATTGACACGCAAATTGAACGTGTTGCGGCCAGCATTGCGCTGACATGTGCAATTAAACACCGATAACTTACGTACGGTGTACTTAAAACATTACATTCTTCGAACATAATAAATATAAACATGTTGTCACATTATTTGGCTAGGTATTTTACGGCCGGCTGTCTGCCTGACGTCAACTTACTTTAGTCGTATTTTACAGCACGGTGAGAAATGTGGCTGGTTTATTCTACTTAGCCGGATACTACACGGCGGGTTGACTTACCTTAGTCGCCTTTTACGACACCTCGGTAAGAAATATGGGTGCTCTGTTCTACTCAGCCGGATACTACACGGCTAAGTTTTGATGTTTTATATTCGATGAAAACTTTATACAGCTGTTGGCAAATGCTTGAAAGTAAAAAACTAAACTATAATATACTTCTATTTTATCTAAATATCACACGCTTTAAATGGCTATTGACTCAAAATTGGGCTAAACAAACAGCGGACAGGTGTTTGGTATTGGCATAATAAACATGAAAAACTAATGTTTTTTTTTAAATTTAACGCCCATTATATGTATAATTTTTTTTATTTACTATATATATTTATGATTTACTATAAATTAATGATGCTAAATCTGCTATAATTTAAATGAACTACTATGATATTAGCTATCGTATAATAATTATTAAAGCGCGCCAAAATATTAGAAGGTCGGTTAAAAACAGACTGAGAAATTGGTAAACGACAATGTATACAATAAGTCACAAAAACACTATAATAAAACATCTAATGAGCAAAGTTAGAGACTTTACAAACGACAATAGTGAAGATGTAAGAGGCTGGGTAAACACACGGAGTTTGCTGATTCGCCTGTTGTATGAATGGACTGCAAAAACGACAAGTTGGGATCTACAGGGTAACCACGACATAAGTCGCTACAAAACTAGTCTTTTTATTGTAAACGAGTGAAAACTATATTCTTACATTAATTTGTTTGACTGTATTATTAGAATTATAGTTTAGGATCCAACGTCCTCCAATATTTAAAATGCAGACCACAGAGTAGGTCTACTGGCTTTCAATTAAAATTCTAAGTATTCTTTATTCAAGTAAACTTAACAACTCTACTGCTGGTTCGGAAAGCTTTTTCTACCGAGAAGAGCCAGCAAGAAACTTGGCGGTTTCTCTTTTTAAAATATAATTCTTGTTACTAGTTACTAGCTTTGGGAAACGTCTTCCTTAGTGCTTATTGGAGACCAGATAACGGTTTAATACGCCGTGTACTGGATAGCTGGCTAGACATCATGCCGGTGAGTGTGTGACTAAAAGCGACCAATCGATTGATACATATGAAAGATTATTTTTCAATGTATTTCTTTTAGACTATAAATATATACTTTTCTGTATAGACACGGTAAACTTAAAAACTACTCAAAACATTTTCAGACATATCTTCTATGAATTTTTAATATTTATGGGGGCTTAATTAAGGTTGCTTCTTTATTTTGAAACACCTGTAACGGCCCATTATCGGCTTGTGGTGCTAAAGTTTATGAGTTTAAATACATATTTAGAGCAGTAGAAATTATGAAATCATCAAATATTCAATATTGCAAAATGAAGCTTAATGAAGCTTAGCGGAAGTTTATTACAATTGTTGTATAAATATTGAGTTCTGCTTGTATAATACTGCAGAGTAATAACAAACATATACCAATCGTATGTTATGTTGTTTATTCTATATTAGGGAACCGGATGCTTTCGAAGCACACGTGTATGTTTTCAAAAACAACTTATTTCGAAACAGTTTAAAAACTATGTTATATAAATATGAAAATGTTAAAAACAGTTCAAATTATACTATGTAACAATACAAGTTACTTTATAAAGTTTTTCAGTAGGCACTTTTAC
Organism: Morpho achilles; assembly: GCA_947086495.1. NCBI lineage: Eukaryota > Metazoa > Arthropoda > Insecta > Lepidoptera > Nymphalidae > Morpho > Morpho achilles. The sequence goes on along the minus strand of CAMTZB010000013.1, from coordinate 412,812 downwards.
AGATACGCGAGATCACGGAGGATACCAAGATTTATTTATACATAACAACATCATTTATACAAACAAACAACCTTACGTAAAATAAAAATAAAATGAAATTAAAGAAAAAAAACAAAGAACAAAGGACGTGGCTTACGTCCTCTGAATTATAATTAAAAAAAAGAAAAAAACTTCATACAAAAAAGTACTACTTAACTTACTACTGCTAAAGTAGTACTTGGTAATAATTTCTCTAAGACAAAAAAGGACTATACTGTCTTCAATGAATGTATAGCATGGACACCGCGCGGCACGGCTTTCCCAGCCCGAGGCGGCGCGGGGGTCATCGACCCGCTATTGTTTATTACTGATTGCACTTTATTATCAATCGGCAGGTACCGACGGTAAATGCCTATGTCGTAACAAGCGCGAGGTGCCCAATGCCCATGGACCGAAATATAGGTAATTAATACTTGTTACGCAGCGGTATTTCACGCGCCAAGTAAATGTAATGGACGTAAACGAAATAGAGCTTTAACGTTTTTGCTCGGAACAGAGGTTTTTCTGGAATAATCACACTTGTTCACATATGTAACTGTAAACAGCCATAGTGTCGCTGTGTGTGTGACGCCGCGTGTTGACACCGTCGCCAGGGTTGTATGGAGCACCATGCGCAACACTCCTGCCTTAGTATTGCCTAACGTGAACAAACCTAATGTCAATTCCTGTTTAGACTCACCTGTTGAAAACTTCGTAGCGTTTTATAAATTAGGAGTACTATGACATGATCTTTTTAATTATTACTAACTTGAAAACCAAATAATAAATTAATATAAATTTCTGGAATTGTCAAAGATCAATATTATTAATGAAGCTGGTTCAGAACAACTAGTTCGCAATGTTGCTCTTACCAAGAAGAACCAGCAAGAAACTCGGCGGTTAATCTTTGAAACAATTTTAATTTAATCATTGAGCTGCAGTCCTCTACGAAGCTCGAATTTAATTTTTTTTTATTTGTTACTCCTAATTTAAACCTCTTTATAGTAGTGTGTAGTTATACTATATTTCAACAAATTATACCTTCCTTGTGAATCAGTCTGTCTATCGCAGATAATAGCATGAAAATCTGTTCATTAGTTTATGAGTTTATCGCGTACAGACATACAGGCGCGGTGGGGGATTTTATTTTATAACAGAGATTTCCGACCGCCGTCCGTCGCAGTTACGTCACGCACGCACCGCGGCCGCGGGCGCGTCCGCTTTCCCCGCGGGCCCGACTGTAGAAATCGCCCTACTCATTCCTTTTATTTCCTAACGCCTTTTTTGCTAGAGCTTTCTACGTTGCTATGGTCATTAACTATAATTACTAGTGTTATATATGAAAACTTTGTTACTTTGCCCGCCTTAATGTAATCAGTTCAAGTTTATTTATTTCTTTTTATACATATATTTAGAAAGAGAAAGAAAAAAGCACATGTATAAAAGCGGAATTATCCCCAAAAGGGATCTCTTCCAGCCAACCTTTGAGTAATAGAAGGAAAAGGACAAGAATTGAGGAAGAAGGAGAGTAGGGGTCGTATAGAGAAAAAGAAAAAGTTTCTACAAAATTTAACTATCGAATCTAGTCTGTAACTTAAATACCGAAAGGCAAAGAGATTTGCGGATTAATACTGGTAAATGATTCCACAGTTTAACTCCTTGAAAGCTATCAGCTTGAAGCTGATCTTGAGTAAGTCAGTGATTATTTAGATAGAATATGTAAATTTCAAGTAGGCGTAACAGCATAATATTAGATCTACAAGAAGAAACGTGACCGTCCATAATGTCTGTTCCCGAAATATAAACAGGAATTCTTCGATCGTGATAGCCTTAAGTATAAGCTTCAATCGTAAGAAGTTTCATCAATATTTTATGAGCCGTGAAAGACAGATAGACAGTCTGACTTTCGCTTTACAAAATTACTATGGACAAAACGAAAAAAAGTATGTCGGGTTAGGAAACCATCACAAAATTTAAATTTTGCGTCGAATATTTACATGATTTTACGGGCGATAAAATAATTAAGGTCATAACTACATTTTGGTATCTTTTTTAAATTTACAAAATTAAACCTACAATGCTATAGCTGACTATTACTAAATTTATTTTTTTATTTATGACTTATTTACAGTCTATGGTTACACTATTATAACTAACGAAATTCTGAAATGAGTTTTATTTGGAAAATATGCTGTAGAATAAATTACTCGTATAAAACATAAAAATCTATTTATCTGAGATCCCACAATTGTTATTCAGTTCACATATTTATCAGTTTGTTAACCCAAAATACGGGTCGCTAGCTTCCATTACGTTTTTTTTAAATTTTTGAAAGACTTAAATCAAGAACGCATGGCGTACATAATTGGATTATTCCATATCTACATAATTAAAAATTAATTAAAATTATATAATTGGCTGCTGTTGCTTCACGTAATAAATAAGGAAACATAAAATATTGTTTAAATTCCAATTCAAAAAATTATTATATTCATATTTCATATTTTTATTATATTTGGTAAAAATATTCACATGGTTCTATATTATACTATTTACTAAACTAAACTATTTTACAAAAACAAGCATTAAAAAAAAAACAAATTAAATCTAATTAAATAAGAACTAAAGAATAAAAATAAAAATTAATAAATATATATATATATATATATATATATATATATATATATATATATATATATATATATATATATATATATATATATATATATATATATTTACACTAAATCAAAACCATCCATTCCATTACAATGGGGTAGAGTTCCTAAAATACTGGCAGCGTTGCCCCTTTGTATGGCCAAACTTATTCGTTGGCCAAGGTAGCTGCCAGCTCTCGGGTCCCCGGTACGCTCTACGAGCCTTCTCGCGAGCTCGTCGAAGAACGTATGAGCGTCCGGGCCCCATGGACCTAAGGTCTCTACACCAAAAGGCACAAAAATGAAGCTTCTATTTATGTCTTCATATTTGCGCCTCTTGGCATGTTCTGCAGTGGTAGCCGCTGCTCCCGCCATAGTAGAGGTCCCTTGTATATGTGATGCAGCTAACGTGTCTACACATGTAGCATCCCAAACAAGTGACCTCCCCAGTTTCCAAGGTATGAGAGTCATACCATCAGGTCTCTTGCCATCGCTACGAGCCAATCCATTTGGTTCTAAAACAGCAGGCACATTAGCGGTAGCAAGAGATTTCCGGATGATCTCATTTAAACTGCTATGACGAGAATAGCGACCAGCGCTTTTTAAACAGGAGAGACCATGGTGTCCAAATGTATCAACAACCTCACCGCAATGGCATCGATGACTTTGATTGATCGTGGCGCCAAGTCGTAGACCAACCGCCAGTGTTAAGGTGGTATGGTCTAAAAGAGTACCTAGGTTTGCGGATGGGAGAGCGTGAAGCCAGTATCCAGATTCCTTGGCAAAAACAGCACGGAGCCGAGCGAGATCTTTTTAATTTAAAAATTATTACCATTTCGACATTTACATGAAATGAATGTGTTTTGCATTCTATTTTCTCCATAAATTCTTGCTATTTCTTTTAATAGTAAAATTATAAATAACATGATGTTAAAATATTAACATCCTAAAGGTGTCTTTCTAAAGCTACTCTAGATTTTTTACTCTTGCCTATTAGGGCACCTAATATTTTCGTTTTAAAATTAAAGCTTAATGGATTTAAGTATAATATAATCACCGAAGTTCACAGGTTCGAATCCCATACTTTATGTTTCAGTTTTTATCTTCTACAAACACATATGTACGAGTATGTGCTGAGTTGATATTAGTGATTGCTCGTGTATTTTATAAAATCTGTGGGTGGAATGTCTATGGTCCATTTTATATACTAGCTGTGCCAGCAGCTTCGCTCGCGTGGAAATTCAAAAATCAGAGAGTCATAAAGTTTTTGCCAAATTGAAATTTTGAACGTAAAAGTATTTATCTTGAGTTAGTTACAAGAGATTTTTAAATAACTTTCACCATTTACTTAGCGCAAACAAGGAAGCTTTAAATTTTGCCGTTTTCGTAATATTTTTTATTGCTGCTCCGCTCCTATTCAACTTAACGTGATTTTAAATAGCCTATAGCTTTCCTCGATAAATAGATTATCTTACACTCAGATAATTTTACAAATTGGTCCAGTAGTTTCTGAGATTGGCGACTTCAAACAATCAAATAAATTTTTACTATAGTTCATATTTCATTCATTCATTGAGATTATATTTCCTATAGAAATGTTACAAAGGCGTTTGGGTTGCTTTTTGATACTTATAAACCAGTATTTTACTTTCCTTTTTACTTAGGATCTGATACAGATAATGTACGAGTATCAGCGTGGACTAGATACTGTGTTTGCGTAATTTACCAATTCTTCGAGCCTGATATAACAAAATAGATTTTATTACTTTAATCTTGAGAGTCAGGTTCCGATGCTGCGTGGTAGATACACTTTAGTTGCCATGGTAACTAGAGCGAGATGGATCTCTCCTAAACAACGTTATTTAATTTTCCAGTGGAAATTTTAATTGGTGCGATTTCTATTTTAGTTACGAATGATATTTACGTTTGTTATTTATGTCGGCGCGACACGGTAGGAAGAACCGATTGACGATTGACAGGAAAAACATATACATATTATCAAAGTCTCCCGCTACGTCTGTTTGTGGATTTCACCTATATGTAAAATAATTGACGAGAAAGTATATAATTTGTTTTTTTTGTTAAAAATTCGATAAAATCTACCCGCATGGACGCTTTTTACAAAAACATAACTAAGTGACCACAAAGAAGACGCTTTTAGGACAAACTTTCCAGACAATAATAGAACTGTCATCTTCTGTTCGCATTTGAAAGCTCAGGCGATACTTTTGTATCCGCCCATCCTGTCTAGCTTTTTTAACCCAAAATTATGTGTTACATCTTCCTGCCCTTATCCCACGCTAAGTAGGATCGGCACAACATGTTATAAACATGCTGTCATATGATTTGGCTACGTATTTTACGACCAGGCCGTTTGCCTGACAAAAACTTACCTTAGTCGTATTTTACGACACCTCGGTAAGAATGAGGTTGGTCTATTCTACTTAACCGGATACCTCATGGTAGATCGAGTTACCTCAGTAAGAAATGAGGGTGGTACTATTCTATTCAGCTGGATACCACACGGTGTAACTCAAAACTATGTAATACTACCAAAATATTGATAATGTGAGGTCACGTTGAGGTTTTGATCATATCATTGTAAAGTCTAAGAACGCTTTTTGCACACTCCCTTTAGCAATTTATTCAGCGCTCGCTGATACTTAGTAATGCTGTCGAAGGCATTAGGATTAATAGCATTACAGAAAAAAGTGATCGAAAATCCATGTAGTCTGCAATTAAAGTGCAGGCTGCAAAAACCATTGCTCTCGGTACTTGTGATGTGGTTCTAATTAGGCGCTCTGCAGCCGGAAGCGACGTCATTACATCATCACGGGTACGTCGCGGAATTGCCATGCACAATAAATGTTTTACAGCTGATATATTTTTTATTAAATCCATAACTACCGAGCCGCTTCGGTTTTGCTCGGGTCTAATTTATTTTTGTATTTTAATCAACTTTTCAAAGCAGCAGCGTTTTCGCGTAGAATTGCTGATTCTTTATGCGAAAAAGGAGCCAGCCCTCTTGTCACCTAAAGACGCAATTAACCGAGATGATTTTTTCGAATCGATTTAATCAATTTTTATAAAAATCGTTAAAACTTTAAAGGGATATAAAATAATAGATTATTTAGTTACCTATCGGTTTTTCAACTCCCAAGACATATACCTATAATAACACTCAATACATGATACTCGATGCGATATGATTCTCATACCCTAACGCGGCTTGAGTCCACTCAATTCTCATTAGCACGTGATATAAAAAAATGCATCGCTGTATCTCACAGAGACAAAGCTGCGAGCCTAAGCTAGTTATATACTCGTACAGTGCGACGTGAAAATGTTGACGAAGTGCGCGGAGATTGGAGATTTACTTCCATAATATTAACACAGTTGCCGCGAACAATGCCACTTTCGCTGGCCACCCTCGGCCCGCATTCCGCCGCCTCATCTCAGACGTGTGGACAATCACAACTGGGCCTTTCTACACTTTATTTGGCTCATTTATTTATAAGGGGTACCCGCGACCTTGTTAACATAACTTAGGCGTTAAATATTCTCAGTAATGCTATAAGTTTTTTCCCTGTTGCCGAAAGAACACGAGAATTTTTCATGTTATATTTAACCGTTATGTATAGGCTATAATTGTGCCAAATTACATCAATATCGATTTAAAGGATAAGCCGTGAAACCGTAACGAACAGACAGGCAGATATTTTTATTTTTGTAGGCCAGAAGGTGTGTTATATTTGTAGCCAGAAGATGTTTTATATTTGTAGGCCAGAAGGTGTTTTTTTTGTAGGCCAGAAGGTGTTTTATTTATGTAGCCCAGAGAGTGTTTTATTTTTGTAGGCCAGACTGTGTTTTATTTTTTTACGCCAGAATGTGTTTTATTTTTGTAGGCCAGAAGGTGTTTTATTTTTGTGGGCCAGAAGGTGTTTTATTTTATAGACCAGAAGGTGTTCTATTTTTGTGGGCTAGAAGATGTATTTTTTATTATATGCTTCTTGTTTCGTTTGATTCAATTTTATAGCATTCAAACTTTTACTCTTACAAGTTACAGAACATCGATATATGTCTTAAAGTCTAATTCAAATTCAAATAACTTTTAAATGATGTTGGATGAATCATTGTGAAGCTAGAACTCGTTCAGAGAGGAACCAACCAAAAAAAAACAGCTTCGTCAACTAAAATCAGGTTCCTCACCTTGTCTATTGGTGAAAATCGTATAAAAATCCGTTTAGGAGAACTGATGCGACGGGAAATTTTATTTTATAATATACTAATTTTATTAATTTTTTAATATACGAAGTACTTGCAGCTTTGCCCGCGTGGAAATCATTGTTTTTAGTTGAAATCACAATACTATTTTTAACATAAAAATAGTATTGTGAGTTAACGATAAAAGATAGAAACATTCTGTCGCTGACTTTTTTGTAATATTTTTGTAGATCTACAATTCTCAAATATCTTACTTTAGTGTAATTCTGTTTTTTTACGCGGCGCACACGACAATATCTCCAAGAAGGCAAGTTTTGACAACTGCGCGATTTCTTCAACACAATCTACATAAAAAGCGTTATATACTAACCTAAACCTTCCAGAATAATTTCACTACCATTTAGTAAAAACTGTACAAAAATCGGTCGTGTTGATTTTGAGAAAATCGATCACATACTGATAGACAGCTTTATGGGACTTTGTTTTATAATAAGTATATATATAAATTTCTGCTGGCTAATTTGTCTCAATTTGCGATGAAACAAAAACAAACAATACATAGTATTTTCACTGCTCAAGATGAGCTGGTCAGTGTTGGCTTTTCGCCACGATCATACCTCCAGCCTTCCATTATACTTCGTCCCCAATTTGTGGTCCTTTCTCAAGCAAATTTAGAACAACGTTCCTGACACAAAACTCTCTACTTTGTATTTCGCACAATCTACGATGCTTCCCCCCTCACCCGCCCTTGACCATTAGGGCATGCATCAATGTAAAAAGAAATAATTTCATAATAGCGTGCGATTGCTTTTGAGAGACTATGAAATATGAACGATTGTAGAAGTATGCGCGCACGCTGCGGCCGCGTTTATGAGAGCGGAACGGGCGGCGTCGCGGCAAAAACGCTAGCGTGCCGACCGCGGCTTCCGCGCCGGTTGCTAATGAGCCGATTCCTGAAGAAATAATGGTTCGATATGGACACTGGTCTCCGGATATCGAACATTAAATATAATATTGTGTTGCTTACGAATTTTCAACAAACCAAATAGTGAATTAGTGTGATTAGTGCGTTTTAACCTACTCGATCGCGTTAGAGTAACGCCAATTTGTAAAACAGTGTAACAGCGACATCTAGTGACGCTGTTTCAGCGTCACACAAATTAGCGTTACGCTAGCGCGACCGAGTAAATTAAAAATACTTGCACTAAACATACTGAACAAATGACAGAAATCCTGTTACGCTTATTGGCTTTCACGGCGTGACGGGAGCTAAATGTGCGAATGTCATGAGAGAATGATAGAGTCTTAAAAAAGACTTGCAGCATCTTGGTGCCTCCTGTGAGGCTGTTTGGCCGGTCGGTTAACAGCGATAAACTGTGGAGGACCTAACCAGACTTTCAGAGAAGTCTTACGGTGTCTCAATATCTTTGTCCTGTTAATCTTATCAAAACAAGAATAAATTCAAATTCAAAATATTATTAATTCAAGTGGATTGTTTACAGTACCTTTGAATCGTCAAATGTTTTAAAGAAGTTAACACTGATTCGGAAATGCGCTCCTATCGGAGAAAACCCAGCAAGAAACTCGGTGGATAATCTTTTCAACAAAAAAATTATTCTAATTTGATTATTACATGTTAATCGTTGCAGCTTAGTGCGTAGCTGACTGCGGTTAAGATATGCTACTATCACTCAAATAACTATCGAATCATCGAACATAAGCCTAATAACTTTTATACATAAAATAGTAACATTAATGGAAGCATGCACTGACGCGAACTGCAACTATGCACACAAGCCCGCTGTACACACACACACACGCACACTTATATTTCACCGGCCACGCGTTGCTGCATCTGTTCCGACTTACCCACTTCCGACCTCAAATTAAGTTAGAATTGGTATTGTAAGGTGTCCTTATATGCCATCCCGGACTTTTTTAGAAAAACTTAGTTAATCCCTTTGGAATTTATCAAAATAATATATGGTGGAGATATTTCTCTTTTATAGGGCTACAGACAAATCCGCGATACGTTAATCTATCTTTCAAAAAACTAACTCTTCAAGTTACTAGATAGAATAAGCTTAGTAAAGCTTTTTAAGTGAATACAGTTATTAATCAACTTAAATATGTCTTAAAAGTTATTAATATCTTAGAATTTAACGCAAAATAAAAATTTGCGCGCCAAAATGGTAAAAAAGTCGAAAACTGATTAACGGAGTAACGTGGCAGAGTCTGCTACTTAATGATATAATAATAATAAAAAAAACAAAACAGTGATTAGCATAGCGTCATCTGATCAGGAAGAGGCCGCGGCATGCGGAACCGACGGCCTGTTACAAGCTGTCACAATGTTTCTTTGTCACTAATACTATATTATGCACGACGAAAAAAAACCTAAATGCCTATACATTGCTTACTTCATTAGCCATACGCAGTTATGGATTAGTGGCTTAAATGTACATAGTAATACATACTTATGAATTACTGGTTAGAATACAACGCGTGTTCCCTTTGGACTCTCTTTAAACTTTGCTATAATATATATCTCCAAAAATACGCCATTAAAACATATCTAGCTTTATTTATTTATACATTCAATTTAATTGATAAAGTATAGGACAGCGTAAAAATGACCGATTGTCAAGCGGCAACGTCAATGGCAACAGACAGATGGGTTCCAAAATTGTTTCCTAAAACCCTTTCTTACGAAAATGAAATACGCCAATAATTTTTTAAAATTTCGGAACAACTCCAACGGCCTGGTAGCTTTAATCGAAAACGCTACGATAATCGGAAACGGTTTGAGAAGTAACAAAACAAAGTATGGTGGCCATTTTTTTAAGATTACATGAAAGTTTGCAATTGAATTTGTATTTCTATCTTTTAAGCATAACTGAATACACCCATTATTACTTTTTTATTATTATATTCTAGTAAGTTAACCATGAAAACGTAACAGACAAATATACTTTGGCATCAATAATATTAGTATCAATCTGTATTAAGCAGAAAAACTAATGTAAGAATCCAGTTAGTATTGGTAAGTAGCAATTATACCCATAACATTACTATGCAAGGTCTTCTTAGAAAGGCAGTTGGTCAATACTGGAAAACTAATAAACGTATATGGAAAATTCAACGATGGAAACTTACAAACAAGTTACATAGGGGCCCATGTAACGATATACGTTTCAACATTTTTCCACTAATCTCGTTAACTTAAGTTATTGATTTTTCCAATCTCCAATTAATATGCATAATATCGGAAATATTTCAAATAATTCATTCACAATATACAGACAATTTTATATGATTTGGTTGTTTATTATGTATTTTTTTGCATCTGTAGTACACGACTAAAGAAAGCAAAATTTCTATTATTTCGGGCAAAAAAAAGAGAATATTACTTAAATTTTTAACCGGATATTCGTACGTAGTGATATATATAAAAATTTAGGTGTATCATTTGTAAATGTTTGGTGGTTGAAAATCATCATCAACTCTTCTAATTTGTACCTAAATGTCTAAAACAATGCCAAATTTAGCTCGGTCATCGAGATGGTACATAATATCACCTTAATTTGTTCATGTCATAATTATATATGTGAAATAAAGATGCCAAATATAGTTGCAAAATATATGTAGCCGGGGACGGTACAACAAAAGACAAAAGCGTGTCAGGAGAGTGATCGTGGCTGGCGTTAGTTAATGTGACCCGCTGACCCCTTCCCAGCCATTGTGAGTGTTAACTCTTACATTCGAAATGAAGAAAACGCACAAATCCGCTTACATGTTGCGTATATTTGTCACAACCTCAGAACAAACGAAAGAAACCTTTTTCGAAACACTTGCAAATTACCCACAAATAGAATTTAATTTTTTTCTGAAATAAATCCAACGGCCACTTACATAAGAATATAAACCGTTACATAACTAAGGCAGTGCCCAGAAGACCTGCTCGTTTAATGGTTATAATTGTATTTATTTATTTCAATATATTTATTTCTTTATTTTTATTTATTTTGAACTTTATTCAGCGTAATTTTAAAATATATTTAAATATGTATATTTCAAACATATTTCATATCTAAAAATTAATCATTATAAAATTAGGCCCTACGCTCCTGCGTAAGTGATATTCTTTTTGACATAATTTGTACAAATTTTTGGCAAAACAAGTTGAATATTTGTGTAAAGAATAAAGTAGTATTTATATATATATATATATATCTATATATATAAAAGAAAGTTGGTCTAAGTTACACTATTTATAACTCAAGAACGGATGAACCAATTCGGCCGAAAATTGGTGTAGAGGTTGCTTAGAACCAGGAAACGGACATAGGATACCTTTTATCCCGTTCGACCGCATTAATTTTATCCCGTCAAGTCATTATAAATCGTGGTATTACAAGAACGACTATGACATTGAATAACAAAACGCATTCCGGCTCCGCTCCGGCTTCGCACGGGTATAAAATATATAGCCTATGTCACTCAGTAAAAAAAATGATTAAAATCTATCCAGCAGTTTTGTTTTATTCATTACTGCCCGTGGCCCACACGCGTCAAATTTGGAGTAAAACAATTCCCCTGGGGTGCTGAAATGGTCGGCCTCCTCGTGGCGCACCCTGGGCAAGCTTAGTCTTGGCGAACGGACCACTGTGGGGTGGCCAATCCAGTTGTCCTTCTGATTAGCAGAGGGCAATCTGGACAGGCCGGGGACTCCGGGGGGCTGGGGTGGGGTTCCTAATGACCGACGGGTCCGGTTGGGCTTACTCTAAGTCTAGCTGGACATGGTTACGGCCACCGTCGGCGAAACCCGGAAGCACAACAATGGGAACGGGGACCTTCGGGTTGCGAGGAAGAAAACCTCTATAAAAAATTTGTTGTTCTGGATCCAATCTGCTGCTGGTGAGTCCAGGTGTTAGTGACTCGCCCAAGCCCATCGTCTGCCGCCCTAACTGGGGACCTTCGGGTGTTCCGAACGGGGTATATCGGACGCCTGGCTTACAGGTCCCCGAGGCGGTCGGTGTATCTGGTGCTACCGATGCACCGTTTAGTGGAGGGGGGCTTCTCTTTCGAGGGGCCCCTACCCGAAGAAGGTGTTTGTTCTCTGGGATCAGAGCTGTTGGCGGGATGGGGGCAATATGTCCTTGCCATCGGCAGCGTGGTAGAGCACACAGGTCGTTTTAGTCGGTGCGAGTCCGACATAACTGCCGCCTGTCGCCGTCGGGCGGTGGTACCCATAAGGAGCTTTTTTCTGTATAAAAAAAACAATTCCCCTTTCCCTATACCATGAAGATTCCCTGCTATCTTTGGAATATCTAAATTCATATACTACATTTTTACTTATTTACTTTTACATTTTCCCTGAGTATTTTATTTTTACAAATAATTACAGAATGTCTCTATACACAACATTCACAGCTTTTTTGTCATAAAGAAAGAATCTTCATTACACAATACAAACATGTTTTCTTTAGAGGTTACTCTTGATAAAGCGACATATAGTCGGCCATGTGAAAAAAAATCCCGTCCAATCGCAGCTAAATTCAAAGTGCTATAAGACAAATCGCGCAATCGCTATACCCTGCATTTTAAATCTGTAATATCTTCGAAAATGTTCATTTAAATTACAAATGAAGAAGAAAATGTCAAAAAAATGCTACTGTGGGTCCATAAGAGATAGACATAATATGTATACCATCGCGGAGTTTTCTGTAGACCTTTTCAAGGTGTACAAATACTTAGTACATTATTTTGACAAATATTGTAGGGTTCGGCCTGCGTTTGCAATGTAAACGGAAAATAAATGTAATTATTTACGACATCACATTGGAAACTTTAAAAATGATAGTATTTATTTACTCCATATTGAATGTTTATAATAAAAGTTTATAACATGTTAGATTATACATATAAACCTTTCTCGTCAATCACTCTATCTATAAAAAAACCGCATCAAAATCTGTTGCGTAGTTTTAAAGATTTAAGCATACAAAGGGATATAGGGACATAGGAACAGACAGAGAAAGCGACTTTGTTTTATTCTATTTAGTGACGTTTAGCTTTTATAACTAACGACGATATTTCTCCTTTATTCTTATGCAACAATAAAAATCAATTTTCCCAAAGTCAACTCATTTACTCTTTCTCAAAAACTACTCAATGACACATATGACAGCCACAATGCTTTTTCATATTAATGACTAACTCTATGAAGGAGGTTGTATTAAAAACATGTTGTAACACTATTATTTTGATAATTGTCAAATATTTTACCATACTTCACCAAAGAAAAATTACGTTTAGCTGTCATCTATGTTTTGTATTCCACTGACATTTGCGTTTTGTTATTCAATGTCATAGTCGTTCTTGTAATACCACGATTTATAATGACTTGACGGGATAAAATTAATGCGGTCGAACGGGATAAAAGGTATCCTATGTCCGTTTCCTGGTTCTAAGCAACCTCTACACCAATTTTCGGCCGAATTGGTTCATCCGTTCTTGAGTTATAAATAGTGTAACTTAGACCAACTTTCTTTTATATATATAGATATTGCGTATAAAATTGACGTTCAGCTCAATAACAAAAAGAAACACTAAAAACATTAAAGTGAATTTTTTGTCTCATATTGATGCGTTATTTGTTTTCGTGACTATTTTCGCAAAAGACGATTGTTGGCGATTGTTAAACAAAAGACAGAGAAAATAAAGACCTATGGGTCCAGTTCTCGGTATCGGGAAGATCGCACTGTACAGTTCACAAATAGCTCTGCCATAAAACATGAAATCACTCACCGTGCTCGCTGGATGTGCCGGCACCAGCATCATGGGTCCCGGGGGATGTTTCCTGTTCTTCCGGACCCCCTTGGGCCGCGGCCGCGTGCTCGGCGCGCTGTTGTGGCCAGGGTGGTGGTGGCCCAGCCAGCGCGTCACCAGTTTCTCCTTGCTGTTCGCACTGCCGAATTCTGGCACTTCTTCCTAAACAACAAAAAACATTTTATCACAAGTACTATTGAATATTATCTCATCATCATCATCCTCCTGCCCTTATCCCACCCTAAGTGGGGTCGGCACAACATGTTATAAACATGCTGTAACATGATTTGGCTGCGTTTTTACGACCGGCCGCCTGCCTGACGTCAACTTACCTAAGTCGTATTTTACGACACCTCGGTAAGAAAGAGGGTGGTCTATTTTACTCAACCGGATACCACACGGTGGGTCAACTTACCTTAGTCGCCTTTTACGACACCTCGGTAAGAAATGAGGTTGGTCTATTCTACTCAGCCGGATACCACACGGCGGGTCGACTTACCTTAGTCGCCTTTTACGACACCTCGGTAAGAAAAGAGGGTGGTACTATTCTATTCAGCCGGATACCACGCGGCGGACTATTGAATATTATCTATGATTCCGAAATCTCATTATTACCTATGAATATCTAAAGTACTCTTCACGCGTGTTCTCTACATTTGATTAAATTGTATGCGAAGAGATTTGTAAAAGAACCATTTTAAACGATCGATAAATTACGTCTTTGTGCCTTCAGGTGTGGGAATGGCAGTCTTATATCGGAAGTTGTGGAAGCTTTAATACCAAATTGCATTATTATTGGTCTAACGGGTTATCCACCAAAGCCTAATGGACAGACAGACATTCACAATTATAATATAAGTATGGATGGACTGGTGGTGTATGTAATAGATAAAGTAGAGAACGGGAAATGTTTGTTTGTTCTGCTTACATTAAAAACTGAATAGTTTGTGGAATATTGGTATAAGATTCTATACTATAATTCCACAGTGATTTTGGAATTATAATAGGATTATTATAACTTTAACGATGACTCAAAAATAATTAAAATATTCAACTCTCGGTAACTCTTGGAAGATATAACAAGGTCGATTATAAAACGACAAAATGGTTTAAAATCCAAAGGTTGATGATATTGTCTTAACGTTCAGGGTATGTCGGTCACGCACTACAATCAAGGTAAACTAGATCTTTGTGTTTTTTAACCAAATAGCTAACTTGGTGTATAATTATAACTTGTTTGTAATGGACCGAGTCATTAACAATTTGTAGAGCTGCGTGTGTTACTAGAATTATCACTAAAAATAGTATAAAAATATTTTTTGGCTTTATTCTGTTAAGATATAAAACATATGCTCTATTGCTATTAAAATGATATAGATATTTACCGATGCTGTAATAACACTCATAGATGAGATAGTCTTATAGTTTAGCGATAGAGTAGTGTTTTGATGTTGTATTTTAAACGCAACACAAAAATTATGAATAAAGAAAATAGTTACAATGGTATTTAACTAGATAATCTTATTATTATTAATTGAATGCGAAAATCGAATCTTTGTTTTGTCTGAGATAGATTTTTTACTTTATAAAAGCTAAAACGAATCTAAGACTTATCTTTACGCGAAAATGTTGTCAGTTTAAATCTAGTTACCTTTCAGTAGATATTTCATAAATACCTTTTTCTTCTTCAGGGTTCCTCCCTGCAACTTCGTCTCCAGCTCCTTACATAGTTCGTGACCGCGAGCCTTCTCCGCGTCCTGGGCCTTCTTGATCTCATCCACGTGGAAGACACAAGGCTGGACGGGTTTGAAGGTGGGGTCGAACTGGTTGTGGTCGAAGGGCTGCTTTGGCCTGAAGCACGGGCAGACGCGCCGGGAGAGGTGGTAGATGGACACGATGCAGACCAGGCAGTGCAGGGACGCGATGATCAGCACTGATATGTTGGTGAGGACGGGCGTCCACGCCTCCATTTCATCCTGGAAACAGATTGTAATTAGTATTGTTATAATGTCTCTGGCAATGGGCCTCATCAGAAAGCTTGTATGATGGAGCGGGTTATGCTTGAAGTATCTTGGGATAGCTCAGGCGGTGAAGTTTTAAGGTGTTGAATAGCGAAGCTGCACCGGAAAACGCAGTATGGACCATCTACGAGATGGATTGACGACCTGCTGAAGCGGCAGCGGATCATGTTTTATGGAGATAATGGGAAAAGACCCATGTTCAGAGGTGGATGTCTATAGGTTGAGAAGAAGATAGTCTCTTCTTCAATAAAAGCATACCCGAATTAAGACAACCATAATTTTCCCACGTGATTCACTTAACTATTACACTATTATCTATACATTTAATTTATAAGAATGAATTATTTAATGCCTTGGCATAAATACATATAAATCTTCATCGAATTTTCTAATTAATTCAGTTATATGTTGATGTAGCCTTTATTGTTATTCAAATTCAAAATGGTCTACATTTAAATAAACTTATAAATAAGCTTTTGAATTGTCAATTTTACTGCTGGTCTGGAAAATTGCTCCTACCGAGAAGAGCCAGCAAGGAGCCCGGTGGTTACTTGGTTCTCTATTCAACCAATAGCCGTCCACTGTTGGACATAGGTCTCTGTCATGGATTTCCACGCCACACGATCTTGGGCCGCCTGGATCCAGCGGCTCCCCGCGACCTTTTTGAGGTCGTCTGTCCATCTGGTGGGGGGTCTGCCTACACTGCGTTTTCCAGTGCGGGGTCGCCACTCTAGCACCTTGAGACCCCAACGTCCATCGGTTCTTCGAACTATGTGCCCCGCCCATTGCCACTTCAGCTTCGCGACCCGTTGAGCTATGTCCGTTACTTTGGTTCTTCTACGGATCTCCTCATTTCTGATTTGATCACGTAGAGATACTCCGAGCATAGCTCGCTCCATCGCCCGTTGAGCGACTCTGAGCTTTCTTATGAGGCCCATAGTCAGCGACCAAGTTTCAGAGCCATAGGTCATCACTGGCAACACGCACTGTTCGAAGACTTTAGTCTTCAGACACTGAGGAATATTGGACGAAAAGATTTCACGTAACTTCCCGAACGCTGCCCATCCGAGTTGGATTCGACGATTGACCTCTTTCTCGAAATTGGACCTACCTAACTGGACCGTTACTTGGTTGGTTGATTCAAAATATACTTAGTTATTAGAAGTTACAATTCGCAATTGCTGTCTTGTACAACATCGGAGAGTAGTAAACTCCAATTTTTATCATTAATATCATTTAAGTTGTTTTAAATACATAGTATCATAGATGATCACTTTCTTTATCAGCCTTTATTCCTTTTAATAGTTATAGGTAAATAGGTAAAGCAAGATTAGTGTTGTGGTATTTTATTATTGAATCTTATACCAGAACTCTTACATTCGTACCTTCGTAAGGAGTTAGATAGTTACTTAATATTGTACAAATTATACAAATGTTATTTCCAACACATTTACGTTATACAGTAACGTTGTGTTGTTTACTATTTATTTCACTTGACGACGCACATTCATCCATTCCATACATTCTATTTAGGTATAAAGTAGAATGGGGTACGTGCGGTCACATTAAGAGATGTTGCCGTTAAAAAACTTCACGACCAAATCGTTTTACCAATTCATCATTATCTTGAAATTATCATACTTGATTTAGCTAGAAAACTGTTTATTAGAATAGGTTTGTGGATGTGTTTTTACGAATACTTCCTGTATCGGGTATAAGCACGGATAGTCCACTCTAAATTTAGCATGTATTATATTTTCTTAATCGCGGATTATAGCAATTTACTTTCACTATTACTTTTAAGGTAAAGGAAAAATAAAACTGTCATAAGACCTGTCACATTGTATGGTTTAGGATGTTGGGCAATGAAAAAGACGGAATAAAGAAGAGTACATGCAAATGGGATGAGAATGTTAAGGTAGATGTGTGGTGTGACACGACTGGATCAAATACGAAACGAGTATATAATGAGAAATCTTAAAGTTGTGCCCATCATAGAAAAAGACGAGAGATTCAAGATTAAGATTGTATGGATATGTAATGAGGAGGGATGAAAATCACGTGACGAAACTAGTGTTACATTTGAATGTGGATGGATATATGCCTAGAGGGAGGCTCAAAAAGAGATGGTTGGATGGACATGCATATAAAAGGAATAGCGCCAGAGTTGACGAATATAAGTAAGTAGTGGCCTGTTACTATCTCACTGCTGGAATAAGGCCTCTTCTCTCTGTTTTTTGGAGAGAAGGATTGGACCTAAGATACCACAGCTTACAAATAGACGAATGATATGACAGAATGGAAGAGAGAAACATGATGTGCCGACCCCATTTAGATTAGGAAAGGGACAGAAAATATATAATAGTTTCATTATTACTTTTGTATTAAGGATCTCTGCATAGTAACACCTATTTCTATAAATTATATACCCATTTTGTTAGACGACTCTCGTGGGAACGTGATGTTCAAATCCCTCACCGAGTCGACTAACGACGCACATCTTCTATATGTCATTAGAGCAGCGCTTGTGGCGTTCCCGCGGTTCAAGGTTCGAATAGCTGTGCAACCGCTCACGTTACGATATTAAACTGATGGTCGTAATAAACTGCGTTACGTGAGATCGCCAACTTTGAACGTAAGTTATGAAAAAATGCTAAGTAAGTTATTATGCTATCATTCATCCTTCTACTCACCTTATCCCACTCTTAATTGGATTGGCACAACATGTTATAAACATGTTGTCACATGAGTTGGCTGCGTATTTTACGATGGATCGCCTGCCTGACGTCAACCTTAGTCGTATTTTACGACAACTTGTTAAGAAGAAGAGTGGTCTATTCTACTTAACAGGATACCACACGGTGGTTCAACTTGCCTTAGTCGCCTTTTACGATACTCGGTAACGAAGAAGTTGGCCTCTGCTACTCAACCGTATACCCCACGGCTGAAAAATATTTATATCTATGCTAATATTATAAATGCCAGTCGGCTGTCCGTCTGTATGTCTGTTAAGTAAAATGGCTATTCCAAACCAATATCAAATACCATTACCAGAAAAAAAGAAAAAAAAGACAAAATACATATTCCATTATTGAGCATATTTAATACATACATATTTAATTTTGTAATACATAATTTTTGAATAATTTTTACCGTTTACTCAGCGCACGCAAGGAAAGCTTGAAATTTTTCAGTTTTCGTAATATTTTTTATTGCTGCTGATCTCCTATTTATCTTAGCGTGTTATAACCTATAGCCTTCGTCCTTCCTCAATAAATGGACTATCTTAAACTCAAAGAATTTTTTAAATCGGTCCAATAGTTCCTGAGATAAGCGCGTTCAAACAAACAAACTCTACAGCTTTATATATTAGTATAGATATTTCTTAATATAAAGTAGCCTTCTAGTGTTGGCTGGGTGCGATACACGTTGTGCAAGCTGCAGTGCTTGGCCAACGTACCAACTGGTGCATACTGAGCTCGACGCGGTGTTAGCTCACACTTGCGCCAGGGCATAGTTCTGTTGACGCGGTCTTGGAGTGTTATTCGTTAAGGACATAGTCTCGTAAACTTAGTCCGATGGCGAAGTCGACGACGAGTGCGGTGAGACGATTTGCGTTTAGAGAATAGCACAGCTGATCGCGGCTGTGGCGTCGCAGCGGAGGCCATTGTGGATTAGACTCGCTAATTTGACTCGCGGTAATTTAATTAATATGGTTAATTATTGGTATACTAAAATTGATTTTGCTTAATTTTAACCGCTATTCACCCCTTTTGGGCCTTTATTAATTTATTTATTTATTTACAGATCACCAACAAAATACACACTTCACATTACTCTAATACATTGAACAACTTAAAATAAGTAGTATTTTAATTAAAGGTAATAACAACTTTCAAACTATGTTACGTTACAACTGAGAGATAATTTTATATAATTGTAAAGTTAAAAAAAGAAAGAATTAATAAAAAAGAAAATTAATACAACCTATAAAAAAAAACTGAGATTTGAGATCGGCACTTATCACTGATAGCCCCAAGAGGCCCCTTTAGAAATAGTAGCCGATTAATCTGCACTATGTAAAATTGAGTTACTTTTAAAGGAAAACGATTTAAGCAAAATGTGGTGTTATTTCAATGAAATATACGTATTATATTAGTTTTTTATTGTTAAGATAGTTATAAATTCATCAAGTAAATTTATAATTTAGTATCCGTGAATCCGAAATTGACCGCGTAGTAATAAATGTGTCACAAAGTTTTTACCGTGTAAATTCCGACCGCACGAACGTTCGACGAAAAGATGTGATATGTTGCTCTACCTCCCTTCCTCCTACCATGTAAGACATATCAAAATCAGTTCAGCATTCTCCGAGATTAGCCCAAACAAATAGAGAGCAAACGATTTACTATGGACTATTAACTTAACCTTTCGGAAGAATTGCACTATATTTTAGTAAAAACCGTTTAAAAATTCGTTCAGTAGATTTTGAGAAAATCGATCACATGCAGACAGCTTTTGGGGAGTTTTTTTTATAATATGTATAGATAAACCAACTTTTACTTAACTTTTTTACTTAAGCTTACTTAAACTTTTACTTAAGCTTACTAAAAACTAGCTCTCGGGAGCTTACATTACGTCCAAATCTACCATGTTTAGCCCATTTACAATCGTGTTTTAAGTCGAATATATCTAAACAGAACTTCAATACTCACTTCGAAGCTGTTAAGCGGTGCGGCCTGCCGCATGGAGTCCCTGTGCAGGCCGGTGGCGGCCAGCACGGCCGCGCTGTTCCCGCACGCCAGGCACAGCAGCGACAGCGCCAGGAACGCGGTCAGCAGCCCGTTGCTGCGGGCGATACGCACGTCAGACACAAACATCACAGCACAGGGGGCAAACAGTATTTAGTACATTGGCTTTACATAATACAAGACAGTACAAAAATACAAATGGTTAGCAATTAAATCAAATGACGAGACCCTTAGAAAACCCAAAATAACTATCTCCAAAAATGTATCATTCTGACACTAAACTATACACTTTAAAACAAGCTTACAATATATTAATACTACTACTAGCGTCTAAAATAGGCCGAGTCTGTATCTCAGACACTAGTATAAACATGTATAGTTCAAAGAATTAAACATTAGTTTTTAAGATGTTAAAAATATGTATATGACCGGATCGGATAATGAAAAGTAATGAAGAAGAAGAATTATTATTTTGCTGCAATCAACGTTCGTTAAAAAATCTATGTAGTGCTAGGTGTAGGATCGGTAAGCTTTGCGATTTCTTCGTGAAGCCTATCTCCTGATGATTCTTCGGTTACCAGGCGAAACTAATTGAGACGTTTTGATCGTCATGTCGTGTTGATAGTGGTGGTATTTGATACGTTTGTTGTATTGTTGTTTGAAACATGCGTTACTAATCATGCATACCCATAATTGATTCCCAGCAAAATTAGCCCCCATAACCCTCATACATGCAATGTATTTACATGCAATGGGATTAATTTTGCTTCCTGCACACTCCCTACGTTACTTTCGTATTGAGGAATACCGCAAAGAGAATTTAGAAAGCTAAAGGAGTGGAAATAATAATAAGTCGTGTATTTTGGTATCGCTACTCGCAGATCGCTGGATGTAGATCTCTTTACACATGAAACAAACAAATAGAAATAAACCTCAGAGATAGTAAGGGATTTCATGTATTGAATCGACACTGCGATTCCGATTGCGATGATCTCACCAACAGCTGCTTAGCGAAAATTAGCTTTACTTTACATTTCTAATTCTAATCCCCTTACAGTCATGTACTATTTATTCTCAGGTCCATTACAATTGTAATAAGCAACTTATTGACGATGCAAGTAATGAAGTAGGCCGGCCAGTCACGATGTGGTAAAAACGGAAAAAATAACAATAGAAAAACATCTTCATGGTCCGCGTCATGACGAACGGCGTATTTGTTATGATTGAAAAGGCGTGACGACGTCATGAGAACATTTTAATTGTTATTTTATCAAGTGAAGATTCTCTCTTAACATACTTAATCTGGAATTAAATTTTGACTTTACAGAAAGCTAATACTTTGCCTTGTGCGCCAATAGTTTCAGGATAGCCAACTGTAGCGGAAGGAAAAGGAGGAGGGTGGAAGTTGTAGCATAGAGACTTGAAGATAGCTGTGGCGAGGTGCGATGCGGCGCGGAGAGGAGAGGTGAGGTGTGAGCATTTGATGTAGTCGTGATTGAAAAAGTTATTAAACATGAATAAATTTATTGAAATTTAAGAAAATCGTTTCCTATTTATTGAAGAAATATAAAGGAAAAATATCGTTGTTATAATTTAAACGGAAGTAATTCCGTGAGTAACTTTATTTTTATTGACAGTAAACGGATTTGTGCTTAATCTCGTCAATCTTAATTTGGTACAAACAAAATATTTTATATTTTGGAAAAATATATAGCCCCAGAAGAAATGAAAGATTTAAAAATTCTTAAAGACCTCACTTTAAATGGTTATGGCAAATATTGAACTCTTCAGGTTGTTTTATGTTCCAGAGAAGCTACGACTCACAAACTGTGGATTCGGGATTCAAATTAATAAAATTTGTAATAATTAAATCCATTTTAGTGAAATTTATTACAATCTAGTACGCCGTGTGGTATCCAGTTGAATAGAATAGTACCAACCTCATTTCTTACCGAGGTAGTCGTAAAAGGCGACTAAAGTAAGTTGTAGGTCAGGCAGGCAGCCGGTCGTAAAATACGTGATACGATGATTTTATTTCAATCTAGTGCGTTTTCATAGAAATGGGTATTTTTATGTAAGAAGTTTTTCTGCTAATGAGTGAGGCTGTAAAACTATTAGTTACTGATACGAGGTTGATGGTTATTAATCAACTAAAGGAGAAAGCGATTTATGAGCAGCACAATCTCGATGCCATCATACATTGATTGCAGTGTAATGATGGTGATCAATTTGAACAGAACGTTTTAGTGCGCTCGGTAGGTGAAAACTTGTTATTACTGATCGATCGAACGGGGAATTGATATCAAATTATTTCCAAAAACGTAATCCTTAGAAATCATTATTATACAAATATCATTTACTTGTGATTGATAATCAACTAACAAATGTAATGTTAAATTCGCATATATGGGTAATATCGCAAAACGATTCTGTAGTGGAATCTAATTTCTGATGATGTTGTTATGAAGCAAAAATATTGTTAAGATTGTGGTAGTGAATGCGTGCAGTGCTAGCACATTTTTACGACACACTACTAAATATAGTGCAGTGTTGTAAAAATGTGCTAACTAAATCTCAAGCAATATAGATAACAAAAACTGCAAACGTTGCAAATCTAATGAAGATGGCTACACCTTACATCATATTAATTGCTGTGTTCCGCCTTGACTGTGGTTTCCGAGTCAGAAACATTTGAAACTGAACCCAGACACAATAATCATAGGGTTCATGTTGTGATAGCCTTTACATAATATATGATACCGTGTGAAATGGGTGAAAGCACATACGCATTATGCTTGCACGTCTCCCGGGTAAATAAACTAACTCCATTAATCCATACTAATATAATTGCGAAAGTCTGTCTGTTACACTTTCACAACTATTCTGGATCAATATAGATGGAATGTAATAAACTGAATCTAATTATAATGGCCAAAAATTGACAATACATTCTAATTAAAATTCCAGATATTCTTTATTTATGTAAACTCGTAAACAAGTACTTTTGCGTCAACTCTACTGAAGATTCAGAAAGCTGTTCCTACCGAGGAAAGTCAGGTGGTTGCTCTTTTCAAAATACAATTCATTCATTACTAGTTACATTTACTCATTTTTATTAACTTGAAATAACATAGTACATAATTAATCGTATTTTTATGTTAATAGTTAGTTTTGAATTTCCTAGTTTCAACTGAAGCGTTTAAAGCGGCTAAACCAACTGAAAGCTTCAAAAGTTGTTGTAAAGTACACTAATACTTATCGCAAATAGACATAAAGTTGGTCAAGTTTACCGCAATAGACAACCTTAGCTGAAAACTATGCAGAAAACCGACGAGGCTCTGACGACAAACTGATAGAGGCCAATCAAAATACCGTTCACCGATAATAGGAAGCAGTAACCAGCGGAACACATAAATTTAGCTGCTTAGTAGTGATAATTATTAAAAACACCAATAAAAAGTCCATTAACAACATACACGAATAATGTAATAAAGAAATTAGGTTAAACAACAATTACACTCGCGAAACAAAACTATAAAATAAAGCGGAAATGATTATCATCACTACATATTATAAAACAAAGTCCATATTTCCGTATGTACGCATAAAACTTTAAAACTACGCAACCGATTTTGATGCGGTTTTTTTTAATAGATAGAGTGATTCCAGAGGAAGGTTTGTACGTATAATAATATTCAATACGAAGTAGAGAAATAATGAAATTTTTGTGGTTTCTGTAAATAATTACATTTTTTTCCGCTTACATTGCAAACGCAGGCTAAACCCTACAAGATTTATCAAAATGATGTACTAAGTATTTGTACACCTTAAAAAGGTCTACAGAAAAGTCCGCGATGGTATATATCTATCTCTTATGGATAACCCACAATAGCTGTTTTTTTTCATTTACTTTTTACGAAAAATGATGCCATAGTTCCAAGCAATTTTTATACAATACAGCATTAATCCTTATCCAATTGAGTACCTTAAATAAATTGTTGATTTAATATAGATCAATATTGCCGTTTACAGCGTGTAATTTAAGTGAACATTTTCGGAGATATTACAGATTTAAAATCCCGCGATGAGGCCGCGCTTAGACCTATAAGCACTTCTAATTTAGCAGCGACCGGAGGCGCAACTAAATGTCCTTCTTTCAAGTTTATATTGTCTAATGATAAGAAAGCTATGAATGTTGTATGTAAAGACATTGTCTAATCAATTGTAAAAATAAATAATATAACTACATAGTATAAAACAAAGTCGCATTCTCTGTCTGTCCCTATGTCCGTATATCCCTATGTATGCTTTAATCTTTAAAACTATGCAACAGATTTTGATGCGGTTTTTTTTTAAATAGATAGAGTGATTTTAGAGGAAGGTTTAAATGTCTAATAATATTCAATATGGAGTAGAGAAATACTGTAATTTTTGAGGTTTCTAATGTGATGTCGTAAATAATTACATTTTTTTCCGCTTACATTGCAAATGCAGGCTAAACCATACGAGATTTATCAAAATAATGTACTAAGTATTTGTACACATTGAAAAGGTCTACAGAAAAGTCCGCGATGGTATATGTCTATCGCTTATGGATAACCCACTAAAGCATTTTTTGTCGTTTACTTTTTACGAAAAATAATGCCTTATTTTTGAAGCAATTCTTATACAATGCATTAATCCTTATCAAATTAAGTACCTTAAATAAATAGTTGATTTAATATCGATCAATATGGCCGTTTACAGCATGTAATTTAACTGAACATTTTCGGAGATATTACAGATTTAAAATGTCGTGAGGAGGCCGCGCTTCGCCCTATAACACTTCGACTTTAGCAGCGATGTCGCTCTTTCAAGAGTTTGTTTAAAGACATTCTGTAATTAATTGTAAAAATAAAATACATAGGGAAAATGTAAAAGTAAATAAGTAAAAATGTACTATATGAATTTAGATATTCCAAAGATAGCAGGAAATCTTCTTGGTATAGGAAAAGGAAATTGTTTTTCTCCAAATTGAACGCTACGGCCACGGGCAGTAATGAATAAATCAAAACAACTGGATCAATTTTAATCATTTTTTTTTACACTGACTGACATGGGATATATATTTTATACCCGTGCGAAGCAGGGGCAGGCCGCTAGTTATAGTGATAAAATCTTGATGATTCGAAAAGCGATCAACGGAAATGCAAAGAATCGTTGCAGTCACTGCGCGGACAGTTACCCGGAGGAAACATCGACCAAGCACGAGCGGGCTTCGAGAGTTCCGTACCTTATACTTTTATACACCGACTCTGGCTTAACAAGACCATTTCTTGAACCTTCGCCGCTCGCCTTTGTTACCGCACGATTAATAGGAGACTAAGGAATGCGTCACATCTAGTGATGTATATTAAATTATAGTCAATATTTATATCGAGTGCTTTAGTTATGACCTATTGCATCTTTAAATAAGATACTCTTTGACATAATTAATAGGCGCCAGCGATTTTGGCGCCATCTTAAAGTTGTTAGAAATGGGAATAATCAAATGTCATCTCTTTAGTTATTTAATTCTAAAAACGCGGTAATCACGTGACCAAGCAAAGGAGGGACTTAATAATTGTCTATAAAATAGCCGAGCTTGCCATAACGAGGGAGTCTTGCTGTTAAGATTTAACTAGAACGGTTATTATACTGTTACTGTGCTGGATCGTGTCGTTATTGTACGATTATTAAATACCTGCGTGTCTAAGTCATGTTACAACATGTCTGGGGGAGTTCTGTTCCTGAGGTTAAACCGAGCTAGTGTTTAGTATTGGACCTCGCTTTACTTATTTACCGTCGGTCATTCCGCGAAATATTATCGTCGCTTTCTAGCCCGCCATCTGCTAACGGTGAATTCTTATCACTGCTTTTGTACGTGCCGCTGAAGCACCTTTCATAGAAGCCGAAGAATGAAGATAGACCACCGATGCATTACTCAACAGTGCGCCAAGAACCGCCATAGAACGAGACCCACGCTATCTTCTCTCCGCGACAATAACTGTCGTAAATAACTTGCATTGTAATTAAATTCGCTTTGAACACAGACCCGAACATTTACACTTACAAAGAGTTACAACTCTAACCACGTTACACCCCTTACAGTACTTACACCTATTTTAAAGTTTGTCATAGAGCCAGTTTCTGCCCAGACTCGAGCGACTATTAGATGCCTTGATGGCTTGGTGTGCTAAGCTGATTTGTGGTGTCCTTATGGTGTTATAGCCAAATAAAAATGCCACCTTTTCACATGATTTATCTGCGTTACATAGTCATAACAATATTTTGGAATATTCATTAGTGATTACTAGATTTACATAGTTTAAATCCGCTTTACGTTTTGGAAAAGAATTTTCTAGTTCGACTAGATTACTCCAAATACAGGGACCCTGTACGCAACAATTGATTAACTTTTATCATTGAAGGTTGTCTGTGGCTAATTATATCCCATCCTACCGATATCCCACCAATAAACGTGGTAGGTGGTAGCTACAATCCTTCTCCCCGAAAAAGGAGAGAGGCGTATGCCCAGCTGTGGGGTAGTAACAGGCCTTTACTTTACTCTATTTTTACCGATAACTGCAATTTTCTTGTAATTTTGCACTTCTAGCCATGAAAACTGTTATAAAATACTTTGATTATTTCTCTACAATTTCTTATTAAACATTTATTTAAACAAAAGCGTGAATTGTTTATATTTTCCCTTTGAATAATTATAAGTAAGTCGTTACAAATAGTAAAGATGTGTAAATGATTCAAAAGCACTTGTTTACAAGTTTATTTGAATAAAGAATATTTTGAATTTGAATTTGAATTTGTAAACGTCGTACACAATGGAATCTAAAAGACCTGTCTAAAGTCTTGTCATACATTTCCGTTGTAAGATAGTTTCGAAATGAACAACTGAAAAACCAGTTCCATAAACTAAAAAATGCCATCGAGCAACCAAAAGAAATCGTTTCTGAATTCCTAATGACAATAGGCGATCGCGGGTCACACTTTTTGTTTGTGTTTTTGTATTTTTGACAACAAGACAGTTTATTTCTGTATTTGGTTTATAGATTATCTAAATCTTATCAATTTGAACGTCTAAATGAATCGTGCCACAGTTTTATTCGTAATGTTACCAGAGGAACAATGAATAAAAATTTAAGTTAATACTCAGATTCACTATATTAAAACTTGTTGGGCCTCAATAGAAAACTTTTAAGAAAAAGACGCAATTTTTATCCTGTATGTTAGCCCGATATATAAATTGAATATTTATCAAATTATATCGATAGTGCCCTACTTTTTAAATCCTACCTACTAATATTATAAATGCGAATGTTTGTGAGTATGGACGTATGTTTGTTACCCTTTCACGGCGAATCCGCTGAACCAATATCGATTAAATTTAGCACAAGTATTCCTTATACGCCGGAATAATATTAGGCTATAGAAATCCTGTTAATTCTACAGGAATAGGATGACATTGAAAAGCGCCATCTATTATCAACCTATCACACGACAACAGTCCACGCGAACGAATTTGCGGGTAAAAGCTAGTCTGTTATATTTATTATATTATTAGTATATGCGTGTAGTGCACAAACCAACATTGGCTCCACTCAGTTACACAGAATGTGTTAAATGAAGACGAAGTATTTTAATCAAAGCACGGGCCTGAAGAAATCAGTAATCACAGTGACAGTAGACAAACATGTTGATGAAGAGCACAAGTTAAAGTTCTCTGTACAGACTGACGGCGCAAATATTAATTATATTCCCACAGAGCGATCTCTGCAAATCACAACAGAGTTGCGTGCGTTAATGATGCAGCCGCCGGTCGAGCTTGGATGCCTCTGCACCAACTGTTGCTAATGAGGAACGTTACAAAGAGAAAAATGCAAAAGTGTTGTCAGTTCTTGTTTAACGGTTACCATCAATCATAGAAATATAGAAATCTTCATCTGGTACGTTTAACGGGAATTCAAAACTCCAACCAATTATTAGCCACAGAAAATAATCCACGATACCATTGATACAAGTATTTAAAATCAAATCAAAATAATCTTTATTCAAATCAGCTCTTTTAAGCTTTTTTGAATCAAGGATCAATATGATTAGTGAAGCTACAACTGGTTCGGAATCTTGCTCTTACCGAGAAGAACAAGAAAGAAATTCGGCAGTCAATCTTGTAAACATTTTCAATTTTGTATTATTTAATCGCAGTATTGTATGAAGCTGTGGTAGCCCAGCGATAGCCCGGGCAGATACCAATGACCTTTTCTGTTAAAACTTATGTGTCTAATTGATAATTACAATTTATCACACGCTTTTCGGTGAAGGAAAACATAGCGAGGAAACCTGCATATCTCTAGAGAATTCTGGAGATATGTGTAACCTACCAATCCGCATTGGAGCAGCGCGGTAGGTTTTAGCTCCAAACCTTCTCTCCAAAAAACGGAGAGGAGAGGCCTATTCTCAGGAAAGGGATAGTAACAGGCCTCTACTTACTTTTTGTATGATTTTCAAATCCAGGCTTTTTTATCGTCTAAATAATCTTCAATTTTGTAATATGCTTTACGTATAAGCATATATCTTATACTTAATTTAAACCTTTCTGTAGACTGGTCTAGTATGGATTGCGGAATTTTATTGTAAAATAACCGAATACCGAGATCATCGAATGAGTTGCCAACTCTGCTGAGTCGCGACACAGGTATCTGATTAGTTCTCAGGAGATATATATAGATAAAATAGATAGGTAATTAGGTAATAGGATACCACGCCGCAACAATTTCGAGCCGTCTTATCGTAAAGCAATATTACCGTTAAAATATTTACTAATGAGCAGAACGACGCACAGATATACCAGCGGAGCCTGACATATATACAATAGGATGTATTGATACTGACATAAACAGTTAGAACGTACATCGTTAACAAAATAATTAATATAACATTAGGTATAATGACGAAACCGTTAGAGCGCGTGAATTACAAATTACCAAAGGTTTTACAATTTCAACACGCTTTTATATAATACACTAGCAATCGCCAGCAGCTCCGCCCGCGTTGAAAGTATAGTATTTGAAAACCATAAAATTGGTTAAAGTGGATTAACCTTATAAGCTAGACATATACCAGCGCAGACATTCATTTAGAACTTTTAGAGGGGAACAATTTTGTAGTACATGATTTTTGAATAACTATCACCGTTTACTCAGCGCACGCAAGGAAAGCTTTAAATATTGCTGTTTTCGTACTATTTTTTATTACTGTTCCTCTCCCATTCATCTTTGCGTGATGTTAAAGCCTTTTTCCTTTAACATTCCTCGATAAATGGACTAAATTATACTGAAAGTTTTTTGAAATCGGGTCAGTAGTTCCTGTGATTAGCGCGTTCAAACAATCATACAAACAAACTCTTCAGCTTCATATAGCTGATGTGCCTAAATTGAAACTGAAGGAAAAACGGGATTTTTTTTTCCTATATACTGATAACATTGATCCAGCGAATTTGACGTAAAATCGTAACAAACAAACAGACATTTTTTATATTAGTTTTTTTTTTTTATACAGGAAAAAACCCCTTATGGGTACCGCCGCCCGACGGGGACAGGCGACGGTTATGTCGGACTCGCACCGACTAAAATAACCTGTGTGCTCCACTACGCTGCTGGTGGCGGGGATAGGGTACCCATGAAGACATTGCCCCCCATCCCCGCCAGCAGCAACTCTGTAGCCCAGAGTGCGCCACCTCTGGGTTGGGGCCTCTCTCAAAGTGGCCCCTCCGCTGGACGATGCATCGGGAGCACCAGATGCATCGAACGCCTCGGGGACCTAACTCCAGCGAGCGTCCGATAAACCCCGTTCGGATCGCTCGGAGGTCCCCGTTAGGGCGGCATGCGACGGACTTCGGCGAGTCGCCTGCGCCCCGCTCGCCTGCGGCGGATTGGATCCAAGGACTCGACTTCCCGGATCCGCCCCGCCGCCTCCTTCCGCGAGATAACGTCCTCGCAGAAGGAGGCCATCGCTGCCCACGATCGCTCCCTGTCCACCATGGTGCGAACCACAGTGGGCAGGGAGAGATCGTGCCCCACCTGTGCCACAAGTTCCGCCCGCTGAACCGCCTAAGCTGGACAGTCTGCGAGCGTGTGCAGCGCCGTGTCAAAGTCGGCGCCGCACTCGTGGCACTCACCAGTCGCTTCGCGCTGGGCCACCTTCCACAGATACCACCCGAAACAAACATGTCCGGAAAGCACCTGTGTCAGGCGGAAGGTGAGGACCCCATGTCTTCTGGCGATCCAGCCCTGGAGAATGGGCTGGATGGCTGAAATCGTCCAGGCTCCTGCACTGGGCGATTCAAGCCGCCGCCTCCATCGGCGGAGGAGCTCTTCCTGAGCTGCCCTCCGCCAATCCACCTCCACCGCCGCTGAGTCTCCCCCTGATGAACGGGCTTCGACTCTACGGCGGTAGGCCTGAGCTAGCACTTCAGCCTCTAGGTCCCATGGGGGGGACCCAGCCAAAGCGCAGGCCGCCTCGCCGGAGATGGTCCGGTAGCCCCGCACAAGTCTGACCGCCATGATCCTCTGCGCCCTTCGCAGCAGAGGCAAGGATCTCGCGGTCAGCCGCCCCGCCCATACAGGAGCGCCGTACAGGGCCATCGACCGAACCACCCCGGCGTATAGGCGCCGGCAGCCTGCATTAGGCCCTCCCAAATTCGGGAGGAGCCTGCTCAGGGCTCCGGCAGTCGCCGTTAACTTAGGGGCGAGCCGCCGGAAGTGGGCCTCGAACGTCCATCGGCTGTCGAAGAGCAAACCCAGGTACTGTAATGTACCCGAGATTTCGATGGATGTCCCGCCCACCACCAACCGGGAGCCCACTGGGGGGACATTATATTAGTATAGAATTACTCAAAATAAAGTCGCGGTTTTCTAAAAACTTTATGAGTAAATTATATTTCAATTTATGACCATGATTGATGATTAAAATGTAATATGTAAAACCTACCAGTTCGCATTTTAGCTGCGCGGTGGGTCTAAACTTTATCGCGTCTCTCTGCTAGATTTACCCACCAGTGGGATATCAAAATGTCGCTTATTTTACTACTTTTACTGCGATAATTAGATTACAAATTATGAACCGCGATCATATAAAGTATTGCATTTTCTTTCAATTAGAATGACGTTAGGACTAAAGGTTTTTATGACGCCGGAGTGAATAGATTGATGCAGAATCATCAAATGTGCTAATTGTGAAGAGTAGAAAGGTACCAACTGACAAACAATGGCCCAGCTTGACATGTAGTGAAGAGCTGGTGATATAACTGTATTTTTGGCTCTCCAAAATATATTATTATTTGTAGGAATCTACATATCTAGGATAGGGCGTCGAGTGATTAAATAACAGAAGAACAAT
Organism: Morpho achilles; assembly: GCA_947086495.1. Taxonomy (NCBI): domain Eukaryota; kingdom Metazoa; phylum Arthropoda; class Insecta; order Lepidoptera; family Nymphalidae; genus Morpho; species Morpho achilles. Next base: position 380,883 of record CAMTZB010000013.1, on the reverse strand, counting down.
AAATAACATTGGGAATATTGCTCGTAAGTTGTGACTGCGTTAAGCTCAACCCATTAAAAAAGAAAGCCTACTATACTATTAAGGAATATATTAATTATGATTCATATTGCGTAGTTATAACTATTCTTCTTGCACAAGATAGCAATGACAAAATGTAACTAGTTTCAAAAATTATATTTTGATCAGAGCAACCTCCGTGTTTCTTGCTAGCTCTTTTACGCTAGAGTTGATGATTCAAAAGCACGTGTTTATATTACTTGAATAAGGAATATTTTGAATTAAATTGAAATTATTGACATTGGAAGACAAATTTAAAAGTGTCATTACGGATGCAAAAAACAGATTGATATAAATATATATCAGCCGCGTCGAAATATCTATAAATAAAACTAATCGACGTGAAAGAGAAATTAAATAATTATGATGATGTCTTTATATGAATATTCAAATATAAAACCATTCATGAATGTATTATGTACACGGACATCTAGATTATTCAAATATATCGAGAAGAGCAGCTCTAAAGGAGCGGCCGAAAAGAAATAGAATGTTGTAAATTGGAATGTTTGTTTATATTATAGAGAGAGAAAGTTGTGATTTAGATACGTCCGCTTAGAGTCAAGCATGAATTTACTTTAAAAAAGTCTTAATTTATTTTATTTTCTAAGATGACAAAAAAATTAATGAGGCAACCTGCGCGGCTGGTAATATAGCCGTAATACATTTAACAATAGGTACAGCCTTTTGCCAGCCGTGGGATATTAACTATTTGTTAAACGAGAGCGCGTACAGAATACTCACGTGGATGAGTTGTTGAGGCCGTAGCAGTCGTTGATGCCGGCCAGCACGCCCACCACGCCCGCCACCACGGCCACGCAGCCCGCCCACAGCCCGGCGCCCACCCTGGACAGCGAGGCGCCCTTGACCACGGCCAGGGCGCCGGCGCCCACCAGCGCCGCGCCCAGCACCACCTGAGCCAGCCCCAGCAGCACTACCACTCGCGTGGCCCCACTCCTCTCACTCCCGGCCTCGGCACTCTTCGAACTGACACTCTTTACACTCCTCTTCTTGGGCAACTTCTGCGGCGTCTTGCATATCAACTGTTCCGTGGAGTCCTCCGACCTGAGGCTGGAGACGGTGGGGAAGTTCCCCGTCACCACGGTGACGTTCTCCGTCGAGGACTTCTCCGTGTCGTCGGTCATGTCGGTCGTGTCATCACGGCGCGTGCTCGCGGGCGGCCGGGGCGCGCGCTCGGGGTACACTGCGGCGCGCGCGGTGAAAGTGGTGCTGCTGGTGGTGGTGGGCCGGCCTGCCACCACCGTCGCCACCACCGCCGCCACCACCGTCACCAGCGCTAGTTTGTTTTGTTAATTGCGTGCAATTATAAGCTGGTGTCGGATTATCGCGTGGCGGAACGCGTCGCGGTGCTGAAATTTATTTCAAATCAACGATCGACTTTGGCTTGTGGAAACATTCCAATATTTGTTCACCATTAGTATCAGACTATGTCCGGTGTTTTTAGGAGAAGTTTGAGTTTTTACTTGAAACTTTTTATCGTTAAAAAGAATATTTAAAGATCTTTTCGACAATTTTGTATAAGTTGAGATAAGTTTCTATGTAAAATAAACAAAAGAAAAAATAAATAAAAGGTGAATCCACCAATTTGCTCCGATGCTGAATAGTAGATTAAATTTTCTAGGCATTTAATGCCTAGAAAATTTAACGCTAAAATGCTAGTGTAATAATTTAACGCATAAATATTTGTATTGAGCGAGCGTTGCGTTCAAAGCTTATTAAACCTTGACCTATTTACATATCGCGATAACTCCTAGCTTCTGTTCCCGATCCAATTAATCTAACGACATGTTACTTTCTGTATTAACAGACTATATGTCCCTCATATTTCCAAATCCAGGTTTCATTACGATTTCCGAAGATCAAAAAGGCCATATATCTATGCGTATGCCATGAGTTTTAAAATATAAGACCCGACGTCTATTTCCAGTTGAAACCCGCAAAGTTAACTCAATAGGAATAATAATGTTATTTTCAAATTTTAGTTAGACTAATGTACATCCACTAATATTACAATACGAAAGTCTGTCTGTCTGGCTGATTAAATTTGGCACAATTAAAGCTTATATACACCGGGGTAAAATTTAGGATAAACATTATTTCGGAAATAGAGAACAGAGCCGTTACGTTATTGAGGGTACTAAAACGCTGAAGTTGACGCGAATGAAGTCTCTGATATCAACAGTTGTAACATAATTTAAACACGTCCCTCTTTTTCTATAGTATGTTATTACATATTAAAAGAGTAGATAATACTCAGCACGTCCCTGTTTTTCTATACATTTATATTTTTACATATTTAAGGAGTGGACGCTACTCGAGTATTGTGGCTGTATGTACACCTAATAATAGAGATTAATCGTTTATAATCGTGCCCTGGTACATGTATCTCAAAGTGTACAAAACAGTCGTGTATCACTGATACATGTATTTAATATTTTGTTCATCTTAGTTTGTATAAAGCAAGTAGAATGTTTTCCCGAGCCGCACGTGTCGGCGCGCGGAGAAAGCGGCGAGCGGCCATCTCCGACCGCCGTATACTTGGCTTCCTTAATTCGTAGAAAAAAGAAACTTGAAACCTTTATCGACCATTGAGGAAAGAAATCTAATTGTGGCCGTGACTTTGTTCGCGTTAGCTTCCGTTTCACAATATCCGTGAAACCCAAAGATCCTAAAAAAAATGGGAATTTTTTAATCTATATTCAGCTCGATGTATAATATTACATTGTACCCAATGTCATCAATATTTCCGTAACGCAATAAGCCCATATTGATATAGTTCGGAATAATTAAACTTCATATAAGGCTGAAATATCCGCTGTGTGGTATCCGATTAAGTACAATAGACCACCCTTATTTCTAACCCAGGTGTCATAAAAGGCTAATAAGGTAAGTTGACATCAGGCAGGCGGCTTGTCGTAAAATAACTATTCAAATTATTTAACAACATGTTTAAAATATTTTGTGTCGTCCCCACTTAGAATGGGAGAATGATGGATGCTAATGATAACACTGACATATAGGCAAAAAAAAACTAATTTCTCCTGCAAGTAATTTTAAGTGCGAAAAACACTTAAGAGTATTTTAAATCGAAGGTTGCCGCGAAGTCAACGGATACAACCAGTTGTAAAATATTTTCACTTTTTACCTAAGTCAATTAAAATTTGACAATCTATCCCTATCCGTTTCCAGATCCATATTTAATAACAACGGTATTCGACCGGAAGTTGTAACTCAAGTCGAGCCCTCCCTTGGCCCGCCACCTGCCGAAATATCGAGGGGTGCAGACACAGTTCAAACGCAGAGCACAGCTGATGTCGTTTAAGCAACAAGTAAAAAATTATTTTACTTGTTATTACATTTACTTTTATAAACGAATTCGTTCTAGTCAATTTAATTGTTATTGTTAAAATTACCTTAAATATTCTTTTTTCCCGAACGAAAATGAGATTTTTCCTACATACTGGCCCGGTAAAGCTGTGATAGCCCAGCGGTGAGATCGTTTATATACCGAGTTAAGTTATGGGACAATAAAATCGCTTTTTTCCATGAGGATCAGGAAAAAGCAGTACATAATTGTCACTATGTTCACTAGAATGTTTTTTCAAGCTCTGATAGCCCAGAGATGAGATCTTGCGACTTTCGAGAAAGGGTAATGTGTTCACACCCAGGCACCAATGACTTTTTTTATTAAAGTGTTTTATTTAGCTCAGCCTGTTTGTTTGTTTGGGTCAAATTTAGTAATTGAAATTTAATCCTCTTCCCGTTAACCGATTGATCTGAAATTTTGTATATGCGTTTGATTCTGGTGACAATACAATGATGTATATTCAGTATTGTTGTGAATCCAAGATGGTGGAAAACTTAGTTTTTCTGTTAAAACTTATGTGTCTAATTGATACTTACAACTATATATATATATATATATATATATATATATATATATATATATATATATATATTCCGAATATATATATATATATATATATATATATATATATATATATATATATATATATATATATATATATTCGGAATCTCGGTAACGGCTCCAACGATTTTCCTGATTTTTTTATTTTGAAAAAATTACCTAGCAAGGCTCGGTCAACCTGGTTGTTCGTGCCTACTGCGTGTCTTCGACAGCTACAGTCGGCGAGCATACGTAGGGTAGGCAGAAGACCGGCAATTTCTCCACCCCGAATAATAGAGCCGTGCACCGTTTTGCGCGGCCGACCGATCTTCATTTTTGTGTGACATTAATTAGTCACCTACCCGCACTTCAGGTGCAGCAAGCCCCGACTACCATCGGTGGAAAAATTTTGCCCCAACACAGGTACTCAATATTATAAGCCTAATACAGATTTTTTCATTCATAATTATAAAACGGTTGCAATGTCATTTATGAAAAGCAAAGCACAGGTCGAAAGCGTGCAGCTCAGTATTTTTAGTGTCGTCTCCAATAACGCAAGCACCTGCGTGATAACATCTAGTAACATTACGTCAAAGGCAACACGTCTCCTTTCCGGGGGTGAAACCGACACCAGCAGTTACATGGCTGCAGTGAAAGCCGGCTTACCTAACTGCGATGACATTTCCGTGTTTATTATTTATTTGCATATGTTAAAACAACGCGTCTTCAACTCATAACTACAGTCGTAATAATGCTAAATCCTTATCTCTAGAGATTATCAGATACGATTATTCTTTTATACAGATTTAAGTTTATCAGGTTTTACTCAGGTTTAAAACTCGTTTCAAACCTGAGTAAAATTACAGTATCAGCAGCTAAGGGACATTCTGCGAAAAAATCGCGATTAAACTATTGACCTAAGCTTATTGAAATGTAAAGGACTGATAGCGTGTAAACATTGACCTACTAAAAATAAGAAAAATCTAAAATAATTTACGCCAATACATTAGAGTGGAAGTTCAAACAGGTTGAGCTGCAACAATGCGTGGCGGTGGTCTGATAAAATATAAATAAATATACGACATAAATATACCCTGTTGTCCGTGTGGAAGAAAAATAGTATCAATATAGTACCATAGACAAACTGTGTTGATAAAAAATATCGTACAAGAATTACTGTTACATTATACATGTTTACAAAACATGTATAATGTTTGTCTTTTGTAGAGGTTTTTGCTTTTATCTAAGTATTCAGATGAAAGAAACACTCTTTACAATTTTGCAAGCAAAAAACACTCTAGTAAATGTTACAATTACGACAAATTCGATTTTAATCATCTAACATCAAACTTACTAAAAGCTATAATCAGAAAAGTTCATTAACAAACATTTATCTAAACTGATTCATTGTTTATGAAGATTTTTTATGCGAAAATCCTATCTTAGAACTAACATGCTCTAGTATTTACTTTATATAAACTAACAACGATGTTTTTAATTAGGGTCTCTAGGACTATTATTAATGGACTTCAGCAAAGTGAAATCACAAATACCTCTGGTTCCTACCTCGATCTTCATTGTCCTATGGTGCAATTACTCACATCATCACTTTTGATTACACTACTTAGCCGAAGCCTAGGATTTGTTCTGTACCCAGGTCAGTAGTTCGGACTGCATGGAGTACAAGGAGCAGTTCCACCAATAAGCAAACCTTATATAATTATCGAGATTATGTTAGGTTGAAAAACAGTGTAGGTATAGTGAATAATAGCGTTCATAATTATTAAATTTATTTATTCTACTTATATGTCAACTAAATGGAATCTAAACTATGATTTATTACGAATACTAAAAAATGTAAACTACAATTAAAGTGGTAACAAAAATTATCAATCGCACATTGCATGTCATTTAGGACTAAAAAATCTCAATTAATACTATTTTTAATAAAGTCAGCTGCCATCTCGGCGATCATGACCACTGGGGCATTGGTGTTGCCACGAACTACCTCGGGCATTACACTAGCGTCGACCACCCTCAGCCCGGATATTCCCTTCAACTTCAGCTTGGAATCCAAAACGGTGCCCATAGCTGCCGTGCCTACCGCGTGCCACGCCGACATGGCCGTCGCTTTCGCGATGCATTTCTTTTGTTTTGCACCCTTCAGATTTTTGCATTCATTGATTTCTAAATTTATAACGAAAGCTTTCTTTGAACGAAAATACGAGGTAGTCGCTAGAGAGTAAGCCACGCGAATGGCGTCTGGGTAGTAGGTGAGATCGTTTCCGTTGCTGAATGTTCCGGAATAAATCAGAGGTTCGTCTAGAGGATCCGCAGTTTTCAAGGTAACCTTCCCTCTGGATTTAGGTTTTAGGTTCACCACCGCCAAGGACAGAATTTCGTAATTTTTGTTCGTTGAATCAATTTTCTCGCATATTTCATGTTTGAAACCCAAAATATTCAAACAAGCCTCATAGAAATTTGCGTTTAACGGCATACAAGTGGGGTAAATAGCAAAGTCTGGCACATTTTTTGTTGAACTATTGAAAGAGATGTAAGCTCCCAAGTCTGAAGATTTAGTTAAGGACCCGGTTTGGTCGTAGAGGTATTTGATTGTGTCAAAATGCTGTGTTTTCTCGTCGACATGACAAGTGCCATTTTCTGCAGCTAAATACGTGAGCACCATGACGTGGTCGTGTAGATTTTCTCCAACTGGTAAATCTTTTTTCTGTTCAATACCAACTTGTATTAAGTGTTCTTTTGGTCCAATGCCCGACAGAAGCAATAGTTTGGCAGTGTTAAATGTTCCCGCGCTGACAACTACCTCTTTTTGTGCATAAAAGTGAAATTCATCATTGTCTAACAGTACCCGAACACCGTTAGCCACGTTATCGTTTATGAGGATTTTAGTAACTAATGCATCTTTTAACACATATAAATTATCTCTCTTAGATGCCTTATTCAACAGAGCCGTCAGAGAACTATGTCGCTTTCCTTCTCTCATGGTATGTGAAAATCTTCCTACACCTATAGCTCCGGGATAAGTCATGTCCTGAACGCTCTTAAAGCCTAATTCATTAAAAGCTTCGAGGAACTTGTCAGTGGTAAATGTCGATTCCTTTTTTCCCGTTACATCGATCTCTCCATCAAATCCGTGATATTCTACTAGTTCTGGATTATCAAGTATTTTTTCATCGGTTAGATGTTCAGATTTTTTGAAGTATTCGAGCACATTAGACCAATTCCAATCTTCTCCGAGGATAGAGGCCCATTCGTCGTAATCAGCCGGAAATCCTCGAGAATATATCATGTCGTTTATGGAGCCGCTGCCCCCGAGCATCTTGCCGCGAGGCTGTCTCTGGCTGCCATCTCGTAGAGCCTGACTGGAATAATGGTCGTTTACTGTTGTGAAATTCCAGTCGTAATAGCTTGCTTTCATGGAATCTTTGAAGAGTGGAATCTGCAACATAAAATACAAACATTTAGTTCACTATAGCCCCTTTTCCCAAATTAATTTATTTTTGAGTCTTTTTCTTAAGAGCAAATTTTAAGGTTGTTATTAATTTCTTACCGAGGTGTCGTAAAAGGCGACTAAGGTAAGTTGACCCGCCGTGTGGTATACGGTTTAGTAGAATAGACCACCCTCTTTCTCACCGACGTGTCGTAAAATATGACTAAGGTAGGTTGACGTCAGGCAGGCAGCCGGTCGTAAAAACGCAGCCAAATCATATGACAGCATGTTTATAACATGTTGTGCCGACCCCACTTAGAGTGGGATAAGAGCAGGAGGATGATTAATTATCGTTCTCATCATTTCATTAAATAATAAAGCGTTAAGTGGCGTTATCTCTATGATTTTATTTTTTCTGGTCCTCCATTTGGTTGTCGGAAGAGATTTCGACAACCAAATGCCATTTGCAGCTAAAATAAGTAATATTTTCATTTTATTTTTATTGATTTTGTAATGTACCTTTTTACTCCAATTAGAGATTATCTAAGTGATAATACACATATAAACTGCAACCATTACCGCACCAGAGTTCAAGATGCAAGATGAAATCATGTCAAATGTTCAAAGAGTATCCGCCGATTTTACGGTAGTTACAACCTTCGTATCCCTAATTCTAACTATATCTTAAGTAGTTTAAAGTCTATTTGTATATTGGACGTGGTACTCACAATACTCTCCGGCGGTGGGTCCCCGCCAGCCTCCAGCAGCAGCACGGTGCGGTCGGGCAGCTCGGAGAGGCGCGCGGCCAGCACGGCGCCGGCGGTCCCGGCTCCCACCACTATGAAGTCAAACCTGGACCCATCTGGAATACACATCTTTAATATTTAAATGAGTTAATCTTGTATGTATATATGTATTTTCGGAATCTCGGTAACGGCTCCAACGATTTTTCTGAAATTTAGCATGCAGGAGGTTTTGAGGGAGAAAAATCGATCCACCTAGGTTTTTTTTAACAACGATTGTTTATTCCTGTTTTTGGGCATTAAAAAAAATATTAAAATTAACATTGAATATATAAAACACTATTTCTGCCGTTAAATGTCAAGTCAGCGTAGCTTATTCGGGGAACGGGCGGTCTCGAGATATGACTATACCTAGGATCGAGCCCCACCTACCCTATTATTAACATAGTTCCTTTTTTTATTTTGTAAAAAATTACCGAGCAAGGCTCGGCCAATCAGGTACTCCATATTTATATTATAAACTGGCCGAGGTCTCGCACGGGTTCTTAATCAATTTACGACTTAGATGAATTAGTGAATAACTAAGCTGAAGTTACGACTGCTGTGTCAGGCGTTATGGCATTGGGCTCGCAAAGAGCTGCGATAACTACAGGCTGATAGATACACTTCTACATGGACGGACGATTAGAAGGTTTCAAGAGAATCGCTACAAAATTTACAAGATCGTAATCATACTGCCCTTATTCCAATCTAAGTGGGGTCGGCACAACATGTTGTAACATGTTGTCATATGATTTACGTATTTTAAGACTGGCCGCCTGCGACGTCAACTTACCTTAGTTGTATTTTACGACACCTCGGTAAGAAAGAGGGCGGTCTATTTTATTATACTCAACCGGACAACACACGGCGGGTCAAATTACTCGCTTTTTACGACATCTCGGTAAGGAATGAGGGTGGTCTATTCTACTCAGCCTAATACCACACAGTATAAAACTTTACAAGACCGTATGATATAGAAATCATAAAGCACTGTATTCAACAATGGAATAAGATTGAGAAGTAAGAAAAGCACGTAGATATTACTTACTGCTGAGATCAGCCTGCGGCGGCCACGCCTCTTGCAGCAAGCACTGGGAGGCTGCGAAGAACTGCAACGCGGCGGCGACCGTCGCTCCAACGGGGCCAGTGCTGGCGCAAGTCGCCTCCCACATCACCTGGTGATACACAACACACCTTTGCATTAAGGGATAAACTACAATTGCACTTTATATGTTCATTTCTTTTAATATTGTTATCAGTGCATTACACCAAATCAAATCCAAATGTAATAAATTGTTTCAAGCGGTTTGGTGCCGTCAAAATCAGACAGATTTTAGAATAATCACAACGAAATCCGGCGGTCAATATTTTAAAACATTTATTTATTTATACAATTAAAACTTAACAAACTACACTTTCGTTTATACATTTTAGAAAATTTGTGCATTATATAAAAAAAAATTATTTAAGATGCAAACTATTCAATTATTTTTCCGCACACAATATAGGAAAATATTTTATTATCAATCACCATTAATATGAATAACACTTATTGACATTTAACAAATATAACAAACGATAAATTACAATCACACTGTTAAATACTCACTGCTTTTAGTCAAATGAAACGTGTTTATCAGCTACGATCTTTTATCCATCTACCTTCAATTATAAAAGTAATCTCAAAATTATAACTACTTTTAATGTATTCACTAAACGTATCAATTATGATATTCTATAACAAGTTTTAACCAATACAAAAGTTTTGATTTCGTGGCCATTTGAACATAGCGATATATCGATTAGATGTAGGAAACAGTAATATATATTTTTTGTGCCGTAATAAGAAAAAATATCTGCGATAAGCAACAGTTACAATAAAAACAGATAACAAAAGTGTTTTGATATTATTTCTTTTGTAGGCATGTTTCTCAGGTGTGATATCATTGTCCCTTATATTTATTTATTTAAGAAGTGACCAGATTTAAAGATAGAATAGTTAGATCTCTAGATAGCTCGTTATGCTTATACGTAAAACATATTACACAATTGGAGATTATGTGACAAAACTGCTTGGAGTTGATAAGCCTTTCAACTTCATATAAGACTGCAGTTTAATAATGTAAATCGAGTAGGTTTACAAGATTGACCGTCGAGTTTCTTGCTGGTTCTTCTCGGTAAGAACAACATTTCGAACCAGTTTAACCACTTTGATGATTCAAAGTGCTTGAAAAAGCTATTTTGAATAAAGTTTATTTTGATTTGATTTGTTTATGAAGCTAAATACATATAATTGCGAATTTTTCTGTCAAAATTCCCTAAAAAAGGGAATAATCTCACCATAAATTGGTTTATTTTTATATTTGAGAGGTATTTAGACAGCTTTTTCGATGAAAGCTAATAAATATTGTCGTATTTCAAGTAAATTAACATAAAACCTTAAAAAATTAGCTAATAATTCCTTATAAAACTCTCTTTCTATTGAAGAAAACTGCATGAAAATTCAGAGATACGGTACAGAGTAATTCAAGACGAATGTTTTACAAGTCAGAGATACCTATAGAGATATTTATTCTTAAAATTTCCATATGACGAGGAAAATCTAGTTATATGGCTGCGTAACGATTATGGTTTACACGGTGAAGGTCGTTGACCCGGCGATAATTACTTATCTAATGCAAGGCGCAGATTGCACTGCACTTGGCTTGTTGGCATGACTTTATTTATAATTAGCTATTGCAAATATATAAATCGTAATCCATTTTTATTCTAATATGATAAATATACAAGTCTTTTTGCGGTTATCCCTTGTTCCCTTGTGATAATCCACTAGACCTATATTAATAAAACTTTGTAAAATAGAAATTTATATACCGAGTTAAGTTGTTGGACAATAAAATCGTTTTTTTCCATGACAATCAGGAAAGCACTACATAATTGTCACAATTTTGACTCGCACATTTTTCCAACCTGCGATAGCCCGTGTGACTTTCGAGAGAGGGTCATGGGTTTAAACCCCGAGCATGCACCGATGAGTATTTCTGTTAAGACTTATGTGTCTTAATGATAATAGCACTTTATCACACGCTTTTTGGTGAGGAAAAACATCGTGAGTTAACCTGTATATCTCTAAAGAACTCTTGTGATATGTGTAACCTACCAATCCGCATTGGTGCAGCGTGGTGGGCATCAGCTCCAACCCTTTTCTCCCAAAACGAAGAGAGAAGGCCTATGCCTACCAATGGTATAAAAATAGCCGTTGCCTTACTTTTTTTACTTTAAACTTTTTTGCTACAGCTTCCAGTAAAATAATTATATGCTCGATTTTAGATGACAATTTTATATTTTGTGGAAATACGTAAGAAAAATGATGAGCAATATGTTAGTGTACACTATATACAATAACACGATATATTAGGAATACCACTATTCCCGTTCCGAGATGCACTTCTCTTGAATGACCAACTAAGACTGACTGTCACTGAAACGTTTTATCAATAAGAAGACTAAACCAGTAACAACACGTCACAGTGTTGGTACCATTTTGATCAAAAAGGGCGCGATACTCTTGTTTCATGACTGTTTTGCTATAAAATACAAAGCGGAAGTCAATGGCGACAACAAATAGCACAAATAAGTAACAGGCAATTTGGTATTATCTACTGCATTACGCTCTTATCCTTCATACACAAACAGGATTGACAAATACTTGTTATGTAAGGTTTATCATATCGCATGTGATAGTATATGATTAACCTGAAGATGCGGTAAGATACAATATCATTGATATGGGAGATATAAATATTAATCTCTCAGTTTCAATAGATATCATGCGGAATGTCGCCCTCCATAGAGACCCATAGTTCCGCACTCTAGCTCATCTGTTTAAGCGCTCTGTTCGCATCAGAAAACTGAGGTACACCTCAATTCGCTCATAGCAGAGTCTTCCGTCCGTCCGTCGGATTGATCGTTGCTTTGTGGAAATCCATATTACAAAAGTGCTTAAAATATTATTTGCCGTAATCCGCAATTAAAGAACCAATCTACGCAATGCTAGATATAGATATTTACGATTATTTTTACATGCAAGAGTCATAAAACTCATGCACTACAAACCATTAAATACTACTTTAGAACTGCACATATTCAGTAGCACAATATTAATTTCTTTATGTAGTTGCTCACATCATCATTGCTTGCCCTTATCCCATTCTAAGTGGGATTGGCACAACATGTTTTAAACATGTTGTCACATGATTTGGCTACTTATTTAACGACCAGCCGCCTGCCTAATGTCAACTTAATCGTATTTTACGACATCTCGATAAGAAATGAGGATAGTTTATTCTACTCAGCCCAATACCACACGGCTATTTTACGTAGGTACGTTTATTTAACGTACGTCCTTATTATTTCGAAAACATACTTTTATGAAATCGTATAAGCTTCTATAATCCACATTTTTTTAACGAACAAAAAGTTTAAAAGTACCTCTGTATTTAGAAGATCTCTTCCTTTGAAACTGCTCTTGCATCTAAAGTAACTCCGAGGCACTCTGCGAAAATCCAAGGCTTTAAGATTTATATAGGAAAATGTAATAAGAGCAATAACCTTAGAAGCGATAAGATCATCAGTTAAGGTCATCTTTGCATTTTCTATGTATGAATAGTAAATAACAAGGGTCGTGTCTGTATGTTGCTCGACTGATATATAATTTCTTTTATAATCGTGACAAACTTAATAAATTGAATCATTACTAACAGTATTACTACGAAAATCTTCTTGTCTGTCTGTTACACTTTCACACAGCTAATGCGCTCACTCAATATTGATGAAATTTGGGCGAGTTGAAGATTAACTATGGCTAACGTAGAGGCAAAAAGGTCCCGTTTTTATTTCGGGATCAGGACAAAAACCATGTATGTTATTTTAGCCTCAGGTTTTTGTTATTTTATATTTAACTAGAAGAAAATTGTGCTAAACCGTATTAAAAAATTAAAGTACAAAAGAATCAAAGTGTATGTAAGGATAGGATTATTGTTGAACTAGCGAGATGTGCACGCTTCGCCCGGGTTGGCGACACCGAAAGGCGCAAGTTCGATCTTAACGAACGACCCGCATTGGTGTTGAAATGTTTTTTTGCTCGCTTAATTATTCATTCTGTCATTAATCCTAAGGTATCAACTCCACAAACGAATGTATTGTATTGTAACAAGACGACACTACGATTATTTCGTTATTAGGATATACATAGGATTCGAAAATGTAGCAAGTCCGTCGGGTGTCGCTGCGGTCTTACGGGAAGTCCTGAAGGTTTTGCTCGTCAATGATCCTGTTAAAAAGTTTAGTGTATTTAAAAAAAAAATAGATTCCTAACTCTAATATCACTTCGTTGCACTCTTGGAGGTGGTACCTAAGACATTCATTCAAATTATCTATACATATTATAAAACAAAGTCCCCGAAAGCTGTCTTACTGTATATGATTGGTTTTGTTCAAAATCTACTTAATGTATTTTACCTAAAGGTGGTGCAATTCTTCCGGAAGTCTTAGGTTAATAGCAAAATACACTTTTATGTAAATTGAAATAGGTAAAATTTTGTGACACATTTGTTTCCAAGCGGCGAAACCGCTCGCATAGCTAGTATAATCGTAAAGTTCAGTATGAAATGCTGAGATAACTGACATGGGCTAAAGAGCTTTCCATTTGCACAGTGTACATGTCAATTTTGTGTTTGTATAAAAACTATTTCATTTAAAATCCACTGCAAATATTTGTTAGAAATAATGCAGCGGAGTCACTCAGATGAAGCGTGTGGTGACATAACGCCACTGGCCGGTCGTCGACCGCGGGGATTTGCATTAATCGCTGTTAATTTATTATTGTAAACAATACTTTAATTATGATTATTACGATATCAGTTAATCTAAATATTTTCTTGTTTATCTGTTATAATCGATACATATAATAAACTAGCGTTTACCCGCGACTTATTGCGTGTAGTCCTGATATAAACAGTAGCTTCTGTCACTCTTGCAAATATCTCCATCACAAAATCTAGGTATCGATCCGGGAGGACTAGATTGCTATTAAAATTGCAATGATTCCGCTACTCGAAATGTCAACATTAAATTTGGGGTATACATGGCGTTACTGCTAATTAGCAAAGATTATATTTTTCGCACCCCCTGTGCTGAGTGATATATGTAGGTCAGCGGGCAGTGTATAGAAGCAAAAAGCCCAGGATTGGGCTCAGTGACGAAAAATTGGAGAGGCCTATGTCCAGCAGTGGACTAAGGTGGGCTGTCAATGATGATCAATAATATTGAAAAAAATTTACAAAACCATAAAAAACCTTTTTTCATGACCAACAGCATATTTTTACCGCTTCGAGTTTTGTTTTCTGTTCTTGTAAATTTAAATTTATAGAATATTTAATTTTATACTCCCACATTGAATAAAACATAAAAAAAATTCTATTTTTTGTCTGGAAGTTTTATTCGTAAACTAAAGATTTTTAATAACTCAACGAGAAATTATGAAAATGAAACAACAAAATCCGATTACAGTATATTATAAACTTCCTATATATGTACTTCAGTTGTTTAATAAACAATATATTAACAACAATATTATAATTATAACACAGATTATTAAATAAACATAATTAATGTCACCATTAGCTTAATAGTATCGATATACAACGTCATTTATTCTTCCATTTCATCTCCCAACGGCTCGTCACTCGGGATCTGGAAATTTTCCAAAAATAGTCATATTAATATAATGAATTATTTGTCTAATCCACAATTAGTCTACTTGGGTTAATCGCGGATTGGAGAAAAATAATAATTAACTTCCAAACGCAACAAGCGTACAAATTAGAAAAAATAATCATTACTCATAACAGTAGAATAGACCACCCTTATTTCTTACCGAGTAAAAGGCGACTCAGGTAAATTGACGTCAGGCAGGCGGCTGGTCGTAAAACAATAGTCAAATCATGTAACAACATGTTTAAAACTAGTTGTGCCAATCCCACTTACAGTGGTATGAGGGTAAAAGAATGATGTATTATTTTATATTATTATTATTAACAGCCCAATGTAACGCCTTTAAATAATCATAACTAACTAACATGAGCTGTAATGTTAGTTCCAGTGTTTTACCAGGGAGTCACAGGTTCAAACCCCGGACAAAAACCAATGGGTTTTTTTAACTTATACACTCAATAAATATACATCAGCATCATTAAGAGATAAGATCTACAAAAAAACGCAAAGCGACGCATCACCTAGGCAAGCAGTATTTTATATTATTACAAAAGTAATAATAAAATTATTTTGCTATAATCCGCGATGAAGTAAAATAGAAAATATATATAATGCTTAATGCAGAGTGGACAATCGGTTATCATACCTGATACATGCAGGAGTCGTAAAAAACACATGCACGCACCTCCACCACCGCCACCGTGATACACAAGCACTATATACGTTCACTATCACAAACTCGACTCCACGAAACGAGATAGACTCCACGACCAAAATCGCAAAGCTTTGCGATTTTGGTCGTGGAGTCTATCTCCTGACGATGCTTCGGTTGCGGGGCGAAACGATTGTTGAGTTTGTGATAGTGAACGTATATAGTGCTTGTGTATCACGGTGGCGGTGGTGGAGGTGCGTGCATGTGTTTTTTACGACTCCTGCATGTATCAGGTATGATAACCGATTGTCCACTCTGCATTAAGCATTATATATATTTTCTATTTTACTTCATCGCGGATTATAGCAAAATAATTTTATTATTACTTTTGTATTATGGATCTCCGCAAAGTAACGCCTAATTCTATAAATTATTTTATATTATTAGTTAAACCCTCACCACTCTGTCTCTGAACGCGTATACCAAACCGTAGGTTGAAACGTTTGCCTGATCATTGAATGAGGCGCTTTTAAAGTATTTAATTATTTCCAATCACTCTATAGTATTATGACAGAGGGTTTTATCTCAGATGTATGGAATATTGAAGCAATGCTGTGTGTTTGGATATTTAAACATAGTAATTACTTTAAAAGTCAAGTTTAAATAATAAGCGCCTGTAACAATTATAAAGGCAATAGCACATATGTACCTACCTCTGGTGCTGACTCGTTGAAGGTTTGTAATTGCATGGCATTGTCTTTCAATGCTCTCTGACGCTGTTAAAATACCCACCTCAAATATATCGAAGTTTTAAATTTCTATATCTACGCGAAATATAAGTTCCCCAACATTGTATGCCTCTTTTTGGGATGGAAAAATGGGAAATTTTCGCACTGTCCCAAATGATCCTTACCTGAGCCGGGCTCCGGCCCAGTCCTGGCGCACAGTCCGAAGTGCCCCAGCAGGATGGGCCCCTCGGCCAGCCCCGGCCGGACGCTCACCGACGTCACGCTCGCGCCTGGCAGCTCCACCTCATAGTATCTGGAACCGTAGCCACAGCCGTGATTATCAACTGGTTAGTAAAAGCCTGTTCTCATCCCATATTTGCCCGTAAGTATCGTCTTCAATTTTTAGACCGAGAGAGCTCGGGCCAACCGAGCTGTTCCAGTTGGTACGTTACACATATCCCAGGAATTCTTAATAGATACATAGATATGCCTGTTACACTTAAATATCATAAACTTACGTACGTACGTAATACTACGAGTGGTTCGAGCTGAGTATTTCAGGTAAAACAGTATTACGTCGCGTATCGCACTCACCTCACGAGCCAGCCGTACGCGTTCCCCACCGGCACGTAGAAGTCCGGCTCGTTCAGCACCATGTACTTCTGCAGCTGCCTGAAGTCCGGCTCGGCGGGGTACAGGTGCAGCCGCTCCGCCGCCGAGGGCTCCTCGCGCCCGTGCGGGACGCTCCGCCCCACCAGCACCACCGTCCTGCGGCCGCCGCTGCCGTCCCGCACGGCGAGCTCGATATTCAGGAACTGGTTCTCGTAGCCCTTCATTCTCTTGGTCACCACGCACGCGATCAAGCCGCTCTCGCAGGAGAAGTCGCAGTGGAGCAGCCTCGCCACGCAGTAGCTGGCGCACGCCGCGTCCGGGGGGTTGACTTTCAGGCAGGATCCTCCGAGGAAGCCGTCGGCGAAGAACGGCTCCAGGCACTCGAGCTCGTGCGGCACGTAGGCGAGGGCGTACCGGGTGCGCTCAGTGCGCTCGCCCAGCCGCAGGTGCACCGACATCTGCAGCATGGAGCGGCCCGAGGCGCCGTGCGAGCCGACGGTGTCCTCCCGACCCTCCGCCTCGGCAGCCCGCTCCGACTCCCTCGGACCTTTCCTCTCGCGGTCCTCGCTCTGCTCGGTTTTCGGAGCTTTCATCCTGAAGAAATTGCGAAACGCGTCTTTCATCTTTCTCTTCTTCACTGTGACCTCGCCGTCTTCGTTCGCGATCTCGGTGGTCTCCTCCCGAGTGAAGATCGTCAGACTATCCGCTTTCAGCGCGAGGGACACCTCGCCGGCCTCCCCGTCGTCCGGCTCCAGCTGGCCGGACCTGGCCGAGCGCCGGTACCGCAGGATGCCGGCCCGGTTCCTCAGCAGGCCGAGCCGCGACAGGCCGACGATGTTGTCCTGGGTGGACAGCAGGTAGCCGTGCGGGCCCAGCGCCGAGTTGGGCTGGTACTGCATGTGCCGCAGGTTGTACCACGGCACGGGACCTATTACCTACGACAGACAGAAAAATCTGTCACGGTCGAACTAATGGTAACCTTATAGTTGAAGCAGATGCAGACCTCCCCGTAAAGCCGTCTCTTCTTGCCCTGCCCTCTACAGAAGGAAGTTTGGAAGGGCAGCTCTGTCGGTAGTTTCGTGTTTAAATACGGCCATATGCTGGTCCAGAGCGCCCTGTCCCTGAGCAGGAACTTCTCATATTTTTCCAGACTCTCCGAGTTGGCCACCGTGTTGATGTCGCCGACGTCTTCGCTCAGGGCCTCGTAGGTCCAGGCCTGAGCGAAGATGGCCAGCGAGCACCCGTAGCTGGCCGCCACCTTTATTGCCTGCAAGATTACACTTTCAAGTATATACATATACTAAATTAAGCAAAATAAAATCAGTCAACAGTTCCCAGAAAACACTAGAGATTAAATCAAGTTTTGTATTATGGTGGCGGTGGTGGTGGTTTGTGTATGTGTTTTTACGAATCCTGCACGTATCAGTTATAAAAACGTATTGTCGACTCTACATTGAGCAATATTTATATTTTCTCTTTTACTTCATCGCGGATTATAGGAAAATAATTTTATTGTTACTTTGTGTTTTGAATCTCCACAAAGTAACGCTGACTTCTATAAATTATTTGAAGTTTTTTTTTACTTAACCTAACGTCACCGGAGGTAGAGTGGCAATAACTATCACATCACTGTAGAAGCAATATTCATAAAATTCGGTACAATTGTGGTTTATATACCGGGAAATCATATAAAGTAATAAATTCCGTTATACCTTAAAAATATTCGGGGTAGTTTGACACTTAAGTTAAGAAGAACTAAGTCGACAGCTTGTAATTAATAAAAGAATAACAGGTCATTATTCAATTCAAAATAATCTAGTCTATTAACTATTATTATTAAATAGTAACAATAGTTAATTGACCTGACTGACTTTTAGATTGAAATTCGGCATTTTACGCATAATTTGAAAGACTTTAAAGGGCACAATTTAGCTTGGGGATATTATATTAGAAGCTGGGGTTGGTATACAACCGTCCGTACCTCCTGCGTGTTGAACTGCCCCCCTCCGTAGAAGTTCCGGCCCCACACGTCGATCCCGATGTACAGGTCCGTCAGCCTGTCTCCGGCGCACGCCACGCTGGTCTCCAGGTCCTTCCGGGTCCACGAGTAGTTCGTGAAGAAGCCGTCGACGATGTCAAAGAAGGCTCTGTCACGGATACGATTCCAATTGCAAGTTATTCTTTATTCAAGTCAACTTGTAAATAAGTGCTTTTGAATCGACAACTCTACTGCTGGTTCGGAAAACTATTTCTATCGAGAAGAACCAGCAAGAAACTCGGCGATTGTTCCTTTCAAAGTATAATTCATATATGTAGCTAGTTCCATTTAGTACTATCTTCTACAGGGTCGAAGAGTAGCTATATCCACGCATTCTTATCATCTAAGTAATCCTCAATACTATCAGCCTCCTCGTAATAGTTGTTTTAAAGTGCTGTAATGGCAAGGCTAAAAATGATTGCGGAATTTTATTATAGAATCTTATACCCAAAGGACTTACGTACTTTTGTATGGCGCAAGGCAGGAGCCAAGAATACAAGTATATCGGTTCCCACTTTGTCTTTTGCACACATCGCCAATTTTTTTATAATTCTGTACTATTTTTTTAACGATAATTATGTGTAATAGGGTCAGAACATGTACTTTTCGTCTCTGCTAATATGCAGACTTATAACATCAAAGTATTGATATAGCTCATGTTGAGATACAAAAGCTTGGTGTCTCGTGAATACGCGATGAATTGACTTAGTGGTTAGCATACAGTTATTCCATGTGATGCTTATTCTAAATGGCTTCATAAAGAGGTATTATAAAGAAGTTTTTTTATTTAAGTTATACGTAAAAAGTAACTGACTTGTTCTTCTCGTTGAGCCCATTCTGCCAGTTGAGGTGGCCGTCCACGGTGACGCTGTCGTACCAGACGAGCACCGGCGCGGGCAGCTCCTGGTGCAGCGCCGAGTGCAGCGTGCGCACGAACCGCAGCAGCTCGGCCGGCTTCGACACCTGCCAGTGACGGTGCTGTTAGGAACCGCCCTCCGAGGGAAGTGCCACTTGCAGTAGTGGATGTTTATTGTAAGCGGGATAAATAATTTCAGAATAAATTTACAACGGCTACAACTTCTTGAGGTCTTTTTGTCATTTAATTTTAACCAAATCAGCGTAAGTCAATGTGAAGATCCCATTCCATCACATGTATAGAGTTTCATCTATATACAAACAATGAAAAGGGTTCTCTGCTTACATCAGGCAATATACCTACAAAATACTTGTAGGTATATTGCCTGATATAAGCAGAACCTGATATAATCTTGGATAATCTCGGAATAGTAACAATGCTACTTCCTGCTATTACAAATGCGAAAGTTTGTACTCACAAACTTTCGCTTTTGTAATAGGATGAGTATGCTTGCTACTCTTTCACGGCGAATCCGCTTAACCAATATCGATGAAATTTGGCATATTTATTCCTTATACACCAGGGTATTATATAGAAATCCTGTTAATTCTACAGTAATATATGGTATTGAAAAACGCCATCTAATGTAAACCTATCACGCGACAACAGTCCACGCGAATGAAGTTGCAGGTAAAAGCTAGTTTACAATAACTCTTATAAGGGTGTCACGGGTTCCAACCTCCGGACAGGCGCGTATAAGTTTTTCTATAAAAACTTAGAGGTTAAATAGAGATTTGCAATTTATCACGCGCAGTTGAAGGAAAACACTATGGGAAAACATAGTATATGCATGACCTAGCAATCCGCAATCGAGCAGGGGTCTAAACTCCATGCTTTAAGCTAAGTAGTGAGATATTAACGTTGTACATACATACAAGGGTAATACTCTAAACAGACAATATGAATGAACGTGGCCCACTATCCCCGTATAGATAATGTAAACACGGCTGACCGTCCCCGAAACCTACTAACTTATTATTTAACTAATTAACACAATATTCAAATTGCACAGCCCATAACGGTGCTATCAGACGAAGTGACATTAATGGTCAGCACAAATGTTAGTTTACCTGTCTCTTCATACTAAGAATAGATGTCCTAAATGAAACAACCTAAACGTGGTTGTGGTTAAAAATCACCAAAATATCTAAAGTTCATCGATTTGTTTCTTTGTTACTCTTTTTTTCTCGATGAATACTATTATACTTTAATAATAACTACTAATACTGTAATATAATAACCAAAGCGTGTCACAATTTCTGTCTTTCCCGTCCAAACAAAGTTCAAGCAATTGTTGAATAGAAGTAATTGAAAGGATGTGCGTAGGTTGCTTTTTTAACTCGCTAAGGTGTTGGAATGACGACCCCGCACCAAAAAACGCAAAGTTGGTAGACCCCTACGAGGTAAATTGACTAGCTAAAAAAAAAGCTGGATCAAAGCGGCACCAGGTAAGTGGAGATCCCATAAATATACCACTGTTTAGAAGTGGGCGTTTATCCGTTAAAAAGAACAAGAATGATTTTATCACTATCGTTATAATTTTTGCCATTTGAGTGCTTTAGAACGCATTTAATCAGACATAGGCATAGGACGAACAAAGGAAATACGACAATATAGAAAAATTAAGTGATAAAGTTCACCTTATTTTCCACATTGAGAAGCCACCCGTCGAACTTCAAGGTCTTGGCGATGGCGACAAGAGCGCTCGCGAAGTTCTCGCTCTGCAGCTCGGAGGACAGTATTTTGTCCCAGAGCTCCACGCCCTCCGCCCACTCGGTTATCACAGTGCCTGCCGGTAATGATAGAATGATGAAATTAAAGTATACGTCTGAGGCGTATTGAGGCTGTGTTATCAAATCAAATCAAAATAATCTTTATTCAAATAAGCTCTTACAAGCACTTTTGAATCGTCAAGGATCAATATGATTAATGAAGCTCCAACTGGTTCTGAATGCTGCTCTTACCGAGAAGAACCAGAAAGAAACTCTGCGGTCAATCTTTTAAACATTTTCAATTTTACATAATGAAACCGCTGTCCTGTATGAAGCTGAAAAGATTTTCAAATCCAGGCTTTTTTATCATCCAAATAATACTGTACACTGCTCTAATATAGATTGCGGAATTTTATTGTAGAAGCGAATACCGAGACTATCGAATGAGTTGCTTACTCTGCTGAGTCCGACACAGGTATCATAAGGTTACGCAATATAACGTGATAACGCGGGGTAAGCTTTTTCACAAGTCAGAAGTACTAATAATTTATAGAATTAGGCGTTACTTTGCAGAGATCCATAATACAAAAACAATAATAAAATTATTTTGCTAAGAAGTAAAATAGAAAATATATATAGTGCTAAATGTAAAAGATCTATGTCCAGCAGTGGACGTCTATCGGTTAACAAAGAAGGGGAAGAAGAAACCTCCACCGCCACCACAATACACAAGCACTACACACTTTCACTATCAAACTCAACAATCGTTTTGCCCCGCAACCGAAGTATCATCAGGAGAAAGACTCCACGACAAAATTGAAAATTTTATTTTTCCTTTAACTTCATTTTATTATTACTTTTGTCAGAAGAACGAGATATTATGATGTTAAGTTACCCTATCTCTTCTTGGTTGAGTCTTTTACCAACTAGCCTTTTTCTGCTTCTATCAAATTTGTATTCGTATTGTGGTGTGATAACAAATAAAGTTTTTTCTATTCTATTCTATTCTAAATACGCTTCTGTTGCAATTATTAGAATAGAGCTTTGGGATATCGTCGAAGTGTCTAAAAGTTGTTTCGGTTACGAAGCGAAACGATTGTTGAAATTGTGATGTGAATGTGTGCAATACAATTGCGGTAGGGATTGTAGTGCATGTGTTATATGACACCTGCATGTATGTGATATGAAAAGCAATAGAACACTACTTTTGGCATTACATAGAGTTCCTCTAATCGTGAATTACAGTAATATAAATACGCAGATTGGGACTCAATTCTATACATTACTTAATAAAAACTTTACCGAGAACTTTAACGCCGTGCGCGTGTCCCACGTTGATCCAGCCCAAAGGTGGGATGGTAATGAAGTGGTGGCTGAAATAGCAAAAGATGTCGATCGCCGCCCAGTTGTAGAACGTGTACGCGTCGTACTTCCCCGTGCCATCTACAAAACTGAAATAATTGATCCATAAATCATTTCATTTATAGAATTAGGCGTTACTTTGCGGAGATTCATAATACAAAAGTAATATTAAAATTATTTTGATTTTTGATTATTTCATCGCGGATTATAGCAAAATAATTTTATTATTACTTTTGGATCCATAAATCATTATATTAATAAAGCAAGATCCGCGTAGCATCTGTTTATGATAAACATAAAACTACTGAACGGATTTTATGCCGTTTTCTCCAATAGACAGAGTTATTTATAAGGAATAAGTGCAAATGAACACTTGAAGTAAATAAGGCACTAAGTACCTAAAACTTGAAATTCGAACTAAGTATACCGATTGGTTCTAAAAGCCTGTTAGTTATTTACTTCAAGTGTTCAAATGACTAATTTGTTGAGTTTTTGTCTAAGTTGGTTGAGTCGTTACTATAATTGTCAAATATTGCTGAAAAGACAAGACGATCTTTAATCTTTAATTGAAAGATTTAATCGAAAACGACATCTCTTGAAGATATAATAATGCATGATGGTATTATGCCTTTTATGAAAAAGGATAGAAAACAGAAGATATAAGAAAACAATGTGGAACAAAATAAAGAGATCATTCCCCTTTTATGAGTCTACGAAAAAGATTAATCAATATTACTCGTAGAATTCACAGAGGGTATAATCTTTTCTACTACCCTTAATAACCAGAATTCAAACCGATACTATAAATAATAAAAACAATCCACAACCACGTGTAGTTTTACGAAGTAGCTAGAATTTATTCGCTATCGGCTAATACCTTAGAACAATAGTTTTCTTTAAAGTAATTTATGAAAACAATCATTACATCGCAACGTGCAAAGATTAACGGTGATATCTAAGATTGATAGTAACGCCACTGTGGTCTCCCGCATGTTGAAAGATTTATTCTATTGTTCTCTTTATTAACGTCCTTATCGATTATGTGATTGCATTCTTTGTCTCAACGAAAGGACTCCCACTACTGCACATACTCGTATCTATTAACTCCCGATGGGACACTTAATCCATTCCCATTTATCCCAGAGCCTTTAAAATAATTTGGTGGTTCTACGTCTAAGTAATCACATCAAAGGATATGCTTAATAGCAAAGCAGGCAGGCAGGATGCCTCTGCATTGAGACCATGGCAAAATCCTCAGCTCGCCGATATAGACCAATCTTCTGCGCGGAAACACCGTCACCTTACACAAATAAATCACAAAATATTTTTTGTGCTTTTTGTTACTTATTAATTTGGTCGTAGAGTCTAACTCCTGACGATGTTTCAGTTTCAGCGAATCTTTTCTTAGATTGTGGTAGTGAATGTGTAGTGCTAATGTTGTTAGATGCTGGTGGTTTGTATAGACAATAGTGCATGTGCTTTACGAATCCGGCGTGCATAAAATATTAAAACTAATAGTACTCTACTTTTAGCATTACATATATTTTTTTCTAATCGCAAGTTATATTAATATAGGTTATTCATTATTTTTATATTATGGAACTCCGCAAAGTAAAGTCTAATTTTATAATTCGTTATTAAATAAATTAACATTTTTATAATACGTATAACAAAAATTAAAGCAATTTAATTTACCATAATTATTTTAGTCTATATTAATCCATCAATGGAAATTCTGTTTTTGGCGACGGTACACCAAAGACAAACATTTAATCTTTTTGATCATGGAATACTGTATATTGAATTTAAATGGTATAGTATGTAATAATGTGTTTTAAGAAAATGTTTAAGTGTATAACATTCAAGTATGTATTAAGTAATTATTATTGCAATATTTGACTTACCTGTCATCATGATACCCATTGGCCATGTCATGGCAAACCAAAGTTTTTGGCAATGTTTTTCGATCATGACGCTCGATGTCGCCAACTTCCGAGTCAAAGTGACAGAATGCTTGTGGCGTTTCGAGTATATTTTTTCCAAAAAATTTGTTTACTTCCGAATTTTTTATCATACTCTGACTGTGGGGTGTTAATTCTTTACATAATGTTCTCCATACAGGTGGGTCTTGAAGAAACAAAGCAACTTCTTCCAATGTATCTAGCGGCCCACAGGTTAACTCAGTTTGTACGCAGTTTTTCTTTTCGGCCATTATTATTCAAATAATGACTGAACTGATATATTAAATTAAAAAAATATATTTTACTATACTTAGCAAACACGTAATACTTTTCTCAGTTACATTTTAATAATAAACAGTAATGCGTTTGTTTACACGTTATCGGTCAAAGAATGACATTGACGTCTGGCCGTGTGTTGGCGGGTGATTCGAATATCTTCGGTAAATAATATTTGACTATATATAGCTATGGTAGCGTTAATGTATTTATGATAAAGAATCATTGTTTAATGGATGTATTGTTAGTGTGATATATAACTAATTACCGTATCATTTATAGTTCGTAAAATCTGTTGATTGCCAACATGAACTCTAGGCGATTTATTCTCTTTTTATTAACTTCATATCTTCTTTTTATTGATTTTTAATAATGAATCGTAAAATTTTGTAAATTTAAAATGAATGAGGGAAAAAAAATGAAAATTATAAAAAATATTCCTCCTTTATGCACAACTGAGATCCCAAACGTCAAACTTCAGTATTGTAAATATATTTTAAACCTGATGATATTAAACGGGAAAAATAAGCAATATGGCAAACATAGTAATGGAATGTTACAGTTTTAATGTAGGTCGGTTTGTTCTAGTTTTGATAATCATAGCCAGGATGTGTCCTACTTATTATATGAGTTTTCTGATAAGCTTGTCTATTCACACGTCTTTCCCACAGTCTATTTATAGCATACTAGCTTCTGTTTTCGACTTTGTCTCCGTAGATTTTAGAAGAACCTCGATAAAGAATGTCCCATGTATCAAGCTTAAAAGGATCACTGATAAATTAAGTAATAATGAAATTAAATATTATAATTAATATTATTGATAAAAAAAGTAATAATAAAATTATTTTGCTATAATCCGCGATCCGCAATCGCGCAGTAGCAAAATTATTTTTAATATTACTTTAGTATTATGGATCTCCTCAAAGTAACGCCTAATTCTATAAATTAGATAAATTCAACCATAAATCGTAATCATAACTTAAAATATATAATTTTTGTACGAAAGTTATGTGTTTATTACGTATAACAATAATATGAGAGATAGATAGATATTTATTCCCTTTGAAAATGGGATAGAATATTGTAGTTTGTAACTATTTTTTATGAGAAAAACGAAAATCTTATGATCAAGAATCAGATCTTATGTTCATGAAAGGAACAAAAATATTTAAGTAAAAATACTTAAATATTTTTGTTCCTTTGATGAATTTACCCAAAACGTCGCGTGGGTAATGAAAAGTGTGATTCAAAAGCTTTCTAAATTCACCCGTAAAAGAAGCAAAATTGAAAATTAAAGTTTTAGAAATTGAGGTTCGTTCGTTGCCCCATCAAAAATATAGACGTCGAAAAGTATCCTGTATAATCAAACTTGGATTCTAAACACAGATAAATATACAAATTAAACACAAAGCATCTTAAAAAATGAAGACGATCCCAATTCTCTTACGTCAGTCGGTCGAGGCTTATCGTCACAGTTCCGTAGGCGTATTGCCTAATGCCTAGTCACGGTCATACCCCAAGCCGTTCACTACACGTTACTCTAAGGCTCTAAGCCTTGGCGCCGCCTCACAGAAGTCCTTGGGGTGACCCTACTGGATCTTCTACGTTGTACTCCCCATATCTTTCAGAACACTCACGCTCACAATATAATATTTGTGAGATGAATATTGTTTTAAAATCACTTACTACTTGATTTGTGGTTTGAACTATTTATGCCGGTACAAAATGTGAACTTAATGCTTTCAAGTAATAAAAAAGTTTTGTCTAAATTTTTCAAAATATAAATTGAGTGAGTAGTCGCGTAAAGCTTTCAAATTAATATTTCTGTCCAATAAAGAAAATCGTATTGAAATTCGTTAAGTACTTTTGAGTTTATCGCGAATAGATGCAGTAAGGGACTATACGAGAATATATGGTGATATACCTATGTTTATATGAGTGTCTATATTGTTGTAAGTCACAATGAGATATTTAGGTATTTTGTCCGTATTCCAATTTAAATGTTTTAATTCTATTTAGGTGTAGTATGTAAACGAATTAATTTATTAATATGAATGAATATGAATTAATTTTTTCTTTTACACAATTTCATAAAAAAAATAATAGCACACTCAGTGTATAAGTACACAGCAGCAAAAAATAAATAATAATTTTTAGTTAGATATGTAAACAGATTAATTCAGTAAACGCTCTGTGATTAATAAGTTACCTGTAATTTTAAGTTGTGATTAGCTTATTTTGGTTTACAATTTTAGTATGTACAATGTAGTCTTTACTCTGTGGTTTATAATTTGTCTGTGATCTCTGTTTATGAATCATGGTTGATAGACGATGGTTCACATTGGCCTATTTTTTTGCAAAACAATAAACAATCTATTGAAGTTAAATCGTTTATCTCCACAAAAATAATTTATCTTTAACACAGAGTATTTTTATTACCAAAGTGTCCTAAACGTGGTGGTTGTACCTTATTATTGGTCCTAAGAGTACTGTGTAAATATTTATTGTACAAAAAAAAATGTATTGCACATAACTCATCTATTGATGACTTTAATGTAGCTTTACGCCCATACAATGTTTTAAAACTTCCGGTGAGTTGCTATAACCTCTGTTGGAAAAAGTTTTGTTGTTGACAATCAAAATAATATGGTATAATACTTTTAAGTTTGAATCCTTTATTAATTGTATGTTCACAATTCCAAACTGAGAAAGTAAGAAATACTAAGATGTTCTTAGTATTTCATATAATTTTTAAAGGGTTTGTTACTCAATGATGGAAAATAAAGTTTTCGAATTTGTATTTAGATTTTGTCACGGATGTTGTTTACAACCTGTTTCAATACAGGATATATTTTATCTTAGTGCTGCAGTTCACACAGTAAGAATTATCTAAGGACTGAAGCTAGTGCTTATTATTATTGGTGTTTTAAGTTGCACGTAGTCAACTTCAAGTTACTTTACATATGGTTGTATCTAGTGGGTTTATTAAATGACAGCAAAAGTTACTTTCCTTTTTATTATGTTTTTTGATTCCCCTTTATGTTGTTGTTTGTTGTGGTGCCTACTTTATCTTGGAAACAAAAAAAATATATAAATATGCTTTCTAAAGATATTTTTGTAGTATTTAATTTATGTAACATTAATGCTTTTTTTGCAGAAGACAATGTGAACCATTCTGCTAAAACTAGTAACTAAAATATCCAAATGCCTAAATGGCTGCCTATAAAATGGCTTTTCCAAGTGAGGTTAGCTATATACTTCTGGATTATATTGTGTCTAATAGGCATCATTCAATTCTTTGCCTACTATGGATGTTACAAATATGAACATATATCTCAAGAAAACTTCAACCAATATCTGTATAAACATGTAAATCCAAAATTACCAATTAAACAGACCAAGCCAAATTGTGAGTATGATGGTATACTCAGAAATACAAGATCAATGCACACCTGGGATGTACCTAAAATATTTAATGACTTTGTGCCTAAAGGTATTGTGAATGGCAGCTATTTGCCTGATGAATGCAATCCGCTTTACAGTGTGGCTATTCTGGTGACATATAGAAACAGGCAAAGCCAGCTGGATGTATTTATTCCATACATGCACAACTTTTTAAGAAAACAGAATATACATTATAAGTAAGATGTTTGATATAAACTTTTTGTAAAATGTAGTAGATGTTTCTGTAATTAAATTCTTAATATTGAAAATATTTTATCTATTAGTCAGTTTGATTAATCAATGTTTTTTCTTTATAGCATTTATTAATTTTTGTTAAACAATAGATTTAATCTAATATTTTTTGAAAAAAAATACAAGCTTTTGTAATACATTTGTTAGAGATTGATAAAGAAACATCAACAGTACTATGTGGATATAAATATACAAAATCAAGTGGTCAAGGGCTTATGATGTTTCGATATTTCAGGATCTATGTAGTTGAACAGCAAGATGATAAACCTTGGAATAAAGGATTGTTATACAATATTGGTGCTAAACAAGCAATTGCAGAAAAATTTCCTTGTATTCTACTCCATGATGTAGACCTGCTTCCTTTGGATGAAAGCAACCTCTACGCATGTCTCACACAGCCTCGCCACATGAGTGCCAGCATTGACAAATTTAGATTTGTCCTAATTTACAAAACTCTCGTAGGAGGGGTTCTGGCAATAACATCAGATCAATATAAGAAACTCAATGGATTTTCAAATAAGTTTCAAGGCTGGGGTGGGGAAGATGATGATTTTGCTGGAAGAATATCCTCAAATAAACTGGATATTTTAAGGTAATTAATAAATTCCATTGGCATATTTTACTATACTCTGCTCATGATACCTCATTGATATTTAAAAGTTAGCAATCAACAGCGGCTCCGTCTGCATGGAAATATTAAAACCGTAATATAGTATTTTGATAACCATAAAAATGGTTATAATGTGTTAAACTTAATAGCTAGACATATGCTGTTGTAGGCTTTTATTTAGAACTTTTAGAGAGGAACAATTTTGTAATACATGATTTTTTAATAACTTTCACGGTTTACTTAGCGCACGCAAGGAAAGCTTTAAGTTTTGCTATTTTAGTTATATTTTTTATTGCTGCCCCTCTCCTTTTCATCTTAGCGTGATGTTTTATAGCCTACAGCCATCCTTGATAAATACACTTGATAGATACACTCAAATAATTTTTCCAGTCATTCCTGAGATTGCTGCATTCAAACAAACAAACTCTTTATCTTTATATATTATTATAGATAACTCGAAAAGATTTTTAAATTAGAAGATTCTTTTTTTTATGGCACTAATCATTATATATTTGCTAATAATATCTAGTTTAAATAATTCATTGTGATACAACTTTTAGCATATCTGTTTGATATTCTTACAGATTTCCATATTACATGTCAAGATATACTATGCTTCTTCATAAGCAGGAAGAGAAAAACAGTGCCCGTTATGATATAATGAAAGAAAATGAGAAAATCACTACTACTAAAGATGGACTGAACAGTATTTCCTTTGAATCAATCAATGTTAAGCCACATAGACTATTTACTTTAATAGGTGTAAGGGTGTAGTAACACCAGACTTTTGAAAGAGAGTTTGTTGTGGCTAAACTTAAATATAGGATTATCCACATAAATTGTGCCTGTGATCAATGAGTGTGTGTGTAAGTGTTCAAAGCGCTAAGAAGATTGTATAAATAAAATCCAAAATATTCTTTATTCAAGTGTAAGCAAGTGCACTAGAATCACCAACTCTACTGCTGGTTCAGGAAGCTGTTCCTACTTAGTAGAGCTACCAAGAAACTCATGGATGCTCTTTTGAAGATATAATTCTTATAACTAGTTACATTTAGTCTTTACTATCTTGTACAGGGTCTAAGATAAGCTATATTTGTATATTCTTATCATCTATGTAATCCTGAATATTAGGCTTTCTGTATCAGCTTCCCTTTAAGTGTTTTAAACTGCTTAATGGCAAAGACAAAATAAAAGGTATTGGAGAATTCAGCCTTTAGGCTAAAAACCTATGATTATTTTTGAATTTAAACTATCGTGAGTGGTATTCATAATTAATGTATAGAAACCGGCTATACTCACGTCATATTTTATCGAATGAGCCTGACTTTTAACCTATGTTTACCTGATAAATACAAGTACAGTTACTAAGTTAAACATAAAATATTCAGTTAAATTTTGAGTTGAATGCAATAATCCTAGTCATAGTGTATTGTTTATTTATGTACCTTCAATATTAGGAGAATCTAAATTGTCTGTAAGTTTATGCTGCTGCTCTGTTAGTGAACATTTGTGTGTTTTTAATTTTTTGTAGATAAGTATAGACTCTAAGTGGATTATCATGTCATTTAATCTCTACTTTAAATAATCAATTACTATTTATTATCTGTTAGTTTTCAAATTAAAGTTATGTCATTGGTTCTGTCATATACATGTGTTTTCTAATTGTATTGATTTCAATGGGCCTTATATGGGCAAGAAATGTAAGAGGACATATGTTTTGAATTAAATAACAGTTAATTGACTGATACCAGAATTAATTGATAACTAAGTTGAAAAAATAAAGAGTGCCTTTTTTCTTTTGGCATTCGCTAGATAGCACTAAAAATATTTTGTAATATATGTAACTTTATTTAGTGGATAAATCATTTTAAATACCCATGCTTATGGTTGGTGTTACGTTTGAAGGCTACAATTTACTATTAATTTATTGTACATTATGTACTTACTAGGACACTGCTAAAATTTTTATACATTTAGTATTGATTATTTTTTACACAATTTTTTTTTTTCAAAATAGGATTTAGCATTCTTATTACTTCCCACTTGATCATGCCAGTGCGCCTGTTGTTAGATTGAGAAGCCCTTAAATCTGTACTATAATAGATGACTATAAGTCAATATTTTTGTACAGTATAGCCTAACTTTATTTTATTTTATTATACACTTTGTCATTGGATTGTCTGTCATTCTTTTTCTTAATATCAGTTGCACAAAAACTCTGTATAAGGTGTTGTTTTTTAGAAACGTAAAACGCTTTTTCAATATTTCCTTATATTGTTTGTTGTTAATATATTTCTGTTTGTGGATCCAAAAACACTTTCCTATAAAAATTTCGATCTCAACAAGTTTCCTATCGATATTTTAATATATTGCCTATAAATGTAATATACAGCAGTAGAACTCCTGTATACTTAGTTTAAGTTAATATTCAAGTACCTACTATAGTGTTTGTATCACGGTAATAATGTACTGTTCGCAGATATAATCAGTCAGAACAATATATTGGTGGTGTGTGCATGTTACATTGTTTTAAGCTGCATGAGTTTGATATAAATGAAGTTTGCAAAAACTTTGAGTTTGATGTGATTTTCTTATCTAGTTATTAGTTTCTGAAATAAAAATTTATGCATTTTTTCTTTTTTAATATAATTAAAGTTGATTTAATAACTTAAAATGGAACAGTCCACATAAAGTAAGGTGTATCGCGACAATTTTTTACTTATTTGTGACTAAAGTAATTTGTAAAATCAAATTCTGGCCACAACTGATGTACTTGACTATTTATTTGAACTGAATTTGAACACGTAAAGTAAGGCAATTCATACAATTAGAGTTTGTGTGTGTTGGGGCCAGTGGGGGTGGTAGGGCTCCATGTCCCCCCACGTGGGGCCGTGGTACAGCGCCACTGGCAGCATCGGGGGCATGTCGCACTCCTGGCCGCTGCTCTCCATCGCCTCTTTTATTATAACTGAAATATTATTGTTAAACGAACATATTTGTTACAATGGAATAATATTAAACTAAAACATTTAATGTCAAAGCAAAATGTTTAATTCTAAATTCATCTAATTACTAACAACTATATGAGAGTGATCGGAGCTTACATTCTGGTGCCGATGCTGACTTGACAAGTGAACATTGACATCCTTGCAATATATTGCGACATGCTGATCAACAGGCATGCCACGGCTAAATGATGCGACAAACTGGCTACCATTACATACAGCTTGCTAAATCACACGAGACACTGACTACATGACATAATACTGACTAAATGATACGACGGGCTGAAAATTTGACTTATAACGAGGCCAAATGAAACCATACACTGACTACTTGACACTTAACGCTGGCTACACGATAAAACATGTCGCGTCATGGTCTCACCGGCGGCCCGGGCCAGGTCCCGCGCGGGCAGCTCCCACACCAGCTCGTCGTGTATCTGCAGCAGCAGGCGCGCGCGCGCGGCCGGCCGGGCGCTCCGCAGCCGGTCCGCGGCGCGCGCCATCGCTATCTTGCACAGGTCCGCCGCCGTGCCTGCTCGCAGGGCGCATGGACCTCATTACATCACTCCGGGGACCATATATTCTTATTCATAATGTTCTTTATTCAATGGTCTTTCCAGTACTTTCAATCGCAAAGTTAAAGCTACCACTGATTCACTGGATGAGATATCGACACCACACGATCTTGCGCCGGTCGGACCCAGCGGCTCCCCGCGAACTTTTTTAGGTGTTCAGTCCACCTCGTAGAGGGTCTACCGAGACTGCGTTGCGGGTGCGGGGTCGCAATTCCAACACCTTGAGACCCCAACGCCCATCGGTTCTCTACACTATATGCCTCGTCCATCTATACTTCAGCTTCGCGTCTCGCTAAGCTATATCGGTGACTCTGATTGTTCTAAGCATCCCTTATTTCTAATTTGATCACGTAGAGATACTCCGAACGTGGCTCGCTTCATCGTCCGTTGAGGGACTCTGAGCCTTCTTATGAGGCGCAAAGTCAGTGAGTTTGTTCCTACTGAGGAGAAACAGCAAGAAACTCTGTGGATAATCTTAAGAATACACAATTCGATTGATAGATTTATCGTTTTGATGCATAGCTGGCTGTAGTTACAAGTTCAGTTTGTACCTGTATATAATGTGTTAATGTAAGAACATTTTTTATTTTGAAAATAATATAACGGGATATGTGCTGTGTGGTCATGTCGGCACGGTGTAAGGTCGATGTTGCACGTACCCTGGACGATGAAGTTGACAGCCTGTCGCTCGGCATGCGCGCGGGCCGCGGCGTCCGCGCTGCCGATGTCGGCGAGCGTGCGCGCGCGCCCGCTGCTCGTGCGCACGCGGCCGCCGCTGCGGGCGCACGAGGCCACCACCGACCGCCCGAAGGCTTTCAGCGACGGAAACGTTCCTGTTGCGTGCATAATTGACACTGCAGTTATAGGTAACGTGACTGAATAATTGTTAGTACGTCCGTTTTAACAGTATTTTGGCGTCCCAAATTCTCCTTCTGTCTTATTACCAAAAGGTTTTGGCGCTGTCAAGACTGTGTTAGTTGAAGTTCAAGTGTTGGTCCGTTAAAGTTACAACATATACAAGGAATACATCAATCAATATTAATTTTTTAACATATTATCGATGTCTTAGGGATTATTGAGATGATTAGGTATCTCTTCATCGGTTTAAAGCCTGGCGAACGTTCAAGTTGAGAGCGTTCAAGTGCGCCAGGTTATTAAAACAAATGGCCCACTCAGCTAACTCTATATTGCTAGTAATAAAAGTGTAAATGTTCGCACTGCGTGCTGTGCGTGTACTGAACTGTTGAAGCTGGCGAGGACGGCCAGCGCGCGCTCGTAGGGCAGGCCCAGGATGGCGGCCAGGCGGCGCACGCCCGCCCCGTACATGCTGGCGTACACCATGCGCTTGGTGCGCTCGCGGTCCGCGGGCCCCACGGCCGCGGCCGGCCGCCGCAGCCTGATACGGAGCGGACTATTACAGAACTCGCCCTATCCGAACGATCAACTCACATTTCCTATGCTTATACATAGGACGTGTGACTTTATTGTTCGGGTAGGGCGGACTATGTAGAAACATGGGTATTGCATTTCATATGCATTAACAGGGAAGCAAAGCTGATAGTTTATTAGCGTGACCTATGCTCGCATATAGGGTCATGTATGTCGCGTATAATAGCTCGGTAGTGTTTGATAAAGGAGTTATCAGTTCATGGTGTTCCTACGCTATTTAGTACGGAGACGAGGTCAAAGGGGATACTGGTAGAAAATAAGTAGAAGAAAAAAGCTCTCTGAAAAACCTGAAATAGTTTAATGAGTTTACGAGCCGGGACGAAAACCTAAGTTCTTTGGCGTGATTCGGTACTGTCTTAATTTCTTATTAACGATTAATTTTCTGAAAAAGAGTAACCCACCGGTGGGTCATGCGCCCCATGGTTAAGTGGGTCACGTCGGCGTGAACACAATAAAGTGATGGTTGAGTTACCGTCACCGATAGACCCACCAGTAGTAGGTAGTACCCACCAGTGGGCGGCGAGCTCCACGAACAGGTCGTCCCCGGCGAGCGCCGCGCGCAGCCGCCCGTCGGCCGCGGCGTGCGCCAGCACCCGGCACTCCACGTGCTTGAAGTCGGCCGCCAGCAGCACGTGGCCGGCGCGGGCCGCGTACGGCGACCGGAGCCGGAGGCCCGCCGGGGCTGACCACCGACATACAGGGCGATCAATGGAATATGGGGAATTACTATGGTTGGATAGCGACAGAACTGATTAGATATCGTCAAAAACCATACTCGTATTGTACATGTTATGGACAATCCGCTCAATAGCTCAAAGAATCACGGCTGCGATGGTACGGCCACGTCATGAGACCAGTGGGCCATATGACCAGACAAATTCTAGAACTCGAGGCCGCATCAAAAAGACCTTAAAAGGGGAAACACAGATCCTCAGACGATCCAGAACCACCAGCTCTGGATAAATTTAGTTAGCAGAGCCGACCCCAATTAAAAATGGGAAGAAGGCTAGAACATGATGATGATTGACAAAACGCTCAAACAATATTAATGAAATTTTGCACATTTGAGGCAGTTGAGATATAGGATATGCTGTTGTAAAATATTGTAAAAGCCAATTATGTAGGATCGTTACGCCAATATATGGAACGGGATTCAGATGTGCGTGTGAGCGAGACATTATGCGAAATAAAAAGAAAAGTGTGCGGTAGCAAATAAAATAAAAATTACTAAAGGATTTTATTTTATTGCCTTGGAAGCTTGAGTACTACATCCACATAAGTAGAAACAATTTAAGGAGTTTGCCATAAACTATAATCGGGTGAATTGGCTATAGTCCACGAACCGTTATGACAATCTAATGATCGCAACCTACTTAAGCTACTAGTGCTTAGTCCATTGTATTCGTATATTACCGGTATCGCCACCTTCAGCGGGCGGCGCCAGGCTGAACGTGTTCCTGGGTATCGCCTGCAGGTTGGGGCCGCTGCAGGCCATGCGGCCCGTGGCGGCGGCCGACTGCTCCCTGCCCGCGTATGCAAATAAGCTCCTTCAAACGATTTTGAATCGTCAAGGACCAAATAGTTTGATGAAGCTAGCACGGGTTCAAAGAATTTGGCGCTTTAATATAGAAAAAACCTTTTTATACTCCATATTTTATTAAGAAAGTCTATGTTAACGCACACTATATACAATAACACGATATAATAGGAATACCACAATTCTCGTTCCGAGATGCACTTCTCTTGAATGATGAGCAAAGACTGACTGTCACTGAAACGTTTTATCAATAAGAGGACTAAACCGGTAACAACACGTCACACGTTGGTACCATTTTGATCAAAAAGGGCGCGATACTCTTGTTTCATGACTGTGTTGCTATAAAATACAAAGCGGAAGTAAATGGCGACAACATCCGGCCCTCCTGCATACGTGTTCGTCCCGAACACGTACTAGTCTAATGTAGAAGCTGAGGACAAACTATGTTCATGAGTATAGTTATCTACAAAGTGAAATGGAGTCACTTAACCATTAATGTACTGTGAAATGTGAATACTGAATTCAGTTAAACATCAGATAAACATCGATGATGGTAGCTGAAATCGTTAGACCGCAAAGGGCCGTAAAACTTACTTGTGAATGATGGTTTGGAATAGAGATGCCTGAGGCCACTCTAAACGCGTATCACCACGCCATCATTGCAACAGTGTTCACTTCGGATCTCTGTTACAATTTTATCCACCCTGGTATCCTTTGTCTGTAGCGAATACATTAGACAAGGCAAATAATCAGAAAACTAAACTTTGTTGTTAATAAGTTATCTACAAAATGAATAATATGAGTCATTAGGCTGTTAATGTTCCGTCTAAATGTGAATATCGAATTCTGACTATAACTATATATCCAAACATCGGATAACCAGCGTGGATGTTTGGGCTCGTCAGACCGCAAAGGGTCGCACAACTTTTTCTTCCATGCAACCATTGCAACAGTGTTCACTTTGGATATCTGTTACAATTTAGTCCACTCGGCTATCCTTCATCTAAGACAACATCCGGCCATGTCGTATAACTTGTTCATGTATCTTGCTATACTACTTACTACAGGAAAATTCCAACCGAATAGTTGATTGGTGAGCGTTTAATGGTATGATTCTAAATCCCGATAAATGTTCTTTTATTCGATTTTCTCGAAATCTTGTCATCGATTCTAAATATACAATCCACAAAAAAAACTGATCCAGGAAAATGCGTATGTCCGTGATTTAAGTATCACATTTGATGCTAAACTACGGTTTCAACACCATATTGAACATATCTGTCGATCTGCTCGCAGGATGTTAGGTATTATATTCAGAAATTCCTAATCATTTAAAGAACTTCATACTAAGAAACTTCTGTATACCACCTTTGTTAGACGCAAACTCGAGTATGGTACTGTAATTTGGAATCCTTACTATCAAATATACAAGGAGAGTCAGGAGATTATCCAACGCAGATTTACAAAATGTTATTCTATTGGAGGTGATAAGAGACTACCTTATAGTACGAGACTATAAGTTTTAAAATAAGATCATTATTAAATAGTCGTAAAGTACATGACTTGATATTCCTATACAAACTTTTGAATGGAAAGATAGACAATTCTGAGCTTTTAATCCACATCTCTTTTAATATCTACTTTCGATTGCCCCGACATACCGTCTCTTTGCTCACGCACAAAGTTTGTAAAACAAATCTCGGCTTCCATTCTTTGATTCCTAGACTGTGTAGATTGCTGACGGAGCTTGTTGACAAAGATACTGATCGATATTTTTCGCGATAAATTAGAAGATTTTAAGAAAAAAGTAGATGAAGCCCTGACTACTGTTTAATTTATTTTATTTTATTTTTTTATGGTATCCTATGTTAATATTTTTTTTTGTAGGAAATAGTGTATTTTTAGACAATAGTTTAAGTTTTACTTAAATAAATGTTAATAATAGTTTTAGTACTACATTCTGCCTACAGTCTGTTTGTTTCTACCTATAAGTGAAATTATATGTAAGTAGCAAATAAGGCCAAGTACCTATGGTTTGACAAACATGTAATTTTGTTGGTAGGCCAAAATTAAATAAATAAATAAATAAATAAATGTATCGTGTTAGAATAGAGATGCCTGGGAGCACTCTAAACGTGTACCACGATGCAATCATTGCAACAGTGTTCACTTTGGATATCTGTTACAATTTAATCGTAATCCATTCGGCTATCGTTTGTCTAAGGCAACTGTCCGGCTTATAAGTCATGTTCTTATACTGTATGCAAGGTTCTCTGCGCAAGTCGTTGCAATATATGGTTTGAACTTGAACTTTTCTCTCATATCATCAATTTTTGCGATTTGCGGCGTAAGTTCTATAAGCACACATATTTAGTTACAAACTGTCACATACACACGTACCAAAGATGTGTCAAGATCAAATCTTTACTAAACTCGATTTTTAAATCGGTTGGCCGTACCTGACCTTCACTGGTTTTTTTTTACCTCATTACTAAGTACATCAAATCTATTTCCAAAAAGCAGCCTCGATCAACGTTCCAGGCACTGAATCAAGCAAAACGAGATTTACTTTTGTTGTGTCGGTCCATAAACGTCGTAAGTCAATGTACAAAAAGTCTTCTGGTAACTAACAACAAATAACAGACATTTAACATTATTAGCGATATCCCTTGGCTATCATATTATATATAGTTATAAAGGCGGTTTTATGAATGGAATTTTCACTTATACGTAATTGATTTAAACTAGAGCAATGTCTAGCCCAATAAACACAGCACTACTTGATTCTCGAATAATATATAACCTTACTCAGCTCAATAATTAATACGTAAATTCTCCTCAAAGGATTAGGTCAACCTTAAGCAAGACACTATTTTATTTAGCACTTCAAATAGTCTTTCTTCAATATCTCATGTTACTTGGGTAATTATCGTATTTCCAAGAAACTAAGATCTGTCTGCACATTATTCACCATAGCTCCACTATGTATAAAACATCCTATTATGTGTAGTGGCTCCATTATGTACACTCGTAAGAGCCTCTCCAAAATGTAACACCTTTTCTATACAAGATAACCGTGCCAATAATTACTGCAGTATTTACCATCAACGATATAAAAATCTGCTTCTAAAGGGATATCTGTTGATTCAATCGGCGATGTAATTAAAGCTTTTGATTCTACTTTTATACCTCCTAAATCTTTAATGTTAAATAACTCGTTCTAATTTGACTTGTGGAATCTTTTAAGTTATTAGACGTTATAGAGACACGAAACACTATCAATAAGTACACCTGTAGGTACGTTCGCAATAATTTCAGTGAGAATGTCACGATTTTTCCTCATACCTTCATTTTTCCAACAAAAATTAACGCCTTATTTTTATAAACCGGCTAAGATTTCTTAGGACAATTAATACTTTTATGACAGACTTGAACATTTGTGAAACAACTAATACTTTGAAATCTAAAAAAATTTAATTCTAATTGAATTCAATTTTAAATTGTACGTAAAAAATTTAGGAAAATGATGTACTCTCATCATGAATACGCGGCTCAAAATGAAATTAAAATATTGTTTCGATCACACCAGCACATTTATGGATCAACCGCCTTGAAGTGGCTTCATTTGCATGTGACGAAATCGGAAGATATCCGTCCTCTAGTGACAATAATCTATTCAAAATTTGACACATGGTTTCAGTTCAATCAATGTTACTCGCAAATGTACTACTACGACAGTGGTATTGCTAGCTAGGATGTAAAATTTTAGTGTCCAGTCGGTTTCTATTTCTGCTCTTTTAGAAAATAAAATCTACGAATACAAGTATTTTCTCAGTTTAAATGTTGGTAATCAAAGATAAAATTTACTTGGGCGTTTTAATTTCAACAAACATTCTCGGATAAAATGTGACTAGTTATCCAAAACTTAATCACAAATAAACCATACTTTTGCACTATTTAATACGCAGAAAATTGAAAAGTACTGACTCACCAGAAACGTTCGTTATACGTAATATATAACTGTAATCACTTTTTACTTACGCAAAAATATACAAACCAAGAAATGATTTTTATTAAAATTAGGCAAGAGTAAGTTTAAAAAGCCAAAATTGCCGTAAATCAGGATGCAGGGACAACGGGCACGACGCGAGTTAACTCACACTTCTGATGTTAACGCACACTATATACAATAACACGATATAATAGGAATACCACAATTCCCGTTCCGAGATGCAGTTCTCTTGAATGATGAGCAAAGACTGACTGTCACTGAAACGTTTTATCAATAAGAAGACTAAACCGGTAACAACACGTCACAGTGTTGGTACCATTTTGATCAAAAAGGGCGCGATACTCTTGTTTCATGACTGTGTTGCTATAAAATACAAAGCGGAAGTCAATGGCGACAACATCTACGTATAGCTAAATGTAAGAAGCCTTAAGCAAAATAGAAACATTGTTGACTCTCGCTAGCCCTAGCACAGGCCTAGGTCTATTCGGGCTGCATATTGCTATACACCAACAACAAACGAAGTTAGTCTGGTGCTTTCTTCTCTAGTTTAAGTGTAAAATGTACTTGCATAATTGTTCAAATAAAATAAAAATCCAAGTAATGTAACCAAGTGGGCCTGAGCAGTCCCCCGCGGACGTGGTGCGCCACGCCCGCCACGAAGGTCGCGTGCGCCTTGTGCAGCCGGCGGTGCTCCAGCAGCAGCCGCGGCAGCGCGTGCGAGGGGCACAGCGCGCGCAGCTGCACGGACACGGCCCGAGGAAACGGACTTTACCGATACAAGCAAGTTTGTATTCACTACCCGCTACTTGGTTTGTGTTAAAATAAGTCTTAATATTCCCACAATGAAATGTTATATTGTTTGTTCCTGTTCCTTGCCGATTGAGTAAAACAGACCGTGCTCTTTCTCATCGAAGTGTCATAAAAGATGACTAAAGTAAAGTAAGATTGACGTCAAGCAGGTGCCCTATCGAGAAATAACATGAAAACATTCGAGAAATAATATGAAAACATGCTTATAACATGTTGTTCCGAAACCACTAAGAGTCGGATAAGGGCAGAATCTTTGTCAGGAACTTATATCATAATCTTCCATTCCAGAAAACAGGATAATATATTTTCTATCTTAGGACAATTTTTTGCTCTAGTGGATTAGCGTACAGACAGATTTTCGCATTTAAAATATTAGTATGGATTAAATTTCACCTCCCTCCCAATTGTCCGACAATCCGATATGTAACATACAAAATATGTATCGTGTGATATGTTATATATTTTCGCTAATATCAATTGTTTTTAATTGACAAAACACACAGTTAAACTGTTGAAAATTAAAACTTATCTGCCTAATTGATATTTACAATTTATGATGCACTTCTCAATAAAGAGATGAGGAATAGGAAATTCATGCGGTTTAACCTCCTAATCTAAATTGAAGTAGTATGGCGTCTAAGCTCCAAAAAGAGAAGGTAGCTATGCCTAACAGTTGGGTAGTAATAAACCGTTACTTGACTTGTGTCATGTTCCATTGTCTCACCATCTC
The DNA here is from genome assembly GCA_947086495.1 of Morpho achilles. NCBI lineage: Eukaryota > Metazoa > Arthropoda > Insecta > Lepidoptera > Nymphalidae > Morpho > Morpho achilles. Next base: position 339,207 of record CAMTZB010000013.1, on the reverse strand, counting down.
CTCTGACGTGGACTTCTCCCCCCTGCAAACGGTCGCCTGGATCCTGACGTTGCTCCTGGTGTCCAGCTTTAGCTCGTCGTAGAGCACGGCCCGCACCTGCGCCGCCGACGTGAGCTGGAACTCTCTCCCGGCCGCCGCGTAGCACTCGGCCTGCACGGCCTTCATGCGGCTCAGCAGAGAGCTCTCCATCCGCTCCAGCTTGGCCATATCCACCGATATACCTCTGTATTCCATTCCTGTGTAACAAACCAACTTTTTTAACTTCAAAAGAGGTAAAAACTATGCCGACGACTCCAGTTACGTTTATCCTTAATCAGGTAAATAAGCTTTACTGCACTAAATTTCACAAATATTGTATCTCCTACATCCCAACAGTTCAGACAACATAGTTAGTCATACATAGTTTAGATAACAATTGTTAATGTAAAGCATCAAGCTTTAAATTTGATAAAAACATAAAAATCTTTACTGCAGCCTTAAATTGGATTCCTATATCCAATTTGGCGTAGTGGAGAATTCGTTTTTAGGAACTTAGTTGTAAAACTTCATTAATTTTAAATTAAAAATGTAAATTAATTTATATTCAACTAGCGGCCTGCCCTTGCTTCGCACGGGTATAAAATATATATCCCATGTCAGTCAGTGTAAAAAAAATGATTAAAATCGATCCAGTAGTTATGATTTATTCATTACTGCCCGTGGCCCGCAAGCGTTAAATTTGGAGAAAAACAATTTCCTCTCCCTATACCAAGACGATTTCCTGCTATCTTTGGAATTTCTAAACTCATATAGTACATTTTTACTTATTTACTTTTACATTTTACCTATGTATTTTATTTTTACAATTAATTACAGAATGTCTTTAAACAAACTCTAAAAGATTCGAAGTGCTATAGGGTGAAGCGCGGCGTCCTCACGGCATTTTAAATCTGTAATATCTCCGAAAATGTTCACTTAAATTGCATGCTGTAAACGGCCATACTGATCTATATTTAATCAACAATTTATTTAAGGTACTCAATTGGATAAGGATTAATGCTGTATTGTATAAAAATTGCTTTGAACATAAGGCATCATTTTTCGTAAAAAGTAAATGAAAAAAACTGCTATTGAGGGTTATCCATAAGAGATAGATATATACCATCGCGGACTTTTCTGTAGACCTTTTTAAGGTGTACAAATACTTAGTACATCATTTTGATAAATCTCGTAGGGTTTAGCCAGCGATTGCAATGTAAGCGGAAAAAAATGAAATTATTTACAGAAACCTCAAAAATTACAGTATTTCTCTACTTTGTATTGAATGTTATTATACGTACAAACCTTCCTCTGGAATCACTCTATCTATTAAAAAAAACCGCATCAAAATCGGTTGCGTAGTTTTAAAGTTTTATGCGTACATACGGAAATATGGACTTTGTTTTATAATATGTAGTGATGATGTACAATAGAAGAAAACGTGATGAGGAACCTGTATTAGAGAAAATTGACATATGTTTATATGCCAGAAATCATATACGCAATTGTATAACGTGGGGCCCAACTCCTAAAAAAGAGATGAGGCCTTTGGATAGTACAGGTCGATTTTAAAACATTCGCGCAATTGACCAATGACGCTCACCTGCAAGTATCGGCACGATGCGCATTTCTATATCAAACACCCTCCAAAGCTCCAGCTCGGTCAGAGACCGCGACAGCTTGTCGAAGCAGTCCTGCAGCAGCCTGCTGTAACACGCCGCCTTCTGCAGCGAGCAGCTCGTGGCGATCGTGTACTCAGCACTGCACGCTAGTAGCTTTTGCATTTTGGAGAAATTATCTGGAGGCTCGTCGGGAGATATTAGACTGGCGCCAATCTAAAATTCACTTTCAATGTCAGCTGAATTAAGTAATATACAACTTTACTCTTTGAGGAATTATGCTACGCATTATCTGAAGTCAGACAGAATTTGAGGCTGATTCTTCTTAGCCGAGTGGATTTGCGGATCCACTCGGCTCGTTTGAGACTTTATCGACCAGGTAATCTAAAGCCCTAAATGAGCGTTGACTCGCAGTGTTCATCACTGCTATTGCATTTGCATTCATCACTCAAGTGTTAGAAGCCTACTACATGCTCTGTTCCCAAGTGACCGCAGATCCAAATTAACGTCGGCAGCACTAGAATCACTTTATTCAACAACTTCTTCATATATCTGACTTAGATTGGAATAGCAGCTACGGTGGTAAAGAGTGGGGAGATAAGTGGGATAACTTAGTGACCCGTGAATGGGAAGCACCTTCTTTATGTACAAGAAGATATACATATATTATAAATACCTTCGTGTCAACAATATGAACGCTGTCCAACTGCAAGTCGTATTCTCCCATTAGATATACCAGCACGGACTTGCCGTCGAAACTAATTAAGCGCGTGCTCGATAAGAACCGGCTTAGGGAACTCCTGGAATAATCGTGCTGAGGAACTAATGTAGCTAATTATAAAATTAGCTTGAATATCATAACTTATATTGCTTATACATATTCGTCAAGCCAGTGCCCGAAGGTCAAGCTAACGCTGTAGTAAATCTACACTTATATATAACTAGCGGCCTGCCCTTGCTTCGCACGGGTATAAAATATATATCCCATGTCAGTCAGTGTAAAAAAAATGATTAAAATCGATCCAGTAGTTATGATTTATTCATTACTGCCCGTGGCCCGCAAGCGTTAAATTTGGAGAAAAACAATTTCCTCTCCCTATACCAAGACGATTTCCTGCTATCTTTGGAATTTCTAAACTCATATAGTACATTTTTACTTATTTACTTTTACATTTTACCTATGTATTTTATTTTTACAATTAATTACAGAATGTCTTTAAACAAACTCTAAAAGATTCGAAGTGCTATAAGGTGAAGCGCGGCGTCCTCACGGCATTTTAAATCTGTAATATCTCCGAAAATGTTCACTTAAATTGCATGCTGTAAACGGCCATACTGATCTATATTAAATCAACAATTTATTTAAGGTACTCAATTGGATAAGGATTAATGCTGTATTGTATAAAAATTGCTTTGAACATAAGGCATCATTTTTCGTAAAAAGTAAATGACAAAAACTGCTATTGAGGGTTATCCATAAGAGATACATATATACCATCGCGGACTTTTCTGTAGACCTTTTTAAGGTGTACAAATACTTAGTACATCATTTTAATAAATCTCGTAGGGTTTAGCCAGCGTTTGCAATGTAAGCGGAAAAAAATGAAATTATTTACAGAAACCTCAAAAATTACAGTATTTCTCTACTTCGTATTGAATGTTATTATACGTACAAACCTTCCTCTGGAAACACTCTATCTATTAAAAAAAACCGCATCAAAATCGATTGCGTAGTTTTAAAGTTTTATGCGTACATACGGAAATATGGACTTTGTTTTATAATATGTAGTGAAGCTGAAGATTTTGTTTGTTTTTTCTGTGTTTGTTTGATTGTTGTAACGCGCTCATCTCAGGAACTACAGGACCGATTTGAAAAATTCTTTAAGTTTAAGGTAGTCCATTTAACGAAGAAAACTGCAGAGTATATAACATCACGCTAAGTTGAATATGAGAGGAGTAGTATTAAAAGATATTGCTAAAAACGGCAACATTTAAAGCTTTCCTTTCGTGCGCTAAATAAACGGTAAAAATCTCTTATAATTAACTTACGATAACTACTTTAATATTCAATATTTCAATTCGGGAAAAATTTATGACACTGATTTCCATGCAGGCGAAGCTGTTGGCACACCTAGTGTATTATATAATGAGTCGAAAAATTAGTAAAGTAGTAAAATAGTCTTACTTGATTCCATTTACGGGACCTTTGATGTAATAAAAAGTTTCATTGAAGCAGAACAGGATGCCGTCCGGGATGCACTCGTCGTCGGTGTAGTGCTTGTTGAGCTGGCAGAAACCATTGCTGCGGACACAGTAGGATTACTCTGCGGCGGGGGTCAATGAGCGACTTTAGAAATAGTAAGTAAAGTACGGCCTGTTACTATACCACAGCTGGGCATAAGCCTCTCTCGTTTTTCGGGGAGAAGGATTGCAGCTACCACCTACCACGTTTATTGGTGGGATATCAGTAGGATGGGATATAATTAGCCACAGACAACCTTTAATGAAAAAAAGTTACTCCTCTCTCCGTTTTTGATGGAGCTGGAGGATTGGAGCTAAGACCTACCACGCCGCTCCAATGCGGATTGGTAGGTTTCACATATACCTAGGATTTTTCAGAGATATGCAGGTTTCCTCACGATGTTTTACTTCACCAAAAAAGCATGTGATAAATTGCAATTTCAATTAGACACAAGTTTTAATAGAAAAATTCATTGGTGTCTACCCGGAGTTGAAACCATGATCTCTAGAGATTTGCACGATCACACCGCTGGGCTATCACAGTTTCGACATAAAACTAGTACCATAACATAAATAAAAAGTGTGGGACGGTTTGTGCGTCAGTGCTTAATACTCCTTTCTATATACTAATATTAATCTTACATTTTATTTATTTTAGCTATATTAACAAATATTTTTCACATTTTGTTACGATGTGCTATTATATTTTCTATCCAATGGCATTGGGAGGGGCATTGATATTTTTTCCAATATTCTAGATTTATCGTAAATACTCACCTGTACAATAAGATCATGGTGCCCGTATCTACTTCTATTTTCTGTATTATTTCAAAATTCGTATCGTTTATTACAACCACGTCATAAGTTATATCCTTTACTGGTAATTCTGATTTTGTAGCTGCTACAAACTTTGTTTTAATTCTTTTCTCTTTAACTGTTTTATCACTAGTATTAAGAGTGTTGCCACCATTTATATCGTCTGCACAATTTTTAGCATTCTTTTCAAGATTAACGGCATCTTCGAGTGGTCTTTTAAATTTCATAGTACCGCCTTTATTAGCAAGCTTTGCCTGTATAGTTTTTTTAATTCTTTTAACTTTAGGTGCTATTGTGTCTTTACTAGTGCTTTGCTCTTCAGTATTTGATGTTTCATTAATCATTTCATTATCAATGACGTTTTTTTCTTGAAAACCAGTAGAACCCTCTCCATAACAATTTGTCATATTTATATCATTTAGCCAATTTTTTACTGTGATAGTGTATTTCTCTTTTACAAAATATTTATTTTCAGTACTTCTCTTAGACGAAGTTGTTTTAAATTTTTTTACGTTATCATCGACGTTTCTCGTTTTATACTTACGTTTTGTTTGTACAGTTACATTGTCTACACAAGTATTTGTGGACTTTTTTTTATTGAATGTACTTTCACTGTCCACTGTGTGCGAAACAGATTTTATATTAAGTGCTGATATTTTATCCTTTGTGATATCTTTTTCAACCCTAGTTATATCTTTTTCATTTTGTCTAATATCTTGTAAAATCTCTGTGTCAAACATGTCAGTCCAAGATACTCCATCATCAGATATTTCATTTATTTTGTTATATGAAGTATCTGAATTGTGAATGGCCTCTTTATAAATATATTGTACACATTTTGTGGCATTTGAGCTACCACCGTGATAAACAGTTGTATTCTTGACATTTTTACTGCTGATACCAACTTCGTCAGTGCAAGCGGCTTTCAGTAAGTCAGTAGATGAGGACACCTGAGTGACATTATTTTGACACGGATAGTAACTCAGCGGTGTATCGCAACTGTTCTCAACATTGCTGACCTCAACTGATGCTAGAGCTTTGGGGCTGTCAAAGTCAATAGAGCTGAAAACGCAATGTTAATAAGCTTAGATAGCCAAATGATGAGATCCAGATAATTAGATAATTCCAGAATTAAAGGTACATAATTAAAAATATACACTTACATAGTAGACCTTTTGTGTCGATGGCTGGGTTTCGGCGATGGATTTGAAATCGGCTTCATATGGTTGGTTGATTTTTCTGAAATTAAAATTAATTTTAATAAAATGGCTCATTTTACTTTAAATTTAATTTTGAAAAATTTACAGAAAAAGAGATCGTAAAAACTGGTTTACCTACCATATTTTATATTCATGAAACTTGTCATAACTTTTCGTCCAAGAGGTGATAAGTGGCGTACATATTTTTGAATAATCACTTCATCACATATATTGTTTCTACTTTTGTTCATCGTGTTAATTTACCAATTAAATAAAGAATATTTAAAAAGCGATTATTATATGAGAGAATACGTGAGAGAAGATCAAATAAAATTTAAAATTTTCGACATTTTCGCGCCAATATGTTTTATGCCAGACAAACAACATGAAATATCAGAATAAAACTTTACCTTTGTAATATTAACCGCATTAAATTTTTTTTTAATTTTTTGTTGTTAGAAAATAAAAAATTCATAACTTTAAACTTACTAGAAATCCAATATCTGTACTCTAGCTTCAAATACGAATTTATTTTTATAAGTTTCCATAGAAAGTTCGGGATTCTATGTCTGCAATCAGTTATTGTGTCAATGTCAATTAAACGTTACTATTTTTTTTATGCTGTACTTGGAAGGGAATTAGAGATGTATGTGTATGACTATCGAATCGATCTATACCTACTTACAAATATATATAAAATGATAAATTTCGATACAAGGTTTTGAAATGACCATTAGCTAGCGTGTTATACGCTCTTTTCCCTGCTGAAACAGCATAGATACAGTTTACGTATTGGAACGCAGCATTAGTTTCGTCGTACTTCCACTTTATTTTGAATATGCAAGCGTTAATACATATTTTGGATGATAATATTACTTGACCGATTAGGTCAAATCACCATTCGTCAGATATAAATATCAGAAATACTTGGGTTTTACATATTTAATCTTTGATGTACTTTTGTTATACATAAACAAGAGTTTTTTTAAACCAACCATAAGATAATGTTTAATAGTTAGTTCAAGTTGATCAAAGCTTTATTAGTTCTGATTTTATTATATCGGGCCTAGAAGACTAACCAGTAAACCTCAAACTTATTAGAACTATGGCACGGTTTCTAAGTTGATACTCATTACTTTATCACTTTCAAGTGGCTTAGAATTTTTTTTTTGGATATTGAAAAAACAATTCACTTTTCAATACTAAATAATTACTGTACTATTTAAAAGTAAGCTAAATGAATAATTAGGGTATAATACATTCCTTGGAGTAAAACATTTTTTGTACATCTTTATACGCAAAGGAAAATAATAATTGTAAAAAATGTAGACTATGGAAGAACAATAAATTTTTTTGGGAATTAATAATGTCGATTTTTAACTTTAATGTATGAATACCGAGATTTTCAATCGTTAAGTATCGATGCTCATTAATGAAAAATATCGACATTTCAACATACGGACAAACCTATGGAAAATTATGAAAAAGAGTCAGAAAAATTACAACATACACATAGACTATTAGACGGTATGATACATTGGCAGTACAAAATTCTCGTGAATCATCTGTACTTTTGTAATTAACTACAATGTAAATTGCGAAGATCAAAACAAAGAAAATTTTATCAGGTAATCGTATAATACAGATCACCCATATGTGTAAAAAACATAATGGCAACGGCAGTGAATGTAGAAAACAGCGACGGACTAGCACCAAATGAAGAACCTAAATTAAAATATGATCGAATGGGTAATGACGTTCAAAATATACTTCTAAGAGATGCTGTGAGTTGCATTTGTGTTCACACAAAGTTTATTTGCCTCGGGACACAGTGGGGTGTAATACATTTGTTAGATCACGAAGGCAACACTGTATCTATATCGCAGGACAGCAATCAGAGGGATTTGCAAGCTCACGCGATCGCAGTCAATAAAATCTCAGTAGATCTTAATGGTGATTACATTGCTAGTTGCTCAGACGACGGGAAGGTGCTGGTGTATGGCCTTTACACCAACGAAAACACTCACAACTTAACCCTAGGGAGAGTAGTTAAGTCTGTAGAGCTAGATCCATATTATTTCAAGAGTGGTTCTGGTAGAAGATTTTTGACAGGTAATCGCTTTATTAAATTTAATATCTTTTCTTCTTGTTACTTTGAAACATGATAAAGATATACAATAAGCAATTGTATTTCATTTTTAGGAAGATTGATATGAGTATGGCAAACTTATATCTTAACCTTTCAGGAATCTAACTGAAAATGAAATGAAATGAAGAAATGCCATAATTGCAATATTTGACTTAAAACTATGTCACACTTTGTTCAAACTGTTTTAATATTTGTATTATTATCTACCTCATTATGTTAACTAAATGTTTACGTTATAAATAAGTGTTACAATCTGTATGTAATGAAGTATTATTCTCCACATTACTTTATTTTAATGCATTTCTCTATTAAGTACATCAAATGTAAATGTTGTATGACTGTACACATAGTTTAAAATAATTATATTGCAACAATTATAAAATATAAAAAAAATAATTATTCAGATATTCTTCATTGGTTGATTTGATGTGGAATATGTTAAATCTGTTTAATATGTTTTGCAGTCCATCTAGGTAGGTTGTGTGATGATATAATTATAAAATGAGGCAATCCTACAAGGAACTAAATTCACTCACATTTAATGAATTGATGAGGTGAATAAGTGAGGGGTGGGACACATAGTTCTAATGCCGATGGTAACAAGTAGTCTTAAATTAAAGAAAGATAAATAAATTTTATAGTGGATTATAGCAAAATAATATTCTCATTAGTTTTGTGTTATGGACCTCTGAAAAGTAACGCCTAATTCTATAAATTATTTAAATTAAAGGTTAAATATTTTTAATAATAGATCAATGTATTTAAGATAGTCTGGACAAATAAGCTGTCATTTTTAAACACATTTATTAATATTGAACTTGTTAAATATTCATCATAAATTAGGGTTGGTCATATAAGTACCTCATTTTCTTTTGTATTTCAGATCTTAGTTAAATCAAGGATAAGTTTGGAAACAACAGCAGTATAATGGAAAGGGAACCTTCCTTTCTATAAATATCTATATAGAGCAAGCAATTGTTGTGATTTTAATACTTTAATGCTATTATTTCTTCTTATGAAACTGATAGATGTCCACTGCTAGAATCAGGACTCTACAAAGATCTCCAGACGACAAAATGTTGTGTCATTTAGATCCAGCAGCTGCTTGGAACCTTAAAATTGCATTCTTGAGACCTTGGTGTCCACCAATGCTATATAAATATATAAATATAGAATTATCCAGCAACTTAGGACCCCAACACCCACCAGTTCTTAATTTAATTTTTTTTTATTGTGTAGACGAACAAGCGCTTGACTGTGATCATGCCTGATGGTAAGCAATGATACAGTCTAAGATGGAATGCGCTTGCCTAGAAAATGCATATTCACTTTTCTTTTCTTTCTTGATCTGCCTATCCCTATTTTAGGTTGATGAGCAGTTGAGCTATATTGGTAGTTTTTTTAAATTTAAACTATCGTGAGTAGTATTCATAGTTAATGTATAGAACCGGCTATACTGACGTCTTATTCGATCGGGTTAGCCCGACTAGTTTCGAACCCATCCGGGGCTCTTATTCATGAGCTCTTTACACGACGTTATCACGGCGGGTACTGCGTCCCGCAGCTCCATAACGTCGTGTCGTCGTGTGTCATAATGTCGTGTGTCGTCCGGTTCTATACATTAACTATATTGGGTAGTTTTTTGTTTTTCCAAAAATTTTATCATCCACATCCAAAAATTCACTAATGTCTTCCGATACAATAACATACAATAACAAATAAATTGTTCAAAACATATAATTTTGTCTATATAAGCTGTAACAAATAAAATGCCTATTTTTGTTGTTTTATTTTTATTCCAGGTGACAACAAATTGATGCTTTATGAGACAACGTTTTTAAATCGCCTGCGGTGTACGGTACTTTGCGAGTGCGAAGGTTACGTGCAGGCTATATCCTGGCATGAACGATTTGTTGCATGGGCCAGTGAGGTAGGCGTCCGCGTGTATGACCTTGTCGCGAGGTGTTCCTTAGGGTTGATTCAATGGGAGAAAAGTCCCAATCGTTCCATAGAAGATTTCCGCTGCAATCTTCTCTGGTCGGCTCCAAAAACTCTGATGATTGGGTGGGTTGACACCATCCGAATATGCGTTATACGCAAACGAAACCAAATCGAATTGCAAACTCGAGATGTGACAGAGTATCTTGTCGACCCTGTTTACACATTTCAAACTGATTATTACATCAGTGGTCTGGGCCCACTCGACGATCAGCTGGTGTTACTCAGTGTTCCTAAAGAATGTGATGCTGAAACTGGCAAGGCGCAGAGACCCATACTCACGGTAGTCGACTATAAAGATTGTGAATTTTGTGAGGTGTCAACGGATACCCTAAATATACGAGGCTATGAGGAATATTCTTGCAATGACTACTATTTAGATATGCTCATAGAAGAAAACAGATTCTTTATTGTATCTCCAAAAGAGATAGTTATCGCAAATCCGTATGATATCGATGACAGGGTGAATTGGTTGACTGAGGAAGGAAAGTTCGAGAAAGCACTATCGGTCCTCGAAGAGGTCGGTGGGAAAACATCGAAACATTCAGTCGTAACAGTTGGCGTGAAATATTTAGATCATTTAATTTCAGAACACCTTTATGAGGACGCCGCCATCCTTTGTGCGAGAATATGTAAAAATGATAAAGTTTTATGGGAGAGCCAGATACTAAAATTCGATGAGGTAAATCAACTTCGCGCCGTCAGTGCCTACGTTCCTAGAAACCCAGAGCGGTCCTTGAGTCCTCATATTTACGAACTTATTTTTCTCGAGTATCTCAAAAAGGATCCACAAGGCTTTTTGAAACTTGTCCAGGAATGGGATCCCGCTCTTTATAAAACTGGCGTTATCGTGATCGCAGTGTTAGACCACTTATTGACTACCAAAGTTGACAATAATATTTATTTAGAAGCGTTAGCTTTACTTTACTGCTACCAGAAAAAGTATGACTATGCACTTACGACTTATTTAAAATTACAACACAACAATGCGTTCGAATTAATAACCAAACATGACATGTACTCTGTGATATATAACAAAATACTCGATCTAATGACCCTCGATTGCGACAAAGCCATCGCCGTCCTCCTCAAGGGCAAGACCGAGATCCCTGTCGATGTCATTGAAAGTCAACTGCAAGACAACGATGAATATTTGTTTAAATATCTGGACGCGTACTCTAAAGTGGAACCGAACGGACGGTACCACGGGAAGCTCGTGCGCCTTTACGCAAAATACGCCAGGCATAAATTGCTACCGTTCCTCAAATGCAGCGATAACTACCCGATACAGGAAGTGCTGGACGTGTGCCAGACTAATGGATTCTATCCTGAAATGGTGTTCCTGCTCGGTCGCATCGGCAATACGAGAGAAGCCCTGCAAATCATAATAGAAAAGTTGCAGGACATAAACCAAGCAATATATTTCTGCCAAGAACATAACGACAGGGAGCTCTGGACGGACCTCATAAAGCACACGGTCGACAAACCAGAGTGTGTCACGTTATTGCTCAAAAGGATTGGAAATTATGTGGATCCGAGAATGTTAATACAGAACATACAATCCGGTTGTGAGATTAAAGATTTGAAGGAATCGCTGGCCAAAATGATGTGCGATTATCATTTGCAGATGTCGGTACAGGAGGCGTGTAAAGTGATCACGTTAAGGAACTACTTCGATTTGCACGAGAAGCTGATCACCAATCAACAGCGAGGGATATCCGTTACGGACGAGTTTCTGTGCAACGTGTGCCACGGACGGATCATAATTAGGGATTTATCTAACGCTTCGGACTTGATAGTGTACAACTGTCGGCATTCCTTCCACATAGGCTGCCTGCCGGCCGGCGTCAACTGTAACAATTGTAGTATATGCAGTGCAGTTAAAATGTGACCGTCGATATGCTCAAAGTTATTTCTAGATAGGACTGTGTATATTAAATTCATTAAATTAGTTCATTTAAACAGTGCTCCCTAATGAGGTTATTATAATTGACTAATCGATTTGTTATCACACGTTGTTATGGGTACTATTGTATTGTGACATAAATGTTTTTCCTCGTAATTAATTCATAACCATGATTAGGAATCCAGTTTTGCTACCAAATGCTCTGCACTGAATAACATTTAGCAGGCCTAGCGTAAAGCTCTATATTAAACGTAAAACATTAAAACTTGGTTTCAATTTGATAATTAGATCGCTTAATTATCAACAGTTCAGCTCATGTCAAGTGTGACAAATGCCAGACGACAACTTACCTTAATCGTATTTTACGACACCTCGGTAAGAAAGAGGGTGGTCTAGTCTACTCAGCCGGATAGCGCATGGTGGGTCGACTTACCTTAGTCGCCTTTTACGACACCTCAGTAAGAAATGATGGTGGTCTGTTCTACTCAGCCGGATACCACACAGCATTCACAGACCATACTTATAATACAAATGTGAAAGTCTGAACCAATATTGATGAAGTTTGGCATAATCAAAGCTTATACACACAGTATATAAGTAAAAAAGTAAGTAGCGGCGTATTACTCTCCCACTGCTAGGAATAGGCCTCTTCTCTCCGTTTTGGAGAGAAGGTTTTGAGCTAAGACCTACCACGCTGCTCCAATGCGGATATGTAGGTTACACATATCTCAAGAATTCTGTAGAGATATGCAGGTTTCCTCACGATGTTATCCTTCACCGAAAAGCGTGTGATAAATTGCATATATTAATTAGACACATAAGTTTTGGTGACTGCCCGGGTTTGAACCCTGACCTCCTGGAAAGATACGCACGGTGCTACCTTTGGGCTATCACAGCTATACCACCACACTATATTCGTTCAAAATTGGGGTAGACCATATTTTTTATGGTTATAATGAGTGCCTAGGGGCAGTCGCCGTATCCTACTAATATTTTGAAGACAAAAGTTTAAAGGTGTTTGTATTAACTTAACGCTCCAACTATCCTATATGGTGTATTATCTATGGCTCCACAGCAATGTATTTGAACGTAACTTTGCGTACATGATAGTATTGACGTACGCTAATTATTTAATTTTCTTTATAAGGAAAATAAATTGATAGTAATTTTTTTTTAAATGACGATTAGCTGTAAGCACTCAAGACTTTAATAGCGTTAATGGACAAGCGCAGAATTTACCGTTGCGGAAGTGGAACGTCATTCTGAGGCTACCTCGTGAGACCCTATGGTGAGACCTAAGCTGGTTCGACAGAGAGACAGAAATTTTGTCGAAAGAGCTTTTTAAGGCTATTATTTTACTTTTATGAATAAGTTAATAAGAATAATTTAAAGACACTAAATATTGCTGATAATTAGGAAGAGGAAATAATTGGAATATTAACCCATAATTTCAAATGAGTCTATCCTGTATTTCCTCCTGCCCATAGAGTTATCATATTAGAGTAGAGAGCCATAGGCAATAGGAAGGCCTGTAAGTCACAATAAATATTGAAAGGAGAGATGAAACTCGTATATCTTTATCTAATCACATAAAAAAGACCTTGGATAAAGAATACACACTACGTCCATGAAAAAGACCGATACAGTCTCATTTGCTTTCTTTTTATTATAATAGAGCACATTTTAGGCAGGCTTCCCTACACTAGTATAATAACTTTATGTTAGAGGATAAAAGTATGGTAGGCCTATGGTGTTATACCATGCTAAAGTAAAAAATGAAGCCATTGACTTAAAAACGAAGAAAATAAAAAAATATATCTATGAATTAAAGTCTTCTTGGTCGTTCAATGATCAAATACTAGAATCATTTGATGTATGATCATAACTGATGAAATTAAGTATAATTTGATTATACAAATTCAACAAATAAGGTAGTAGGTACTTACATAAAAAACATAGTATTGAATATAAATTAATATAATTTTATATGCAAATAATTCTTATTAGACCAAAAATATACTTTGTATGTAATGTGCCCAAATGTCATTCGTACTTCGTAAAACGAATCACAAATATTGTTTATTCCCATGTGGTGAAAAATGGACGCGCACTTATGTCTGAGTGAATTTTAAAAATGTTTTCTTTTAATGTTCGTATGCGATAAACGTTCAGAACAGTTAAAAGTGTAAAAGAGTGTGTGAAAATGACAGATATGCCTCCTTATCTCGCTGTTAATGATGAGAATGATGGTGAGCCTGATAGTGATTCCTCGGACTTCGAAGACGACTTGCCTCTAAGTTTTAATAAACCCAGGCATCTTGAGCAAATTAAAGGTTCAGAGCGCGAGGAGCATTCATGGAGAGTAAAAGAAAAGGTATGTGCAATAATTTTGACTGATAAACTTCATAACATAACTGCGCAGAAGACGTCGACAAGCCATGTCAAGTTAATAACAAACGCACATGTGAATCTTGCCTTTCATCCGACTGTTAATATTTATTCTAATCAGCGTGTTTTTGTAAATAAGCAATGTATAAATACTACCTATTATTTTTGTAAACTTTTAGATAAAATAAAGGTTACACATTTAAAGAATATGTGTTTCACTTTTTATATTATTTTATAAGCATTTTGATCAATGAAAGTTATTTTATGTATTTGATTGAATAATATAAATGTTTGTAATTTAAAAATAACTAAATTTTCAAATTAAATCCAATCAATGAATATTATTCATTCATACATTAAAGTTTGCATAAAAACTTCATGTATGTAAATTACAATTTATATTTAACGCATTTATTTAAATATAAATAATATGCATAGTGTAATATGATAGAAACATTTTTACTATACTTTTATACACACATTAATTTCCCTGTTTAGTGTTTTCCTAATATTTAAAGTCCTTAATGATTATGATTTTCAATAAGGATTTTTAATTTCAATCCTAAGGTAGAATTTTCTTAAATATTTAATTATAAACATTTACTTACAGTAATTTATTATAATACTGAAAGTTAGTAACAAAGTAGAATTGAACATTTATAATAATTTATTGTAACATTAAAATGTAATATTAGATAAGAATAAGAAGTAATGTATAAATTAATAATAAATAAATGTGTAATCAGATCTGTATCAGAGTGTTGTTTCTTTATTATTTAAAAAAAAATGTAATTGTCAATTACCTTAAAGTTAATTTAGTGTACTGGTTTGTCTAAAATTCATCAAATTTAGCAGTTCCTTGCAATGGTGTAACTTAAATAAAATTTCTCATTCACTGACAGGTTATACTCCAGACAGTTACAGTAAAAAGGGTTTTTTTCCTTAAAATTTTCTTACATTTTTTGGAAAACTATAATGGTGGCCATAACTAAAAGTTCTTTCTAAATATACAGGTTTGAAAAAAACTTTGGTTTGGTATTTTTATAATGTATTGATTTACTTAATTAAGATTTAAATCAGCGGAATTAATCTAGTGTTTGAATATAAGCTTCTTCTGTAAAACTAAGTTAAGTAAGATTTTTGTTGTTGATGGTTTTACAAAAATAAATAAATATATTATTTTCCTCTAATTCTCCATTGGCCAATGAAAAATTAACAATTAAAGTCTGGTTTATAAACAAATATATGGGACATTTACACACACGGTCGTCCATCCCCAAAGTAAGTAACTTATTACTTGTGTTATGGTAGACAGACAACTGGTTAATATATACTTATATTTTTTTTTAAATACATACTTAAATACAAATATACACCCAGGCTCAAAGACCAACAAATTTATTTATAGAAAATGTTGGCCCTCAGCGGGAACTCGCGACCCGCGGAGCTGAAGGCAGGGTCACTACCCACTACTCCACAGGCCAGTCAGTTTATGTAGTTATTACAAACAGCTATAAAGTAATTAACTTAGTAACTTTTGATGAATAATATATGATTATTTACCATATTATTATATAATATCTGGGTGACCGAGCTTTGCTTGGTAATATTTTGCAAAAAAAAAACTTAAAAAAAAGAAAAAACAATTATTTATTTGAGGATCGATCCTTGGCATTCACATTTCTCGAGGCTGCTCGTCACCCGAATAAGCTACGGCGACTTGACAGCTAATGGCGAAAATTCAATTCAAATGTTAGTGTTTTTTAATGCCCAAAAACAGGGATAAAACAATATTTTTTTACATAAAACCTAGCTAGATCAATTTTTCTCCCCCAAAACCTCCTACATGCTGAATTTCAGGAAAATCGTTGGAGCCGTTTTCAAGATTATAAAATATATATATATATACAAGATTAACTCATTTAAATATAAAGATAAATACTAGCGCCTTGCCCCTGCTTCGCACGGGCTATATAAAATTTATAGTTTGTCACTCAGTGAAAAAAATGATTAAAATCAATCCAGTAGTTTTGATTTATTCATTACTGCCTGTGGCCCGCCAGCGTTAAATTTGGAGAAAAACAATTCCCCTCTCCCTATACCAAGAAGATTTCCTGCTATATCTAATATCTAAATTTGTATACTACATATTTATTTTTACATTTTTCCCTATGTATTTTATTTTACAAATTAATTACAGAATGTCTTTATATACAACATTCATAACTTTCTTATTAGACAATACAAACATGTTTGTCTTTAGAGGTTACTTTTGAAAGAGCGACAGTTGCACGTCCGATCGCTGCTAAATTCGAAGTGCTCTAGGGTGAAGCGCAGCCCCCTCGCGGGATTTTAAATCTGTGATATCCCCGAAAATGTTCATTTAAATTACATGCTGTAAAAGGCCATATTGATCTATATTAAACCAACAATGTAGTTATGGTATTTAATTGGATAAGGATTAATGCTGTATTGTAAAAAATTGCTTCAAAAATAAAGCATTATTTTTCGTAAAAAGTAAATGATAATATTAAGTCCATAAGAGATAGACATATACCATCGCTGACTTTTCTGTAGACCTTTTCAAGGTGTACAAATACTTAGTACATCATTTTGATAAATCTCGTAGGGTTTGTAGCCTGTGTTTACAATGTAAGCGGAAAAAAATGTAATTATTTACTATATTTATTAGAAACCTCAGAAATTACAGTATTTGTCAACTCCATATTGAATGATAGTATACATATAAACCTTTCTCTTGAATCACTCTATCTATTTAAAAAACTGCATCAAAATCTGTTGCGTAGTTTTAAAGAAATAAGCTGATATAAGGCAATAATTAAAAGTGAAGTCATATGTTTACAGTACAAGACACACTGTGTGGCGCTAGTGTTGTGTCTGAATGTGGGGGTGGATCCCCCGGACGTTATCAAAACACAACCATGTGCTCGACTGGAATGCTGGATTGGTGAGTATGACAACAGTCATCATCCTGCCTTTATCCCACTCTAAGTGTGGTCAGCGCAACATAAAGATAATGTTATTGGCTACTTTTGCTGGTGTTGTTGTTGTTGATTTAAATAATTGATGGAGAATACTTACCATATGCCCTATTGAAGTAATTTTCAAAATTTCTGATGAATATCGTAATATTCTTGTGAACGAAAACTTGAATCATCAACTTTACTCCTGGCTTTGAAAATCGCCTAAAGCAAGCCAACTACTTAGCAGTTGCTGTTTTCAAAAAATATTTCACATAAATAGTTTAATTCATGTTTTTATTATTCATGTGCTCCTCAATAGTATAGTAGTCTTTCTGTTGAGTCTGTCTCCTTATTGAGTACATTTATCGTTTGAAAGGTTTGGTTAATTTAAACTTAAATTCTTCCACAAAGTGGCTTTCCCATTGGTGGTGTGGCAAGGTATTTAACACCGCAAGTTATCTTGTGTTTAACCATCACCAACAGATCCCAATTCACTGTCTCCAAGTAAAGCCCTGGAGACCATCGGCAACGCTCTGCAGCTGCAGTACGAGCGGTGGCAGCCTCGGGCGCGATACAAACAATCCTTGGATCCTACCATCGACGACGTATGTAGCTCAATGAAATCAATACATTAGAGATGTTATGAAATCGGTTAAGTATACCACAAACCAGAAATACCACATACACACAACACAACACACACAACCATAAAACCAGAGATTTGAAATTTCAATTATCGGAGTCATAGGCGACTTGGGCGTCGAAATTAAAAAAAACTGTTGAGAGCTCTAAAATGAATTGTTACTGATCAGTCAAATCTTTAGAAAAATGGTGTCGTGTGTAGTTTAAAACGGAAAAAAGTATAGAGTTATCAAAATACTATATTACGGTATTAACCTTTCCACGCGGGTGGAATTGCTAGTACACTTATATAAAATCGAAAGCCGCCAGTAATGCTAGTGCTCTTATTCAATTCTACACTTATAGACATATACAATTATAGACAAATTTTAACTTATGGTATTTTGCAGATCAAGAAGCTGTGCTGCTCGCTGCGCAGGAATGCTAAAGAGGAGCGTGTGTTGTTCCACTACAACGGACACGGGGTTCCGAAGCCCACGTCGCAGGGGGAGATATGGATCTTTAACAAGGTACTATTTAACCTACTTATAACATACGTCGTGTGGTATCCGGCTGGATAGAATAGTACCACCCTCATTTCTTACCGAGTTGTCGTAAAAGGCGACTAAGGCAAGTTAACCCACCGTGTGGTATACGGTTGAATACAATAGACCACCCTCTTTCTTACCAAGGTCTCTTAAAATACGACTAAGGTAAGTTGACGTCAGGCAGGCGGCCGGTCGTAAAAACGCAGCCAATTCATGTGACATCATATTAATAACACGTTGTGCCGACCCCACTTAGAGTGGGATAAGGGCAGGAGGAATGTTATTTAACTTACTTATAACATAAACTAAACATAGTTATATAAATTCAACGGTCGACCCTTTAACATTATGATTCTATATGTAGCAAAAAGTTATTATAAACTTGATGTGGCCAGGCAAGAAACTATCTACCCAATATATTACAACAATAAAGATGACAGATGTCATACATTTGTCAGGTTAATAACAATCCAACAAGATTATATTATATGAACTATTACATTAATCAATACCAAACTTTGGCTGCACCCGGACGTTGCAGCTAATAATCGTACAAGTCTACGTTCAGAAAGAGATTGCAATATGGCACCCTACTCTATTCAAATATCCCGTGGCACTGTGTGTGTGTGTTGCAGTCGTACACGCAGTACATCCCGCTGTCCATGTACGACCTGCAGACGTGGATGGGCGCGCCCTCGCTCTACGTGTACGACTGCTCCAACGCCGGCGTCATCGTCGACAACTTCAAGCAGTTCGCGGTGCAGCACGAGAAGGACTACGAGGTGAGTGGGCGGACCTCGTGTTGTCTACGCATTAGCATTTCAAAAGTTTAAATTTATGTAAATCCTTACTAATATTACAAATGCGAAAGTCTGTCTGTAGCGTTTCCATGGCCAAACACAAACCAATATCAATGATATTTGGCACAATTATTCACATAACATATATAGGCTATAGAAATCTTGTTAATTCAACAGGAATTAAATAGGATGACGTTCAAAAACGCCATCTATGAAAGATATTTTATTCACTGTGTGTCAAAATCAAAGTCTGATTGAACTGATACTGCAAGATACTGTTGGGTCTGCTGAAGTTTTGCTCGGTTTCTAGCATGTTTGCTGAAGCGCGAATAGATGATTTTTATTCTATTATAAGTAAGAAGACCGGATCCTTGGCAGCAAGACTTCGTTCGAGCCCTTATAGTATCCTAAACACGTTAGTATGTAAGATGGAGTCGCCCGTATATGCACAATTCATGAATAACTCGGTGCGACTTGGTGCTAACTAGAACCGTTTTATTAAATTTTGTCTCATTTATTTTGTGTTTATTTTATTAATTGGTAGATAATAAGTTACTTACATAAGTCTGTTACTAACATTATGAGAATTAATTGCTTTGAAATAAATACATTTTATTTCGAAAGAGTTATCTTTACAGAGTTTATATAGGTATATTCGTTTCTGTTTTTTGGATAAATTTAACTGAGTTATTAAAGTGGATAAGTAATATGGACCGTGCCTGCGCCAGATGCAGGCGAGCGCGGCGGGCGGTGCGGGCGGCGCTGCGGGCGCGGCGGGCGCTGCGGGCGGGCCCGTGTCGTACCGCAACTGCATCCAGCTGGCGGCGTGCGCGGCCGGCCAGAGCCTGCCCATGTCGCCCGAGCTGCCCGCCGACCTGTTCACGGCGTGCCTCACCACGCCCGTCAAGATGGCCGTCAAGTGGTTCGTGCTGCGCGCGCGGCTGCGGGTGGCGCGCGGGGACCTGCTCGACCTCGTCGACAAGTGAGTGACGACGGTTGGAACCACTAACGAAACATTGCTTGTAACTATTTAAACAATTCAATACAGTACTTTCTTTAGCCCCAGGACATCATTAACCGTTGAGAAAGTTTTCTTCATGATGCATAACCCCCATGCAGATTGAAAAGTTATACATTTCCCCAGAAATCTCAAGGGATATACAGATTACCCGTTGTACCATCATGTTTTGTTTTACCGAAAAGCCTGAGAAAAACATCAATTAGATATATAAGTTTTAATAGAAAAACACCCCCAAGTTTCCGTCCCCGGATTGCGCTGCTATACGCTTTAACAGCCGAACAGTGACATCATTCGCGTGTTCAAAACCCCATGAGTATAAGCTGCAATGCTTCTCTTAAAAAAAAAGGAGCGGATGCCCAGCCATTAACTATACCATTGCCCAGCAATGGTATAGTTACAGACCGTTATTTTACTCATGGAATTACTAAGTGAGGCCCGATTATATAAAATTATCATTTGTTGTTCCGCCCTAGGATCCCAGGCCAGGTGACGGACCGGCGCACCATGCTGGGCGAGCTCAACTGGATCTTCACGGCGATCACCGACACCATCGCCTGGAGCTCGCTGCCGCCCGACCTGTTCCAGCAGCTGTTCCGGGCCGACCTGCTCACCGCCAGCCTCTGCCGGAACTTCCTGCTGGCCGATAGGATCATGAGGTGATCACCACACAGTATACACTTGACCGTCGTCTCCTTCCAGCATTTATCCTCTGGATTCCTATATCCTTATACTGTGTTATAAATTACCACAAGCGTGCGTGCATGGGTATTAATTTACTGAGTAATATAGAGCTAACACCGATAAGCAAAATACCTTTCTGTTTATGCTATTTTTATCGATCAGGTTTGGATAAAAATTGAATCATGTTAAAATTCTTACAGTTCCCTATCATTTTCCTTCATTCATTAATTCATACAATTTACAAAATTGTTTTTTTTTTTGTGATTGTCACAATAAAACAAGTGTGGTTTAAATCTATTGGAGCATTAATTTTACTGCAAGCAATAAATATATGAACTTATTTAATTTTAAGAAAAAGAAATTGTTCTGTTCCTATATTAAAATGTTTTATGTCATTCAAATTACCGATTACGAGAACGTTTAATAAAAAAACTTTTAAATTTGTTGCAATTTTATCTCTATAAAGTCTAATAATTCGTTAATTGTAACAAAACTATAGCGATAAATAAAACTTCTGTATGCTTGACACTGTGAATGTAATTTATTAAAGCACCGTATGGTATACGTGACCATTACAAGGCAGGAACAGGAAGAAGGGAAGCTGTTGCATTCGTATTAATATAAAGTAATGTTCTTGTACATCATTAAGTCAGTCGCTATTAAACTCTTAAGCAAGTGACACCTCGTTTCATTATTTAAAAATCGCAGAAATTCAGAGAACCTTATATCAAGCATCATATGGTCGATAATCGAGCCGCATAATATTTTTTACCTGCGATAGTTAACTAAAGAGTGGCAGCCGCGAGAACAAAAAGGATCGTCGCGTCCGATCAGATAAGAAGTTGTTTACGCGATACTCGAGCGTTTTACTTATTACGAAGTAATATTTAAATGATTTATTGAAACATGGCGAATACACAAGACCAAATTATCGGTGTTTTGGAAGAAACAGCGAAGTTTTTTCAAAGGGCTAACAATAATTTAAAGAAATGTCCGAAAGAGAGACTAACTAAAGGCTATATTGAGGCTAGAATAAAAAATATCGACGAATATTGGACAACATATAAGCAAGCGCATCAAGACCTTGTTAAGTGCACGACGCGGGAACAACGCAATGTTTTACCGTACTTTGTGAAAGAAGAATTCTTTATTCAGGAAGATATTTATTTAAATTTATTGGCTGCACTTAAAGATATGTTGACTTCAAAAACACAGTGTGAAAATAAAGATAATTCCGGAAGTCAGAGTTCGAGTTCGAGTAGTGATTATCACGTTAATTTAATGGCTAAGCTACCGCGGATACAGCTACCCACCTTCTCCGGTGTTTACGAAGAGTGGCCGACCTACCAAGATCTTTTTATATCATTGGTGCACCAAGACTCGTCGCTCAGTTCCGTGCAGAAGCTACACTACTTAAAGACTAGCATCACTGGCGAGGCATCCGCGTTATTAAAACATATTCAGATTACAGAAAGCAACTACTCGCTCGCATGGGATACATTAAAAAACCGTTTTGGAAATAAAAGACTCATTATAAACTCTTTATTAAAAAGACTTTTCGCTCAACGTAAAATAAATATACAGTCCGCTCAAAATATAAAAATGCTCTTAGACTCAAGTACTGAAATTTTAAAAAGTTTACAAAATATGGAAATTACAACCGACTCTTGGGATCCGATCATCATTTTCCTGTTAGTTCAAAAATTGGATCAGGAAACCCAACAACAATGGGAAGAGTTTTCCTATAAAGAGAAACCGGAGCAACTGCCTACCTGGGAAGACTTAAGGAAATTTCTCGAAACAAAATTTCGCACTTTAGAATTATCTAGTACACCAGTTACAACAAGAGAAAGGACAAAGGATAAAGTTTTTCATATAGCCACCAACTGTAAACAATGTTTGAAATGTGATGGTAACCACACGTTAAGCCACTGCAAAGACTTCGTAAAACTTTTACATAATGAAAGGAGTTTATTCGTCACTGACAAGAATTTATGCTTTAACTGCCTTACACCGGGACATTCAGCGAAAAAATGTCGAGCTCCACATACTTGCCGTATATGCCGAAAACGACACCACTCCCTACTTCATCAGTCAAGCACAACAAGCTCGTCGGGTCAACATGAACCTAAGCAACCGACGGTATCCAATCAAAGCAATGAAGAAGAAGTACAAGTCCACACGGGAATCGATTCGCGAGACTTCAAAGAACATCAAAGTACATCGTTACTGGCAACTGCATTGGTAAAGATAATGGATGAGTATGGAAACACTACAACAGTTAAAGCGCTAGTAGATAATGGATCGCAAGCATCTTTTTTAAGTGAAAGAGCGGCACAAATATTACGCCTGAAGAGGACAGGAATAAATGGAACGATTACTGGTGTCGGTTCTATAAGAACCACAGTGAAATATGCAACAGAAGTACATATATTATCACAACACGATACAACATTCAAACTTAAGATCAAGACTTATATCATGCCAACGCGACTCACTTCACAACTACCTGCAAGATTCATCTCAAAAAGCACCTGGCCCCACCTGGAAGGACTCGTTCTGGCAGATCCTAATTTCAACCAACCAGGACGAGTTGACATGCTGCTCGGTGTTGACGTATGTGCCCAAATAATGAAGGGTGAATTAATCAAGGGTCCCCCAGGAACTCCAAGCGCACAAAATACAAACCTGGGTTGGATTCTATTTGGAAACGTACTAGAAAAGATAGTAAGAGATGAAATGATAACAATGCACCTGAATCTGGATCTAGATAATATGCTAAAACAAATGTGGGAGCAAAACATAGATGAAAAAAGGCTACCTACAACTGAAGAAAGAAAATGCGAAGAAATATACAAAACCACTACAACCAGATCAGAAGATGGAAGATATATTGTGAAGTTACCAACAAAAGCAGACAATTTATTGTCGATAGAAGGAAATACAAGAGATATAGCACTAAAAAGATTGTATCAATTAGAAAAAAGATTCGACAGAGATTCAAGTTTAAAGAAAGAGTACGTTAAGGTTATGGAAGAATACAAAGAGATGTCTCACATGGAAGAAGTACCTCAAGAGGAGATTAATAAACCAGCGATATACTTACCTCATCATGCTATTATTAAAGAAGAAAAAGAAACATCTAAGGTGAGAACCGTATTTAATGCTTCACAGAAGGGTAATAACGGCATTTCACTTAATGAAGAATTATTAGTAGGGCCCCAATTACAAGACGACATGAGAAGTCTTATCCTAAGATGGCGGATGAAAAAAATATGCTTTGTAGCCGACATACAAAAAATGTATCGTCAGATTCATGTGACGAAAGAAGACAGCGATTTGCAAAGAGTTCTGTGGCGAAAAGACACAGATGAACCTGTGAAAGATTATAGACTCCTCAGAGTAACCTTTGGAACAGCATCTGCACCATTCTTAGCAGTCCGCACTTTGCATCAACTCGCAGAAGACGAAGGCTATAATCATCCGGATGCTGCTACAATAATCAAGCAAGACTTTTACATGGACGATCTTATGTCTGGAAAGGATACTCTTCAAGAAGCAATAACTACCGCTAAAGAAATTGATTTCATACTAAGAAAGGGAGGTTTTATACTGCAAAAGTGGTTTTCTAACAAAGCTGAGTTTCTTAAGCAGTTCGAACCATCTAAAAGAAGTTCCAGTGTAAAACTCGATATAACATTAGATGGTAGTACCCGAGCACTCGGCTTGTACTGGAATATGGGTGCAGACAAATTTAAATATAGCTTCAACTTACCTTTGAAATTAGATAAAATCACGAAGAGAACGATATTAGCTGAAGTACAACGTTTGTTCGATCCACTTGGGTGGTTGGCACCGTCAATTTTACCTGCAAAATTACTAATACAGAAACTGTGGGTACAAGGCATCTCGTGGGATGAAGAAATCGATCAAGCAACTGCAGAAGAATGGCTTGATATACGAAACAGCTTCCAATACTTACCTGAAATTGAAGTTGATCGATGGCTTCAGACAACTGAAAATCTAATGAGCTATGTTACTGTCCACGGATTCTGCGATGCATCAACCCAAGCATATGGTGCTGTTGCTTATTTGAGAGTGCAAACTACAGAAGGAAAAGTAAAAACCACAATAATTGGAGCTAAAACACGGGTGGCTTCAATAAAATCAAAATCCTTACCTCGTCTCGAGCTTTGTGGAGCCGTTCTACTCGCTGGTCTTCTGAAACAAATAAAGGAAGCAATGAGAATACCCTCTTGTCAGATATATGCCTGGACGGATTCCACTATAGTCCTGTCCTGGTTATTGGGAGACCCTGCAAGATGGAATGTATATGTAAGAAATAGAGTTGTCGAAATACTGGAAGAAATTGGAAATCATATTTGGTATCATGTGCAATCACAAGAAAACCCCGCATACGTAGCATCCCGAGGAATACCTCTGCTAGACCTGAAACATAAGAAAATGTGGTGGAAGGGCCCAGAATGGCTACAGAAGGGAGAAATTAAATTCAATAGACCAAATAATATAACAACAAAACTGGAAAGAAAAGTAGTCATACATGCAAACCTGAAAATAAAAGTTAATATAGAAAGTTTAGTAAGAAAGTTTGAAAATTTCGACAATTTGAAAGAACTACTTAATGTTATAATTTACTGCAAAAGATTTTTAAAGGGTAATAAATTAAAGGATAAAGAAACAGCTATCACTACTTCAGAGTTAGATGAATCATTAAAAACATGCCTTAAGTTAGTACAGAAAGAAAGCTTTGATGAAGATATAAAATACTTAAGAAATAATAAAAGAGTAAAGGAAAATAGCAAACTAAAGTTTTTAAATCCTTACCTTGATGAAGAAGATATCGTCAGGGTGGGCGGCAGGTTACGTCACGCTGAAATAAATGCTCATATAAAAACGTTGCACGGTGGACCGCAACTTATGCTGGGATACTTGCGCACGAAGTACTGGATCCTGAAAGCAAAGAACTTAGTTAAATTAAAATTTAGAAAATGTCTTATCTGTGCCAAACAAACTGCTGTCGTGAAATCACAGCTAATAGAAGACATACCTCGTGAAAGAGTAACTCCAAACGAGCTATTTTTGCACAGTGGTGTTGATTTTGCTGGTCCATATCAAATACTGATGTCGAAGGGTAGAGGAGTTGGAAATAGGACAAATCGTGCATATTAAAAATGATAATCTCCCTCCTGGGAAATGGATGTTAGGTTGCATCGTAAACAAACATCCCGGTCCTGATGGTGTGACCAGGGTTTACCGCGTCAAGGGAGGTGATAATGTAGTGCAAAGATCAGTCTTAAAACTGTGTCCATTACCCATTGATATAGATTAATGTAAACTAAGCAATTTTGTGTTATTATCTTATGTCTATTTGCAATGTATAATTTAAAAGAGTAACATGCCCATTAAGATTTAAGATATTTGTAAGAATAATTCAGATGTTTATATTTTGCCTTTTTCATGTTAAAGTTCAAGTCATGTATGATTAAATTCATGTATTTTGATAAAGGACACTAATAGGGTCCTTTGGTGGGCGGCATGTTGCATTCGTATTAATATAAAGTAATGTTCTTGTACATCATTAAGTCAGTCGCTATTAAACTCTTAAGCAAGTGACACCTCGTTTCATTATTTAAAAATCGCAGAAATTCAGAGAACCTTATATCAAGCAACAGAAGCTATACATGGATATATATCCATAAATCGTATGAACTACCACAGACAACATTATCTTCATTGCTATTCTAACAAACATCGATTTGTACGATTGTACCGCACTATGCCGTATGCGGGCGCGGGCCGCCCAGTCAGCCCACCGCCGGGCTGACTGCGCGCGGCGGGCCGCAGGTCGTACAACTGCACGCCGGTGTCGTCGCCCGCGCTGCCGTCGCTGGCGCGCCACCCGCTGTGGGCGGCCTGGGAGCACACGCTGGACCTGGCGCTGGCGCAGCTGCCGGCGCTGCTGGAGCGGCCGCACCACCACCACTACCGCCACTCGCCCTTCTTCCGCGACCAGCTCACCGCCTTCCAGCTGTGGCTCGACCTGGGCAACTGTGAGTGCGCGATTGCAGAACTACATGAAATATAGGTTTTTGAATTTAAACTATCGTGACTGGTATTAATGTATAGAAACCGGCTATACTCACGATTTATTTTATCGGATGAGTCCGACTAGTTTCAAGCCCATACTGGGCTCTAATTCATGAGCTCTTTACGCGGCGTTATCGCGGCGATAAAATAAGACATGAGTGTAGCCGGTTTCTATAAATTCTGTACATTAATTTTAAAAATATATGTTATGATAAATGTACACTGTGCTGTCCATTTTTCATATTTAAATTCGAAATATTTTTCTATTTTCGAGTGGACTGGTGCAAGTAATGTTCAAATGTTTAACATTAAGCTACGGCTGATTCGGAAGGTTGTCCTATCGAGAGGAACCGGCAACGTCGGCAGCCGACAGCCGATAACTATTTACGTACTTTATATGTAAAGCAGGAGCCACTAGCTAATGTAGAATAATAATAGTTAATATATTTATTTCGTCACACTGCTACAAAAATATATAATTGGGTTAAATAATAATTGGGTTATCAGTGTGACGCAAAAGCAAACACCCCCAAAGCTGGTTTCCTAGCTGGGTGGCTAGTTGCAAGCGTCTATCGAGGAGCACCCCCGGCAGGGTCGGTGCGGCGGCCGCCCCCCGAGCAGCTGCCCATGGTGCTGCAGGTGCTGCTGAGCACGCTGCACCGCGTGCGCGCGCTGCAGATCCTGTGCCGCTTCCTGTCGCTGGGCGCGTGGGCCGTGCGCGCCGTGCTGGCCGTCGGCATCTTCCCGTACATGCTGAAGCTGCTGCAGGCCTCCGCGCACGACCTGCGCGCCTCCATGGTCTACATCTGGGCCAAGATCGTGGCCGTGGACCCGGTCGGTACCGCACTCCTGCTGGCTCCTCGCGATATAGCTTCATCCTCTTTCCGCTACTCCTTTATGTACTAACACATTGCATCCATTTTTTTTGGTTCTCGCCGGCCACATATTCCTATTACTATTTATATATATTGGGTATCCCTTTTCAACACGAGTATATATACCGACCTCGCATTTCACATCTTTTTCATAATAACGCCGCACGCGCAAATATACGTTTTACAACTTCTGTTTACGGCAAAATCACATTAATTTTGTATTATATACCAGTTTGGAAACTTTGAAGTGAAAGTATTTATTAATTTCATTTGTTATATCATCACAGAGTTGCCAAGTGGACCTCGTGAACGCCAAGGGCCACAAATACTTCCTCTCGATACTGCAGGACACGACGGTCGACGTAAGTCATTGTTTATGCTCAATCAAGCTGTAGCCGCAATTTCGTTGGCGTTACCATATTTTAGTAACCTCAATTTGGCAATGTGGTATTTCCTGTTCTGAAAGTAAGTACTGCAATATATAGAACGTTAACCGTGATAGAAATCCCGCTGTTGTCTTCTGGTGAACAATACAAGTCCCTACACAAGCCCAACACAAGTGCCTACATTCACTACAACAATTTAACAGAACGGAACAACACTTTGCATTACTTTATTTTATTCTGCAGGAAAACTTACAGCGATATTAAAGATACACAAAACACACATACACAAAATAAAATAAGCCAATTACAAGTTTTCACAAATAAAATTTGTATAAAACTAAAACAACTCGTTTGTAAATAAAAACCTATAAATATTAAACTTATTTCTGGTGCGATGAGAAAAAGTCAGCACTCAAAACTTTACGTACAGATGCAACACTGGTACAAAAAAGATCTATTTTATGCTCGTTGGAAATATTATCGGACGCAACGGACGATCGTAACGAGAAGCCGTTTCGTCTGCAATCAGTGCGTGATTTGTATGACTACAAAGATTATCTTCAAGATGCGGATTGCAGCACAATAATTTCGCAAAGTAACAGTCGCATAACCGCGCGCAGAGCTCGCACCGCACGCTCGCGGCGTTCGTGCTGGCGGGCATCGTGGAGGGCTACCCGGCGGGCCAGGACGCGGCGCTGCAGGGCTCCATGATCTCGGCCTGCCTGGAGCAGCTGGGCGAGGGCTGCGCGGCGCTGCAGCAGTGGGCCTGCATCGCGCTGGGCCGGCTGTGGCGCGGGCGGGACGCGGCGCGCTGGGCGGGCGCGCGCGACCTGGCGCACGAGAAGCTGGCGGCGCTGCTGGCGCACCCGCGGCCCGAGGTGCGCGCGGCCGTGGCGGGCGCGCTGGCGGCCTTCGTGGCGGCGGGCGCGGCCGCGCAGCGCACCGACCACGCCAACGCGCTGGACCAGCAGGTGGCCGTGCAGCTGGCCGCGCGCCTGCCCAAGGACGCCTCGCCGCTGGTGCGCGCCGAGATCCTGGCCGGTGAGCCCCGCGACACGACGCGACGCGACGCGACGCGACACGACACGACGCGCCTCTAACGTCGCCGTCCGTCCGCAGCGCTGCAGTGGATGGTGCTGATCTTCGAGCAGCACTTCATCGCCGTGTACATCCAGGAGCGCAAGCGGCGCAGCGAGTGGTGAGCGCCCGCCGGCCGGAACGAGCGTGGCCCGCTCGATAACAGAGCGATGACACGAAGCGCCCCACACTTTTTTCACAATAATACTAATAATTTTTAGTTTTAAGTTTGATGTGCCTTTTTAGTTTTTTTCAAACTATATTTGATGCCGTGTGGTATCCGGTTGAATAGAATAGTACCACCCTCATTTCTTGCCGAGATGTCGTAAAAGGCGACTAAAGTAAGTTGACGTCAGGCAGGCGGCCGGTCGTAGTCAATACGTAGCAAAATCATATGACAACATGGTTGTAACATGTTGTGCCGACCCCACTTAGAGTGAAATAATGGCAGAAAGATGATGATTTCAGTGCGATTAAATGTTAGTAAAACTATATTTTCAAGTTACGTATATGTATGGTAAATAGTTCTTGATAAGTGTGTTAGTTTGATAAACTAATGCTACTAAAACGATAAATGCCGGGGGGCGCGCATCGTTCGCGGTGCTGGTAGACGAATGCAAACTGAATGCGGCGGCGCCGCGCGTCCGTATTTATACTGTTATGTGTAAGGTGCTAATATACACCGAACAAATTGGGTTACATACAAGTTAAAGACATATATTGTAGCGTGCTAAAAAGCACTTATATTACAGAACTATAAGTATTGTTGTTGCAGGGAGGACGGTCGGGCCGAGCACGCGCGCGTGGACACGGCGCTGGAGGCGCTGGACCCGCGGCCCGTGCTGTACGCGCGCGGCCCGCACCCGCCGCCCATCGCGCTGCCCGCCATCGGTCGGTGCACTATATCACAACACAACACATATGTTTTTATATATTTAAAGAAAACTTTGGTCTTCACTCGTTAACACGCGTGTTCGCGGACCGCGGCCTTGAAATTACCACGTAGATATTGTGACCTAGAGTGTTACCCGAAATTGATTTCAGATTTTAAATCAAAAGCCTAGGTTTCTATTCTTTTTATTGTTTGTCCCGTTTTATATTGTTAGAGAGAGCGAGAGAGAGATACTAAGACTTAATATAGAGTTTTGAACATAATTTGACCGCGTGATTCCCTGCGAGAGAAGTTTAAGGAAACAGGTATTCTTACATTTGCTTCACAGTATATTTTCAGCAATCTTATTTATGTACATAAAAATATAAAGAATTATAAAACGATAGGTGACGTATACAATAGACAAAGCAGGAACCATAAGCTTGCGGCTCCTGCTTTGCGCCTTGCAAAAGTACGTAATTCGTTTGTGGGTTTTGGTATAAGATTCTATAATAAAATTCCGCAATCAATTTCAGCTTTGCCATTACATCTGTTTAAAAACACTGTTAAAAAAAGGCTGATACAGAAAGCCTACTATACTCTTGAAGATTATTTGGAAGATAAGAATGTGTGGATATAGCTCTCTTTGAACCTGTACAAGACAGTAACGACTTAATGTAAAAAGTATTAAGAATTATATTTTTAAAAGAGCAACCGCCGAGTTTCTTGCTGGCTCTTCTCAGTAGGAACAGCTTTCCGAACCAGCGGTAGAGTTGACGATTCAAAAGCACTTGTTTACAAGTTTATTTGAATAAAGAATATTTTGAATTTGAATTTGAATTAATTTGATAGTAACGATGACTTCGAAACAAGAAGTAGGTAGTAAGTAGGTATTATTATTATTAATCTACTTCGAGCCCCTCGAAGTGGGCAAGAGTAGTATGTCGCGTGTGACGCCCCGGTGCACCCTCCGGCGCTGCCCGCAGGTTTCGGCTCGGTGTACATGAAGCTGTGGAGCACGCTGTGCGCCATGGCCCGCGAGCCGCACCCGCAGCTGGCGCAGATGGCCGCCGACATCGTCGGCTACGTCTCCAACCAGGTAGCACTCGAGCGGTTTACGTTAACACAACCGACAACCGGACTTACTATTGGATCAGAATCAAAAATACTTAAATCCTTTTTAATTACTTTGGATATAGCTAGGTTCGATCCTAACCCCTCTATTAATCTTAAAAATGTCCCATCAGTGGTATCACAATTGTTATCGTCGGTCAGTCATATTACCTTCACGTGTACTAAATTTTATACATAACGTGCAACAA
Organism: Morpho achilles; assembly: GCA_947086495.1. Taxonomy (NCBI): domain Eukaryota; kingdom Metazoa; phylum Arthropoda; class Insecta; order Lepidoptera; family Nymphalidae; genus Morpho; species Morpho achilles. The sequence goes on along the minus strand of CAMTZB010000013.1, from coordinate 307,579 downwards.
TGTATCAGCCGCGACGGACATGACAGGGAAATTTTACCACTTTCGCATTGTTGTGAAGCCTGAACAAATATTTTTTACAGTTTAATAAAATATTAAACTGTAAATGTTTCTATAACTATTGATTTTGCCCTGATTATTTAATTCTGGAGCTTTACGTGCGGTGAAAGATGTTCGGTTCCCCTAGTGGGAGGGTACGTAGAGCGGTGGGCTCCGAATGTAATTCAGCCAAGGTGGTCGGTCGCGGGCGCGCTGCAGGTGGACAGCGTGGGGCGCGACGCGGAGCGCCACGTGGGCCCGCACAGCAACTCGCTGCCGCCGTCGCCCAACACGCGGCCCGCGCCGCACGCGCCCGACACGCGCACGCTGCCGCACGTGGGTGAGTACCGCACCCGCACCCGCACCCGCACCCGCCGACACGAACCACACCCGACTGCACCAACACTAAACACTATCGCGACCCTGTTCGTAAAGAATCCTCTATTGCTTATGACAATATTGTTGGTATATATTAGTATACTTTTCTGCGTTAAAAAATAATATAAATAAAAGTTAACAATATATAATTAATGATTTTTGGTGATGTATAACCGCAATGTAGACCAGGGTCCGTGTCAAACTGGCAAGGCAGTTATCGTATGCCTTATGGTTAGCGTCTGAGTAATTGAGAGTTTCTAAAATTAACAATTTTGACTGTTCCTAGCTGAAATCATTTTTGATGTGTATCAAAACCATACTTAAACTTTAATTATTTTAGTACTCGTTTCGGGCCCATCCAGGATTTTTACTCATGAAATCTTTTCGTGCCAGTCTGCACGGGAAGAATTATTGACGAAGTGTAAGACGTAACATACAACATTTATCACGGCAGGTCGCCGGGGGAAGTCGGGCCTCCCGCACACGATATCGGAGGACTCCGTGGCTCATCGGGACCGCGACTCGATTTCTTCCAATTCTAGTCAGTATCCTCGGGCAAAAGGTTACAGAAAATGAAGGATAGTGTTAAGTTCAAAGGATATAAATGAAGCCGTCGCCCGAACAGGTCAGTCGGCGAAAAAGGTGATAGTAACCACTCAGTACGTGGAGTGGGCGACGTCGCAGTTCGCTCGCGGGGACGCGTCGGGCGCCGCGGGCCCCTTCAGCGCTGCAGGGGCGGAGCCCCGCGCGGAGCCCGACTGCGAGAGCCGCGCGCACCACGAGCGCGTGTGGCGCCGCGCGCGCAACGCCAGCATCCGCAGGGAGGCGCGCGGTGAGCCCTGCGCGTATACGCACACGTCGTACGTCCGGCGACGTCACGCGGTGGCTGACGGGTGTGTGTGACGTGTCACCTTCGCCCGCAGCGCTGCGCGGGTCGCGGCCGCCGCGGCTGGAGACGGTGGCGTTCCACTCGCGCTGCCCGCTGCCGCCCGCGGTGGTGCTGTTCCACCCGTACGAGCAGCACGCCGCGCTCGCCTCGCGGGAGAACTTCGGGTGAGCTGGCCCATACGGCTGTCGACTGTCGCCTGGCGACCGTCCAGTACTGCATGGAAGGTTCTAATCGCGCGTACCGCCAGCATCTGGGACTGGGGCACGGCGGCCAAGCTGTGCGTGGGCGCGTGGCGGCGCGCGTGGGGCCGCATCACGGCGCTGGCCTACCTCAACGCGCACCACCACGCGCTGCTGGCCGTGGCCTCCCACCAGGGACACCTCGCCATCTACAGGTGACACCGGACGGAACACTAACTGTTTTTTATTAAACTAGCTGTGTGCACTGAGTTTTACACGCTCAAATCTCAACCCTGAGGGAATTCTTTGATAAAACGTAAACTCATACGTTGCTCCACACTCTCCTCAATCTTACAGTGTAAGTCCCATCAAAATCAGTGTAGTCGTTCCGGAGAATAAACTATTAAACTAAACCTTTCTCAAGAATTGCACGACCTGTTACAAAAAACCGTTCAGTAGATTTCTAGAAAATCGATCACATACAGACAGACAGCTTTCGGTGACTTTGTTTTATGATAAGTAAAGATATATAGATATACTTGATTTTCGTTTGAAATACCTGACGGCTAAAATCTTCGAACAGTGAGTGTTGCCAGTGATGATATGCACGGATCCGGAATTTGATTGCTGAATATGAATTTATAAGAAAGTTCTGTCATTAAATGGGCGAAAGAATGAGTTACACTACTACGTGATTAACATTTATTGACGAACCAAATTACTGCTATAGTTTAGCGTGTCGCGTAGCTGTGTATAGCAACAATAATTAGCGACAGGTGTTGAAATGCAAGCGGCACGAGATAGTTCGACATAGAACTCCTGTGCCCTAAAGGATAAATACGAGATAAATGCAAAAGTTATGGAAACTTCATGTACTATTAACAATTGTCAATTGCTTTATAAGATGAAACACTCACGATCAGACTTGAGGGATATATTGTAGCGTGTGTCGCTCCTGCAGGCCGTCGGGCAGCGGCGCGGAGCCGGCGCTGGTGTCGGCGTGGCGCGCGCTGGACGTGCGGCCCGCGCCCGACTACCGCCCGCCCTCCGCGCAGCCCATCTACAGTGAGTGAGACACACAGACACCCAAACACACACATCACACCACACGCTCCTAGACTCGAGCACGCTTATAAATAACACGTGCCATACTCTGGAATACATGGCTTGACATTATTGTTTTAGCAATGTATCAATTATTACTCGGTGCAAGAGATAGCGCCGAGATAACCAATTCCTGAAACGTTTTCTAACGGGTATAATTTAATTACATGACGTTTAAAATAACCGAAATAAATCTTCGAAAAGCTGCTATAGTCCGGTAGAACTTTATGCCAAAATTAAACATTTTAATATTCCTAGTTAATCAATTAGGATGCGCTTATTATTTCAATACAAGTGTAACAAAGTTCTGAAGTTGTGAGAAAATTGTAAACTGATGAACTTGTGACCTAGGGGTAAAGACAATTGTACGACTACTATCAGATGATAGTGGCAATATCCAGGAACACGCAGCAAACGTAAATATTATAGTCAAATAGTTATAGGTCCAATATAGGTCAATTATCAACTTACCCACGTTGGTCACTTGTAAAACAGCCGTTACATCTGATACCCCCTGCTCAAAGGACTACAAACATATATGATCTGATACGGACTATAAGTTTGATATATTTTTATGCACGAAAAATATATTGCGTCAAATATACTGTGATGATAGATGATTATCACATTAGCGTGAAGCTTCAATCATTCATCATCACTTGGTTCTAATTTATATAATCATCAGTGTATTTTCGACCGTAAGGGTTGGAACCATTGATAAAACAAAGGATTTTAGCACAAAGTTACATTGAATTTAAAGATCGCCTTGTCTATAGCGGGATTGATGTCGCCGGTTAATATGTTACTAATCGTACTAATTACTTGTATTAATGCTCACACCCACATCAGTCAGTAACATTAATTCATTTTACAATAACACCTAACCTGTGTGTAGATTATGGCGTAGATCCTAGAGATATAATGTCGAGTCAATTTCTGGTTAAAAACTATAATTTGGGAAATATATGAACTGGACATAACAGACGATGAACAAAAGAAATACCAAATTCATTCATATATCTATGGCTAAATAACTTGACATGATTCAATAAATCCGAATCGTAAGACCGATCTTAATACGCGCTGTTTATGGGAGCATGGGAATAAAATCAATTAACTGATTCTAAAATCTAAAAGAAAAAATAGATAAATTATTATTACTACGTCAATCACACCCATGTTAAAAATCCAAAACCTACATTCCATCCGCATTAATAAATAGCGGGTCAATATTGTTTCCCGGATTTTTTTGAAACTTGCCATTTTCATACTGTTTTATTATAGGTTTCGGACATTGATCTACTCTGATAACTTAGAATTTGTGATTTAGTCTAATTGAAGATTATAAAGTTAATTTCTCGATTTGTTTGACTACATTTTAAATTATTTTACCTTTTGATGGCGCATACGCAACTTTCTTACAGATAAACGTCTATCATTTCCCTTACAAATGAAATATCACATTGAGTCGCAGACCGTTCATTATGTCCACGGCTAGTTAGGGCGGATTATCCGAGCGTTCACGACGATACGGCCGTATGCGCGTGCCCCACGAGGCAGTGGGAGTGGGAGTGGGCGGTGGTAGTCCCACCGGTGAGTGTTGCGGGCTGGCTGCAGGTCTGGCGCAGCTGGTCTCGGAGCAGTTCGCGCCGGCCGAGGAGCGCGGCGCCGCCAAGGGCATGCTCGACTCCGCCAACCGTGAGTTGCTCGCCACTTGTCGACACCTTCTCGACACCTCGACTGGACCGTTCTTCCCTTTGGCACGGACCATCCGAGTCCAATTTTGTAGTTAATAATGTACCAGTGACAACATTTTGATTAAAAAATTACAATGGATATACTGCGGACGTCCATTGCATCAAGCAAATATGGCAAACGTCCGCAGCAAGCTACAACTCCGAGTTTTAGTCAGATATTAATTTCAGATAGGAATTTCACACAATCAAGCCTATTTTAATGGACAGTCATAAAAACAAACATTATGTATGTATCTTTTTTATTTGACTATATTTTACATATCTTTTTGAAAATTATCGTAGTATTATTTTATGTTGCATGAAATATGCTTAGAAATTTATCATAATATTATGAAAGATGCATCGTATTTAATCGATATATTCATGTAAATAACATACGGTTTGATATATTATTTCAACATCAGACGTTTCCGTCATGTCAGCGCATGTTGTCACAATCATTTCTGTTATAAGTTGCCGATCACGGTTATGGTGGCCATCGGGCTGGAGAATGTTATTCTGTTGCTTTTACGTCCCGAGCGATGGTAGTATGGGATAATTATACCACAGTAACAATATTATGTATATATTTCCAAATTGATTCATAATTTTGCAACCCGATCGATAATCTTTTGTTAAAAAAAAATTTCTATCGTATTTTTGTATTTCTGGGTATTTGCACCTAATTTTGAATAGATAAAATCTACATTAAAACAATTATTGTACTATGAACGATTTACATCTATATCGGTATAGCTCGGGCTAACGCTACATTTGGCAAAGCCGACCGTTTAGAATGTAGATATTTCTAAATTTGATAAAGAATGCCCTCATGTAAACTGTGTCATTTATCAAAATTAAACTCTTGGAGCAAACTTGTAATAGTAAACTTCCAGATAACGTGCTACGCTCAGTTCTAAGTAATGACACGCACATTCCAAGTATAGGTACATACTGCGTAAGTGGCGTCACAATTGCAGTCGTTTCAAATAATTTATTCGACGTAGTTCTTCCATCTAAATGTAGAGTTTCGACAGTTTATATAGTTGGATGGTTTAGTAGTAGTAGTAAGTCCACGTGATGCGTCCCCCGCTGCTGTCGCTGTAGCCGTGTGTGTGTGCAGCGGCGGGCGGCAGCAGCCCGCCGCCCACGGGCACGCTGGTGCGCTGGAGCGCGCGGCGCCGCTCGCTGGCGCTGGCGGGGCAGGCGGCCGCCGTGCGCCTGTGGGACGCGCACGCCGAGCTGCTGCAGGCCGACATCCCCACGGGTACGTCGACACCGCCTCATGTCACCGCCGGTTACTGCGGACGACACGAATTTGAAATACCTCAATATTATTATAGAGAAGGTTTGCTTGAGTTTTTAAGAGTTTTCCTTCAAACGAGTAAGCTAAATAGCTGCACGGAAATTTAAACTCGAGCTCTGGAATAACTTTACAAGTAATTCGGCGGAGGCATTAGCGAAATATTTTAATTATTCATGCTTTCAGACCTAAGATAGAAATTAATGCAACAGTATATGAGTCGCAGAACTCGTCGATTACAATTTTGCGTCACTGTAACGTCTCCACTCAAGCAAACCCTCGAACGTCGTAGATGTGTTCTAACATCTCGAGTGTTAATATATTCTCGTTGCGTCATTGCGCATTGACGGTATCGCTTCGTTGTCGGTGTCGCTGTCGCGCAGAGTGCGAGGCGGCCGCCACGTCGCTGTGGCGCGGCGGGCGCGCGGCGCGGCTCGTGGTGGGCTTCGGCGACGGCTCGGTGCGCGCGTGGGACGAGCGCGCCGCGCGCCCGCTCGCCACGCTGCGCCACCACGCCGCGCCCGTGCTGTGCGCCGCGCCGCGCGACGACCTCTACACGCTCGTCACCGGCTGGTAACGCTACTCGATGATCTCTGGAATGAAGTAGTCGCCGCCACCAGACGGCACCGCTGTCACTGTCGCTCGCCCGCAGCACGGAGGGCGAGGTCCGCATCTACGACACGCGCAAGCTGAGCCCGGTGGAGGTGCTGCGCGCGCCGGGCCCGCTGGCCGCGCTCGACGTGCACCCGCGCGCCGCGCTGCTGGCCTGGTGAGCGCGACGCGCCGCAGGGCTTCCGTTGTAGCGATCGAATCAAAATAGTCTCATTACGTATAAACACTTACCGTCAAGGATCGATGAGACTTAATGAAATTCTAAATCTTACTCATACCGAGATCCAGCAAAAAACTTGGCGATAAATCTCTGATTTTTAATTCACATAATTAAGCTTCAGTCTTACAAGCATCCCACATTGTTTCATATCATAAAATATTTCATCCAGTCTAAGATATGGCATAAGAAGCACGTAAGCGAAATATAAGGCCACAGATGGATCGCATTTTACAATGTATGTAGATGCAAGAATAGAACTACGCACTGTGGCCATAAGTATAGCATTATAGCATCCCACCTCCCACCAACCGTAGAGTCAAGTGCACAGCTCGGTCCTAGTTCTGATACCGTGTCGGTGTCGCTGTTGCAGCGGGTCGGTCAACCAGTGCATCAGCATCTACGACCTGAAGGGCGCGCCGCTCAACACCATCAAGTTCCACGAGGGGTTCATGGGCGCGCGCATCGGGCCCGTCTCCTGCCTCGCCTTCCACCCGCTCAGGTGCCCCTCCGCCTGGTCGTCATCATACAGGCCCCGTGAGGAGTGTCAGGGAGACTTCATCTCCCTGCTCTCATCCGAGCTCTTCATCTTGTTAGAGTGTACTTTAATAAACTTTGCAATGTTCTTCAGCTAGTCTGAATAACCAAATTTATAGAACTCATTAATAAGAGTTAGCAAATCGGATGCTACCTCAGCATCAGGTATCGGAGAGCACCCCAAGGCAACAGAATAGCAATTCATACTGCTCAGTCGACTCAAATCAAGAACAACCAATGATGAATTGGTATAGATATTTATAATTTATCACGCGTTTAAAAATATAAAAACCTTCACATCTTAAGTGAATTATTGGAATATATTGCACGCTTAGTATAAGAGTGACCGAATTCAAAGTTAGGCTTAAATAAGTTAGATAATGTATCTCAATTAAGCCTAATTTTGTAATAAACTAGAATACAATGGTGTAGGACACCACGCTTATCTTCCTCGTGTCCTTATCCCATTATTAAGTGGGGTCGGCACGTTATGTTATAAACATGTGGACAACCGTGTGTGAGTGTTCTGTCTATATATATTCGTATGGAGACGGTATATCAAAGTATATATAATTTGTGTAAAAATTGTAATTCGAAAAAATGCTTCATTGCACATAATTTGACTTGTATTTTACGACTGGCCGCTTGTCTGACGTCAACCTACTATAGACGTATTTTAAAAAACATCGGAATCAAAGAGGGTGGTCTATTCTACTCAACCGGGTATTGAATTCGGTCACTGTAATACTAACACGGGGTGCGGTGGAGCCGTTGGTCGTTAAGTCTGACGTGTGGTCGTGGTCGTGGGCGTGGGCAGGTGCGCGCTGGGCGTGGGCTCCAAGGACTCGACGGTGTCGGTGTACGTGTCGGAGGCGCGCCGGTGACCCTCGCTGTACGGCCTGGCGCTGCCCTTCCACCAGTGAGCGCAGGTACGGGGACGGGGACACGGGTAGCTCACGGCTATTGGGGCCGCTTCGTAGGGAAGGAAATTCAGAATATTATTTATTGAGGTAAACTTGTATTTAAGATAAGTGCACTAGTAATTGACCATGCGCACTAGTAGTTGACCGCTTTGTATGAAATTTTAAATAATAAGCGTTTTGTTAATAAAAAATTAATTTGTAATTACCTGTTGCCATCTATTAACAACTGCCCAAAGCACAGAACTGTTGCCCATTGTTTAATATTATTAATTAATATTTTTTATTAGCTACAACAAACAAAACGCTTATTATTTAAATTTTATACAAAACGGTCAACTACTAGTGCATGGTCAATTAGCTAGTGCACTTACCTTATATGTGTATTGTTGGTTTTGAATCTTCAACTCTTCTGCTGGTTCGGAAAGCTGTTCCTACCAAGAAGACCCAGAAAGAAACTCGACGATTGATCTTTTCAGAATAACATCCTTACAAATAGTTACATTTAGTCATTGGTTAGTTATTGCAGTTCTAGTGTATCGTAGTGCATCCGTTTAGCTTCACGTTAACTTTTTTCAATTGTGGATTATAGGCAAATAATGTTGTTATTTTTGTATTATAGACGTTTAATTTAAGTATCTAAATTAATATACAGAATAAAATTATGTGAGCCCTTCATTCTATATAATTTTTAGAATATTTTATTGCTTTTTTGGAATATCTAAAGTTACTTTGGATCAAAGCAGTGCTTTCATTTCGTTTATTTTAATTTCTATGACCACCGGATGGTCGTAATTAATAATAATAATTTTAACAAATGTAAGTAAGCGGTAATGAGCGAACGTATACCTTGCAGGTTGTACGTGTAGCCAAACGGAACGAATACATCTCACAACAACACACACTTACCGGACCATCACCATACAGGTAGAAAAGGTCGACTGCATCTGACATTGACTGCTGGCCTTTCAAATTTAAAACAACTGCTTGCTAACAAATCATGGGCTCGTGGACTACCAAAAGTGGCACAGCTCAAAGAATCAAGTTTTGAGATAAATGAGCTTTAAGTTATCATTACTAAGGAAAATGCATAAAAAACGCTTTAGTTTACCCAAACTAACGGCCTAATACTCAATTATGAGTTCTGCCGGTATCACTGCTTAAAGTAATGTGTAAATTAGCACCTATTGCTAGTCCAAAACACGTGATTTCTCAGTTGTGCCTCTCTTGCAGCCCGCTACCGAAATAATCTTGGTTGACATAAGTTTTGTGCGTCTTGTACCGAGTTGCCAGCTGTACTGTTTTAAAACAATATTATGCAGTTAACATTATATCTTTTACTGTTGAACACAAATAATACTACAAAATACTGTTATCAACATCAATATGGTTACATTAAAAGTCTTAGCCGCTCAGTCGGAAGGTGCTCGGTTACTAAGCCACAATAACACTACATTATAGTTATAACTGGTAAGATGGATGAAGGTTTACAGAAAAAACGGTAAAATAATAGGTTCTGCAAACATATGGATTTAAAACATAAAAAATACTGGTCATTTTTATGAAATACTGTTTGATGTTCTTACATTGTACATAAATAAACTTTATTTCATGTAAAAAAGCGTCGGCAACTCTAACCCTGTATCGAAATCAGCGGTATTTTTATATATGACAACATTCTTCGGTATATGATTTTGGACTATGAATATTTTTAAACTATATATTGTAAGTTGAAAATTACACAACCGGTTGGGTTTACTAGCTAGCTAATTATCAAATACAAACAGTTAATTCAGAAAGGACAATCCTTTAACAAAACTGGGCAGCCATTAGCACATGACGACATTTAATACGCGAAGCACAGTATACTACACACTTGTAATTTAATACTTGTTAAATTTGCTATGATCCTTTAAATTATGACAAACTTGTAAGGAAAATCTTTTTCTTACTTTGAAAATTTGGTTAAATAAAAACACTAATTTACAATATTGTTGTAACCATTTGTGTTCTAGCTTCGATCAATCTAATAAATGCATAGTGTATAACTCTCTATACATCACTTAGGCAGCTCCTCATTATGTATACATTTAAGGTATATAGCTATTTTTATTTTATCGACTTGTGTATTATAAAAGCGTCATTAAATACAGACAGATATTTGTTCATGATAATTCATTAGATAATTTATAGTGGTGGACGTTACTTTGCGAAATTTCATACTACAATTAATGATATGATAGAATTATGTATTTTATTTTTGTTTATTACATTTAAAACGTTAGAAAAACGTTATTAATAAAAAAATAATACACTAGTAAGTTATCCCTTTTGACAGAGACTGCCAGCGGAAAGAGCATATCATTGATATGCTAACATCGGTTCAAATATTCGCACTGCCTGGATTATGTCATTACTATAGCTTAGGGTTAACTGACGTGTAATTATGGAGGAATGTTTTATACTAATTATTTTAACAAATTAATAATTGCAAGCATTTTATATTACACTGGGACTGGGCCGTGGGTGTACCGCCCCAACGATGCGCATAACACCATATGCAACCCAAAATATAGACAACACGGTTCAAAATGGCATTTAGATAATAAACTTATTATAGCGCTTCCTTGAGTGAAAAACTTAATAAAATCCAGTTCTATCCTTCGGTTCATAACGAGGATAAAGATGACTGCCATTTGAGCGACAGCTCGCAATGTACAAAGACGAAACTATGTAGGATATAGGGACTAGAATCAATGCAATCTATTTAAATAATTTATAGAATTAGGCGTTACTTTGCGGGGATCCATAACACGAAAGTAGTAATAAAATTATTTTTCTATTAATCCACGATAAAGTAAAATAGAAAATATATATATAATGCTAAATGTAGAGTGGACTGTTCGTTGATCTACCTGATACATGCAGGATTCGTAAAAAAACAAGCACAAACTTCGACCACCGCCATTACAATACACAAGAACTACACACGTTCACTATCACACACTCAAAAATCGTTTCGCAACGCAACCTAAATACCCTCTGATACGATGAAATCACAAATATTGCGATTTTTGTCTTAGAGTGCGTGTGTTTTTTGCGAATACTGGTGTGAAAACAGATAGTCCCATCTACATTTACTATTATATATGTTTTCTATTTGCTGTATCGCGGATTATAACAAAATAATTTCATAATTACGTTGCAATCTATTTAGCCAAATATATCGCTGTATATTAATCACAGTAGTATTTAAGTCACTAGAGGAATCAGACACTAGCTGTACATAGTTACATTAAGACAGTGCCGCTACGACCTGCGATGCAATATTACATCTTATTTAATTAGTGTAGGACTAATGTAAGCGACCGGCGCCCTATCGTAGGACATGTTATATCATGTTAGACAGCTATTACTATAATAAAAAAATATAATGCAGGGTTGCCATTCCAAAATAAACTAATTGATATTACTCTGTGTAATTATATCTACTTTTTGTAACTACACACTTTTCAATTACAAATTGTTGCTAATTTGTTTTAAATTTGAGATCGTTAATAATTAAATAATGAGTGGAGACGTAATTTTGTATGTTAAAATGTACATTTTTAACGTATATTATATATCATTATTTATGAAACTTTATCGGTAGTATTATAGTGAAATAATTAAAAAAAATTGTTTTGTAGCAAATGCAATACAGCGTAACTCGTGAGCGTTAAAGAGAATCCTTTCAAAAAAACATACTTATTATATTAGTAGTCGTATCGTAATGTCACTGATGGCATTGTAATGAGGATTACAATGTATCTAACTCGATTGATACTAATTTCGTAATAGGTCACTTTGATACTAAGCGTGCGTTATGAAGGTCTTAAAAATGCAACTTTCGAATTGTATTCGTAAATCTATAAAACTCAGTATAGTTATGAAAAATTAGAGAAATTGTATAGTTAATTTTATAAAGGTTTTAAGGGAAAAATCACAGAATTGAGAATACATTTATTAAGTTTTTTTTAATTTTCTTTAAGTTATAATGAGTTCCTTAATTTCGGCTTAGTAAGCATAATTAACTGACAGTACCTGGATCATCGATGACAGAGCTTTGCTCCGTATTTTTTTGGAACTTATAAAAAGACGATACTTGAAAGAAAAGGAAAAAAATCTTCGAACAGGTGCGGCTCAATCCCTGTGGTATTTTGACCCCTCCCACTGAGCTATTACAACTTTACAAATGACTGTTTAATAAGCTTTATTTCCAAATAATATAGCAGTTTTTCAGTGCTCGAAAACAAGGATAAAACGACATTTTTCTAAAACGATACCTTATTAGATCGATTTTTCGCCCCCAAAGTCCTCTACATACTCAAAAATCGTTGAAGCCGTTTCCAAAATTTAGAAAATATATGTATATTGATACAAGATTAATTCATTTAAATATTATAGATTATTTGTGGCCTCGATAGTGCGGCGCCGATGGGGGGGGGGGGGGGGGTAGTTACTTTAAGGTAGGTTAGCTCGACCTAGCTCGTCATCGACCAAGTGTTCAACAGGTGCTACACCACATACAGCGGTCTAGATTGTAATCCGACGGCGTCTGTGCAGTCTGTGCCGGCGTGTTATTGTTTGTGTATGTTTATGTCTCGCAGTCATGTCTGTACGTTGTAATTGATTGTGTTTTAGAGCTCACTGAGGGCGTTTGAAATTTTGATAACTTTTTATAAGTGTGTTTAAATAGTTGACAATGGAAAGTCCTGCTTTTGGTCCCAGAAGGCAGAATAGGAGAGATGTCCAAAGCATTAATTACGTGCACTCGTGTCTTCTTTCTGAAACTATACTTCATAGGTTTAGGAACTTAACTAAATGTAAAAAAACATAACCACATGACTTAGGAGCGGCCAAAGTTTTATTGCAATAATATCCACACAAAGATATTGCAAATAAAACTGCATTTGTCAAAATTATTTCTTTAATATTAATTTTAGAAAATTGAATATTTATGCCTTTATTATATTAAAAGGATAGATATTTAAAATTTTTTAAATAGATCCATCAGGTGCAGATCAGCCAATTAAACCAATAACATATGCAGGCAATAGTAATCATATTAGAATAGCGCTAGTGTAACATAATATCAATCTTTTATAAAGTAACTCGCAATTAAAGTATATTCAATATTTTCCATCGTTATAAAGAAAATGCTTAAAAAAAATGTTTGAGTTTTTAGAGTAGGCAGATTACACATTACATTAATTATATATTTAATATAATATTTATATTTGTTTGTAAGTTTTTATAATTATTGATAGCAATCGCGCCATAATAAAATGGCACATAAACAATGAATAATTTTAAATGCTTTGAAACAATGAATAAGAATAATAATGGAAATGTGTTATAATGCGTTGTCATCTGCATACTAAAAATAACTTTTTCCCGTGTAGTTAGGTACCAGAATCTATGGAGTATAAGTAGATTATTCTAAAAACTTTACACACAAAGTATCAACAGATATTTGTTTCATATTTCTTTTATAATTAAACGTTCACATACAGAACTTTAATATATTAACGACGTGGTGCGACTGCGGGCCGTGCGTCATCAATAGATACAGACAGTCAATTATAATTAATTTTATGTTTCCCAATGAAATGTTCGTGATTAGTAATCAGAAAGTTCCTAAAAACTCAATAGTTAATAGATGCCATTTTTTGTTTTTATTTTAAGTTTAACGTAAGGGTGATGATCATTTGTGTTCTTACGTGTCCGGTTCACAGTAGGCTACGGCAATATGTGCACTTGTAACAAGTCAAGTAGTCGACACGCGTGTAGCTTTAGGATAATATAAGCATTTACCTCTTGAGTCTACGTCGCTGGCGCTGGCGCGGGCTGGACGCGCCTAGAAGACTAATATTACGGAACATTCACAAGAAGCCGCCGCCTGCGAGCGACACTGCAACTGACGCCTTCATTAACTACTAAGATTACCATTGTATACATTATATAGATAAGATACTGTAAAATTAATAAGTCATTTACTTGATGTAATCCTTATAATACATGCATCGCATAAATTTTAAATGAACTTCGTTTGATAGACTTAGATCAACGACTAAAGAAAGATGGAGTCATACGAATCATGTTCAGAGAATTACTCTAAAATATGTGTCTAGTATTTCTCATGGTGACATTTAGTATGTTATTTTACCATAAACAGGCACAATTGATTTACCGTATGCGGTACTCATCAATTGCGATATGGCGAGGTGAACAGGAGGTTTTGTGTATCCCCAATGAGTTATATATAAGGGACATATGTTATACCAAGAAAATTTTGTTTTTCAGTATAATTCGAATCACTGACAGCATTTTTGTATTGAAATCTTATGAATATATCTTTTATTTTTCTGTTAACTGTAAATAATAAAAATAAATGGATCGCTTTTCTGTTTTTTTATGTTTACAACAGGATATTTAATTCTTGTGTGCCCTATGTAGGGTCTCGGTTTGTCCTTAAATGGCCCTCTGTATATGTTAAATAGACTATGAATAACCTCCAATGATCCTTCGCTTACAACAGCGACGACGACGCCAAACGAAAACAACGCCTTAGAGTAAACTGAAAAGAATGTATCAAATACTAAGTGAAAAAATTACAATTTTTTAGCGTAGCTCCATCTTTTTTATTTATATAGGTACCGAGTTAGTAGACATTATGTTATATAGTGACGATCGTGTCCGTCTTTACGAAGTTTACTTAACATTTGATTACCTATACAGCCTGCACCGACCGTAGAACACGTTTGTAACGAACAAATTGTGGGGGGTTGGTTGCATTGGATGCGTTCTTTATATTAATTAGTGTAAAAATGGCGGTATGTCTATAAACGGTTGATTTACATTATCGCTTTACATATTGTATAACTTAATTGTACATTTTACATAATATTATTGTTGTTGTTAAAATAAAACGAGATACACACTGATTTGTTTCATTTTGAAACTTACAGCTGGTTAATTTGCGAATATCCCGAAAACCACTCTGGAGTAATATACCTAACTTTCCTTAGAAACTTCAGTAGAGAATAATTTTCAGTAGTCGGTACATTCCGAAACTTCGTAATACAAAAGTAATAATAGAATTATCTTTCATATTTTGCTATGATTAGAGATTGATGGATTATAGCGAAATAATATTTAAATAATTTTTTTCAGCAGAAAAATTATTCCAAATCTAAAGCAACTTGCTCTCCTCCTTTTCCTTCCATTACAATAATTTGCAGGTAAAATAATAATTTGACCATAAAAGACATACAAGATGGGCAGTTGAGGAATTTAATTCATTGTCTACATCCATAGCTATCAGGATAACATTAATTTGAAGAATCAATATAAAGAATTGAATAAAATATAGTATGGGAGCAGCAAAAATTAAGCTTCCAATCCAGAAACCAAGAGACGCAGACTTCTGCTATGTGATAGCAGGTTGCTGTTACTTAGTATTTCAATAGATGGTTTTTGAAGGGGACCTGTAAGATCTAATCAGTCTTTTTATGCAGCTTGAACTGTCAAATAAAATAAAAATGGCCCTTGTTTTGATTAAATAAATTTTAGTGAAATCCATAACAAAAAAATGTACATGTTTTCTAAGACATCTATCTATAAGCTTTACTTTAGCTTCTACCTCATCTGTATGTTTTCTTTGCATCCAGACAGTCTGCACATCTCGATGAAGGACTTGAGTATCTTACTCTGAAGAGATCCATAAAACAAATGTAATACTAAAACCATTTTGCTATAATCTGCAATAAAATAAATAACAAATATATATATTGCTAAATCCTGCATATATTCAGTATGAAATCAAATAGTCCACTCTATATTTAACAATATATATATATACTTTCTTTTTATTTCAGATTATAGCATAGTAATGTCATTACACTTTTAAATGACTTAATTTGGAATAACCATTACTGAATTTTTCCATATAATTCTAAGTAGGATTGAATTACAACTAAACTTTTTTTAATCTACCCTTCATCTTATTTTCAGTGGAGCATAATACGGAGACTAATACGCTTGTTTTATTTTACTTACTTAATCTCAGAAAATTTAAATTAAATAACAACTGAGCTTAATTCCAAACATTGTATTATTTAGGTTAAAATTATGTTGCTAATACTAAAAACATGGTCCTGCTAATGACTTACAAAACTTTTGGTGACCATCTTACTAACAATAATGTCAAGAAGATCCACTTCATTTTTTACATTGTTCAATTTATACACATTTCTGACATCCCTAATGTTGGTGAAACTCCCCAGGGTCGCCACTGGACACTGTTCTCCATCAATTTCCTTTACAATATCTCCACTTACATTATCGGTATCTAAAAAGCAAACGAGGATGGAAGTGTCATTTTCGATTCCGAATTTGCTTAAACTCTGAGATATGTTTTTGGTGAGTGACAAATTGTATAAAATTTCTGAATACACAGTCTTCGTAATCATGGTTTGTGATCTTTGTGATAGAAGCGCTCGGTTAGCGGCTACTGCTACTTGAAACAGATCCAATATTAGACTGGGGTTAATCACGGCACATTTCCAAATACCCTTGATAACATTATTCTTAACTACTTCAATATTTTTAACATTTCTAAAGAGGTAAACTTCGAGAGTTGTATTTATATTAGGATCAAGTGCACATTTGTATGACTCCGCTGACATTATGAGGATTTCTTTATAATCTTTTTGACTAATGAATAATTAACATACTTTCCTACTTCCTTCTTTTAGATTTATTTTTAAAGTGTATAAAATTTTAACAATTTATTGATACAAATATATCCATGTTAAAGAATGAAAATAATTTTAATAACAAACCATAAACCATTCAACAACCACAGACTATATTATATTTTTTTATTTTACTAAGTGAATTTTCACTATAGAACAATATTTTTTTATCGTTAGAACATTTTGATTAGTAGTCTATGATCAGAACTCAGATCATACAATAAGTGAGCAGTTATAACTAGAGATGTGTAACTTAAAGTAGAAAAAAACGATTAATATCGATTATAAGATCACGTATAGACTACAGATATCGCGAGGCGTGCGACGTGAATAGTCCGTCACACGTGCTTCAGCCTAACGCATATCGTGCATTTATACATGCATCCCGAATGACACATGCTCAAGCTGAGCACAGAAACAACCACGCATGATATTCGTCCGTAGAAAAATGGCTCCGACAAGGCGAGACGTATAGGCCGCAGCTGCGGCCTATATAATAATTCATAAGATATTAATGAAAGAGAATAAACGCCGGTGGAAAAAATATTTTTTATGAACCGATTACATTATGTTCATACATACGCTCCATGAATCATGAGCGTGCAACGCAAACAAAACGTCTGTCTAGTGTCTACACGGAGCGCACGGCTCGCGCTGAGGCAGCATTCGCAACGTACGTATGACGCAAATGCTCACACGTGCGAGGAGCACACACTAGACATGGGTCGTTACGTCATTTTCGCGTAACGTAACGTAACTAGTTACGCCAATTATGTAACCTGTTTAATAACTAGTTATTTTCGTAACTAGTTACTTTTTCAAAACTCATGGCCAAGGCTAAAAACGTTATTGCATTGAAGTGTTATAGTTATTTCGGAGACGGTTGACAGCTGTTGATAAGTTATGTTCGTTACTCTTAATACAGCCATATGTTTGAACGTATTATCGAAAATACAAGTAATTTTGAGTACGATTGAAAAATTTATCTAAATTATAATTAATATTTGCGTCACATCAGGTGAACATCAAATTTATTTTCCGTAAAATATTTTAAAAAGAAAATAATTATAAAATCTCGTTAGTCCTTTCTTGACGTAGTAATAAACTTACAAGAAAAACCAAAGTAACCGCTACAGCCCAATGTATTGCGACGTTCAAGTGGCAATGGACGGAGTAAATGATTCGAACAATCGACCCAGTGTTAAAACGGCGATTTCGGACCAGCAAGCGCAGCGTTGGTGGACAGACAACATTAAGTGGATCGCGGGTAGCTGCTAGACCGCGAAGGGTAGCAAAAACAAAGACATTGCAAAAGATATATCAGTACTGGATGTTCATCAGAATATAATGATGCTGACATAAAAATTGCATAAAAGTTAAATTAAGACTCAACTTAAGTTTGTCTTGACTTAAGTTCGAGGGTGTAAAATCTTTAAAATATAAATGTATAAAACAATAAACAGTATTTTTTCATATGTAGGCGTGCTTCTTTAGTAATTCAAAGTTCAAACCATTAGTTTCGTTTGTCTTCATTGTTTTTAGCCGTAAAGCATTGGAACGCCGCTTTCTAAACAGATGTGTTGATTTTTTATGACCCTTTACAAATAATAACATCAAAAAAAGCCAGAATGATGTTTTGACGTACAAATTAGCAAAGCTTGTTAATTGTTTCTATTAATTAGATTGATATTTTATATTAATTCCTCATATTATAACAAACTCAGTTCCAGTCCATTTAGGACTATAATATTATATTTATTATTTGCCGCAGCCTTACTACGCTATACTTAGTACCAGAAGGTTACAGTATCACCAGTATTTTTGTATTTTTTCAATTAAATTGCACTAGCCTAGACTATTATTCTAGGCTAAATTAGGGACGAGGGACTAAATAATTATTTTGGGGTATTTGAGGCTATAGAAGCTGAAAAACGCCTTTATCTGGTTATACCAAAGGAGCAAAATTAACAAGTGTTTCAGAAATTTCTGAAAAAATAGAAATTGAGAGTATTTATTTATTTCGTTTAATTTTCGAACGTATGGCTTTAAACTTAGAGATTTGCTTTTGCCATGTGGTTAAATTTATTGACTATAGAGAAAAACACAAGACCGTAACGTTTATTAACAAAAGATTAGTGTTTAAATGACTTCGTTGGTGATAATGCATATTGTAATATAATATTGCATTATTGTTAATCGCAGAGTGCTTTGACATACTTTTGCTTTGAACTTTTGTATAGTCATTTTAATATTTCAGTAAAAAATTGTTTTTTTTTCATTTAAAATAGTGTATGTTAACTGTATTTTTTTCCTTTTTTTAATATTCTTGATAATAAATATATATTTTATGCAGTCAGTCCAAAGCCTGAATAAAGTATGCAGGGAAGCTCAGTTAAGATTAAATTTTTCAATTTTATTATTAAAAAGTTTATTACTACGTCAAGAAAGGACTAACGAGATTTTATAATTATTTTCTTTTTAAAATATCGAAAATGACGTAACGACCCATGTCTACTGCAATGCCGGGCCGACCCGTGACGGGAGTGGAGCGAGCCCCGAACATCCCGTCGTGATACAAAAATCAGTTTAATATACTGGTCCCGCAATGCGGGAACTTTCAGATATTAAGCTGAAAAGAACAGAAAAATTTAGAAGGATACTTCCCCCCGAAGGGGGTTTCTTTGAAGAACTGTTTTTGAAGAACTGTCGTGACTTGTCACGACCAAGTTAAACTTATATATTAAACATAGAACCTTCTGGCGGACGGGCACTGGGGAAGGTGTACAGTAGAGGGATAAGGGGATAATAGAGTGGGTTAAGAGAGAGGGAGGGTGGTAGCGAGACCACAGTTTTTAAAGGGGAAACGAGGGGGCGCTAAGGCACGGTGTACTGCCGCGCCCCCGACACGTGCTCCACATAAATATCCCGGGACCAGCGGATGGTATCGCTGACCATGAACCTCCTCATCATCACAGCGTAGACTCTGTTGATATTGAGGGTGTTCATGGTCTTTTCGTTACGGCAATCCCAGCCGCCAAGGGAACCAACTATAAAGGCGTCGACGTCAACGGTGTATCCCAGACCCGTCAGTTGATCGACTATAGGTTGGTATTTGTCGATCTTTTCCTGACGAGCCTGGTCGAATGAAGTGGTGGTGTTTTCAAACGACACCATGACGTCAACTATTGCTATGCGGCGACGGTTTTCGTCTCTAACGACGATGTCTGGCCTAAGAGCCGCCGCCGCACCACTAGTTCCCTCGACGGTTCGATTAACCGTAACTGTCCCAGGATTTCGGGAGATGGCCTTGACCAGCCGATCCTGGATGGCATTGTGCCTGCGTTGCCGTGCGTCGGAGTGCGCCGTGCAATGGTTGAGGACGTGCGGGATCGTCTCCAAGACGTACCCGCACCTGCGACATCGCTTGTCCCCCCCAGTTTGCCACCGCTTGGCAGCGTTTAGGGGGAGACAATTGAGGCGAGCGCGATGTATAAATCGCCAGTCGCAGAAGCGGGTGTTGCGGCCCGTGCGGAGAAAATGATTTGAGTGATTACTCTTCCGCAGGACCGCAAATGTCTTGCCCTGATCTTTTTTGGACAGGAGACAACCCGCATAATGGTCCGTCAACCCTTGGCGCAATTTCCGAACGACCTCGGTCTTGTTGGTCGGCACGACAACGCCTCCGGAGTCACCATCCACGTCAGCATCCCCACAGGATAGAGCGAAAACTTCGCTGTCTGGCATCCAGCGCCATTGCAGGCCGAACTTGGTGTTCATTCGTCGGCCTGCATTTCGTACCTGGGCCCAGAATGACGTTTGGCCCGAGGAACGAGGCAGATCGAGGCTCCCAGAGAGGTAGCGGGCTGTGTCGATGTTGGACGCCCGCTTTTTCAACCTCTCCGAGATGGTCTTCCCCAGAAGACTGTTTGCTAAGTTGCTCACCGTGGCGTCTTTTGAATATAGTAATCGATATGAATGCGCCACGGTGAGTAGATCATAAGGCACTGCAATGCCGGGCCGACCCGTGACGGAAGTGGAGCGAGCCCCGAACATCCCGTCGTGATACAAAAATCAGTTTAATATACTGGTCCCGCAATGCGGGAACTTTCAGATATTAAGCTGAAAAGAACAGAAAAATTTAGAAGGATACTTCCCCCCGAAGGGGGTATCTTTGAAGAACTGTTTTTGAAGAACTGTCGTGACTTGTCACGACCAAGTTAAACTTATATATTAAACATAGAACCTTCTGGCGGACGGGCACTGGGGAAGGTGTACAGTGTATTAGTTAGATTGAATATTGAGATCAGTGTATGATCACTTTCAAATTCTGATTAAACATGGAATATTGACTTGTATGATATATCCATAATTTAAACAGTTACTAGAGATGTTAAAAATTTATCGATTATTTTGTTAAAATAATCAATATTTAATCGACTATTTTTTCATCAAAAATTGATAATTTTAATTAATTATCCTATTTTTCTTTATAACTTTTTACTTGTTTTTTAGACCTGCTTAGCTTATAGCTTGGATGAAAACAAATTTAGCCAAACTACACATTTTATTCGTATTTCATAAACAGCACATCTATTATCATTTCTTGATAGTTGTCCACTTTAATTAGCTTTTATTGTAATTAATTATTAATATAAAAAAAGACAACATTACTTTGGCGAGCTGTGGTGACTAGCGAAGGATGATTGTTTGGAGAGTAATTATTAATTAATAAAATAGCAAGTTGCAAGCCTTCTCCGATTATAAATAATAAGCATTATATTACAAGGTATATGGTATTTGCTTTTAAAGGTAATCAAAGGTAAAGTATTTGTAGCTCCGTCAGACAGCTACAATTACAAATATTCAGAAAGAAATCGATTTTCAAAAAATCGATTATTTCGTATCAAAATAATCGATTTATTTTAAAAGGAAAAATCTGTTGTTTTTTAATCGATATATCTCATTCCTATGTCCTAACAGTTACTGAGAGCATGAAGAACTCATGTTTTAATTGGATTTATGTGGGCCGAACCCGGCGGCACTGCAATGCCGGGCCGACCCGTGACGGGAGTGGAGCGAGCCCCGAACATCCCGTCGTGATTCAAAAATCAGTTTAATATACTGGTCCCGCAATGCGGGAACTTTCAGATATTAAGCTGAAAAGAACAGATAAAAAGGTAGGTGAGTATTCAGCAAAACCTTTCAGATTGGCACTGGCACTTGGCAGACACTACTAAGCCGAGAAGCGATACCGAACATCGCGCTCCTTGCGACGGTCATTATTCGCTAAAGATTTTCCTTAGCGCGATGCCATTTTAGCTGTATAATATAGAGCGCCATCTAAAGTAATATGCTTTAACTAAATTTATACTCAGCATATCGGATCGCATTTCGTACGTTGAGTCTGCCACCTTTGTAAGAGCTGGTTTGCTATTAATAATTTAGATGTCACTTGTATAAACAATATTTAGTAAAAGTAAAATAGTGTATGTTAACTGTATTTTTTTCCTTTTTTTAATATTCTTGATAATAAATATATATTTTATGCAGTCAGTCCTAAGCCTGAATAAAGTATGCAGGGAAGCTCAGTTAAGATTAAATTTTTCAATTTTATTATTAAAAAGTTTATTACTACGTCAAGAAAGGACTAACGAGATTTTATAATTATTTTCTTTTTAAAATATTTTACGGAAAATAAATTTGATGTTCACCTGATGTGACGCAAATATTAATTATAATTTAGATAAATTTTTCAATCGTACTCAAAATTACTTGTATTTTCGATAATACGTTCAAACATATGGCTGTATTAAGAGTAACGAACATAACTTATCAACAGCTGTCAACCGTCTCCGAAATAACTATAACACTTCAATGCAATAACGTTTTTAGCCTTGGCCATGAGTTTTGAAAAAGTAACTAGTTACGAAAATAACTAGTTATTAAACAGGTTACATAATTGGCGTAACTAGTTACGTTACGTTACGCGAAAATGACGTAACGACCCATGTCTAGTCAACAGTCAACACTCAACACAGATTGAGGCATGCGAGACGAACCATTCGCAACGCACGCCTCTCAATGTCTGTACGCACCTTTATACGAGATTCGAAAATAACAATTATTAATTTCGTACAATTACATAGAATATTCTCGTAAAGATGATTATTTGAGCATGACTTTTTATATAATATAAATATTGGCGCATGATTTCAATTTTGACCTCTTAACATTCATACATACATAAGCTTTGAATTTATCAAAGTGAGGTGTATTTATCAGTTGTGATAAGCGAGGCATCTTAATTTTCAACAAGTTTTTTTTTTATCAGTTAGGGTCAATAACGTATTAGTATTCTTCGTTTCATTCCAATTCGTTTGATAAAAATGATTGCGCCAAGAGTAAATTTTTTCAAATATCTGAGAATAAATAGTGTAAGAAGTCTTTCGACAAAAATTCCACCAGGCGATAGTGGTGAACCAGTAACTTTTCACAAACTCGGTGGCGATGACAAAGGAATAGCAATATACGGTCTGAACAGCCCAAAAGATAAAAACGCTCTTGGTTTTGATCTAATCAAAAGTATGAAAGAAATCAATCAACTTATAAGGGAGGACACAAAAATCTCAGTGATTATTCTATATAGTTTAGTTAAGGGCATATTTTGTGCTGGTGAGAATAAATATTTATTAAGCAATTAAACAAAGTTGGAATTTAACTTTTATTGCTGTCTTTCTGCCACTCAAAGATCTCTTCTCTCTTTGGAGATTGACATACTGCTTACATTCAACACACTATTGGTGATTGGTAGTTCTGAGACTTGAGAACATGTAAATAAGCCCATAAATTTTGAGCACTTATTAAATGAATCAATCTTTTTAACTTCAAACCTTTTCATTATTGTCATTTTATTGTATACAGAAAGGTTAAATTAATTAAATATTCTGAAATTGATGTATTCAGCATTTGAAATTTGACTTGTACTTAAAATAGTAAAAAAATTCCTTAGGAGCAAACCTTAAAGAAAGACTCAAGATGAATGACGAGCAGGTGGCAACTTTTGTAAGAGGCTTGAGAAATACATTTATTGAAATAGAAGATTTACCAATGCCAACAATAGCCGCTATAGAAGGGGTCGCTGTAGGTGGTGGTCTAGAACTGGCTTTGGCCTGTGACATCAGAGTAGCAGCAGATACTGCAAAACTTGGCCTCGTGGAAACTGGCCGAGGCCTTATACCTGGTGCTGGGGGTACACAGAGACTTCCCAGAGTTATACATCCCAATATTGCTAAGGAACTTATTTTTACTTCAAAAATCATAAGTGGAGAAGAAGCCAAACAACTCGGTCAGTACAAAACATAAGTCATAACTATATATAAATTGTTTATATTATGCTAGGATTATTTGTATGCTTCATATAACTAAAATAAAATTGCAGGTGTGGTCAATCATGTAGTTCCACAAAACAGTACCAATGATGCAGCATATCAGAAAGCAGTAAATATAGCACGCGACATTATTTCTAATGCCCCTATAGCTCTACGATGCGCCAAACAAGCCATCAACGAGGGAGTCCAGCTCAGTATTAAGGATGGTTATGAAGTAGAACAAAAATGCTACGAAATAAATATACCAACAAAGGACAGAAAAGAAGGCATGTTGTCATTTATAGAAAAACGGAAACCACGATATGAAGGCCATTGATTAACTTTTGTTACAAACGCATAGAATCCAGAATACAAAGGAATCACTTTAAATATGATGATAATTTTTATTACTAATTATATACTCTATTATTTTTTATATATTAATATACTGTATGATAAATATGTACATATTTTTTATGGTGGTTATTGATCATACAATGATTGAGATGATAACAAAATAAAATAAAGAAAACAAAAGTGTATGTATTTAACTAAAAACTTTGAAACATTTAAATAAAAAAATATTTTTAAACATTTAAAATGTTTGTTTTGAACATTTTTATACTATAAATGCACACCCACGGGAGCACAACCCAAGTATAAAAAGTTAAAATAATTTTTTTATACATTTAATTATCTAAATTTTTTATTGCCAGTCAGGTAATACTTTATTTACTTTATTACAATTGGTCTTTCTAAGCATAAGAAATATCAAATATGTAACATACAAAGATATAATTTATAACAATTGAAGATGTAGAAGAAAAATTATCGCTTATTCGAATTATACATTGCTATCATAGTTATATAATACCCAGCATGATTTAAATAAAAGTAATCATTCAATATTAAGGCACTTCTTGATTTGTTCTTTTGTATCCTCTGGAGATGTCACTTTATGGCCGATTGTTCTAGGATCATTATAGATTTCATGATCATTACCACCGGGCATAGTCTTGTCACCAAAAAAGTGAATTTCACTGAAATCCTCATCAGCTACATGCTGGAGACAGTATGTCTTATCCCACCCTGTGGGAAACACGTCCACACTAATTTGTCCACCAAGTGCGAATGTTAACTTTGAATCTGCAAATTCTTTTTGAAGGGCATCAACAAAATTCGCTCTGACGTTGTGTTGTATGTCAAACCGAGAAAATTCATCTCGCTCCACTTGATTACAAGAGCGACCAACAGGACAAATATTAATCATGCTGGATCGGAATTCAACAAAATTACCTCTCTTGGCCGGTAGTTGTAACTTCGACATATATCCTAAAGCAAAGTTAATGACTCTCTGAAGTGTCTCCTCACCAATGTACTGTAGAATACTCTGCGTGCTCTGCAGCACACCTTGCCGGTATTGCACCACACCATTTTCACAAAATACATAGTCGATCTGATTCGTCACCTCCTCGCCACTCATCTGTTCAACAATTTTGCTATAATCCGAACCACTAACGAGGCCGATATACACCGTTCTTTTAATTTCATTTAGAAGAAAGCCTTTAAGCTCGTCCGCGATTACTTGCCGAGGCTTCGTTAATGTGCCATCAACGTCAAATAAGTATAAAATTTTTCTTCGACAAGTCATCTTACTTGTGAGTAAAAGGTATAAGTATTATAAACTGACATATATTGATTATAACATTAAACACGACTGTAACTTAATTCAATTTTGGAGCCAAAAAAACAAGGTCAACATCTAGGGCACCAACCCACTTGTGCAAACAACCATCAATAAGTACAGCAATACTCCACAATCGACACGTCAACTCTCTAAACTTCACGGTTTAATTTTCAATGTGTCAGAAATAATTACTTGCGAGTTGCGAGCTTGCTATTGGCGACATGTTCCGATCATCCGGCGCCGTTATCGCTGTCTTTGTGTGTATTATTATCAAGGAAACAGTGTTATCAACTAAAGCACGTAACGTACTCATACTTCTAGGTAAGTTAACAAATTCTTATATTGGTTTACCACGTGTTTACATTGATTTAGTCTTGAAAGACGTATTCTAAAAATACATTAACCCGCAATTAATCTATTTATATATATTTAATACTTATTTTATTACTTTGTTAACATATACATATATTGATAATTTCAAAAATTCATCATCTATATTTAATAGTATTTAAAGAGTGAAGAATTGAGAAAGTTTTAATACAATTTTACAATAATTTACAAATGAGTCATAACAATTATTAACAAAGACTACCAAGTAGTAGTCTTACTAAACTAAATTAAAATAAAATAATAATTGTTATAGTAGATTTAGATTTAAAAAAAAGAAGATTGGCATTTAGCAACTTTGAAGTAAAGATTAGATTCAAGATATGCCCTAATGCTCATATACTACGTCCATGGCTCACACTTTTATGTTGGAGAAAATCGATTCAGTATTATTTGACATATTTATTGTTTTATATTTCTGTTTTTGTACTCCATGTTGATTGATGAGGTTCTACCTATATATTTATAACAACAAATGTGATTTTTGTTCAGATTAATACAGTTATCATGAGTTAATTTAAGAATGATATGATGACATCTAAAGATAAGAAAAAATATATATTTTCAGCTGATGATGGCGGGTTCGAACTTGGAGCGTACCGGAATAAAATATGTCAAACACCGAATATCGACGCGCTGGCGCGGCGCAGCGTCATATTTAATAATGCGTTCACTTCGGTCAGCAGCTGTTCGCCGAGGTTTAATTATTTTGATCGTATATATTAACAAAATATAATACATATTAAGTATATTAAAGAGCATTAGAATATTGTTATAGCAGAGTAGGAAAGCCAGTAAAAATATGTCCATCGCAAACAGCTAAAAATGTTCAAAGCATGTAAATTACAAACGCGCCACGATTATATATATTTTCACTTTCGTGATTAGACACAGTTAAGTACGGCACTCTCATTATTTGTCACAGGATCCTACTCTTTGTATAATAACTGTATGATTGAATGATACATATTATTTACGTTAGATTACGTATAAGACCTTCGGTATAGCCGAAGCCTAGCTGGAGGTACCTAAACAATGAAACATAAAAATAAGTTTTTCGTCATTTGTTACCAAACGCCTGGTCGTCTTTATTGATTAAAGCGAGATAATGACAGCTATATTGGAAATACGAGTAAATACGAACCACTTGTGATAGGACGGTATATAGAATTGATACGATAATGATTCAATGGTTAAATTTAGACGCTATTTTACGAGATATGACTTATGTAGTACGTATGCAGTTACTTATAAAAGTCGCGACAGTTTGTCTAAATTAGTTTCATTCGTCCAAAACTTATTGTCTAGATTTATTTGTTTTACTTTGTTAACAATGGATCCGTTTTAATTATGTTTCATTCATAAAATTGTAGTCGGGCAGCGCTACTGACGGGCACCCCGAGCCACCAGAATGGAATGTACGGGCTGCACCACGGCGTGCACCACTTCAATTCTTTCGACAATGTTACCAGTTTACCGAACATATTGCGGGAGAATGGCGTCTATACTGGTAACACTTTAGGGTTGAACTGTATGATTTCTGAGTTTGAGTTTATGTTTGAAATATAAATATTTTTTTGTCGGTTAAAATCAAGCCACCAGAGAGGTTTTATCGATAACGCTGCCTAGGCCTTTTGTGATGTCACAAAACAATGTATTGTGGGGATAGTCCTCGGTAATAAGACTACAAAAAATATTAAGAGATAATTACTCACCCAGGCAATTTTTTTTTAAATCGTTACGTACTATGCTTTAAGCGATATAATATGGAGAGCTATTATACGGGTGGGTATAGTAATCGACTTTATAAACATAAATACAATAATTATGTGAAGCATTTAATGCTTAACTTATCTCCAACTTCACCACCATATAGTTTACATGAAAGTCTAGATCACAAATTTTAAGTAACGCACGCAGTGAAGTGAAGAGAGAGAGCTAGAGCCAGAAGAGTGAGCCACAGCGACGTGTGGCCGAGTCTACTAGACATAAGTAAATATTTTGTAAAATGAATGTAATATTTAAAACACGTATTTAATAAGCGAGTCAAAGCGAGCGATATATGCGAGTTATTATTTAATAATTATCGTTCTACCGGCCAGGTATAATTGGTAAGAAGCACGTGGGCCCTCGAGACGTGTACCGCTTCGACTTCGAGCAGACCGAGGAGAACAACCCCATCACGCAGGTGGGCCGCAACATCACCTACATCAAGCTGCTGGCGCGGGAGTTCCTCGCCGAGGCCAACAAGCGGGATAAGTACGAGATGATTCATTAGATCGCGGAGATTTGGTGATGGACCACGTCGCGATGTGCAATGAAACGATACCCAATTCACAAATGTACTTTCAAATTGACGTTCAGGTTGATCGCGATTATCCACATGGTACATCTCTATGAGCACCAGCGTGTTGAATTCGGAACATCTAGCTTGCTTGATTTCCCTGCTAGTCACTTCGTTGCGTCAACTTTAACGGTTTTTCCTGTTCCCGTATGAAAAACGGGATTTTATGGTATTAATACACCTGATTTATGAATTATTATTATTAGCACGGATACGTGTAAGCTGCATGCATGTGAGTGCGCGTGCCAGCTTCGTGTAGATCGGCGCTCACGTGTATGTTGAATTTTTATTTATTGTTTCGATACTTTGATGCTACGTTGATTGTAAAACAATGAGGATTCTGTGAATGTTTCTTGCATAATTACAGGCCCTTTTTCCTGTACGTGGGCTTCCACGACCCCCACCGGTGCGGCCACACCCACCCGCAGTGGGGACCGTTCTGCGAGCGGTTCGGCTCCGGCGAGCCCGGCGCCGGCCGCATCCCCGACTGGACGCCGTGGTACTACCAGTGGGACGAGATACAGCTGCCCTACCACGTCCAGGTAACCGGTGGACGAGACACGGCCGCCCTGCCACGTCCAGGTAACCGGTGGACGAGACACGGCCGCCCTGCCACGTCCAGGTAACCGGTGGACGAGACACGGCCGCCCTGCCACGTCCAGGTAACCGGTGGACGAGACACGGCCGCCCTGCCACGTCCAGGTAACCGGTGGACGAGACACGGCCGCCCTGCCACGTCCAGGTAACCGGTGGACGAGACACGGCCGCCCTGCCACGTCCAGGTAACCGGTGGACGAGACACGGCCGCCCTGCCACGTCCAGGTAACCGGTGGACGAGACACGGCCGCCCTGCCACGTCCAGGTAACCGGTGGACGAGACACGGCCGCCCTGCCACGTCCAGGTAACCGGTGGACGAGACACGGCCGCCCTGCCACGTCCAGGTAACCGGTGGACGAGACACGGCCGCCCTGCCACGTCCAGGTAACCGGTGGACGAGACACGGCCGCCCTGCCACGTCCAGGTAACCGGTGGACGAGACACGGCCGCCCTGCCACGTCCAGGTAACCGGTGTACGAGATACAGCCACGTAGGCAACGCCGCATTTAAAATCAAACCTATATTTTTGGTTTCCTGTAGTATTTATTATGATGGTTTCCAGTAGTATTTTTTGATTTGGTTTTATTTGGTGGTAACAGTTTTGTTACTGATCAGATGAACCTGCTATTTTGTTTGTATTAATGTTGTTTTTAACCTTCAGACCTATATGTACTAAATTTCTTAAAAAAGATACAGAAGGACGGACGACAGACAGACCGATTTTCGTAGTTATAATATTAGCTCGGATATGATGTTCGGTAACTGTCGTGCCCGTGTTGCCAGGACACGGAGGCCGCGCGCAGGGACATCGCGGCGCAGTACACCACCATGTCGCGGCTGGACCAGGGTGAGAGCCGGCGCTGACCGTACCTGCTATGACATGTCAAACTTCAATAACTCTCTCCAACCGGCCCTTAATCTCTTCATCGTATACCTAACACATGTCAATACACCAGGCGTGGGGCTCGTCCTCAAGGAGCTAGAAGCGGCCGGGCACGGGGCCGACACCCTGGTGATGTACACGTCCGACAACGGCATCCCGTTCGCGGGCGGCCGCACCAACCTGTACGAGCCCGGGCTGCGCGAGCCGCTGCTGGTGGCGTCGCCGCAGCCCGGCGCGCGCCGCGGCCAGGCGTCCGGCGCCATGGTCAGCCTGCTCAGCGTGGCGCCCACCGTGCTGGACTGGTTCGGAGTGCGCCGGGACGCGGCCAACGAGGTGGGGGACGACCGGCCTGAGAGCTTGTTGCCTATACTGCTGAAAGGTACCTACATATAGACACAATTACACCTTAGGACTTTACAAGATGCAGCTCGATAATGAGCTTGAATTCACATAGATACAACTTCTCTCATAGAACTCGTTCATACAATATGTAGTACACAATTTTATAACATCCAATAATAAACTCTGTCGCCAAACTGCCTCTGTCCGCTTCCACGGTCTCCCTCGCACTCCTACATTCCGTTTCGAGCGTTGTTTTTTCGTTCCACTCTCGGACGTTGTAATGCTGATTTAATGTAAGTTGGTTTTTTCAATTTATTTGTTTATAACATTATTATTTTTGGTTGAATTTAGAAGGACTTTGGCTTCGTATATCGTTAAGCTACGGGTGTGTTCTAGAAAATTATTTTATCGCTCTGCGTATCCGTCAGTCCATTTGTAGCTGACCGAATGAAATAATATCGTACGAGCTAGTCGCAGAAGACTGTCGCTAGCCCCCGCGTGTCCCCAGAGCCACCCGCCTCGGAGCAGGACGCCGTGTTCGCGTCGCAGACGCACCACGAGGTGAGCATGTACTACCCCATGCGCGCCGTGCGCACGCGCCGCTACAAGCTGCTGCACAACCTGCACTACGGGATGCCCTTCCCCGTCGACCAGGACCTGTACGAGTCGCCCAGCTTCCAGGTGAGAGCCTGGGCTCTGGTTTAATAATTAATGGTTTGATATTATTCTAAATAAGCCATACTCGAGAGACGTGCGATAACTCGAACGTTTCGTTTCCACAAAGGGATTTTTCTTGAATATCGGACCGCTTTATTAATTCAGTTGCACCTAATTTCGTCAATACCGCTCCGGCGAATAAGTGTTGAAAGTGAATTAATTGTAAATATCATGGATTTAAATCAAAGGCAGGTAACGCACGTTATCTCAAACAAACTAAAGTAAACGCCTGTTGAAAGATTTCGATCCCGGTTCCGCCCTCCAGTAACGTATACCTCGTTCTTGCAGGACATCCTGAACCGCACCCGCGGCCGGCAGCCGCTGCCGTGGTACAAGACGCTGAAGCAGTACTACTACCGGCCGCAGTGGGAGCTGTACGACCTGCGCCGGGACCCCCTGGAGCTCCACAACTTGCACGGTGCGCGCCGGCCACCCGCCCGTCCCGCGGCCCCGCGCCGACTGTGCTACTCGTAGAGCACACCTGACTCACTTAGAGATCCCACTTCTGTCACTATAAACATCTTGAGATGTAACAAATAACCGAAGTGATTTCCGAAGTGAACGTAGGAACGTGTCACGTTTGGATATAATCGTTCCGTTCCGTTATCGTGTTCGTCCAAAGTCCAAACCACCGTGTCGTGCAGGCAAGCCGTCGCTGGCGGGCGCGGAGGCGGCGCTGCGGGCGCGGCTGCGGCGCTGGCAGGCGCGCACGGCCGACCCGTGGCGGTGCGCGCCCGCCGCCGTGCTGCGACCGGACGGGGCGTGCGGACCGCTGGACGGCGGCCTGGAGCGGGACCGGCCGCTCTAGGGCCGAGGCTTCGGTCCGCTGGAGGATTTTGGTCTCCCGTAGATGTCATTGTACGGGCTAGCACGTACATTTGCAACATCGGCATTTACGCCATATTTTTAATATCAAAGAAATTATAAATCAGTACGACGTTAGCGGCCGCGCGTGCTCAACGTATCAAATTAATATCAAAATCATATATCATATCACATTAGCATTAATATAATAAAAATATCAATTAGCCGCAATCTATCAATTATTATCAATTTATCAAACTATCAACCAAAGAGCGTACAGGGTAGCAGCAGCCCGTACATCTTTGTGGTCCTTCGAGTTAAGTAACATCGTTTAAGAGGACCTCGCGTGTGACCATAGTAATATATTGACTAATTGTTTCTGTGTATTACAAGTGAGGACACAACCAGCAGTGGAAGTTTACAGTTTAGTAGCATTTGAAGGTGGTGAGAAACAGGCTCACGTACAAGCACACATTAACAAGTAAGATCTTTCCTTTTTTATCATTCTATCAACATGTCAAGCATGGAAGACGTATTGGCTAGCCAACAGCAACTACTTAATGCCATCGAAAACGTCTACACTAACTTTAAAAAAGATGGTGCCGACCGGAAGACGTCTGACTATATCAGGCGGAGGTTGGACACGTTAGATAAGTACTGGCAGGAGTTTGAATCGAACCATATAACATTATGTGGAATGGAATATGCGAGAGGTCATTCATATTTTAGTAATAAGCAATTCGATCATACCAAAGATAGGTATGAAATTATCAGGTCAGTTATATCAAATTATCAGTCAAGGGACGATAGGCCCTCGACACCAGTTCTTAGGCCTGCTACTGCACTAGGTGTACCTGGACAATCCCAGCAGCAAGCGTATACGATATCCCAGGGCACGAGTAGCAAAACTGATGAAATGTTACGTAAGCAAAGCACTAACTTTAAAGCCTTTGAGCACACGGTATCAAATATAAACCTAGAAACAGTATCAGAAAAATGGGAGTTTGATCATTTATTACGTACAATACAATCTCGCTGGTCTATTATCGACACTCTACATTGGGAATTGGACAGCGAGCTTGGGGGGAGGAATCCAGATTATGAGTCTGCCTTTTTCGAATATGAGCGAAAATACAATAACATTATCAAGTCTATCAATCGGAAACTTTGTTCAGTATCACATAGGGAGCAGTCGACTCCGCAGGTAGAAATACCGACGTTCAGCGGAAACTATCATCAGTGGAGCTCGTTTAAAGACCTATTTATTGAAACAATACACAGCAATCCGTCTTTGTCTAGTGCCCAAAAGATGCAGTTTCTGAAAACCAAAGTGAAAGGGGAAGCGGAGAGGTTAATTCAGCATCTGCCTATTACCTCCGATAATTACTCAATCAGTTGGGACATATTAAATCATAGATATAACAATAAATCCCTTATATTTCGCTCGCACATTGATCAATTATTAAATATTCCCGTTACTCAACAAATATCCGTAAATCATATCAAACGCATTCACGATACCACCTTAGAAATGCTGAATGCAGTTAAAAATCTTGGTGTCGACGTATCATCTTGGGATCCACTCCTCGTCTATCTCCTATCACAAAAACTAGACGCCGACACGTACAACGGATATATAGCATCAATCAAACAGGCTAGGGAATTGCCTAAATTGCAAGAATTTTTATCATTTTTAGAAAACAAATTTACTAGTTTGGAAGCTTCTCGGAAAAAACCTGAAAATTATACAAATAAATTATTGCAATTTAATACAGATCAATCACCTAATAAATGGAACAAATATCAAAAGAATTTCAATACGCAAGCATTTCCGGCGCACAATAGCCATATTTCGCAACAAAGCAAAAATAATTTCTGTAAATTCTTTAAATGCGGACTTTGCAAGAGCAATGACCACTGTCTGTATTACTGTCGCAAGTTTTTAAGTATGACACCGTACCAAAAACGTCGGACTGTAACACAATTACAGATATGCGAAAACTGCCTCTATTCGCATAACGGTAAGCAATGCATTTCGGGAAAAAGATGTATCGAATGTCAACAAAACCATAATACCCTTTTACATCAAGCATTTTCGGAGCCAGATTCAACAAGTAATATGACACATGTATCAAGGAGTCCGCAACCAGAGTCTTCACAGCAGTTAAACAGCAATTCCCACGTATCATTACAACACGACACACCTGAAATACTTTTAGCCACAGCAATTTTAAAGGTTCAAAAGTATGATGGATCCTTCATTAATATGCGCGCTCTCATTGATCAAGGTTCCCAAACATCACTGATCACGGAACATGCGGCACAGATACTCGGTCAGCCTCGATTGAGATGCCGAGGGGTGATATCAGGCGTAGGGGTCAAAGAAAGTAACTGTAAGGGCGTCGTATCTATCACATGTCAGTCTATAAGCAACAATTTTGAATTTAAGACAGAAGCATATATCATGAAATCTCTTATCAAAAATTTACCGAATTACAGTTTTTTGAAGCCCTCGTGGACATATTTAGAATACATTACATTAGCAGATCCTGAATTTTATATCAGTCGTCCCGTGGATATACTCCTGGGGGCAGACATATACTCCTCAATTTTGCTAGAGGGAATTTGTAGACCTGATGACAATATCCCGATAGCTCAAAATACTCGTTTAGGCTGGATATTAACAGGCAACGTAAAAACTTTACAATGTAATGTCATCATTAATAATTTGGAAGAGATTCAAAAATTCTGGGAGATTGAAGATATCAGTGAGGGATCAAATAATTCTTCACAAAATCAACAGTGTGTAGAATACTATAAGTCCACAACAACGCGACGCGAAGATGGACGATATGAGGTTCGATTACCAATGCTTCCAGATTTTCCAACGAAACTGGGAGACTCAAAATCAAAAGCTATAGCACAGTTTAGGTCATTAGAAAATAAGTTGAACAGACATACAAACATAGCAGAACAATACAAATTATTTATCAATGAATACCGCGCGCTTGGTCATATGATTCCCGCTAATGGAAATCTGAAGCCTGAATACTTTAATACACATCATTGTGTGCAGTCTAATGACCCTATCAAGTTTAGAGTGGTATTTAATGCGTCAAGCAAAACCTCTACAGGGATGAGTTTGAATGATGTGATGGAATGTGGTCCTAATTTACAGCAAGATTTACAATCTTTAATTTTAAAGTGGAGACAGTATCAATTTGCTTTTACAGCTGATATAGAAAAAATGTTTAGGCAAATTTGGGTACATCCTGAAGACCAAAAATTGCTTAAGATCATATGGCGTGATTCTGCCTCGGAACCAATCAAACAGTATCAGCTTACAACGGTTACGTATGGTACGAAAGCCGCGCCTTTTCTAGCTATGATGACGCTCAAGCAGCTTGCGAGTGACGAAAGCACTAACTATCAAAATAGCAAAGCCATCGAAGTTTTTGAAAATTCATTCTACATGGATGACCTTGTCCATGGCTGTCACAGCATAGAGACGGCAAAGAGGTTACAAATAGACCTTATCAATTTATTGAAGTCGGGTGGATTCCATCTCAGAAAATGGAAATCAAACCTTAGTGAGCTGTTGCCTGACATAGAATGTGAACAAGCAAATCAAGAAGATTTTAATTTTAAGCAAATAGAACACTCAAAGACTCTAGGATTAGCCTGGAATCACGAAAAAGATCTTTTTACATTCACATCACGACAAGAGGTACAAGATAAGCCCACTACTATTACTAAAAGAATTATTTTATCAGATATATCAAAATTGATTGACCTACTTGGGTGGTTATCACCCCTATCAACAAAATTAAAAATTTTTTTTCAACAAGTGTGGGCAGCAAATATCAACTGGGATGACGCGCTGCCAGAAAATATTTACAAGGAGTGGATAAAAATCAGGGAAGATATGAACAGTATGAAAGATCTCATATTACCGAGGTGGCTGCGTACCCAAGAGAGTGATACCATCGAGTTACATGGGTTTAGTGACACATCAATGAAAGCATATGGCTGTGTTATTTATTGCCGCGTCAACATTGGCAATAGATCTTCGGTAGTGCTAGTTGCTGGTAAAACAAGACTGGTACCAACAAGTAAGGCTGTGGCATTGCGAAGGTTAGAGCTAAGCAGAGTTCTACTTCTATCAAAACTAATGCACAAGGTGAAACAATGCCTCAGCAGCTATAGTATCAAAGTGTATGGCTGGGTTGACTCTATGGTGGTGCTTGGGTGGCTTAACGGCGAGTCCAGCCGTTCGAAAACGTTCGTAGCCAACAGGGTACGCGCAATCACTAATGTCATGCCGTCTGATTGCTGGCGGTATGTTAAATCAGAAGAAAATCCAGCGGACTGCGTAAGTCGAGGGTTGACTGCATCACAATTACGGGAGCACAGTTTGTGGTGGCAAGGACCAGCATGGCTCACAACATTTAAAGATGAAAGTGGACTAACAAAATTTTCCTCGGAACAAGAGATGCGATCACCAAAACGCGTATATTCAATAATACAACACGATAATATCATTGAAACAATCCTATCAAAATATAGTTGTTTTAATAGAGCAATACGAATAATAGCTTGGATACGAAAGTTCATGTGCAAGAAGAAAAAACAATTAGGTAATTATTTATCAATGGAAGAGATGAAAAAAGCTACTTTATCAATTATCAAGATAATTATCAAGAATATCAAACAAATTGCTATTATCAAGGAATATGCAGACTTGCAAACTAGACATAAATTACATCTATACCTTGACGAAGATCATTTACTTAGAGTAGGCGAAAGGCTACATCATGTGAACCTTGATCCCGACATGAAAAACCCTATCATAATTCCGGATAAAGACGGCTACGTGCGAGTCATAACTTTGAAAACCAAAAATGGCTATATGAAGAGGCCAATTATCAAATTGTTGGTTTTGCCTGTCAATTCCGAAAATTTCCCATCCGAAGAATCCACTGAAAAGACCTAAAATGTAATAATTATCACAAAGGCTTCATTCATTGAACTACGAATCCCTTTATTAGCAAAATATTATATTCCATATTACAAAATGTGATACTTACTCCCCAACAATTACAACAATACAGTCAATAATAATACAAATTATAGAAGTGCATACATCAAATAAACTTATGATACCATTTTATATCATTAGGACAAAACAATTTGTCACTTAAGAAACTATTTGAGATTATACAAGCAAGATTTTAGAATAAAAATAAGGTTTTAGAGAATATAAATCGGCATAAAAACTGCTAAACTTAAAGTTTGTTAAAACTGATCGACAAACTGCGTGTTTATTTCTGTTAAAATTAATGTTTCTTCCAAGTACTATCATGTTACCGCTATTGTATTGAGTCGTGCGAATTGCTTACAATGCAGCAAGGTGCATTATCCTATCAGCTGATTGTCCTTTTCGTATTCGTAAAAAGGCTATCAATTAAGAAGAAATGTAAACGCATATCAAATAATACTATCAAAGATCATCAAATTATCACCAGATAAACATATCGTTCTCTAACTCGTCTGCCAGTACTAACTTTGAAGAATTTGGAAAATTTCACTTAAAATTCAATGACTATCAAGCATCATGAAGAGCAGATGGTAATTTATCAGCTAGCGCTTGCAGCAGTAGCGGGCGACGGCCTGATCCGGATCAGGCGCATGCGGCGCTCGAGTCATCTTCTGGTGACTCGCGACCGCAGTGTTCAACAGTGAGCAAATAAAGTGGATAGTGAAGGGCTACAGAGCCAAAGTGTAGTGCAGTGTAAAAGTGCTAAAAGTAAAAGCAAATCATAAGTGTCTCAATCGGTGTTGACTATCAATGATATCTCATTTAATTAAGATTTTATTATTAGTTTGTATTTCGTTTTATCATTATTTTTGTTTTTTTTGTGTGTACTAGTTTAAGAAAAATGCCTATCATCTTGTAGTAGTTTTAAGTCACCTCATCAGCTTTCCTATCATTTGGCCGGGGAGTATGTACGGGCTAGCACGTACATTTGCAACATCGGCATTTACGCCATATTTTTAATATCAAAGAAATTATAAATCAGTACGACGTTAGCGGCCGCGCGTGCTCAACGTATCAAATTAATATCAAAATCATATATCATATCACATTAGCATTAATATAATAAAAATATCAATTAGCCGCAATCTATCAATTATTATCAATTTATCAAACTATCAACCAAAGAGCGTACAGGGTAGCAGCAGCCCGTACAGTCATTTTAATATTTTACCGAATTGCTTTAGCGCACGCTCGGCCGCTCTTCTTAAATTTTGTCTTGACGACGACAGATCGTAGTAAATAAGTAAACGACTCTCTATTTTGATATCAGTTTAATTTCCCTTGGGCAGATTACAGACTTGGCGTTTCCATATATTATATCGACTTCTGCTAATCTTACTACTAGCGCATGGCTGTCAACGTTCGAGTTGACTTCTACGTTCTTAATTACATAATATGATTAAATCGCTACGTAAATATATTCAAGTTCGTTAAATCCTTCCTACCTCCACGACCTGTGTAAAATTTAGGAAAATTATTTGACTGATTTATCTTCATCTATCGTGAGCTTCATGTTATAATATAAAATTAGCGCATTTGAGTTTATATCATATATCTCATTTAAATAATATAGAAATATACTCCAAATATGTTTTATTTTTATCACTACTACTCCAGTTTTAAAAATCATTAATTGTTAACATTACACTTAAAAACTTACGTAGGAAACAGCACGGAATGATCGACCGCGCTGAAGGTGTGGAGTTTTAGTGGGTGGAGAGACCTCTTTAACATTGGCCATCTCTTTGAGAATCAATGAAGACTTATCCAGGTCGTGTAAAGGTAGGACAGGTACACTCTCGTCGCTCGAGGAAACTTTTACCTTATAACTATTTAAGGTTGTTCAAACGGTTCCATTAGACATGAATGCTTAAGTGCGTGTGGCGTCCGCGCGGCCGCTCTACCAGACGTCGTCCCAGTAATAGTCGTACAGGTCCTCCAGTTCCATGGCCAGCATTTGTTCTTCGAGGAAAGTCTTATGCATCATCGTGTCCGTTTCCAACAGCTTGAAAACCAAATAATATTTTCTTTACCACAACGATATTAAAGTTGCCTAACTATGATTTCTTTGCCTTTGAAATAAATATTTAAAGGCTCATGTAGTAAATTGATGCGAACGATGGGGTTCTGACCCTCCTAGACAATCTAACCGTTACGAAGAAGAGCACGGGAAGGGTCCGGACTCTCCTCGTCCTTTTTATTTCTAGCTATTTATAAACTGAGAATATTCGGCCTGTTGGCTTTTAATTCAGCTTACCATGATACCGATATGACGGAGCCTCTTTATGTACAGTAGAAATCTTTTGGTGGAATCAAACGTGATTGCGAGTGTTGCGAATAATAACACTATTTCAAAACAAAGATTTATAGTTGAGTCCCAGCTGTTGGATATTCTGTCCTGTAAAGAACGTATAAATTTTATCTATTTTACATCTTTGTACTTTCTCAGGAAATCAGTTCTTTATAGAAAATTATAATATGTTCTTCTTTCTTTATAAAATTCATTTATAGAAATAAGTAAACTATATAACAATATATGCCCACAAATACTTTAATTTCTCAGCGAGATTCCATTTTTTGAACGTACAACAGAAGATGTACATACAGAGAAACTAACTCTTAATATAATATGTAAAAATTTGCAGTTCTGGACACAATATTTTGTAGAAATTATTTTTACAATTTGGTAATGATTTTAAACCAGCATAACTCATGTGTATCAGCCATAAATGTACTGAATGTTCATAAAAAATATGTATAATATTTTTGATTTTTCTAGGTTTAAATATTAGTATTCATAGTACTCAGTAGTGCGTGCGGCCCTATGTGTGGGTAAACCTTATACATATACAGCGACTTTGTGTGCGTGAGAAGAGATACAGTCAGGTACATATGCAAATACAGTTATTTTACGGGTCATATGCGGGGTTCTTAAAAAAATAATAATTTTCTAATTTAATGTTTATTTATTGAACATTATTCTGAATCGCTGAATTTGAATTACTTAAATAATCAAATGATTCACAGCTCTCACAAAGGTTAACAATCATCATCAATTCTCCATCTAAAAAGTCGATAGTATTCTTCTTCTTTGTTCTGTACATGTCGAGATGTATAATCCCACATCCCTTCATCAATTTGACCTAAACGTTCATGTATGTTTCATTATTCCTGTTTCATTTTGGCCATCATTATGTGAAGCAATGTTTTTTTTAATTTCCCACACATTTTCAATTTCAAATTTTCTTGTTCCAATATGACACTCACATCTTTTTTCAGAAATTCGTAAACCTTAGCAATGTTTTCTTGAATCTAAAACTATAATATGTAAACATTAACAAGGACATATTTTTAGTATATAGAATCATAATAAATAGGTATTAATTATATCTAAATTTAAAATTATCAAATATTTACCTGACTCCTTAAACATTTTCTCCGTGAAGAACTAGACATTTTTGTTACCCACTGTAACTGTGAGAAAAAAGCGATAGGAACATGTCTTGCTCGGGCAACGACTGTCGCTCCACTGACATACTATTGAAACTAGAAAGTTGTATATTATTTACAAGTACACGCACACATAGGGCCAAGCGCACAACTGAATTGAACTATCTATAGCTGTTACTTGG
This sequence comes from Morpho achilles, assembly GCA_947086495.1. NCBI lineage: Eukaryota > Metazoa > Arthropoda > Insecta > Lepidoptera > Nymphalidae > Morpho > Morpho achilles. The sequence continues at coordinate 267,011 of CAMTZB010000013.1, read as the reverse complement.
AGCTGCACTAAGTGTTTACAACTATATCAAATGACTGGTTACAAAAACTGGCAAATTTTAATAATATATGTGCACTGTTGCAAATTTTTTAAATATCAGATGTTTTTGCAATATTAAATAAACTTGTTTCACAATATACTAAACAAGCTGTTTTTACTGATCTTGTGATAGTGTAAAGCCTACTAGGTTGGGCTATAGATTTATTTTGTTATTATATTTACTAGATTCTGAGTTTTTAATTACACTTACATTCATAATCTAATTTATATATAGCTTTTAATTAATAAAAAGCAGTTTTCCATTGGTGAAATTTTTTGAAATCTGTCCAGTAGTTTTTGTTTGAAAATATTACAAATATACATACAAATCTTTCCTCTTTTTAATATAATAATAGATAAATCATTTTTACTTTTAAGCTCTTTTTGTAAAACTTTCTTTGCTTTAAGCTGTTTTGTAATTTTTTTGAATTTGCTGCTGATGCCCCTCAATATTCTATTTCACCTGATGTTTATTTGTACTGTAAGAATATTCTGAATTCTGTTTAGACTTCATAATGATCAACACAATGAACTCTTTAAACTCACAGGTTGAATGATGATCCGTGGGACTTCCTCAACCTCAATCGCTTCACCCATTTCGATGATTTAGTTGTATGTAGCAAATACTAGTATGATCCAAAACGCCTTATTCCAATATGATAGGTATCAGGTATAATTTTAACGTATTGATTTTGTGGTATTGATTGTAATTAAGCATTCTACTAGGGAATAGGGATGTGAAAAATAATCTATTTTTTTAATAATCGACTTTTTAACATTAAAAACCGATTCCTCTTCCTCCTCTCATTCATTCTTTTTTTTTGTTTTTAAAGATGAGATATGCATTATTGGATGAAACCAATGTAGCCAAACTACAAATTTTAATCAAATCTACATCTTCAGTGCATCTGTTATTATTGATTAAAGGCAAGTTATTTAAATAAAAAAAAGACGACTTTGATACGAATTAATCGATTTTTCAATCGATTTATTTTAAAGGGTAAAAATCGATTTCTCTACTCTGCCATATCCCTACATTCTACCACAGCCATTCCACTACACAATTATTTTAAATACCGTTTCTAGGCCCTATTTATGATCCATAGTATCTTATCGATACTCGTAACGGAACATCGTAGCTAATGGATAATTTTTGATAGATACAAGTGGTGTCCTATTATGAATAATAAATATATGGGACACTTACACACACGATCGTCCGTCCCCAAAGGAAGTAACTTAATACTTGTGTTATGGGTGAGAGACAACTGGTGAATATAATATACATATATAATTTTTAATACATACCTAAATACACCCAGGCTCGAAGAGCAAAAAAAATTGTCTTGTAGAAAATATTGGTACTCGGCGGAATCAAACTCGTGACCCGTGGAGCTGAAGACAAGAGCACTATCCACTGTCCCAACGGGCCAGTCAATATTTTTTTTAATCAAAATGATAGTGTGGTTTTGTGAGAAATCCATACAGGGGCTCTATCTAAACTAATATATATAACTAACTAAAATAATATGGATATTTGCGGAATATAGGTAATATATAAGATATCTTACGAACATTTACAATCTGTTTTATGTCAAATGTGTCAAAATAAGTTTTGAGGTTAGCATATTCATAATATATATTTTTTAATTTACTGCACAAATTTTTATTCATCATAATGAATAGTGCTAAATTTACCCAAAAAAAATAATTTAATTAAAATAGTATCTGAAATGGTTGAAAAAATACTTTTAAGAATATTATTAATTAACCTGAGAGCTATCGTAACAAATAGCGCTTAAGTGAATTGTTCAAAATTGTATAATAATAACTCAATACAACATCAATCATCACATTCCAGATTCGCTAAGATGTCTACGAAATTTGTAAAGTATAGCCAACTTATTAATAATTCAACAAAATACGCTCAGAGGATGAAAAAATTATCGGACAGAATATTCGGAGAGGTCGCGATTCCGACGAATCCTAAATCCATGAAAGTCGTAAAAATATTCTCAGAGCGACCGCTGCACAGCAACGAGGACGTCCTGCACTACTACCCGCGGCACGTGGAGAGCGGCCTGCTGGTGCTGCGGCTGCGCGAGTACGGCCTGTTCCGCGACGAGCACCAGGACTTCAAGGAGGAGATGAAGCGGCTGCGGGAGCTGCGCGGGAAGGTCAAGGTGTGGAAGAGGACGCTCAACCGACAACCGGAAGAATCCAAGTAGCAGTACACGGTGCATGGCGCTAGGATTCCAATTGTAGTTTTATTTGGTTTTTAATATTTCACAAGAAATACGCAAAATGATAAATAACAGTAGCTTAAATATTTGAACTGTGATCATATTGATAAATCCGAATGACTTTGAATTTAACATTTTTACGTCTACAAACTGATCTACTTTAATGATATCTCAACTGAGTGTAACTAATGATGTTAATATAGTTCCTAGTAGTTGGTTTGAGAGGCGAAACCATCAGTTTATAGGTACAATTGATTCTTAGTTTTGTCCAAAGTATTAATTTATGTCATACTACTAGATTAGAACAGATATTGTGTGTATTTAATGTTGTAAATAAATTGTAAAACTGGAAAATTGTATTCCTTTCGTAATATATGCAGGAATTTAACATATATTTTGATTTGATTTGATTGATTATCCTGAATATGTAAAAATGAATGATATGAATGTTTTAAAGTTATTATTCTTCTTCTTTTACAATGTAATTCATTGCAATAAATAAGGAATTCTAAATATCCATTAAGTTCAGAAACTTCTTTTAGACTCACTGATACATGTCTAGGTTTGGATCCAGTATGACTCACCCTGTCTCAAACTTCAGCCCTGATGACCTTGTCGATGAGATAGAAGGCAGTCACATCCTCTGCCTGGTAACCAGCAACAATGTTACAGGCAATGAATATTTAAGCGTTAAATCAATATTTTATTTAAAAAAAATCATTTAGGTATAAAAAGTTTAAGTAAGTTTGTTAACTTTTATGACTGAAAGAGTATCAGTATCATAAATCAGAATGTTACGATTTCTTCGGATTATGAACAATACCCTGTCAGAAATGGTAACTGATTTTGAATGAATATGGAGGTGCGACTGACAAGCTTTCGTTGACTTTCCTTCGTACCGGTTAAAGGTCCTCTCTCTATTAAGCTTCCACCATTTAAAAGTATTACCTGTATTAAAGTTTTGTAATTTACTAAAATATTAAAATAGTTATAAATAAAACCGTGACGTTTCATTCATCGCTCACACACAGATCCCTTCAGAAAACCAAAAGTCAAAGCTGCTACATAATTTCAATCAGGCGTTACTTTGCGGAGCTCCATCGTACAAAAGTAATAATAAAATTATTCAACTACAATTCAAAATTACTTTTCAAAACTACGTTCTAACAACATCGAAGCTCATCAAGAATAAAACTAGGTAGCCCCAGCGAGGGACCCCGGCTCATCGTCAGACCAATCATCGCTCGAGCGGCTCGGGTACAGTTTCAACAGTATCAAATGAAAGCATCTCATATATCATTCGTTTTAATTGCATTTTAAAAATATGACGTTCTTATGTATAGGTCAGACAGAGAGGAGCGGTGTATGTACAGCGTGCGGGCGGCGCGCTAGGTGTAGTCGTTGAAGTCGTCGATGGGCTGCCGCCGCGAGCGCTCGGGCGCGTAGGGCGCGGGCGCGCGCGCCGCCGCCGCCTGCCGCTCGTGCTCGGCGCGCGCGCGCAGCCGCTTGATGATGCGCAGCCGCTCCAGCGAGTTGGACGCGAACGGCTCGCTGCCCGGCTTCAGCGACAGCGAGATCTGCGACGCCAGCTGCGGGACCGACCGCGGACGTTACGCGGGCTCGACTCGGGAATTTAGCAAAGCTAATTTTAATATTTTCTGAGTATTATATTATAGTATGTAGGAACGTTGCGAGGGAGAACGATCGTTCCCTGGTTAACTTGGTTATTAAATAAAGAAGCTTGACACGGCAGGGGCACGGAGTGACAAATTATTAATACTAGTTAAACAATGTAGTCTGTGAATTTCGCGGGGGACCCGGGCTCCGTCCGGACCCCAGACGGGCACCATTCTATCTATCAGTCTAAATGATATTTGCAATCTATCCCATGATTTTTGATGAAAACCTCCGATAGCTGTGGGGAATCCCTGCGACACGTGTCGTTGGTGTGCAGTGTGTGTGTTAGTGTGTGTGTGCACTGACCGCGGCGTGCAGCGCGTGCTGCCGCGCCAGCAGCGCCACGTGGTGGTCGGACACGCACTGCGGCTCGGCGTGCGCCAGGAACTTGCCGCGCAGCCGCTCGTCCTTGCTCTTGAGCGTGACGCGGTTCATGCCGTGGTCCAGCGGCTCCACCACCACGATGCACAGGTTGAACTGGCCCTGCACGATATGTCACATAGGTTGCCTATTTTACGTCTGCCTGACGTGAACTTATCTTAGTCGTATTTTATACCTCGATAAGGAATGAGAGTGGTCAGAGATGCCCCACATGATTACTGGCGCTCCTCGGGTTATCAAAAATTTATTTGCACGTCAAGATGCCTTCGGTAAAAGAGGAGAAAAGGTTGAATTTATACTCCAAGAGTACAAGTCGCATAGAAAAATATCCAAACAAACATGTCGGTCACGAACAAATCACGGGACATCCTCCCACCAAAATCTAATCCCTAAGGAAACAACCTCGTAAACGGCTGCCCCAACGGCGTGCGTAGCCCGCCAGCTCGCCGCCCGGCCGAGGCAGGCCGCGGGGTCGCGCTCACCTTGATGGTGTGGATGTCGAAGTCCCGGCCGGAGTCGTTGTACACGATGGACACGAAGTCGTTCCCGATGTACTTGAGCTTCTCGTTGCAGTGCGGGTCGCGCGCCGAGCACGGCATGGCCGTGGCCACGTGGAACAGCACCTGCACCGACACCGACCTGAGCCCGCCACGCCCTCCGGCTGGCCACACTAGCGACGGGCAGCCACCGTGGACGGCCAACGGTGACGTTGATTCCAGTTTTTTTCGATTCAAAATATATGGTGCAAAATGGTATCGGTAACATCGCGTATGTCGGCCCGCATCATTCCCCCGACCTTATCCTACTCTAAGCGAGGTAGGCACGACATGTTAAAAACATGGTGTCAAATGATTTGGCTAGATTTTTTTACGACCGGCCGCCTGCCTGACGTCAACTTATCTTAATCGCCTTTTGCGACACCTCGGTAAGAAAGAGGGTGTTCCATTCTACTCGGTCGGATACCCCACGGCTAATCGTGTACGTCGGCCCGCATATCCTATATATTCATAAATTTATAAGTTCAGTCCGTTTTAAGTGAGATAATGTCTATCTTTGGACTGACATTTCAAATTGATCGATTCCTTCGACTTCATGTAACCTCGAGCGTCAGCTTCGAACGTCCCTAGTACTCCATAAGGCCACGAAGATGCATCGGTAGCAGCGTATTTCATCAGCACCGACGTATCGAGATTACCTGCATGATGTCGTCGTTCCACACGTAGGTGTACCGGCCATCTTTACCACCTTTTTCTAGATTGAGAAATAAATTAGGTTCCTCGGCACCTTCCAGCGGCACCAGCGTGCCCAGCAGCCTCAGGAAGTCCATGTACCTGCCGAACGACCCGGCCGATTAAACTAGTGCCTCTACCGAGCAGCGCGGGTCGTCGCCGAACGCCCGCACGTCGAAGCCATTAAATGATACGATTAGAGCGTACAGATACTTTAACAATGGATTCGGACATTAGAAATGGTTCTAACTCATTTCGGTACTCACTATCTTTAGTTTGTTAACAAATTGTATTGTGTATCTTTACCGATTGGGTATCAGTTGATACTGAAAAGCTAAAATAAAGTTTCCGAACCACTTCCCTGACGTTTCTTCCCCCAAATCCACGAAGCCTGCATATAACAAAATCAAGTGCCGCGGTGGAGGCCGCGCGCTCACCTCACGCTGCCGTACTCGTTCTTCAGGATGGCCAGCTTGTCGTTCTCCTGTCCCGGGCCCACGTACAGCACTCCCACCTGGCACGGACGCGGTCACGATCAGACCAGGTATATAGAACTGACTTCACCACAACGACTTTCTTATATCGACATGTTACAAAACAGAGTTGTCGCCCGTCTAACTCTCAGTTAATGATAAGTATTGAAGGCTTTTCATCTTTTTTACCCATTAGAGGAAGGTTTCAGTGTGAATCAGCAGTTTGATAGTTTAAGACAACGTTGAAACTTGGCTCATTCATTATTTAGGCTACAAATCAATCCAAGCCGACAAATATCGTTAAAGGATAGAGAAGGGTCCGTAAATGTTATATTTGGCAAGTAAGCGTTGATTGAAAATTTCATAAATAAATTAAATTTTAAAATAATGAACCACTACAAAAATCTCGAATTTGGAAGATAAAATCAAACTACTCGAAAGCAGCGGCCTGGAAGTATGAGTTAGGATGCGGAAGGTTCGAGTGCGGTGGCGGCCTCACCTTGTAGGTCTCGAGCGGCGGCACCAGGTCCAGGTTCTTGATGGTCCGCTCGTGCACCTCGCCCGACACCTTCAGCGGCCGCTCGCTCAGCGGACCCGGCGCGGCCGGCGCCTCGCCTGCGCACAGCGTCACTGCCGCGTTACCGCCGCGTCACCGCCGCGTCACCGCCGCGTCACACGGTACACGCCATATACGTATAACATATGGATATAGCGATACGAGTGTCAGCTAATAGATCGTAAGCCGCACAGGTGACTTGACTTTATCAAGTCACAAAATTATCTCAAGTATGTGCCTCTTTCTTGATTCCGAAAGTAAAATTGATTATTATTAATTTATAATATCAGCATTGACTTATTTTCGCGTTACAATGTATCTCTACTTCGGTCGAAGTGGAGCGGCACACGTACCCGGCACGGGCGGCGAGATGGGGTACGTGCTCATGTTGTGGTACAGCTGCAGGAACACGAAGGACGGGGACACGCCGCCCGCCGCCGGCAGCGCCGCCGCGCCGCGCGCCTCCCTGCGGACCGAGGCGCGGACGGTGCGGTACGTGCGGCGGTGCGGCACGGTGCGGCACGGCACGGCACGCGGCACTCACCGCGCGCGGCGCGTGGGGCTCATCACGGAGATGGTGTTGGAGCGCTTGGAGCGCGCCAGCGGCGGCAGCTCGTCGCGGCCGTCGGCGGGCCGCGCGCCCTGGAGCACCACGCGGCTGTCGCTGCTCGTCTGCGGACAGCGCGCGGTTAGCGTCACGTTCGGCGCTGCCCGGTGCCCCCCCCCCCGCCCCGCTCACCTTCTGCAGCTGGTGGTGCGCCGCGCCGGTGGCGTCCGCGGCCGCCTCGCCCTCGCCCTCGGCGCCCGACGTGCCTGCACACACGCACCCGGTATAAACGGCGCACGCGCCTCGCGGACCGCGTCGATCGTGAAGCGAATCAAATTCGATCAAGTTTTTACAAGTACTTTTGAGTCATCAAATAAAGACAGGCTGGCTACGATAGGTTAGCGGAGATGTTCACCGACCGGGGTCCGACTTGTATGTCATGAGGTGCGGGTGCGGCTGCGCTTGCGGCTGCGGCTGCGGCTGCGGACTGGTGCCGCACATCTCCTCGGGGATGGCCTCGCACGACACGCGCATGTCGCTCTTCTTGTTGGCCTTCTTGGTGGCGTGCAGCGTCATCGGCGCGCTGCTGCACGGGCACAGGACTATGACTTAAACGATCGATACTGCACCTCGGTCAGGTCGAACGTAATCGCTGGGAATATTCGGTAATTAACAAAATTACAAAACAAATTGCAATGCAGCTGGATTATGGATGGTCGTTTTTTTGTTAGAGGATTCAGCTTCTCAGAGAGTTAACAGTCAGCATTTTATTAGTTTTAATAGTGGATTTCGTCGAAATTCCATCGCACGCGGCGCACTCACGTAGGCTCGCAGCTGGGCAGCAGGATGAGGTCGTCCAGGTCCACGGGCGGCTGCAGCTGCAGCTCGGCGTCGTGCGCCGCGCCCTTCCACGAGGACGACATCTCGGGCGAGGAGTTGGAGCGCCGCACCGGGTGCCGCGACTTGCCCTGCGCCGCGGACCGGGATAGCAACGCATCAGAGACCGACACAGTTAGCCCGCCAGGCGATCGTCGCACGGTTATTATTAACTTTTAGTGATTATAACACAAAGCTCTGCTATGGTAAGTTCTGATCTCGACCCTTTATATAATTTCCGGATCGGGCGAGCGCACCTCGGGCACGACGAGCAGCATGTCGTCCTCGTCCGTGGTGCTGGAGGAGCTCTGCCGCTGCGGCGAGCCCGGGATGTTGATGGGCTGCGTGCCGCGTTGCGTGCCGCGCTGCGTGCCGCACTGCGTGCCGAGCCGCGCGCCGGCCGCCGCGCGCCGCTCGCCCACCACCGAGTCCGAGCTGCCGACAGACCGGCGGTCGCACCGAATACATTCTAATCAAATATATTGCGAACAAAATCTGTCCGTCTATCTGTCCTGAAAGTGCATTTTGTGCGGCTACCTGCAGTGAACAGAATGAGTCGTAAAGAAGGTTCGAGATTATTTGTCGATTTATGACAACGATTAAAATCGCATCTTAATCCCGTCAGTGACGAGAGATATCATCGTGCGCGATATCCCCGCCACGGGACGTTCCCGAGGAACGTTGGGAGTTTTTACTTGTCGGACGAAGATAGTGTAATTTGAAGATCACTGGACGCATCTATTCAGAACCAGCAAATATCTTTAAATAATTTATAGAATTAGGCGTTACTTTGCGGAGATCCATAATACAAAAGTAATAATAAAATTATTTTGCTATAATCCTCAAACATATGTTCATTATTGGAATAATTTCAAAATTAAAAATAATTTTAAATTCATTATTGGAATAATGAACATATGTTTGAGATCTTTCGCAAACCAACCTACACGGATACGATCATACCTGCTTCTTCTTTTCACCCCTGGCAACAAACTTGCCGCCTTTCACAGTCATATACATAGACTCTTATCAGTCCCTCTTTGCGAGAAGAATTTTAACAAAGAGCTTCAAATAATCAACCAGATGGCGCATTCTAATGGCTATGATAAGCAATTAGTACATAACATATTAAAAAATAAACAGAAGTTGCAATTGGCAAAACACTTGTACGCGGTGCCACATTACAAAGATAATAAGTGCAAAGCCAGTCTGACCTATTTTGGAGCATTGTCAGAACGAATTTCAGCTATATTTAAATCCAAATCAAATATAAAATTAGGTTTTAAAAGTAATAACTCTTTAAAAAAGATTCTGTGCAATAATAAAGATAAATTACCAAGCGCGAAAAAGTGTGGTGTTTATAAAATAAAATGTCCTGAATGCAATGATACATATGTGGGTCAGACTGGTCGTAATTTTGAAACCCGTTTTAAAGAACATATGGCTGCCTTCAGGAATAATAAACCACAAAATTCACATTTCGCCAAACATCTGATAGAAAGCGGTCATAAAGTCCCTAATGACCATAGTTTCGAAGTATTGCACACGTGTTCCAATAAAGGACTGAAGCTCAGCCTATTGGAAAACCTTGAGATTATTAAACATAACAATGGCACCCTCATTAACGAGCAGATAAATGTTTCTAGTTCAAGCTTGTTACACTTGTTCGCAAATAAAATAAAGGGTGGGGTTGAACCGATTAGTATATAACTAAACTTATTTGGGTATTGCTTCGCTTTGCGATTTTGGTCGTGGAGTCTATCTCCTGACGATGCTTCGGTTGCGGGGCGAAACGATTGTTGAGTTTGTGATAGTGAACGTATATAGTGCTTGTGTATCACGGTGGCGGTGGTGGAGGTTTGTGCATGTGTTTTTTACGACTCCTGCATGTATCAGGTATGATAACCGATTGTCCACTCTGCATTAAGCATTATATATATTTTCTATTTTACTTCATCGCGGATTATAGCAAAATAATTTTATTATTACTTTTGAAATATCTTTAAGGTGCTTCGACAGCATAAGACCGATGATAAAATACAACGATAATAGTTAAAACGGATCTCTTATCGAAAACGTTTCCCGATCTCTCTGAGACATAACACGATGTATAGTGCGGTTATGATCGCTTAGCTTAGAGAAAAAGTCTGCTATGGCACATATCTATCTATTTCTTCAGTTGCAACAGCAGCTACAGCCTTACACCATATAATTTAAATATTTTGGAAGTCGTCCCTCCCACTTGACATTCGAACAATGCAAAGCGACGACAGTTCGTCGGCCCATTATTAAAATAAAGTAGCTAATTGAGGGGGCTCACTCGTCCACGGCAACATACGTAATAAGAAAACGTTACTCTGTTAAGTTTCGGACGTGTTTGCGCACGTGCGAGTAGGCAGTGGCTCACCTGGACTTATGGAGGTCGGGAGCGTGCGAGCGCTGCGAGGCCGAGCGCGACATCCGCGGGGAGCCCTCCGAGGTCTGCGGACAGGGGGCCGGTTAGGGCGGCAGTGATGTGCTACCGGGGCCTGCCCGAGCCGTGCCTGTGACCGGCTGTGAGCTTACTGCAGCTATTGCGTCCTCTCCACTCGAGGCATCGGACCGTTCGTAAGCCGACACCTGACCGCACTGATAGGGCATGCATGTTGCGCATCAGTCCCAGACCAACAAATTGGAGCGTTTTTATTAAATTCGGCTGTTTCGTTTCTTTTTGTTGAGAAAATTTTAAACATAATGTTTACAAGGCCCGAACAACAGTACAACAGATAGGGTTACGGCAGTGCTGAAGGCACAGCACGGCACGGCACAGGCGCACGCTCGAGGCGGCCACGTACGAGGTCGGGCCGCGAGTCCGCCGGGCCGCTGTCGGCGCTGAGCGGCGGCGACAGCAGCGCCAGCACGTCCTGCAGCGCGCTCTCGTGCAGCTGCGACGAGCTCATCTGCGGACAGCCTCCGCGTCAGCTCGGGGTAGTCATGTTCGTGTAGGCGGTTGAACATTTTTAAAATGGAATTATTAGTAAAAAATTACAGCTAATAAATATCAATTCGAAGATATGTAGATTTTTTAGTGTATTTAGACTCTAAATTAAAATAACAGATATATCGTTAGGTTTAAGACTCCTGCATGCCCCAGGATTCCGACATACCTTAACACTGCCCGACGTCATGCCGGTGGCATATTTAATGTTTCAAGTCAAGGGGAAGTGCAAATCTTTTGTATATAGTATGTGAACAATTTATTTCAAAAATTGTTTATGCTGACCGAAGAGTAAAAAAATGAGATCGACCAAAAATTTTGCTGAAAAAAAACGACCAATTCGGTGTTCGGTCGACAGCTTCTATAGGTTAAGTGAAGGTAGGTGAGGTGGAGGTGCACTCACGTGGTTCTGCATGCGGAGCAGCCAGGACACGTCCCCGGTGGGCGAGCGCACGTGCAGCTCGGCCCAGCGCGCGCACCAGCACGGGCACGCGCCGCCCGCAACGCCCTCCTCCTGCGCACCGGAGACATCTATATTCTTCACTCGAAATACTCATAATACAGCTCAGACACTTTCTAGCTCGTAAAAGACGGTCGCCAGTGCGTGCTATCTGTGATATGTGCGTTTAGTGAATCAAACTTTGACTCACTAAACGTGCAAAGCGGCTCGGAATCTGCAGCGCCTCAAATGCGTTACTGAATATATTAAAAGTCACTCAGTGTTCGGATCACCTTACATAAACATAAGAGCTGCGTCGGACGCACGAATACTGTACTACCGGTGAAGGTATTAAGTATGAAAAATAAGGACACGCTTACCGCTTCTTTGGATATCTTCTCGAATCGCTGCGTGAATTGATCGAGAGCATCTAATATAGGGTCCGTCGTTTTGTTCTCCGTGGAGTTTTGTCTGAAATCCGACCGGCTCTTGTAATGAGAGTAACGTAACGACTAGTAAGAAGAAATAAAATTACCACAATTACTACAGCGAACACAAAATAATAGCCGGCGAAGCGCCAAATGTGTCGGTGAAGGTGCTCTAATCAGACGAGGCAGCGCCCGACGACTATCTACGACGAACACATACATACGGCCGTGCGGTTGATACAAATTTGTAAGCTGTTTCGTTTAAAGCGAGAAAAAAACAGTGGCATACAAAGCCGATTAAGATTTGTAAAAACTTATAGAAAGGAGGAAGTGGATATTTGGTCGGAATAAAGCAGAGGCACATCGTGGCGTGGTCGACGTCGCAATATTGCGATACGCTTATTAACTTATTTTAAACAATTTTATTTGAAAATAAGATTGAATTTTATATATATTAATTAGGAACAAGTAAAATCGTCTTCGATTACTTTTTAACGGAATCAATTATATGTCTGTGTCTCAAACATTAGGCTGTCGTATCAAGGACTATTACAAACGTATGCCAGCCTTACACTTGACAAACATTTATCGTCTTCGACTGCCGTGCGGATTGAGGGACGAGGTGAAGGGGTCGGGGACGGTAGGCGGTAGAAACGGGCAGGGGGGCGGTGGGGGTCGCCGGGAGGAGGGCGCGCTCCGACCTGGTGGAGTGTCCGCTGGCCGGCTGCAGCTCGGAGACGGACAGGGAGGAGCAGGAGGTGTCCGTGGAGCGGCTGTGCTGCAGCGAGTACTTGCTGTAGCTACACACACACACGCCGGTCACGTATGCGACACGCGACACGCGCACGCACTCACACGCCCTCGGCCAGTAACGCGCACACTGTAACGCTTTTTGCGGCGTCGTCACACGAATCATAAACAAACGAGAGACACCTGACGGAAGAGACAACTTGGCAGTTGTTTTTCGACTAATTACATTATTATCATATAAAAAATATTGATATTATATACCATTTAGGTTAACAGATGAAAGAGTGACGTAAACGACGTCTAAGGACGTTTGTGGGACGCGTAATATTCGAAACTCTTTCTTTCAGATGTCCGTCGCAATCCGTGGCCGCTTTTAGATCATCACTTAAACCTTTCCCATGACAGTTAATTAGTAACAAAACTGGTCTCAGAGAGGACAGCAAAAAGTATTTAACAAGTTACCGAGCTAGCAGGAGGTCTCAGTTAGAGTGATCGAATAAGTGCAAGGTCTTAATGAGTTCATTTTATACTTTTGTCCATGATAATTTTTACAAATTGTACTTTTGCAAATATTCTTTTAGCCTCTTCGATACAGCAGACAAAATGTTGGAACGCAAGCGCATGCACTAAATGTAACTTTGCCAGATTAGTCACGATGCGTTTAGCGGTTAGAGCGGCCGAGGGCTTTTCTGTATGTATATATTTTAAGCGAATTTCTTACTGCTGTAAAATCGATTTTACTTCTGTTTTATATACGAGGCTATTTGGTACAATTTACAAAAATGTTTTAAAAAAATTTATTACCACACTGTTTCATGGCAATTAATTCCTTCTTTAAAAATATTTCTATCGTCTATACTTGAGTTAAACGATCCAATATTCAGAATAATAAAAATCTGTTTTACAATATTTATACACTGTCCATTATATTAACCATCTTTTGACAGATTGACGATTTACATATTTAGTGATGTCCTAAAGATTCTCGTATGCGATACCATTCCGATTATAGTACCTACTATCATTAATCGAATTACGTACCTAAGTAATTCGATTAATGATAACCTACGTAAACTAATAACAGATATAGAAATCAACATTTTGATTTAATATTGCCTTAGTCTTTTGAAAATAAATGTTAATCCGTGTGTATTTATTATAATCATAAAAAATATATTATACATCAACTGGCAACACCAACAGACCTTCCGCTCGGCCGCCATTTTGACGTGATCTGTCACTCTCAACGAAACGCCCGTGATAGTCACACGCATTTACGTTCGCTGAGTGTTCTCTCGCATCTGTTACACCTTGAGTTAAGTAGCTTTATTCCTCGGAAAAACTTTTGTGAAACTTATATTAATTGATCGTGAAAATGCCGAAAGGACGTGTGTTGAAAGCACAATCGAGACAGTTAGTGTTAAAACTTCATGAGTATTTTGAGCAAGAAAATCAAAATGGCGGACCTCTTATACCTATCACGCAAGTCCGAAACCGTGTTGCAGCCGCGTTGGGGATCAGTCTATCAACTGTGACTAAAATCACTACTGATGCCTACGGCAGGAGCGGCTTGGAGCAAAACAAACCATCTACACCAAAAAGAAAGCGCCGGGCTCATAAGGTGACAGCTGTTGATGACTTTGACGCTGACGCTATTCGTCGTCATGTATATGATTACTACTTGAGAAAAGAAATTCCAACTTTGAGAAAACTTATTGTTTCTTTGAAAAGAAGTGGTCTATTTCATGGTGAAAAATCTTCTTTGGTCAAAGTTTTGAACACAATTGGCTTTTCATATAAAAAGTTAAATAAAAGAAAATTATTAATGGAACGCACAGATATAGCTATAGCACGTTGTGATTTTTTAAGAGAGGCAAAGAAAATACAAGATTGGGCAAATATTGTTTTCACGGATGAAACATGGCTCAACGCTAACCACACACTATCTCGTTTCTGGACTGATGATACTGCTGATTCCACTTCCTCAGTACCAATGGGAAAAGGTGAGCGCCTAATCATTTGCCATGCAGGTACAGCAAAAGGATTTGTACAAGACGCACTGTTGGCATTTAAATCGAAGAAATCAAATGACTACCACGAAGAGATGAATGCAAATGTGTATGAAGAGTGGTTCAAAAAAATGCTCATTTCATTGGAAGAACCATCAATAATTTTTATTGATAATGCGCCCTACCACTCCCGTCAAATTGACAAAATGCCAACACAGGCTAATAAAAAGCATGAAATAATTAATTGGCTTCGGGACAATGGAGAAAATGTGGACGACTCAATGTTAAAAGTTGAATTAATAAAAATATTAAAAACCAAAAAGAGAGCAAAACGCTATGTAATCAATGAAATGGCAGCAGAATATGGTCATACTGTTCTTCGGATTCCTCCATACCACTGCCAGTACAACGCAATAGAACTTATATGGGCACAAGTAAAAGGGCATGCTGCGAGATGCAATACAAGCCCCCCATTCACAGCGAATAAAATGTTGCAATTGCTAAAAAATGCTTGCACCCACGTAACGGCCGAGAACTGGGCAAGTGTGGTGGAAAGAACTAAAAGAGTAATATTCTCTGATTGGGAACGTGATATTGCGTTTGATAATATATTATCTACACAAGAGCTAATAATAACTGCTACTGAAGACTCCTCATCGGAGGAGTCTAGTGTTGATTATCATTCCGACGACTCGTGCTAATAAAATAAATTAAAATATCCTGATTGTTTTATTTGTATTCATGTATTAACTAAGAAGAAAGTAAAACTTTATATAATGTTATTAAATGTCTTTTAATACTCGTAACATCGATTTCTACCGATTATTTTTAATCTGTGGCATAATCGTAGTAACCATTATGTGTGACATCACTAAGTGGGCGGTACCCATCCATAAAGTACAAATATTATTTGTATGATATTTGTACGTAAGCAATACAAAACTTAATGAGCGTGAGCTGTCAAAAGACTGATAATATGATGGACGCAGTATACGTGTACCACTATTGTATAGGCGTGTAAGAATGTGTAAGAATGTGTGTGTGAGTGTGTGTGGAAAGTTAGTGTATTGTCAATTTCTTAGTAGCAGCTCCGTGGATTATCAAATTTATTCGTACATTATTTATAACATCAAGACACGTACACGGAAGCAGGAAGCAAAGCTGTTTAATATCCTTACACTTGAGCTTAAATGTTGGATTCTATTTAGACAATTTACATATGTTAAATTCGTTATAAATGAAAATGAATCCACCTTAGATCTTGGACGCGGACAAAATTTTTCCATTTATTGTTTGTCGGTATTTGGAACGCTATGTAGAAATTTAAATTCCATTATTATCTTGAGCGTTTCATGCCTAAAATTTTCCTTCTATAACCCTGTGTTTAGAACCTTAACTTACTCTTTTTTGTTTCCTTAGGAACTGGAGATAATCATCACAGTTTTTGTAGGATAACATGTCTTGTATGTATACTAAATGGTTGTAGACTTATCTTTAAATATAAGAGGAGAGGCAGTATAGAGCCACGCGCCGGGTTTAGCCGTACGTACCGTTTGATCTCGGGCGCGGCGGACGCGGCGGGCGCGGCCCCCTCCGACACCTGCAACTGCGGAACAGAACCGGTCGGTCAGCGGCACGTGCCTCACCACACACAACATGCTGTTCGTATAATAGTTTCCATTAGTTGCAGACACACAGTAAGCCATTATAACGGGATCACGGTATGTCTGTATGCAGCAGAGGGAATGTTGCTAGATCGTTTCGCGCTGACATCGAATTTACTCTCTAGGAGAATAATATTGTTTTAATCGTGTTTATTTATATAAACAGTGGCTCGAGGAGGTCATAATTGAGTGCTGTCGCGCGACTCAAACTGTTGATATTATAACATGGACACGTTTAAGTGGCCCTCAACTATCTTCCGTGCGTTACGGCATAGTAGCGGACCAGATTCATCTGGGACGTAATATCTACAAATAAAACAAACAACCGCGTAATGCGACCGATATAATACGTAAATATAGTTTAACGTGATAATGTTATGTTCCAGCTCGGGAAGGGCACGCGACTGGGACCGCTCTATAGGAATTGTCGGGAGTGGTGGGATGCTTACCAGCGGCGCCGGCGGTGCGGGCGGTGCCGGCGGCGCGGGCGGCGCGGGCTGCGGCGGCTCGGCGCGGGCGGGCGGCGGGCTGGCGGGCTCGGCGGGGTGCCGGCACAGCGCCGCGCACCTGCACACGGGAGCTGCACTGCTGGGAGCGGCCGGAGGGCGCCGCCTGCTCCCCTACTGCCCCCGCGGGCTGCGGCCGGGCCCCCTTATCGTATTACTACGTCCGAATGATTCTGTGCGTGTCCCCAGCATGCTAGCGATCGCAGCATACGTCGTGTTCTTACACGATGGTCGTTCGCGAGTTTCTTGCAATTACCGACGGAACGAATGACTAGTGGTCTAGCAGTTGTAACGCTAGATTTTTAAATATACCTCATTCGCTCCCTTGATAATCTTAACCTGCACGGAGTGATGAATTCAGAAATAAGACGTAGAAAAAAGGAAGGAGGGAGACCGCTTCGCTTTATTTGTTTTATACCGATTCCGGTACGTCCCGACCGGACGACCTCGACTCGAGTCAGATTTTTTTGTTTTCTTCGACTTTAAGGTTGTAGCGAAACCGTCGGTCAAGCCCAGAAGCCCAGCAATGGGAACGGGGACCTACATGTTTCGAGGAAGAAAACCTCTATAAAAAAATTACCCCGGTGGGGACGGAAACGCCCACCACGGCGTAGAGGTCTCTACATGGGGCGCGGTCTCTCCCTGTCGCCCGTGATCAAATAACACGGCGGGCAGGGAGCGATCGCGGGCGGCGGTGGCCTCCTTCCGCTCTGCGGAGGGGGCTGAGGGGGGTGGTGGAGCGGTTCCGAGAACTTTTGTTCTGGATCCAATCTACTGCTGGCGAATCCAGGTGGTGTTCTGCCGCCCTGTTAGGGGACCTTCGGACGTTCCGAACGGGGTATATCGGACGCCTGGCTTACAGGTCCCCGAGGTGGTCGGTGCATCTGGTGCTCCCGATGCACCGGTTAGCGGAGGGGGGCTTCTCTTTCGAGGGGCCCTACCCGGAGAAGGTGTTTTTCCTCTGGGATCAGAGTTGTCGGCGGGGATGGGGGCAATATGTATTGATACCCTGTCCTTGCCATCGGCAGCGTGGTGGAACGCACAGGTCGTTTAGTCGGTGCGAGTCCGACATAACCGCCGCCTGTCTCCGTCGGTGGTACCCATGAGGGGTTTTTTCCTGTATTAAAAAAAAGGCTAACCTCTCGCACAGGCCCTGCTTGATGGAGTTCTGCAAGCAGCCGGAGGTGGTGATGGTGACCAGCTTGTGGCCCACCAGCCACGTCGCGGACTGGCCGCCGTTGAACAGGAACTCCGCCGTGTCGCTCCTGGAACAACGAGGTCGGGACGGGCTTCAGTCGAGGGAAACTCGCGTCGGTTACGATGGCTGCCGAAATAGAGGAGACTGTATGTCCGAATGGAAGATATTGGACCTTTGCCACGATCCGTGCACTAAATATCCATACGGACCGAGCTATCCACATTGATAATGTGAACTGGTTGTTATTCTAGTTGGCGTAAAAAGTGTTGAGTGTCTAGCATTGAAAGATCTTTTTTTGAGTTCGAGGTCGATTTCGGTGTCCGTTCGATGGTAACAATGAAAAATAAATAAATTCAGCTCGGAGGGAACACTATGTCGATTAGTATACAGATGCGAAGCCAGATTCAATCGCTGCGCACTCGGTTTATTACCTCGGTTACCTACAAGTTAAATGAGCACGAATCTAGTGATTTTAGTGAAATTATAAAAGTGGGTCCGAACGAGCTCGGCGCTACGGCGAGGCGCTACGGCGAGGCCGTATGGCGCACGCGTCGGGGGCCGCGCACCTGTGCGGCTTGACGCTGCACGGCGTGAAGGCGTAGCGCGCCAGCAGGTCCACGCACGCCTCCGTCAGCTCCACGTGGAAGGCGGCGGGCGCGCCGCGGGAGCCGGCCAGCGGCGCGCGCGACACCGCCCGGGAGCCCTGCCGGTGTAGCCATGCTTTGGGAGAAAATCCTTTCAAATTATAAAAATAACAGGTTCATGCCCCTGGACTGAACTAAAGCTTGTACGTTGGTTTAGCATATAGAATGGTATAATTCTGGTTTTTCTTTCGGCAGCAGGAAAACACACGAGGCACGTAATGGAGGATGTTTAAAACTTAAGCTTCCGCGAACGAAACCGAGCCGTAGAAGATATAAAGGAAGTGCAGCGCCGTACCAGGCTGGAGCTGCGCTGCCGGTTGGAGGAGTCTTCGTTGACGGCGCTCTGCTGGCCGTGGTAGTTGTTGCTCTTGAAGGCCTGCTGCTCCTCGAACGGCATGATGATGTAGTTGTGCAGGCCCTGGGGAGCGCCCCGTTGGCGCACGGTGTGCCATGAACGAACCGCACGCAACATTTCAACACGAATCTTTATTTGAGTAAATCTTTTCAAATACTAAAACTATCAGGTTAAAGAATCCAAAATTGATTCGAGAGGTGGCTTTTTACGATAAGTACCGAAAAGAAACACGACCGGACACATTTTCAAAAAATAATACAATCGACACGGACGGCTCCGTGTCGACAGATGAAGGTCGTACGATTAAAGTTGAATTCTAAATAGCGATAGGCATAAAAATGAGAAGAGGACAACGTTTAGTACTTATTTAAAATAGAAATATTAAAAATACAAAAAACTTAATCGGTAACTTTTTCAAAATCATGCATCATCAGTCGGTACTGTAGCGGTGTCGGGCGCTCACGTGTATGATGAAGCGCACGAAGTTCCGGCGGTAGGACAGGCGGCACTTGAGGAACCAGGCCGCGATGACGTGGTGCGCCAGCGACACCACGTAGTGGTTGTAGCGCGACGGGTTGGTGTACGGCAGCAGGATGGCGAACACCGACATGTACTGGTCCTCCACGAACGACGCGAACACGCGCGGCAGCCGCGTCAGCGCTGCGGGCACCACACGCTACCACTGCCACCGCCGCCACCGCCGCAAGCCATGGCGAGGCGAGGCGAGGCCTTCGGTCGTTTCTCATAAAATACTACTTAATACGGATGACTGACTTTTATTCCTTTCTACTTTTCAGACTACTCATTCGAGATCATGGACGTAGTATATACTGGACGGCGCCAAAAGACGTTGCCGATCTTGCGTCTGTGTGTAAGCGATTTATCGTTTGTCTCTGTTCTTATCGCGAACTATACATAAGAGTGAAAGAGATTGTAATGAAGTTTGGCAACGTCGCTAAAAATGTGTCCAGTTGGTGACACCAAATGAGGCCATAACATTGAGTTTGTTGAAGATTATTTCTTGAAATCTAAAGCAAATACGAGTGTTACTGATATATTTTTTCAAAAAAGGTGGAATATGTCGTGTGCTGCCTTAACGTGTCCATCAAGAACAATGAAAGGAGGAGTTAAAAACACGGAATTACCATTTCATAAGTAAATCTTTGACTCTCATTTGCGTGCTAAATTAAAGCGTTTTATTCAGTTAAAGCATTTCAGATTATAATGTATCAGTACAGTTTGATATTCTCTAGCCGGCACGAGTGTGGGATACTGATAAAACATAGAAATTAATCATTTAATATTCGATTGAATTGTGTTACCTACGTAGTGATGTACACACTAACGAATTATTATGTATCGATAAATATCAGTCAAAGTTATATTTACTAGCCAAGTAAATACGAATTCTCTAATTTTAGATTATTTTCTTAGGTTTCCTAAATGCCCACATATAAGAGAACAGTGGATAAAAGCTGTCACCGGTCTCACGGATATGTAAATGTTGGGAATAATGTGGATCATGATATTTTTTAATTGGCCACTGAAGCACTAACATTTATGTTAACATTTCATCTATACATAAAGCACCGAGTATGGGCTGCACCTTCGACTTTATTTTTAACGCTTCAAAGGATTCTTTGGTAAATCTAGGCTCACAGTCAATTGACTGATACCATTTTTGAGAACCACCCATCACAGTAAGATATGCAGTAAAGATGTGCATCGGATGATTCATGACATTATACTGCAGACTGTACACTCAGGAAATTATGTCAATCTATTCAAATGTTTAAATCTATTCTGAACAGTAAACCTAGGTTGGTTACAACTGTATATTAACTTTACAGTACCTGAGCTAGGCTTCGATAATTATCGATGCCTAGTTTAGCTTATCGATAAGCTAAGTACTTCCCTAATCACGCACACTAATGCAGTTCTTAAAGTTCACACAAGCATAAAACGGACACACAAAAATAGCTAAGGCGGCATCCAGTGTATTCTTTATCCAAGTTAGAGATACACTCGACTCTTACCGAGTGAGATGTGACTGGATTAGTTAGTAAAATAATTTTAAATATAAAATCATTTTATATTACACGAGCATTTTGGAAAATAATTACAAGTGGAGAGAACGTGTCGAGTAGTTTTACGGCGAGCCGCGAGAATAGCTCCTTCTAGATATTATAGCCATCAGGGATAGTAGGTTCGAAGGCGATAGAATGAAATTTTGAAAAATTCTCACTGGAGAGGAACTCGAGCATGGGGCTGGCGATGGCCTTTGTGTCGGAGATCTTGGACAGGTCGAGGAGGACCTCCGGCAGCATCTTCACCATGGTGTCGCGGGTCTCCAGCGTGAATATCGTCAGCGCGTTGAGGTACGGCTGCGGCGTGCGCAGCACTGCGGGACACACGCACGCTCCGTCAGCGGTGCGGCCGGCCGGGAGCGGCGCCGCCGGCCGGCCACGTACCCATCCCGTACTTGAGCAGGCAGCGCACGATGCGCTGCTGCGTCTGCGGCTCGAGGAAGGCGTGGTAGGAGGCCAGCGCGGCCAGCGCGGGCAGCACGGCCGCGTGCAGCTCGGACAGCAGCAGCTTGGAGCCGCGCAGCCCCTCGGGCACGCCCAGCCCGCGGTCCGCCACCATCGAGCACAGCGTGGAGGCCAGCAGGTCCAGGTCCTGCGCGCGGCGGCCCACGGCCAGCGCGCGCGCGTGCAGCAGGCCGGGCAGCGCGCGCAGCACGTGCGCCAGCACCGCCCAGTCCGCCTCGCGGGACAGCGCGGCGGGCAGCGTGCGCGCGGCGCGGGCCACGGGCAGCGCGCACGCGCCCGCGGGCAGCTCGCGGGGCGCGGGCGCGGCGCCGCGGGGCGCGGGCGGCTCGGCCAGCAGCAGCGGCGAGCAGGCCGGCCGCGCGCCCGCCTCGCGCGCGAACCCCACGCAGTTCAGCGAGTTGGCGCGCAGCGCGAACACCATGTCGAAGATCTGCAACGGGACGGCCGCCGCTAGTGCCGGGCGGGGCGGCACTAGCGGGGCCGGGCGCGGGGCGCACCTTGAGCCGGATCTCGGGGTGGTGGTGCAGCAGCGCCGGCCGCCGGTAGTGGTGGTCAAGGTGGTCGAGCAGCACCAGGAAGGCGCGCGCGGCGTGGGCGGCCGGCGCGCGCAGCAGCTTGTCGTGCAGCACCTCCAGCAGGCCGGCGGCCGCCAGCTTCAGGTCGGTCGTGTCTGCGTCGGCCGGCACCGCCACCTCCGACACGTACATCTCGAACGGCCGGTTGAGGATCTGCGGACGGCCCGCGGCCGTTACGGTCGGAAGTTACCAATACGGACGAATTGCGAGATCGATTACCGTTACGTGTCAGATGTATCGAGATAACTTAAAAACGCTATTACTTTTCTCGTAGCGACCGTTAACATCCTACCAGCCCTGATATTAATTAAGGAAGCGAAGGCGCGGAGCCCTGTTGACTGATACATGATATGATGATAGAGTATTTTAAAATTACTTTAAAGTTATTATTTTACTTGTTATTTAAAGATGTTATTGCAATAATCAATCTCCGCTCTCTACGACGCATAGAGGTGGACTAGAGGTATCGCTACGAATCTTGGAATCGATGAAATGAAACTGAGCTCCCATATATGTAGCTAGCCGGTCTTGCGAGCTGAAGCAGCTCATTCAAATACTTTAATGAGACAGGACTCCAGGGACGCACCTTCTCGAGCTGGTCGATGAGGTCGATGCAGGCGTCGGAGGAGCACATCTTGGCCAGCTCGGGCAGCGCCCGCGCGGCCGCCGCGCGCACCGCCACGTCCGCGTCCAGCGCGCACGCGCCCGCCACCGCGCAGCCCACGCGCTCCGACAGCTCCTCCCCGTGCGTGCACCTGCGGGCACCGGGGGTCAGCGCGGGCACCGGGGGTCAGCGTGGGCGCCGGGGGTCAGCGCGGGCGCCGGGGGTCAGCGCGGGCGCCGGGGGCCGGCAGCCCCTGCGACCGACCTGTATCGCTTGATGTAGGCCAGCAGCTCGTTGAGCGCGTGCAGGCGCACGGCCAGGCGCGGCTCCAGGCGCACGTAGCGCTCCGCCAGCGCCAGCGCAGCACCCGCCGCGCCGCCGCTCAGCGCCGCGCAGCGCTCCGTTATGAGCCGCATCGTCGACGCCTCCTGCCGCACGCAGACGAGCAAGTGACGCAGCCGCCGGGGCGGTCTCCGGCTCGAGCCATCGCGGCCCGGCAACTCGTTCGCTCGATCGTTCCCAGCCCGGAGCACGCACCGGCCGGTCGTGCCCGCACGAGTCCACCAGGTCCAGCAGCGCGTCCGGGTCGCCGTAGTACTGGCCCGCCTCGTACAGCTGCTCGATGGACGTGATCAGCTCGTGCACCCGGTCGTGGATCAGCTCGTTGGGCGGGTCGAACGACTCTGGAACGACGCGGCCGATACACGACATGTTATTAGAATAATCATCACGAGGATCGGAGGCAACGAAACGACCGACGCGTGCAGCGTTCGACACATCCGAGGTGTCCCCTCGGGACTGTCTGCCTTGGATGTAAATTCGAAAAAATTTTCTTCAAATTCGAAATATTTTTAAACGACTGATTTTTAAACTGTGATAAAATGACACAGGCCGGTCACGACGAGGCCACAGTCGGCCACAGTCGCCTACATTAACCGGGCCGGGTACGACAGACTCACTGTCCTGCTCGAGCACGGCGCGCACGATGTCCAGCAGCAGGTCCCACGTCACCTCGTGCAGCTCCTGCGGCACGCGCGTCACCATGTTCTGCAGCGCCACCACCACCTCGTACGTGACCACCAGGTGGCGGCCGGCCAGCGCCTGCGGGTGGCACGCGTCACGAGCGGTCCGGTGCGGTCCACGACCGGGGCCGGGGCGGGACGGGGCGGACCGGGGGCGGCCGTACCTTGCGGAAGGCGGGCAGCACGGCCAGGAAGGACACGTGCAGCGTGTGCACGCGGCGCGCGCCCCACAGCGCCATGTTGATGTAGAAGACGGCGCCGCGCGCCAGCCCCGCGCCCGCGTCGTCCGCCGCG
This sequence comes from Morpho achilles, assembly GCA_947086495.1. Classification (NCBI taxonomy): domain Eukaryota; kingdom Metazoa; phylum Arthropoda; class Insecta; order Lepidoptera; family Nymphalidae; genus Morpho; species Morpho achilles. Next base: position 242,974 of record CAMTZB010000013.1, on the reverse strand, counting down.
CCGCCGGCCGCGCGCACCAGCGACACCATCTCCTGCAGCGCCGCGTGCCCCATGTCGGCGCCCACCACGCACCGCATCAGCTGCGCGCAGGCACAACACGCGACGCTCACTAACGCCACGAGATACGTGGCGGCGGCCGGCGGCGCGGCGGCGCGGCGGTACCTTCCAGCAGGTCTGGCAGTGCTGCTCCACGTTGACGGTGCGGCACAGCGCGGCCACGAAGGTGCGCAGCGCGGCGCGCGGCAGCAGCGAGTACGCCACCACGGCCTCCAGCAGCGCCAGGCTGCCCGCCACCGCGCCCGCCTCCGCCGAGTACACGCACAGCCGGCACGCGTTGCTGCAACACGACTGACCCACTGACGCAGCCGCGGCGGCGAGAGAAAGGTTGGAACTAAGAGACCATGGTGGGTCTCCTCATTCTTAAACCACCACAATCTACTCCATTGCAGATTTTTACATTATACGTATTCAAACGATTCTCGAGAGATATGCAGGTTTCCTCCCGACGTGTCCCTACACCGAAAAGCAGATAGATAAAAATAAACGGAATCGAAGTCTCACTTGACGATCCCATGAACGATGTCCTCGTCCAAGTAAGCGGCGTTGAATTTGACCACGTTGATGATGAGGTTCACGAACTCCTGGACGTGCGCCGGCGCCTGCAGCCGGGGCAGCCACTCCAGCAGCAGTGACCCGATCTGGAACGTCAACGCGTTAACAGTTACGAGTACTGATTAAACTCACATCCACAAAGTACAGTGGTACTTTAGGTGTTAGTGGTGCGCCGCAGGATTGATTGGTGTTCGGTCGAGCTCGAATATATAATGACGTTCTTCAGAACTATGATGCCGGTAGATGCAAATGTTTACTTCAATAGAGACCTCGACCTTCCAACCATCACATATCTTTATAAACACTTTTTGAGCACTTCTGAGTCACACCCACACTGAGACAGACCTACCGAAAATATAGGCGTCCCGTAAATGACCCTGACGATGACAATTAATTGGCGATCTCAAACGCAGCACCCACCCATAATAAACCTCCACCACCGCCACAAAATCGCAAAGCATTTGCGTTTTTGTCGTGGAGTCTATCTCCTGATAATAGTTCGGTTACAGGGAGAAACAATTGTTGAGAGTGTGGTGGTGAATGTGTGCAGTGCTTGTGTATTGTTGTGTCATCGGTGTCGGGTAGTGCATAAGTTCTTATAAATTCTGCATGTATCAGGTATAAGAATGAATAGTACACTCTACATTTAGCATTACATATATTTTGTTTTATCGCGGATTATAGCAAAATAATATTCTAATTACTTTTTTATTATTACTTTTGTACTACTGGATCGACTTTAATCATTTTTTTCACTGAGTGACATAGGCTATATATTTCATACCCGTGCAGGCCGTTAGTAACCAATAAGTCGTTAAACCACAGTGGACTTTCTCATTTATAATATTAGTTGGAATACTAATATTGTTCTTCTGTACGCTGCATGACTGTAAGTTCACCTGTTCTTCAAAACACCTAATGTCTTTGCCCGTGTTGGTCAACGTGTAAAGAAGCTTGAAGCGAAGCTGGTAGTCCTCGGGCGGATGCGAGCTGTGCGTCCTCTGCAGGTACTGGAACAGGATGGTGCGCATGATGAGCAGCTCGGGCTGGCCCTCGGCGATGCAGCGCAGCAAGCTCAGAACTGCGTGGCGAGCCTCGGCGTTTTGGTCGTCGAGAAGGTCCCTCGTACAAGACCATATCTTCTCCACTCCACCCTTAAAGAAAAGATACAGATACATAATATATTACAGTAAAAGTTACAGCCAAAAAACATAAACTGCATATAGGATATGATTTCAAAATTACATGTATAATTGTTTAGATAGGGAATACCTTCTGACGCCAGAAGTGTGGTTATATTTTTGAGTGTTGCATATTTATCTTTAATATGCCAACAAATTGAGGGTCTGGGTAAACCCAAGTCTAGTCACACAAGCCAAGTCAAGTCTAATCAACTTGTCAAAGAAACACAGTGTGTCTACAACAGTCCAACTAATATAGATGATTGAGCATTTAAGATTCTGTTTCATGTGTGTCAGGCAACATTATAGGGCTATCCTCCCTTGGTTCTAGGCAACACCCTGAGCAGCCAGCCGATTTAACACATCAGAAATAATTATTTCTTTATTCAACTTCATTTGCAAGTGGTAGCCTGGTATATATTAAACAGTGATGTGAGTAAACATTATTTATAGTGTTAGCAATGAGTGCATTATGTACAAATAGTTTGTACAAATAGTTATTTATCAGTAGTCAAATCAATTTTTAATTTTAAAGTGGTGGAAATTCTTTTTTAAATACAATAGTTGCCAGGTCAATGCTTTACTACTGCATTGTATGTTATGGTGATAGAATCAGATGATAACATAACATTTTAATTGGTACATGATTGAAAAGTTGCACTAACAGTTTGTATAAAGATATCAAAATTTCTCTTTATTCTTGATTCTTTTTTTAAGCTATGAATTAAGTAGTCATCACCTTGATTTTTATAACAATGGACTGCTATAGCAGTTGCAACATTAACAGTATAACAAGCTAGCAGTAGCTAGTAAATTATAAGTGGCTTTTAAAAATATTTGTATGTGGAATAGCTTCATAAAGTTATAAATGTCTGTACAATACAGTTACACTGCCTTCAATATGAACTTAATAGAATGTGATAATAGAATATATGAATGTGCTAAGAGAACAGCAACCTAGCAGCACTTGAAAGTAATTGGAATAAAATTTACATGAAACATTTAAGGCCTGATTAGCACTATTACAATCAATTGTTGAAATCTGCCTATTTTCATGTTATGTTAAATATGATATGGAATGGATAATTGAAAAACAGAATAATAAATATAAAGAATATAAAGATATAGATAAAAATTATAATATAATAATGAATCAAATTCTATTTAGGAAATAGTAATATGATGAAATTGGTGTAAAATGTAAGAAGAAAAATTTAGTTTCCTAGTTCTAGTAGTCTCCTGTACTACCTTGGTTCTTTACCAGACATCTTTCAGACATTTGACTGTTGAAAAGTGCTAGTTGAACTGTTTTGAATTTATACGTACTTCTTGTACCCGAATGTGCAGCACCTTGTCCGCCACCTCCTTGATGGCACGCAGCCGGCGGTGCGGCGGCGTCTCGGGGCCCAGCTCGCGCCGCAGCTCCGCCGTCACCACCAGCTCGTTCTGGGCCGCCACGGGCGCTGCGCACCGCAAGAGGCCCGGTCAGTCGCGGGCACCGCGTTACCGGCGAGCGGCCGCTCCTACCGCAGCCATACATACCCGATGCGCCCTTCTTGAAAAACACTTTCAACTTGTCGTGAAGGGACTTTGTGTCTCTATCTCTCGAGCCCATTGTGCGGCTGCACGCACCCTGACGCCCTTTCCGAGTTATCCTAAAGCTAAAGCTAGGTGCGGCGATTACCTATGAGTGTGAAATTGGAAATAAAAACACATATTTGTTAAAATTATATTCACTACCGCTCTGCTTTGCTATTCACCATCTGACAGCTTTACAGCCCTCCCTCCGCACAGCTGACAGACGGAAAGGATCAGTTCAATATCCATACGCAAATGTATAAATAACGAAGATTTGACAGCAGCAATACGAAACGCTGCTGCCCGAGTTTGTTATGAAATATGACATCAAATACGTTAATTTTATATGATTGAAAATGGATTTATTGTGACTAATTCAGAAAAGGTATTAGTAAATATAACGTTACATGCTTTGTTTCTGAACGGTCGCGTAGTGTTGTCAGGCTAAAAATAAATTAGTCATTCCGAGCTTAAGATTTTTTTACGTTTTTAGATAAAGTAATAGTTATTAAAAAGGATTTTAAAATTATTGTTTTATGCAGTAGATTTATTAAAAACCAATGAAGTATAACTTAATTTGACTCCTTTTAGTTACATAAATAACTTTTGTACCTACGATAACGCTGTACTCGCCTTAAAAAGTGTTTTACCTAGAACTTGTAACTTGAAAATGTGTATTAATATGTATGTGTAAAATGCTATTGGCTTGTCATAATAAATAAACAAATAAATAAATAAAATCTATTCGAAACTTGAAGCACTACGAAATATCTTTATTTTACCACAAAAGTCATATATTACTATAATGGAAGTCGTTAACCCAGTTTACGCAATGTAAAAGAGATGGCGTCATAAGAAGGTTAAATGATTTTTCAATAAAATATTGATAACTATGTAATTTATAAAAATGAAATATTTTCTCGATTTTCTATTTTTTCATAAAGTATACTATCTCCATACGAATATAGATAAATGGGACACTTACACACACGGTTGTCCGTCTATAGAGAGACAACTGGTAAATACACTATTTATATAATTTTAAATATATATATATACACTCGAGAATCGAAGAACTAACAAATTGTTTGTAGAAAATGTTCTTCGGCGTGGTCGAACCCGCGACCCGCGAAGCTGAAGGCAAGGAAATCCAACTGCGCCAACGGGCCATATTCTGAACTAGCAATTATATATAATTGTATTGACTGCTAAATTGGTGGAAACATTAAGACGGTGCCGGTGATGTAAAATTGGGATATATCCAATCTGGAATGTTGGTGTAGCAATGTGATGGGGTTAAATTACAATCCTTCTCTTCAAGGATAACGATCTTTCACAGAGGTTCACGCATCTAAAGGAGGTTTCCGAACATTGTAATCAAGTCGGGGCCGCGTGCATTGAACTTTTGTCAGTCTAGCCCCAGATTAATAAAAATGGCTTTAAATGAATCAAATTAAATCAAAACAATCTTTATTCAAATAAGCTCTTTCAAGCACTTTTGAATCGTCAAGGATCGATATGATTAATGAAGCTACAACTGGTTCGGAATGTTGCGGCGACCCTGGCGCGTCCTCTGCCGTCTGTCGGTGTCACAGGTGGTCGCAGGTTGTCGACCGGCCGGTCGTGGCGGCCTGTAGCCCACTGCTGGGCATAGGTCTCCTCGTTATTGTATGTAAGGATTGGAGCTAAAACCTACCATGCTGCTCCAATTCCAACTGGTAGGTTACACATATCCCTAAATTTTTTAGAGGATTCCTCGCGATGTTTTCTTTTTCGCGATGTTTAATACATCAAATCTAGTATTTAACTCAAAAGCCAGCATCTCATTTTTTTTGTTTTAGTTTTGCGATAACTTTTAATATTTATATACATTAAAAAAAGGCTGCCTCTCTTTCATCTTTTTTAACTATTCCTCTTTACAAAAATAAGATATGCGTTGCTCAATGAAACCTTCAATTGGCTAAATTAGCAAAACACGTCGCCCTTAACACTCTTAACGCACTCGTTGTGCGTTCATCTTGCGATATCTTTCATTGTAATATATTATATTGAAACCAATCCGATCCGAATCTAAGGCCGAGAACGAGTGAGCTAGTCTCACAATCTCGATTTTGGTGATTCTCTAATAAGCGGTTGTTTTAACTGTATTCGAAGCTTCCAATATAGGAACAGGCAAATCTCTGGCATTCGAGCATTGAAACTATTGTATAGCAATCGGATGCAATCGTGTCGGCCGGGCGCCATCTGCAGCAACAGTTTGTTTTCCCCTAGAGCGGCCATTGAATAAGCCGGCCTGGTAAATCACCGCAGCAATAAAGCAGCGAGGACCGCTGCAAGAACAACAAAAGTGCTATAGTTTTAAACTGTCTCGGGCTATAATATCCCTGGATAGCAGAAGTACGACGTCGGTCATAAAGTTCTTGCAACTTTATAACACGAGTTATAAAATATACACAATTTCGTACTTCGGTGGATTATGGGCAAAATTAACTGCAACGCACTTCGCTTACTTGCAGCTGTTGAAGGTCGCAATTAGTGTCCACGTCGCGAAACAGAAAGTGTCAGCTTTTAAAATGAAAAGGTTATATTATGTTGTGTTAAAAATACGTTTATGCACCGATATAGGTTTGCTTCGGTAATATTTAAAAATATTTCCATTTAATATTATGAAGCTTTGTCTGTAGCGTGTGAAAACTAAATTAAGTGTACCTTGTTAGTAGCGGTACGAATGTCATCTATACTAATATTATAAAGAGGAAAAAATTGTATGTAGGTTTGTAAAGTTCTCAAACAAAAATTACTGGACCGATTTCAAAAATTCTTTCACCATTGGAAAGCTGCATCTTTACTGAGTAAAATAGGCTATATTACATTTAAAAAAATAGGGATCAGTAGTAAAAATGTAATAAGGTGTAAAAAATTAATCATAAAAATCTGTCATCGCTAGCACTGCGAAAACTATTGATGATATATTTAACAAACATACGATATATTGAACATACATACAACAAACATACTGCCACGAGATCGGTATGTACGCGGGTGAAACCGCGGGATATATCTAGTAGTAAATATTTATCTATCAAAATATTATGCATACATTTTGGTATGTGTAAAATAACAAAGTGACAAGGTACTCGTATCCTAAGAGAATCTCATGTGGTGGGTCTCAGCTCGCAGTTCTCTCACTCTACAGTAGAGAAGCCCTGAGGAAGCCGGAGACTGGAAGAAGGATCCGTATAACAAACAGGTCGATATAAGAATTTCCAATTCTAATTACGACTGCATACTTGAATATTCGTATATTAAGTATAATAATAAAAACGTAATCAGTACTAATATTATAAATAGGACAGTTTGCCTGTCACGCCCTCACGGCTAATCCGCGGGAATATTGTTGATGAAATTTGTTACAATTCTAGCTCTAACAGCGGGCAAACATATAATATATTATGGTTGTGTTTGTTTATTAAGTAGTTTTATTATACTAGTATTCTAGATGTTCTCTCATCATTTACTGTCACTCTCACTCACAGGCCTGTAGCTCGCCTGCTCCAGTATTAGGAACTCTACAGTAAGAAAAGTCCTTGTGAGGTTTCCAAATTGTCCATGATTTGAGGTAAAATAAGAATTTTGGAAGGTTTTGTTATAAATATACTGCTTCTTGTCTGTGTCATTTTGTCTATGGTCATAACTGTCTCATGCGTGTATTACGTTTCCTGTCATAGATAATACACTATATAGGATATTTCCTGTTAAGCAACTTTATAATGAGTCGTGTATCACTATCACAATATGCCCGATTAGCTAGTACTTTCGTCATTCTGCTTATCATTCTATGTATTCACTTCATCCTTCGCTCCCCGCACGTAGACCCTGTAAAGCGACTGCCGACACGTCTACATAAATATCTCGCGTACGGAAATGAAACCGAGTTCGACACGAGTGTAGACATCAAAAAGCTTAAATTGAAACTAGAAGAAATAAACAATAAAAGGAACATATCCAACACGGAGAAGTTCGTGCCGATGGACGCCCACACGCCGCTGCTGCTGGTCCAAGTACACCGCGACCTCGGACGCTTGCAGCACCTCGTCGCGTCGCTGGCTCGAGTCCGAGACATACAAACTATTCTACTGATATTCTCCCATAGCTTCTACGACGAAAGGATCGATCGTCTAGTTGCCGGCATCGATTTCTGCAGGGTCATGCGAATATACTACCCCTTCTCCTTACAACTCAATCCTCACAAGTTTCCCGGTGCGGACGTCGACGACTGCCTCCCCGGCGCTACCACCACGCGGCACTGCAGCGTTCGCGACGCCCGCCTCGTCGAACACAAGCAGCACTGGTGGTGGAAAGCTAACTTCGTTTTCCATCGTATGGCTTGGTCCGGGACCCACAGGGCTCCCGTCGTTTTCCTCGAGGAGAACGATTACGTAGCACCCGACCTGCTGCACGTGCTGCAGTACGCGCAGCGATCGTTCCAGTATTTCCCGTACGCGGAGGTGATGTCGCTCGGCGGACCGTCCGCTAGGAACGTCGACGCCGGCTCGCTCACGCTGGAACCGTGGCGGCCACCTTTCGACGTAGGGCTGGCTTTCAATAAAACTACGTGGAATAGAATACTATCACTTTCGGCTCAGTACTGCATGCACGACGATACGAGCTGGAGTTACTCGTTGTTCAACCTGTTCGAAAACTTCCCCAGCGGTCGTGCGACCATGATAGCCTGCGCGAGCCCGAGGGTGGTGTCCGCGAAGGAGTTCACGGATCTAAATAGACTGTCAGACGTGTTCGACACGGCGAGCTCGTTCCCCGAGAGGGTGCGGGCGGTGCACCTGTTCGGCCGCGGCGGCAGGGAGCAGCGGGCGGCGCGCGCGCCCGCGGCCGGCGGCGGCTGGGCCGACCTGCGCGACCAGCTGCTGTGCCTGGACCCCCTGTACGCCACCGCTACCGAAGAGAAGCGCTATTACGACGCTGACGCTGAATTTAACAAATGAGACGTATTACTATTGATTTATTGAAAAGAAATATAATATTTACGTTCGTTCTTAAATTCTTTATACAAAAATGCTGTGGTATTTAAATATATATATAGTGTGTGGTATTTATATAGTAATCCGAGTACAATGCAAAACGTGTATCACACCTAATGTAAAATTACTAAAAGTTAAAAAAAAATGACAGAGAGCTGTAGTAGCTTTTGCTGATCTCGAGTTATTCGGCTGCCGCGCCTGGAGCTCGGCGCAGTGTGCGGTGGACGGTGCACCAGATAGAAGTTCGTGTCAAAGATAAATCTACCCTCAGAGTATATTCCTTGTTTTAGTTTTTATCTTCTTCCCCTTCTCCCTTCTTACGATTAAGATGAAAATAATTAAGATTAAGACTAAATCTCACGACTTAAACAGTCATTTAAGTCGACAACAAAATCTTTCACTTTTTTGAACACCAGCAGCTTATTGCGCAGAGCTGATCGGGAAGGCTTTATACCCGAGCCGCAAGATATACGACGTCGAGCTTATGTTGAAAGATTGCTTTTGTCTTTGTATTACGTATTTGTACGTTTCAAACGTATAAATATACTTCTTTAGTTTTAAAATAAGGTTTTTCTAGATATAACATTTTAAACGTTGCACCGCGACACACAAGTTTAATTAAAATATAGCGGTTTTAATGAAACAAGGACGACGACCGCACCGTGAAGGTCGTTCGTTTGGCACTTTTGACAATTTCGAAATAGTGTAATTATTCTTGACTGCTCGGCACGAGGTCGCATTTTGGAGTCGAGGATTAACGCTAGGACGCTGATACAATGCGGGATGGTAGGTTACATTTATAGCAAGAATTCTTAAGGTTTCTTCACGATGTTTTCCTTTACAATGACATACAGCACATTATATACAGAAAGCCACATTCGCCATTCGCAAGGTATATGCAGTCTCACCGTTCGGCCGCCGCGGCCCGACAATTATTAGATAAATAAAAGAACACTACATATCAGTCAGTCATATAATATTTACATGCAAATTCTTAGACAATAACTATGTACGTCAACACGACCTAGAGGTGATATAAAGTAATCTACAAACATAGCAGTTAGCGTTAGCTGTCGGCGCGGCTAGACACGAGGAGCGGGCCGGTGCAATATTCAATCAGATGGCCAGTGCTCTTGCTTTATGAGGTCGGACGCTCGCTCGGCGATCATGACGACGGCGGCCATGGTGTTCCCGCTCGGCAGAGAGGGCATGACGCTGGCGTCGGCCACCCGCAGCCGCCGCACGCCGCGCACCTCCAGGCGGCCGTCCACCACGGAGCCCATGGCGCACGTGCCGCCGTAGTGGAACATGGTGGAGCTCATGTACAGCACGTAGCACCGCCAGTACTGCCTGCTGCCGCGAGGGAGGCCCTCGCAGCGGTCGATATTTAAATCCACTATTTCCGCACCGACGCTTCTGAAGAACGTCGTGTTGACGACTCGCGTGTAGTCTATCATGTAACTCACCAGATTCTCTAAATCTCTGTCATCGGAGAAGGTTCGAGTGTCTATAATTGGCGGATCGAATGGATTTTTACTGCGCAACTCGACCACACCCTTCGATTTCGGATGTAGCAAGCTCAAATTAACGTACAGCGTTCTCCTTCCCTTGCCGGCCTCGAGTATGCGGCGGCAGAGGGACTGTCGGTAGCCGCTGTTGAAGGCGCACAGCCGGTACGGCGCGTCCGAGTCGTTCGGAACTAGGAAATTGAAAACTTGGTAATCCGCGCACGTCTGACTTTTATCGAGTGTCACGAAGCCCGTTACGATGGGGACGGGCATCCGGTGAGGGTCCGCAGGCTCCTGAGGTGCGTTGGACCTCTGCATCTCGATCGATAGAACGATCAAAACATGGTCCTGTAAGTTTTTACCCACTGGAAGATCGCTTCTCACTTTTATGTTCTTGCGATTGAGATGATTCCCCGGACCGATACCGGACAGCATGAGAAGCTTGGGGGTGTTGAGAGCTCCGGCCGTTACGATTACCTCTTTTTTCGCCAAAAGGGTGACGCTTCTATTATCGCCCGTCACCGCCCTCACTCCAATTGCATTGTTGTTATCGTCAAATAGAATTTCAGTTACCAAAGTATTTTTTAAAACGTGAAGATTTTTTCTATCTTTGTTCGCCCCTAGATTGGTGTATGCAGTAGTTTGTCTCGTGCCTCCGGCGATCGTGTACTCCGGCAAGGTATAACCTAGACTGCTTCGGCCGTTGCAGTCTAAAATAATATCATTGCCCGCTTCTTTGAAAGCTTCTAAATACTCTGCCGTTTCCGATCTATTCTCTTGGGTCACACCGAGAAATCCGTGGGTGCCGTGGAAGACGGCATCGGGTGATTCGAGAATTTTTTCGCTTTCGAGTCTCTCACTTTTGATAAAGTAAGGTAGGACATTTGGATAGCTCCACGACTGGTCCCCGACTCTGTCCGCCCACGAGTCGTAGTCGGCGGGGCAGCCGCGCGCGTATATCATGTAGTTGACGCTGCTGCCGCCGCCCAGCACGCGGCCCGCCGTCAGGTTCAGGGCTCCGATGGTGTGACCCTGCGAGGAGTAGTTGTCGTCGACGGACGTGAGGTTCCAGTCGTAAGTGGTATGCGGCAGGTAAGAAAACAGCCCGGGAAGCTAAAAATATATGTATTTGTTTGCATATATTATATTTATACATGTGCAGTTAATATTTAATAAATACATGTTTAATTAGTAACGATAAACAGCGTTTTCTGAACAGATCTGACAGAAATCCATTTTTTTCTATATTTTAGTATCGATTTCGATATAACACCTTTACAAATGCGATGCCCTCCAGCCACCAAAACCACGTGAGATGTATTCGTCAAAAATATGTTTACAGAACTGCAAGAAACTAAAATGACGGCAGAGCAGATACGTCAAACTGAACGAAAGCGGGGCGGAGTATTTGATGACCTCCACCGGGTGAAATTGAAGGGATGATCTAAAGCCAGCAGGAAGAGGCTGTGACATCTTATACTGAGGAAATCTTTTGAAGTTAGGGATTAATGTTAATGTTGGAGGAAATTGAGCCATTAGTTGAAGTAGATAAAGAAGATAAAATGATCGTCGTTTTACGAATAACTTCAAGTGGTCACGTGCTTGTAGTTTACGTTACTTCACAGTATAGGTTAATTGTCATTGTTTGCGTTTTAGTTAGAAATTGTGTCTGCACAGTGCGCACACGTCGAATCTAACTCTGACCTACATCGCTGATCTGTGTAGTTTTCATGTTTTTCTTTTTGTAAATTTTTGCTGGGCCTGAAAATTACAGCAATCATTTGATTCGTGCACAGGTTTATCGGCAGACTGTGACCGAGTTACCAGTGACTCGATGGGCGGGTCGCCGCCGGCGTCGATCGCGAGCACGCTGCGCTGGCCGTCCTCGGTGAGGCGGTCGGCGATGACGCTGCCCGCCGTCCCGGCACCCACTATCAGGAAGTCGAATTCCTGGTAGTCTAAAGGGATAAGCTAATTCATGAGTCAATCGAGCTGCGTCGTCCGCATGGAAACCGGTGTGTAACCGGTATGTAATCGGCTATTATGAATATGTACTTAAGACATTCAGTAATTAATAAATGTTCACCCGGAGCAACTTATGATTATATAATGAATAATTGGAATTCTAATGATTTTGACTCTAATACTACAGTCATATTAATGTTTGGTGACAGCTTAAATGTGAAAAAACCACAGATTACCAAATGCATCGAAAAAATAATTCTTTTAAATGAGAAATTTAAATGTAAATCCGTTATGTGTGCTTTTCCGTACTCAGATATACTGACTTGTAGGCAGAATGAGCACATATATAATCTCAATTTGCAAATGTATAATTTGACATACCGTCATAGTGACGCTATATTTTATTTTGACTTAAATAAATTTATTTCCTCGTTTAAAATGACTAGAGATACTATGTATCTGTCTAAAAATTGTTGTCGGAGTCTAGCTGCACCGCTAGCATATAATTTAAATGATACAGTTACATGTGATGTAACTAAGTCTATTGACTCAGTCTCATATACAAACTGTACATTAAGTACTATATAATTATTCATATATTGACATGTGTACTAGTAGTAGTACTAATAGTATATCAAGTAACATTTTAGGTACGGAAAATGTTACTTTAAACTAGATAATAAGACAACAGATGAACCTTGTAACTTGAATATTGTACACCAGAATCTGCAAGGTCTATCTGGCAAGGAATTTGAAATAGAACTCTTTATGAATAAATTTAGTATTGATATTTTATGCACAACTGAGCATTGGTTAAACAGTTCTAATTTCCTATTAAATATTAAAAAATATAAAGTGTCCAGTGCGTTCTTGAGGAAGACCGTCCAGCGTGGGGGATCTTTAATATTGACTCATTCTAAAGTATATTGTAAAGAACGAAATGATATTGTCTTTCTGTTGCACGTACCATTGAGCTGTCTTGTGTAGAGTTAGAGCGCTATATTATAGTTTCTGTGTACCGCCCACCCTCCAGTGATTATATATTATTTGAGAGCGTCATGGAGGAAGTTCTTAAGAAGATCTCTAAATCTTCAAAACAAGTTTTAATATGTGGAGACTTTAATGTTGACATCTTAGTGGATACCTGTCATCGTTGTAGGTTACTTAATTTATTTCATTGTTTTGATATGATCAATGTATTTAACGCACCTACCAGGATAACTGCAACTTCGGCTACCGGTGTTGATAATATTTTTACTAATTACAGTTGTAATATCTTAGAAAAATCTATAGTAAGTCATAATTAAAACGTATTAGTTTCGGGTAACATACCACGGTAATTTGTTTTGATTCGCCGATATTTCGACCCAGTTGCATGGATCGTGGTCACGACGGAACTGCAGGTAGGCGGTACTTCAAGCTGAGACGTTAGGGGCAGTATCTAACTACCCGCCGTCTCGTTCTTTTTATCGGTGCGTCACGGATTGTTCGGCATACTACACTCACAACGTCACTTTTAAATTTTGAATTTTGGCGCCGTTTCTGAGTTTTACACAGTTCTACTACTGGATTCCACGTGTTCGCTAATCTAAAACCGTCTTCGCGATTGAAATTTTTATATGTCTTAATTTCAATGGCTTCGCGAACTATCCTCGGTATGTAGTGGCGATCAGTGGAAAGAACTTTCGGGCTGTGAAGTTCTATCCAGTGATTTGTTCCGGCTTGTGTAACATGTTGGGCGATCGCAGATTTTAAAATGTCGTTGTTTTTGACTGCTTTTATGTGTTCTGTGACACGGGTGGCTATGGATCTCTTTGTTTGCCCGATGTAGGAGCTTCCACAGCTGCAGTCAACCTTGTAGACACCAGGACACTGATACGGCAAGCGATCCTTTGGAGACCGCATCATATGGGCTATCTTTTGTAAAGGAGTGAACACAGTCTTGATATTATATTGCTGTTTGAGTATTCTTTCTATTTTATCAGTCACTCCTCTTATAAAAGGAAGGAAAGCCCTTTGTCTTTCAACCTCCAAAGGGCGCTCTTTTCGTCTGCGTTGTATGTTCTGCATTGGAGTGTTGTGACCATTCCACCGTAATACCCTGCGCACGTGGTCGAGCTCACTCTGAATGTGCAGATCATCGCAGAGGTCATAAGCGCGGTTGGTAAGGGACGTGGCTACTGATGCCAGGTGGCGTGGATGGTGATGAGACGAGCCGTGTAAGTATCTGTCCGTGTGTGTGTCCGTGTGGCTTTCGATACACAGAATGACCAAGCGATGAATCAGAACGTATTTTTATATGGACATCCAGGAATGGTAAGCCTCTGTCTTTTTCCATCTCGTACGTAAATGACATTTTAGGGTGAATGCTGTTTAAATGACTAAGAATTAATTCCACTTCTCGCTGCCCTCCTTGCAGGATAGCATAAATATTATCAACGTACCGTTTCCAAATTTTAATTTCTATAGGTGCAGTGGAAATAGCCCGATCTTCGAAATATTCCATCCACAGGTTGGCAACCACTGGAGCGACCGGACTTCCCATCGCTACTCCATCTATCTGAAGGTAATATTGGCCTCTGTACAGGAAAAAATTCGAGTCTAAACAGTGCTGTAGTAATGTTAGATATACCGCAGGGATATTCATTTCCTGTAGTTTGCGTTTTATTACCTCCAGACAATCCTGGATAGGTACGTTGGTAAAAAGGGATAGTACATCAAAATATATATAATATATAATAGTCTCATCACCATCCACGCCACCTGGCATCAGTAGCCACGTCCTTTACCAACCGCGCTTATGACCTCTGCGATGATCTGCACATTCAGAGTGAGCTCGACCACGTGCGCAGGGTATTACGGTGGAATGGTCACAACACTCCAATGCAGAACATACAACGCAGACGAAAAGAGCGCCCTTTGGAGGTTGAAAGACAAAGGGCTTTCCTTCCTTTTATAAGAGGAGTGACTGATAAAATAGAAAGAATACTCAAACAGCAATATAATATCAAGACTGTGTTCACTCCTTTACAAAAGATAGCCCATATGATGCGGTCTCCAAAGGATCGCTTGCCGTATCAGTGTCCTGGTGTCTACAAGGTTGACTGCAGCTGTGGAAGCTCCTACATCGGGCAAACAAAGAGATCCATAGCCACCCGTGTCACAGAACACATAAAAGCAGTCAAAAACAACGACATTTTAAAATCTGCGATCGCCCAACATGTTACACAAGCCGGAACAAATCACTGGATAGAACTTCACAGCCCGAAAGTTCTTTCCACTGATCGCCACTACATACCGAGGATAGTTCGCGAAGCCATTGAAATTAAGACATATAAAAATTTCAATCGCGAAGACGGTTTTAGATTAGCGAACACGTGGAATCCAGTAGTAGAACTGTGTAAAACTCAGAAACGGCGCCAAAATTCAAAATTTAAAAGTGACGTTGTGAGTGTAGTATGCCGAACAATCCGTGACGCACCGATAAAAAGAACGAGACGGCGGGTAGTTAGATACTGCCCCTAACGTCTCAGCTTGAAGTACCGCCTACCTGCAGTTCCGTCGTGACCACGATCCATGCAACTGGGTCGAAATATCGGCGAATCAAAACAAATTACCGTGGTATGTTACCCGAAACTAATACGTTTTAATTATGTCTTCAAACCACGAATATTCAAGTATAAAATCATTAACTATAGTAAGTCGCTTAAAGTCTGACCATAGTGGGTAAATTATATCTGTCCCTAACTATATGCAGGAAAAAAAAGATTATATCAAGTACAGGCCTTTCAATTCGAATAAAATAAAGCGATTTCAATCAAAAATATCATCAAAGATATTGCAATTCGACAAAAGTCGCGGTAGCTCAGATGAACTTTTTAATGCCCTCTTTGGAATGATTGGTTGTGAGTTTAATAAGACTTTTAATATTATAGAAAAAAAAGTGTTCAAAAATGGTAGGTTTAGCGAATGGGCCACTAATGGCATTTATAAGAGTAGGAATAAGTTATTTGATCTGTATGCAGAAAAACAATATAATCAGTCCCCCACTTTTCTAGAATATGTAAAAAAATATTCAAAACGTTTAGAAGTGTCTGCACACAGGCCAAATCTCTTCATATTAAAAGTAAAATAATTAATTCTAAAAATAAAATAAAAACAACCTGGAATGTTATTGGAGATCAAACAGGTAGACGTAAAATGCATAATTCTGCCATAGAGCTTAAAATTGGGAATGAACTTATTAATTATATAATTAAGTGTTGCAAAAAAGCATATAGTGATTTAGGTTTTATGCTGCGCGTAGTGAAGGGATTCACTAATTTAAAAGCAATCGCTGCTTTGTATAACGCTCTAGTTAGGGGTCAATTAGAAGGAAATGCAGTTATATGGGCTCCACATGAAACTAAGTATAGTCTCATGTTGGAGCACGTACAGAATAAGTTTATTAGGTACATGTACTTGAGATTGTACGGGGTTTATCCGTACTATCCGTTAATGTATCCAACTCTATTTGTTCTAGGTATGGTTGAATATAACGAGTTAAGGTGTAAGGAGGGAACTCTCCCTTGTTATTTATTTAATTAAAATAATTAGAGGTAGGGCACATAATCCCGATATGCTGCAATATATCAGGCTGCATGTCCCAGACAGGTACGTATGGCGGAGACGGAGACCGTCTTTGTTAGTGGTTCCTAGCGGGCGCACGAACCTGATGAAACAGGCGCCACTTACACGTGCCATATGTACTGTCAATATATGTGCCACAAAAATAGATGTTTTTTTTTAGTTCTCTGAGTGAACTTACTAAGATAGCATTATATATTATAAGTTATATTATTAGTTATTAGTAGTATTAGTAATAAGTTTTGCTACACTATTGTATTAGGGTTCCCTGTAATGATACTAGTAAGCTGAAAATAAATAAATAAAAAAAAAAAATCTGATACAGCAGTAGCTAGTGCATTTGAGCATTTCTTTCAGAATATACCCATTTCTACCACAAGCTCAATAAACTCATCCCCAATGGAAGCTTTTAATGTTTTAAAGGACAGCGTCACTGAGTGCAGTGTTAATTTTAAATTTCAACCCATTTCCCCATACGATATCGTCAAAATTTTTAAAACATTAAATATTAAAAAAACAACTGATCTATGGGGAATGTCCGTTAAATTAATTAATAATATTATTGATATTATCGTCCCGATTATGGCCAAGATCTTTAACAAATCTGTAGATACAGGGATATTTCCCAATTTAATGAAACATAGTAAATTGATCCTCCTTTTTAAGTCCGGCGATAAGAGCGACCCTCAGAACTACAGACCCATTTCGGTCTTGCCAACTCTAAACAAGATTTTTGAGAAAATCATTCATAGCCTTCACAAAATGCTATAGGGGTATTTTGTGACTTATCCAAAGCATTTGATTACGTTCAACACGAAATTTTATTGCTAAAGCTTGGCTATTATGGCATTAAAGACAATGCACTTCGTCTCGTTGCATCGTACCTTCACAGCCGGATTCAAAGAGGGTGCATTAATGATGTGCAGTCATCTGGAACGGCCTTAGTTATGGGTGTTCCTCAAGGATCAATCCTTGGTCCCTTTCTGTTGTTAGTTTATATAAATGATTTGCCATATTTTATTCATAATATTTGCGATATTGTACTGTTTGCGGATGATACATCATTGATTTTTAAAGTAAATAGAAATGACGATAATATTGACGAAGTAAACAGGGGTTTATTGCAAGTCGCTGATTGGTTCAGGCTAAATAATTTGGTACTGAACTCGAATAAGACTTAATGTATTGAATTTGCATTACCTAATGCTGCAAAAACAGCAAATAGACTCTATTTAAATAATGATAATAAAATTATAATTTAAGACCGTGTCGAAGTGATTCCCTGCGAGAGAAGTTTAAGGAAACAGGTATTCTTACATTTGCTTCACAGTATATTTTAAGCAATCTAATTTATGTACATAAAAATATAAAGAATTATAAAACGATAGGTGATGTATACAATAGACAAAGCAGGAACCGACATAAGCTTGCGGCTCCTGCTTTGCGCCTTGCAAAAGTACGTAATTCGTTTGTGGGTTTTGGTATAAGATTCTATAATAAAATTCCGCAATCAATTTCAGCTTTGCCATTACAGCAGTTTAAAAACACTGTTAAAAGAGGCTGATACAGAAAGCCTCTTTGAACCTGTACAAGACAGTAACGCCTTAATGAAAATAGTATTAAGAATTATATTTTTAAAAGAGCAACAGCCGAGTTTCTTGCTGGCTCTTCTCGGTAGGAACGGCTTTCCGAACCAGCAGTAGAGTTGACGAAAAGCACTTGTTTACAAGTTTATTTGAATAAAGAATATTTTGAATTTGAATTTGAATTTTAACAAAGTGTTTCGGCGTCAATCCAGACCCCGCGGGATTTCTAGGATAAAAATATCCTATGTGTGTTCTACAACCTCTATCTTCTAATGAAAGTCCCATCAAAATCGGTCTTGCCTTTCTGGAGTGTGTACTGCTAACCTAAACCTTCCGGAAGAATTGCACTACCTTTCAGTATACACCGTACAACAATCCATTCAGTAGAGTTTGAGAAAATTGATCACGTACAGAATTTTGGGGATTTTGTTTTATAATAAATATAGATATAGATTTAAATGCGAATGTTTATCTGTCTGTTATGCTTTTAATGTAATCGGTACATTTGAAGTTAGAATAGAACAACATTTCCTTCAAAAACTTTATTACTTAGGGTATTTTAACACTGAACTTGACGCAAACGATGTCGCGGGCACAACTAGTATTATATATTGACGGTGTTTAGTATTATATAATAGTAGTCGTTGAGTATTATATAGTGGAAATGATTTTACTGATATCAGGTAACGTTTCGAAATTTAATCAGCAAACTAGTTACCTTAAATTGCACTAAAACAAGTTTAATTTGCAATGCAATTAACATAACATCATTATAATAATTATATTATAAAATAAGGAAATTGGAAATCTCACAGCCTGTAGCGAGTATAGTAGAGGTTATTAGTATTAAATAAATAAACGCTATTATTGCTAACGCTAGCAAAAGATGCTCGAGTGACTCTCGTCTGGACTTTTTGACTGATATTTTTAGAGATTAATTGCCAAATTATGCAGCTATATAAGCTTAATGTACATTTCAAGATTATCTGAGTGATAACAATATACTAGTGATAGTATTCAAGACAAACTGTATACATTTTTGAAGAGTATGGGCCGAGTATTGTTTTGGTTTCTTTTCTGTACCATCTTATACCACATTTGAGAGGGAATGAAGTCGTCTGCCTGGAAGTCGCGACTCACCTCCGACCGCGGCCTGCCTCGGGAACAAGTAGGCGGTCAGCATGAGCCCGGAGATCACGCCGAGGGCCGCCTGCGTGCGGAGGACGCCGCCCGCTGCCATCGCCGGGGTCTGCAAGTGGGTCAGGCTGTACTGGGCCGCTGCCCGCCCGCATCCCGCCGGTACCCAGTGACCGAGGGAGGAGAAGGACACGTCAGTCGATTCAGTAGTCGGGACTGTAGTACTCTGGTGGAGGGGACGCTAAATCCTATTTGTTATTAAATAGTATTTCCCTAGCCCCCCATACTATGCTCTATCGCAAACGATAAAATTGTAGCAATGACAAAGTCGACCGAAATTGTAGCTGTTGCCGATCTCAGCGCCTAAAAACACTTTCCCTGAAATGGGATTAATCTAATCTATAACACGAAGTGCAGCTCTGGAACCCGCCTGCGTTCCCGACACTTTATCTATTATTACAATTTTCTCTCCCTTTACGTGTCCGTTAATAAAACAAATTGAAAATATTCTGCGAGTCTTACTAATAGGCAGGTTGTTTAACAGATTTTAACCCTTTAATTGCAGCCGTCCTAACTATTTTTAATACTTTCAACGGTGATGGATATATAAAAGTGTACGTACCGAAATAACGCCGTAAAATTATCGATCCAAACCAGCAAAAGGCCAAGTAAGTTGTATTTATATGCAATGTTGAAATAAAAATAGCGCTGCTATTATACGAGGATTGATAATTGAGTAGCGAGCGGCGAGCGGCGGCGGCGCGTGGACTGGCGCTGCGGCGGGACACGGCGCAGGGCTGCGTGTCCTCACTGTCCTCCGTGCCCTCCGTGTACTTACTGCCCTCCGTGTCCTCCGTGTCCTCTGTGCCCTCCGTGTCCTCTGTGCCCTCCGTGTCCTTACTGCCCTCCGTGTCCTCCGTGCCCACCGTGTCGTCACTGCCCTCCGTGTCCTCCGTGTCCTCACTGTCCTCCGTGACCTCCGTGTGGTTCGGAGCGCGATGTACCGTGTTGCGATCCGACATGGCGAAATGTTATATCGCCTGATTTATATAATGACGGGGTCTGTCGCCGCTGTCGGCTCCAATCGGATATGTTTCAATTAGTTGGCCCGATAAGCCATCCTCTAATATACACCTTTACGTCTACATTCTGTCCTTACATTTTGTCTGTGTATTTTAGTTAAAAATGATCGATCAAGGATTATATACTTCAGTTTTACTAAATTTCATCTATGTTGTAATCGGCAGACTGGCCGCGAGAGCGTGACAGACAAACGGACTTTCGCTTAGAAGAATTTGACATCACTCCGAGCAAACACCAAAACTGACGCCAGAATACGCATACCATTGATGTTTGTGTTATTCACGACACAACTAGTACTTGGGAGAGAATCACAACGATGTGCGGCCAAACACAACGTACATAGTTAAATATATATGTATTTGTTTTGGATCGCTTTGTCGTGTAGAAGTTTAGAATATGGAGAATGGAGGAGAACGTCATATGAAAAATGAAGAAGGTACAGAAAGAGAGAATGATTTTTTTTTCGTATTTTAAAGCAGCTTGTATTGTTATTTATAGTCTTTACTGTTATTAATGTGGTATTCAATTAAAGTGTTCATTCAATCATTTATCTTGCATCTTGTGATTGTTCTTTACTAATTATTATTATTATATTAGAGATTGGCTAATTACTAATTAGCCAATCTCACGACAGCTGTCCGCGCGAACGAAATCGCGCATAAAAGCTAGTTATCGGATAGATCGGCACGTCGAGGTTAGCGCCATTGAATCGTGAACCATATTAACGTTTTAATAGACGTGTTTGATCGAACAATTTAAATGCAAAGCATTTTGGAAAAAAAATAAGGATTCCGATAAGAGTTCCAATTACACGGTGGTCGTACAGTTGATTGCATCGTGTGGGCACGACCACTTGTTGATTGGACTCTGCGTGCGCGGATTGGAAAGGGTAGAGGGATGTACGCACCCTGAATAGGGATACAGGGAACACACACAACACCGTGCCGACCTCTCCAGCCGATATCATAAGCAATTGAAGCTCTGAGTTAGTTTTATTTTATCAAATTAACAATCGTCATGATCCTTCTTCACGCGGGTAGGTGAGTGACAGCGAGCGAGCCGTTTTGAATTTACGGCGAACAAACAGACAGGACAGGAGATTTTTTTATTAGTTATATGTTATGATAAAGTACCTAACGTACGCACACATTCAAATAATGACATTTATAGAATTAGGCGCTACCTTGCGTATATCGCATACAAAATAAATGATACTATTATTATGCTACAAATTGTGATACGGTACACAGCAACTTTTTTTAATCAGTGTGTTAATTTATTGTTGCTAGCAACACTTCATAATTCCCTCTCATCCAGGAGTATAAAAGTGGTCAAGAACAGAGGCCTCTTTTACGAAAGCTCTGTTGGTTGACCTGTTCACGTCAGGCATTTGTTTTTGTGTGTTTGGATACAAATGTATTAATTTTGTTCTCCTTTTATAAATCCTACTTTGGATCCTAACAATACTGTATGCAGTACTATCTGTATCCTTGGCTGATTCATGCTGGATCCACGTAAACCGTCTCATTACCGCATAGCACAGCACTGCGTATCACAAACTGAACAATCGTCTCACTCCGTAACTGACGCATCATCAGGAGATAGAGTCATTCACAAAATCGCAAAGCTTACGATAAGAGACGACAGGCAGCTTGAATTTAAGTATGAGAAAATACTTTTATTACTTTTAAAGTTATCCAAAGCGTACATTATACTCATTCTGATACATATGAATTACTCAGGACCTAATTCATTTGCTGATGATATTCAAATTAATATGTATATGCATGTAGTATGCATCGGATAGATCGTTTTCTTGTGGCTCATGTGATGGAAACTATTAGCATATAAATAACTTGTTCTTTTGCATTTTAGTGCAGAAAGTTTATTTTGGAGTAAGTCTTTATAGTAGTAAAATCTAATGATGACATTCATAAAAGTAGGACAATAATTGTTACAGTTAGTTGCGGGCGATAATTGCACACAATTGCAGCTAATATTACACTTGTAGTTGCGATATATCAGCGCAGTGCATTATAGCCGCAGTCCATAAGTACAGTCATATTGATAACTTTTGAATTGCGCAGGTAGAACTGAACATGTCCGGGCGTGTGTTTCAGTTTCACCTAACGATCTTCTCATAATTTGCTATCAGTTCAGCGGATTCGCCGTGAAAGAGTAACACAAACATACATCCATACTCAGTCTCTTGTCGTGAAGCAAACCTGTAGCTCACCTCACCTTCCTCGTTATCAACACTAAAACGTTTAAAGTAGTTCGCAAACGAGCCCAAAGTAACATGGCGTTGGAGCGGCGCGGGGTGGACGGAGCGGGACCACTGCGAGCGATGTACTCGTACCAATTGCAGGGTACCAACTTACGTTTCCTAAGCCACTAATTCATGTTCGCTTCCATCCATCCATCAGCCCATCGCAGTCCACTGCTGGACATAGGCCTCCCCAAGTCTGCGCCAGACATCCCTGTTCTCCGCAATGCGCATCCCGACAACCTTCCTGATGTTGTCGGTCCAGCGAGACGGTGGACGCCCTACGCTGCGTTTGCCAAGACGCGGTCTCCACTCCAGGACTCTTTTGCTCCAACGGCCATCAGTCCTGCGACAGACGTGACCGACCCACTGCCACTTCAGCTTACTTATTCTGCTAGCTACGTCGGTTACTCTGGTTCTCTCGCGGATAATCTCATTTCTGATTTTATCTTTGAGAGATACTCCGAGCATAGCTCGCTCCATAGCACGCTGAGTGACTTTAAACTTGTGGACTAGCCCCGCCGTCAGTGTCCACGTCTCGGCGCCATACGTTAACACAGGCAAGACGCATTGGTCGAAGACTTTGGTCTTCAGGCATTGCGGAATCTCGGACGTGAGGACTCGACGAAGTTTGCCAAATGCTGCCCAGCCCAAGTGAATTCTCCTTTCAGCCTCTCTCTCGAAGTTATGCCGTCCAAGTTGGATAGTCTGGCCTAGGTACACGCACAACCTCGAGGAGGATTCCGTTGACTGACACTGGTCGTGGCACGACAAGATCATTGAACATGACCTTGGTCTTGTCCAAGTTTATGCCAAGACCAACTAGCTGGGAGGCATCACTCAAGCCATTCAACATTTCACGCAAATCCTCCAGCGTCTCTGCGAAGATGACGATGTCATCCGCGAAACGAAGGTGTGAGATGTATTCTCCGTTAACATTGACACCTAGTTCAGTCCAGTCCAGGGTTTTGAAGACGTCCTCCAGCGCGTTGGTGAACAGTTTTGGAGATATTACACCCCCTGTCTCACCCCGCGCTGAAGGTGAATAGGTTTCGTTCGCTGGTCCTGGATTTGAACGGTCATTGTTGCCGTTTTGTATATACATCTCAACACCTCGATATATCGCCAGTTGATATGACATCGCTGCAAAGATTCCAGAACAGCCCAGGTCTCGATGGTGTCGAAGGCTTTCTCGTAGTCCACAAATGCCATACACAGCGGCTGGTTATACTCTTGGGTCTTCTGTATAATCTGCCGAACAGTATGGATGTGGTCTACGGTGCTATAGCCTTTTCGAAACCCGGCCTGCTCCGGTGGCTGGAATTCGTCAAGTCTGGTGGCAAGACGATTCGATATGACTCTCGAGAACAACTTGTACACGTGGCTCAGGAGCGAGATTGGTCTGTAGTTTTTCAGACGGGTTTTATCACCTCTTTTGAAAAACAAGACAACCACGCTCCTAGACCACGCTTCCGGTGTAGTGCCTGTATGGATAACGGTATTAAAGAGCTCTGCCAAGGCTTGAAGAACAGGACGTCCAGAAGCTTTTAGCAGCTCAGCCGTAATCCCATCATCACCGGGGGCTCTTCCATTTTTAAGTTGCTCGAGAGCCATACTAATCTCGCCACTCTCAATATCCGGGATGTCTTCTGTATAATGGCGCGACAGTGGTGCTCGTGGATCCTTGGTATCCCGAGTCGTAGACTTATGTGCACTCGACGAGTAAAGCAATCCGTAATATTTCTCAACCTCGTTCTGGATCTCAGAGCGACAGACAACTGTCCTGCCTTCCTCTGTTTTAAGCTTCGCGAGATGACTTCTTCCTAAGGGTTTCTGAAAAACTTTCGACCCCCTATTCTGCTCAATAAGGGCTATGATAGCCTTTGTATTTGAGCAGCGGAGGTCTCTGCGTACAAGTTTTCGTATCCTCTTAGAAAGGGCTCTCTGTTCTGGCGAAGCGACTTGAGCGGATGGCATTTCACGTCTCTGTCTCATCAGATCCAGGGTTTCAGGAGAAAGTTTGGACTGCTTGCTTCGACTCGTCGGTGGAAAGTGCTTTCGACCCAGTGTACATACCGTCTTCACCACGTTGTCGGTTATCTCGTTCACATCGCTAGTGGTTTCCAGACAGTCGAATCGATTCTGGAGTTCCAATTGAAACTGCTCGGACGTATAGTGTATTTGGGCCAGCGTAGGTCGGAGAGTAGGCTTCATCATACGGGACCTTTCGGCCTTGAAACACATATTCAAAGTGCCTCGTACAAGTCGGTGATCACTACCTGTATTAAACCTGTTGACCACAGAGACATCTCTAAATATGTGCTTTTTATCCGTCATGATGAAGTCTATCTCGTTCTTTGTCAAAGTATCGGGGCTTTGCCAAGTCCAACGTCTCTGAGGCTTCTTCTTGAAGAAAGAGTTCATTAAGAAGAGCCCTTGCATTTCGAGGAAATCGACTAGCATTTGCCCCCTTTGATTCCTGTGCCCTAGTCCATGCGATCCGATTTTCGATTCTCCGCGTCTTTGTACTCCCACTTTAGCGTTGAAGTCTCCCATAACAACATTGTAGAAGGCCGACGTAGTGCCATGCAGAGCTTGAGATATATCCTCATACATGGCTTCGACCTCATCATCAGAGTGTGCAGAGGTCGGCGCATATATCTGTATCACTTTCAGGGAGTACCTGTCGGTGAGTTTAAGTACAAGGTACGCTATCCGGGTCGACACACTACTGACTTCTACAATGTTGTTAATGAGAGTCTTGTGAACTAGAAAACCGACACCACCGTGGGAGACCTTATCGCCTTCACGGAAGTAGAGTAAGTGACCGGAATTTAGGGTTATCGTATCCTCACCCTCTCTTCGGACTTCAGATAACCCAAGAATACTCCAGTTTATCCGACTTAACTCTACCTCTAGTTCGGTGAGGTGATGGTCCAGCCGTAACGTTCATCCATTATACGTTGCCAAAAAGATCGTTGGTTGGCAGCCTACCGTAACCCGGTGATTCTTCCCACCCTCCGCCCCACCGTTACCGCGATCGCTGCCGTAGTCGGGAATAGTGGGGCTGCCGGGAACTGAGGGCCGGAACTTTCTTGACACTTCCATGGGGGTTACTGCCCATAGTCACCACGCCGGGCAAGCGGGTTGGTGACCGCAGAGCTGACTCATTCGACACTAGAGGCGCTGCTGCCCACCTCTGGTCTGGGATTTTAAGTCAGCTTAATTGGATGGTTATACCGCCATCAATCGGTCGCCATAGCCTCGTCTGTTATTGGCAGGGGGCACCACGTGCAAGTGAGGTTGGCATTTGGGAGCACTAGTTGTTGTGCGTACTCCCCTTGCCCCCCATGTTCGCTTAAAACTGTATAATATAAAATATTTAAATTATTATTTTCTGCGAAGAGCATAATCAAATTTTAATCTTATAATTATGATTAAATTAAGATATTTTCGTTTTTACCTAAAGCTATCGAAGCATACATTAACTAACGTATTTAAGAAAATACTATTGGCACGTTGGTGTAGTTGGCGGATACCAATTCTCTGCTCCGCGGTCGCCGGGTTTGACTCCCGTGAGGGGCAACACTTTCTAAGCACAATGTCTGGGTGTACATCTGTAAGGCTGGATTCAGACTATGATGCCGTTCTCGGTACGATCTCGCTCCGTTCTCGGTCCGGTAAAATATTGTTAAACAACAAACAGTCAGAGTGTTCACACTATCGTATCGCTCCGGTCCCGGTCCGATATCGCTCCAGCACCGGTTCGTCAAAAAGAATATTTTGACTGGAGCGAGATCGAACCGGTCTCGGCGTTGTACCGACATCGACAATATGAACACGCTTCTGTTTTAACTCCAGACTTTCATCAGTCGTGCCGCGAGTGTGTTTTAATTAAATCAAATTAAGTTAAAGGTAATAAATAGTGGGAATCTGAATTAAGTAAGTATTTATCATGTACTTTATAAAATTTGTTATAAGTGATTGTATTATTATAATTTTTTATCAGCTTTTCTTTCTTTCTTATTCCTTTTCTTCTATTCTTTTGAATCTTCTTTTCTGTCATTCTTTTTCTTTTTGTGCTATTCTTTTGATTTTTCTTGACTTTTCTTTTAATTTTCTTTTAGCCTTTTTTATTATTCGGTTATTCTTTCTTTTTATTTTTTCTTGCTTTTCTTTTCTGATTTTTATATTGAAATACTAAATGCTGTTGAATTAAATTTATATAGTTACTAGCGGCCTGCCCCTGCTTCGCACGGGTATAAAATATATATCCCATGTCAGTCAGTGTAAAAAAAAAATGATTAAAATCGATCGAGTAGTTTTGATTTATTCATTACTACCCGTGACCCGCACGCGTTAAATTTGGAGAAAAACAATTTCCTTTCCCTATACCAAGAAGATTTCCTGCTATTTTTTGAATATCTAAATTCATATAGTACATTTTTAATTATTTACTTTTACATTTTCCCTATGTATTTTATTTTTACAATTAATTACAGAATGTCTTCAAACAAACTCTTGAAAGAGGGACATAGCTGCTAAAGTCGAAGTGCTTATAGGTCGAAGCGCGCCCTCCTCGCGCGATTTTAAATCTGTAATATCTCCGAAAATGTTTACTTAAATTACATGCTGTAAACGGCAATATTGATCTATATTAAATCAACAATTTATTTAAGGTACTCAATTGGATAAGGATTTATGCTGTATTGTATAAAAATTGCTTTGAACATAAGGCATCATTTGCCGTAAAAAGTAAATGAAAAAAACTGCTATTGTGGGTTATCCATAAGAGATAGACATATACCATCGCGGACTTTTCTGTAGAAATTTTTAAGGTGTACAAATACTTAGTACATCATTTTGATGAATCTCGTAGGGTTTAGCCTGCGTTTGCAATGCAAGCGGAAAAAAATTTAATTATTTACAGAAACCTCAAAAATTACAGTATTTCTCTACTTCGTATTGAATGTTATTATACGTATAAACCTTCCTTTTGAATCACTCTATCTATTAAAAAAAGTTTTAAAAATTTATGCGTACATACGGAAATATGGACTTTGTTTTATAATATGTAGTGATTTTCCAAAACGTCTTATGTCAACTACAAAGCGAGAACGAACCGCGAACGACATCATAGTCTGAATTGAACTTTTGGCATGATTCAGACTATGATGCCGTTCTCGGTTCGATCTCGCTCCGCTCTCGGTCCGGTAAAATATTCTTAAATAAAAAAGAATCAGAGTATTCACACTATAGTATCGGGCCAGTACCGATCCGATATCGGTCGAGCGTCGGTTCGTCGACAAGAAAATTTGACTGAAGTGAGATCGGACCTGTCTCGACCTGAACTCGCTTCTTTTGTTTCAACTGCAGTCTTTCATCAGTCGCGCCGCATGTGTTTAGAATTTATGTTAAATAAAATTAATTAAATAATTATGTCTGGTAATAAATCCGCCGAGTGGTATCCGGCTGAGTAGAATAGACCACCCTCATTTCTTATCGAGGTGTCGTAAAATACGACTAAGATAAGTTGACGTCAGGCAGGCGGCCGGTCGTAAAATACGTAGCCATATCATGTGACAACAAGTTTATAACATGTTGTGCCAACCCCACTTAGAGTGGGATAAGGGCAGGAAGATGATGATATGTCTGGTAATAAATCGTAGAGTTCAGAAAAAGTTAACTATTTCTTATGTGGTTTATAACATTTGTTATAGATAAAGAATAATTCTTCTATAATTATTTTACCAGTCTTTCTATGTGCCTTTTTTTTGAGAAAAGTGAATAGAGTTAAATTAATAAATAAATGGTCGACTGTTTTACAAAAAATAAAAAATAAATTGAATATTTATTATTTGCAGATGTAAGACATATTGAATTTGTGAAAAGTAGACGCAGCCTGTATGATTTGCAGTCACACTACTACAGTGACAATATTAACAAAAGGAAAATATGGAACGAGATTGAAGACGCAATAGGATTACCTGGTGAGTAAAACACAAACGTAACAAAGTGATATTCATTTAATTGCTTTATTGTAATTATATCGCAAGTTTTTCTTGCCATGGCACTGATACTTCAGGAGAGTTGATTTTTATTTCACTTATGCCTATAGGCCTATGCATTTCCTCTTTGTCTTTTTAGATTTTGCACGTGATTATTATTAATGTAATACAAATTACCCTCGAAATTCATCGAATTCCAGATTTTCTAATAATATTATGCAGAATGCATGTTGTTACATATCCTTATTTATAAACGTTATATTTCTATTATAGGAGCAAGGAATCGATGGGAGCGACTAAGAGCTCAATATCGAAAATACCTCTCTAAATTAAAAAGTGGCCAAAAGTGGCCAAGCAGCTTACAAAGTTTGCAAATGGCGATATCACGACCAAATGTAATTTATTAATGAGTACATAACTGTAATAGACTACGAATATCCAATATTGCCGATGATGAAGTTAACAATTACAATATTCGTGATATGGATATTGAAGAGACAGATGAACCAACAACTATGATAAGATAAATTGATGTCAATGAAGGAGCTTAATTAGAAATTTATTCCGTCAATACGTTCGCTAGTAATGTACCACTGGAATAAACAAAAAAATATAAACAGAAAAAAACAGGACCTCAACAGGAAAATGCATTATCAACCAACACCATCACCGCTATATACATATTATGTAATTCATGCATGTAAATAATTGTTATAATTTAAATATACAAATTTTATAGAATATGATATTTTATTACTTACCTTATCCAAACCATTAGTAACCTGACGAAAAGAGGTGTTTCTTTTTAAAATTTGCGCTCAATTATTTTTAAAATCATTTCAAATATTCCTGAATATAATCCTAAATCAATATAATGAACATTATTCTTCATTATTTACCAAATGACGAAATAAAGTATAATATTCGTCTTCCTCTTTTCTCGGTAATAAACTTTTACTTTTACTAAAACCCATATTTTCTTGTCCCCTTTTTTTCTTTTCTTTTTGTTATAATTTTTTTTAATTTATTTCTTGTTTATCCAAAATGCTATTGTTGCTAATTCTTCAATAGAAAAATTGAATTCCATTTTCTGGCGAATAAAATTAATATGATTCTTTTTTTAAACATCGTATGTCGACCATGAATCGAGATCGAACCGAGAACGGCATTGAGTAGTGTAGACACAGTGAGATTTGACCGGACCGAGAACGAAGCGAGATCGTACCGAGAACGGCATCATAGTATGAATCCAGCGTGTGTGTTTATCGAAAACGATATATGTATATGTTTACCAGTCTTCTGTCATCCGTAACGCAAGTATTAATGTACTTACTTTGGGGACGGAAGACTGTGTGTGTCCCATATATATGTGTGTTTAAAGTTTATTCCCGTGTATGTCTCGTTGCTGACTCTCCTATCCATACTAATATTATAAACATGAAAGGCTCTCCCCAGAAGAATCCTCTGGAGTAATATTCATGCAATAACGATTGAAGCTTAGCAGTTTTTCCTTCAGGAAAATACATAACTGAGGGTAGTTTTGGCTCTAAAGTTGGCGCGAACGATTCCGGGTACAACTATTTTCGTCGCTTTTTATTTTTGTATAATTTACGGTCCAATATTGAAATACAGTGAGATACACTGCGGTAAAACTTTAGTCTCAAGTTAGGTCTGCAACTTACGTATCATATGTTTGATGAATGTTAAGTCGACTAGCCTTGAAAATTATATCATTATATATAAAAGTAATACTTAATAATACCTATACACTAGCTATATATAAGCAAAATATATATTTATCTAAAATTATTCAAACAGAAATACTGGAAGTGTGCAAAACTGATTAATTTGCATTTACGTAAATTAAGTATACGAAATTAGTTTTGTATCTGGTCACCGTACTAGCACTGCAGTAGACTGTATATCAGCACCGCGAGCACACTGTAAAATATACCCTAAGTGCTAGCAGTAAGATCGATATCTGACTGCAGCCCGGCGCCAAGCCGTCGGTGGCATCACCGCACCCAGCAGCGGTCGGCGGAGGAGGAGGAATAACACTGTTTACTATTACTCGGACAGACATACATACGATGCGATATATATTATTTTTGGACAAATCTCAAAATGTAGGGTAGTAATGATATGAAGCGCAGTGAAAAGGATAACACAAGATGGCGCGCCGCCGGCGACGGGCGGCGGGGCTAGCTCGCTGGGCTTGTTGATGCGAGTGACTGACGCTATCGAGTGAGCGCTTCGTCGACGTCTGGTTACGTTCAAAGCACACAGGATAAAATATGTACGTAACACAGTTCCAGCTTCGAAAAGTTAATTTCAATAAATCACCAGTAACTACAGTTTAAAATATAAAGTATTTGAATAACTACGATACTCAAATTTTAAAAAAGTGGTAATATAATAAAATTAAAAATAAAATAGTAGTCATTGAGATTTTATCATTAGGTACTTTATAATATTCACCTGGAGGTGAACTTGTTAGTTAATTACCTTAACTTGTCCACGGCCGGTAACAAGTTCCTCGCCGCGTGTGGCCGGTCGCTGGTCGGGGGGCAATCGTATTCCGTCTGTGTGTACTGCCATGTTGACTGTGCTAGGAAGATCGTTGCAGTGGTTTCCCCTTGCCTTCTGCACTAACTTTTTTTTGAGGTCATTTCCACCTCAAGGTCTCTGATACCTTTTATAATTTAGCTAGGTATGTGGTTATACCGCCTCCGCTCGGACGCCAGAGTCTCGTCCGTTATCTAGCAGGGAGCACCGCGATAACGCCTGTTATCGCCGCCACGGGTCTTATACGTGCAGGTGAGGTTAACAGTTGGGTCTGACTGGATGTTAGGTCATTCTTCCCCTCGCTCCCCAATCAACAATGGTTAAATCAATAATGATCCTAATCACACAATCACATTGTTTAAAAAAATATATATCAAAACTTTAATCGGGCTCGTCCGGGATTTGAACCCGGGACCTCTCGCACCCTAAGCGAAAATCATACCCCTAGACCAACGAGCCGGTTGTACGGTAGTGTAAAACAAATGTAAAAAACAGTTATAGCCGTCTCGAGGTGCCACGTGCCGACCGCCGGCCGCCGCAGCGAGCTCCGCGGGGCAACACGCGGCGACGCCTGCCCACTGGCCCAGTGCCCGGGGCCTGGGATTCCAATCCACGAATTCTTGATCCGAACGAGGTTTAATTGCAAGGCTCATACTGTGTGGAACGATTGAATGACCGTTGAATTACCACAATAGGTAGCAACGAACGCTATAGGAAATTGTCAAGACGTACTCTTATTATAAAACGAGTCTCATAATCCATCTGTCAGTCTGTTCGCGATTAACCCAAACATTTTGGTACCTAATATAAATAGACATTTAAAAAATAATCGATTTTTTAAGTAATCGGTTTTTAATAATCGATTATTTTTTTCGCCATAAAACTCTTTTTAAAAAATCAATTATTTTAATTATCCCCTTTTCATTTTCATTCCTTTTATATTGTTATAAAATTAGATATGCAGTGTCGGATGAAACCAACGCCAAACTACATTTTAATAGAATTTCACAAACAGCTCATCTGTTAATATTTATTTATTTTATTTATCTTTATATTTAAATGAGTTAATCTTGTATATATATATATTTTCTGAATCTCGAAAACGGCTCCATCGATTTGCCTGAAATTCAGCATGTAGGAAGTTTTCGGGAAGAAAAATTGATCTAGCTAGGTTTTATGAAAAAAAAAAAATTTTTTATCCCTGTTTTTGGGCATTAAAAAATACTAACATTTATATTGAATTGAATTTTCGCCGATAGCTGTCAAGTCGACGTAGCTTATTCGGTTAACGGGCAGCCTCAAGAAATGTGAATGCCAAGGATCGATCCCAACTAAATAATTGTATTACTTTTTTTTTTAAGTTTTTTTTGAAAAAAATTACCGAGCGAAGCTCGGTCACCCAGATATTTTCTTTTTATTTGAGCAATCATGCAAGTACATTTTACACTTAAACTAGAGAACAAAACACCAGACTAGCTTCATTTGTTGTTGGTGTATAGCAATATGCAGCCCGAATAGACCTAGGCCTGTGCTAGGGCTAGCGAGAGTCAACAATGTTTCTATTTTGCTTAATGCCAGGTGACGTCTAATTTAAACAAAAATATAAAAAAGTAAGGAATAGATTATGAATTTAAAAAAAAAAATAATAAAAAAATATATAAACCTTTCTATATACTCAAGAAAAAAAAATAGTAATAAAACCCACCACCATTAATATAATTTTAGTGAGAGGGTGTTCCTGTGTGTGTGTGTGTGTGTGTGTGTGTGTGTGTGTGTGTGTGTGTGTGCGCGCGTGCTTGTGTGTGTGCGTGCGTGTATGTGTGTGTTTATACATGATAAATCTATATTAAGTTAGGTTGTAGTGTGCATTTTTAATATTTAAATTGTTATGTAACATAATTTGGCATATAGAGAGTTAAAATCACTAGAGCTGCATTTCAGAAGAAATTTTTGCATGTGTGTTTTGAGTTTTTTTTGGATAGGATATTGAGTGCGGTCTATAACGTGTGATGTCTGAACAGGCAGTATATTATACAGGCGCGGCGCCATTCGTGTAAAGTGTCTGCTGGTAAACAAAGATGCCCTAGAAGGGACTAAGTATTTTTGGAACTTCACTAAACGCACGGCTCTTGTCGTATTTATGAGTTGAAGGGGAAATTCTTCAATATTTTTAGACATAAACATGGCCAATTGCAACACAAATAATCTTCTTGGTGAAAGTACATTGCATATTTTAAAAAGTTCCTCAGTTGGGAACCTCCTTGGTTTTTTAATAATGATTTTTAACTTAAGCCTATTTCTAACTTAAATCTAGATTACGCCTCCAAAAGATCCGAAAATCATTTGTCGGTCTCGGTACACGTTTTTGTAACAAAATTCCTCAACATTATCTAGACTTTTTTTTTTTTTTATTATACAGGAAAAAACCCCTTATGGGTACCGCCGCCCGACGGGGACAGGCGGCGGTTATGTCGGACTCGCACCGACTAAAACGACCTGTGTGCTCCACCACGCTGCCAATGGCAAGGATAGGGTATCATTGTACATATTGCCCCCATCCCGCCGACAGCTCTGATCCCAGAGAATAAACAC
This sequence comes from Morpho achilles, assembly GCA_947086495.1. Lineage (NCBI taxonomy): Eukaryota > Metazoa > Arthropoda > Insecta > Lepidoptera > Nymphalidae > Morpho > Morpho achilles. The sequence goes on along the minus strand of CAMTZB010000013.1, from coordinate 209,228 downwards.
CTCCAGGTAGGGGCCCCTCGAAAGAGAAACCCCCCTCCGCTAACCGGTGCATCGGGAGCACCAGATGCACCGACCGCCTCGGGGACCTGTAAGCCAGGTGTCCGATGTACCCCGTTCGGAACACCCGAAGGTCCCCAGTTAGGGCGGCAGACGATGGGCTTGGGCGAGTCACTAACACCTGGACTCACCAGCAGCAGATTGGATCCAGAACAACAGTTCGTGGAACCGCTCCGCCGCCTCCCTCCGCCCCCCTCCGCAGAGCTAAAGGAGGCCATCGCTGCCCACGATCGCTCCCTGCCCACCGTGTTTGCTATGTCACGGTCGACAGGGAGAGATCGCGCCCCAAGTAGGGGCCCCAACGCCTTGGTGGGCGTTTCCGCCCCCACCGGGTAATTTTTTATAGAGGTTTTCTTCCTCGCAACCCGAAGGTCCCCGTTCCCATTGCTGGGCTTCCGGGTTTCGCCGACGGTTGCCGTAACCATGTCCAGCCAGACTTAGAGTAAGCCCAACTGGACCCGTCGCTCATTAGGGACTTCACCCCAACCCCCCCGAAGTCCCCGGCCCGTCCAGATTGCCCTCTGCTAATCAGAGGGACAACTGGATTGGCCACCCCTCAGTGGTCCGTTCGCCAAGACTAAGCTTGCCCAGGGTGCGCCACGAGGAGGCCGACCACTTTGGCACCCCAACATTATCTAGACTTGCCTATACACAAGTTTAGAAATTATCTCAAAACGATGTTGCTACATAAAGCTTACTATACTATTGGGGATTATTTGAGTGATAGCATATCTTAACTGCAGTCAGCTACGCATCCAGCTGCAACGATTATCTTGTAACCATCAAATTGTAATAATTTTTTAAAAGATTAGCCGCCGAGTTTCTTGCTGATTCTTCTCGGTGGGAGCAAACTTCCGAATCAGTGGTAGCTTCTTTAAAACATTTGACGATGCAAAAGTACTGTAAACAGTCCACTTGAATAAAGAATATTTTGAATTTGAATTTGAATTTAAGCTTCTGAGCTTTTTCTAATTTGTCTAGCAATGTAGAGCCGCAAGCGCCCAGTTTGTTAAAGCGATTATTGGTAGGTAGTTGTCCACTTTAATAAGCCTTTATTCTAATTAGTTATTTATATTAAAAAAGGCAACTTTTGATATAGTAAGAATAAAAAAAATCGATCATGAATAATCCATTATTATGATACGAAAAAATCTTTTTTTATGAATCGATTACTTTTAAAGGGTAAAAAATCGATTATTCATTAATCAATTTATTCTACTTCCAGTCACATCCCTAGTTAACCACTTAGATTAACCTTTATTGTAATATATAATTAATATAAAAAAGCAAATCGATTATTTCTTACCAAAAAAAATCGTTTTTTAATGGTAAAATCGATTATATGTATCGATTTTTTCTTCTCTATGTAAGCTGTAACATGTCTATTGTAATAGGGATGTAACTTGGAGTAGAAAAAAATCGATTAATAGATAATCGATTTTTATACCTTTAAAAATAATCGATTAAAAAAAAATTGATTTGCAATGTAAGCGGAAAAAAATGTAATTATTTACGACATCACATTAGAAAACTCAAAAATTACAGTGTTCCACTTCTCCATAATGAATGTTATTTGTTATACATATAAACTAAATCGGTCATAAGACCTGTCGTATTGTATGGATCAGAATGTTGGGCAATGAAAAAGACGGATGAAAGAAGAGTACATGCAAATGAGATGAGAATGTTAAGGTGGATGTGTGGTGTGACAAAACTGGATAAAATACGAAACGAGTATATAAGAGGAAGTCTGAAAGTTGCGCCCATTGTAGAAAAGACGAGAAGTGCAAGATTGAGATGGTATGGACATGTAATGAGGAGGGATGAAAATCATGTGACCAAACGTGTGTTAAATTTGAATGTGGATGGATATGTGCCTAGAGGGAAGCCTAAAAAGAGATGGTTGGATTGTGTGAAGTATGATATTCATATAAAAGGAGTGGCGCCAGAGTTGACGAAAGATAGGACAGAATGGAAGAGAAAAACATGTTGTACCGACCCCACTTAGAGTGGGATAAGGACAGGAAGATATATATATATAAACTAAATCGATTTTTAAAAATTGATTATTTTGTTACGAAATAATAGATTTTTTTCTGATTATTTTGAAAGATGTCTTTTGTAATAACTAATTAAAGTAAACGACTACCAAGAAATAATATCAGATGCGCTGTTTGTGAAAGTGGAGTAAAATGTGTAGTTTGGCTACATTGGTTTCATCCGACGATACATATCTAATCTTAAAAAATAAGAAAAAGGGTAAAAAAGAAAAAGGGATACCTAAAATAACCGATTTTTAGAAAATCGATTTTTGATTAAAAACTAAACGATTCTTAAAAATCGATTATTTATAATCATAATCGATTATTTTAAAAATCGATAATTTTTTCACATCGCTATATTGTAGTATCACTACATAGTATAAAACAAAGTCGATTTCTCTGTCTATCTGATTTTTAAGCGGTTCTTTTCTAATAGATAGAGTGATTGAAAAGGAAGGTTTATAAGTATAATAACAATCAATATAAGTTAGGTATACTGTAATTTTTTTTTTCTAATTGGATGTCGTTAATAATTACATTTTTTTCCGCTTACATTGCAAACGCTGGCTGAACCCCACGAAATTTATCAAAATAATGTGCTTAGTATTTGTACACCTTGAAAAGGTCTACAGAGAACTCTGCGATTGTATGTCTATCTTTTATGGATAACCCACAATAGCATTTTTTTGTCAATTTCTTTTTAGAAAAAATAATGCCTTTTATTCGAAGCAATTTTAAACAATACAGCATTAATCATTATCCAATTAAGTAGGTTCCTTAAATACATTGTCGATTTAATATAGATCAATATGGCCGCTTACAACATATAATTTAAATGAACATTTTCGAAGATATTACAGATTTAAAATGCAGGGGCATAGCGATTGCTTTCTTCACCCTATAGCACTTCGAATTTAGCAGCGAACAGACGCGTTTGTTTTTCACATGGCCAACTATATGTTGCTCTTTCAAGAGTAACCTCTAAAAAAACATGTTTGTATTGTCTAATGACAAGGAAGCTGTGAATGTTGTATATAAAGACATTCTGTAATTAATTGTAAAAATAAAATACGTAGAGAAAAATGTAATAAGTAATTGAGTAAAAATGTAGTATATGAATTTAGAAAGATAGCAGGAAATCTTCATGGTACTTATACCATTATATTATCAATTCGCCTTTACTTATAAAGGCGAATTGATAATAGATTTTAATATTTTTTTCACTGAGTGACATAGGCTATTTTGTACTCGTGCGAAGCCGGAGCGGGCCGCTAGTTGTCTAATATTAAGTCTCTCCATAGAGACTTCCAAAAATACGCGGTACGAAAACCGCGGGCATCTGCTAGTGTGACATTCGGCTATGTCTGTACATTGAATGGCGGCTGCGGCTCGGCGCGGCCCTTATACTGCGGCCAACGCGAAACCATAGCGCGACGCAACAGTGGACAGCGCCATCTGGTTCCACCGCGGGACCTTATTGAATCACGATTTCACACTGAATAATAATTCCAAGGGATATATCGATGTGTCCCGAGTTAATATTTACTGTTTTCGACTGCACTCGCACTGCTCACATGCACACCTGCGACACTGATATTTGCAATGCTGTGTTGTTGTGTCGTTGCAAACGTTCACTTCGCTTAACATTCAAAGCGTGCAATAGACGTACGTAGTCATATACACATATATGACGGTTTAAATCAGTACTATATTGTTACAAAGACTGTTGTTTCGACGAAAACAAATAGAGGTGAAATTATTATAATATATCAAATTTCCGTGGCGTAGCTGTAAATTATTGTAACATTCAAGATAAAACAGATCACGGTGTCGTTTACAAAATGCAAAAGCTAAAGTACGCCTCGTAGCGCACACACTGAGCGGCGAGCGCTCCCCGCGGCCCACCTCGCGGTACGGGCGACCTTAGCGGAACATCTAGACCACATACGAATATATTTGATAGTGACAGTTTCACTGGAAGCGTGTGCAGCGACAGCAACCAACAACGTCTCCACCCGTACACCGCACCTGTTACTCGACTCTACAAACTGTACGCTGTTGGCGGTGGATCGAATGTTAGGTTAGAGCCCCAGGGACAGTAACTTCGTCAACCGGAGCTCGAGCACTCGCGAGTTAACTAAAGGTCCGCTCCGGCTGCGCACAAGAGATAACTTTTAAATTGCTGCAGAAACTTTGTCCTCGCCGTTACCGGGACGTGGGGTGTGTCGATAACTTTTATAAGGTAGGAAACATTTGCGTGACGTCGAGGAGAGACTTCTGGAGACACGGGAGCACTTTCGTTAGTTAAACTCGTTAATACGAACAAGGTAAAAGTGCGCCGATCTTCCTTCGATCCGATCCTTCCGATCGCAATCCCTCATGTAACGGTGCGGCAACCCGTTCTAAAAGCACACAGTGGTGGCGGTGGTCGATATACCACGTCGACCACGCACACACGTAACTATTACAACAAGTTTCAGTTAAAGCTCAGTACACTACGAGTATATAATTATGACTGTTAAATGCTGTAGCCGAGGCGGCAGTCGCGCTGCCGTGTGCGGAAAGTTTTATAGGAAAATATATTTTATTTATTTTTCCATTTTATATATAACTCAAAAGAGTTTTGAGTTATATATACACCAAAATTACAAATACCTAAAATACTGATTTTACCAGGTAACTGACAGCCATCGACACGACTGGCTGGAAATATTTTGGTAAAATTATATCTCGTGCACCGTACGAATATACACCAGCACCAGCCCTCCTGCACGGGGACGGCGCAGCGCGAGGCCCTGCGGACACGGGACGTCGGAGCAAACTTCCCGAACGTCGCGTCCGAGTACGCGAGGCGATGAGCTCAACAGAATGGTTCGAATCCATCGTATAGAGTAATGAGAGCCGCAGACGGAGCGCTCGCCGCGAAGCTGTCTACGATCAGAATTTTGTTTTCAGAGAGAACGATTCGCTGAGCGTGCTCGAGCAAAAAGTAAAAAAAATCTCGCAACACGTTCTCCATGAGGTCGTGCGACAGTCCAGAACGTTTATAGACGAGCGGCTGCCTCCCGACAGCCTCGTTTGTCTGTCGTAGCTGACGTTCACGACGAAGCTCGTGTCCTCGCTCGGAATACGTAGCACAGCGTTCAGGATATTGACTTCACGAGGACTAAATGTTAAATGTCTTACTGCAAAAGTACTAAACAGTAAACACCAACAGTAGCAATATTATTTTGCTACAAACAGTGAATTCAAGGAAATGAATGTAATACTTAAACAGTATATTTTATCCGTCATACGTGCCTATATACTATCTTCGTGTCTGGGTATGCATATGCATTTAAAACTATATATGTATATATTTAACAGTTGTCTGTCACCCATAACACCAATATTAAGTTACTTTGGGGATAGACGTCCATGTCTGTAATGGTCCCATATATTTATTGATGTCCATACTAATATTCTAAGTCTTGCCTATCTATAACGCTTTGTCTGTCAATTTGCTGGACCTATATTTATGAACTTCTTCTTGAATGAGATCTTCCAACCTGTTATGTTAATGTGAATTGTACTATATTCACGTTACCACGTTGACAAATTGGACACTACTTCAAAACCAGAAGCAATTGGATTGCCTTTCTCAATCACAAATAAAACTAAACATTTGTTATATCACTTTATATTTTTTGCATAATTTTTTTAAAACTTGTAAATAATATAGTTTTTCTTACTTTTGTGTTAACGGGCACAACAGCTAGGCTAGGGACATAGGTAGTACATAATTTAAAAATGCTTCAATTGATTGGCAGAATTTTATCTCTCTTATTTTTTATCTGTGACTAAGTGTATGTAAACTAAGTTAAACATTTATTAATGTAACCAACTCACTGACCAGATTGATACAATTCTATGCTTTATAACCTGCATTCCAGAGGTTTATTATCAAATTGTTTCTATCACTTTATAGGTATGTGAAATTAACATATATTTTTAAATGAAAGTCATGTAAATATTTTATTTTTTTATTTACTTATCCTAGATGTCATCACTTAACCTCCTTCACCTGCAGACCTGTAACAAAAAATGCCAATTGGTTTTTCTACTTTATTATACAACAATACAGGGAGAGCCAGAGAGTTGGTTGAAACTCTATATAACGCTCCTCAAGGGACTGCATATTTTGATGTTATAGAGAGTTGTCACTAAATGGAGAGAGAAGAAAAATCTGTATTATAAAAAGAAAAAGTTTATTTCAGACTAGTATTAGTAATTTATTTTAGGCTAGGGACAGAGCGAAGTGGAAAAGGCTCGTTGAGGAGGCCAGGACCCATAAAGGGTTGTAGTGCTGCAGGAAGAAGAAGAAGAAGTATTAGTAATTTCATAACAATTTTTATTTGATCGCTATTGCATATAATCTGTTATTTTTGTCTGACTTCTTTTGCTGCATCTTCTCAATATCTTGCGATATTGAGGCATCTTGGTAATAAAGAAGGTACTTTGTTTGTAAAGTATATAAACTATAACTTTCTTAACAAAAGGACAGATTTCTTAGAAAGTTTGCTATGTGTAATGCCGGCAGTAGAGTTTATAACGGGCTAGGATAATAAAGCAACAAAAGAACATACACAGCTGTGCAGTTTTTACTAATTTTGGCAACTTAAAAAGTACTTTACGAGTATATTATTAATTTGCTGTCGTTATTGAGAGTGGGTGTAATGCTATATAGTGGTTAATAGCAAGTAGCTCATTGGTTCGAGCTAAATAATTTGGTTCTGAACTCAAATAAAACGAAATGTATAGAATTTCCATTGCCTAATGCTTCAAAAACAGCAAATAGCCTCTCTATAAATAATGTACCACTGAACAGATAATTCAACTGTATTTTTGGAAGTGACCTTGGACACAAAACTTCAATGGAGCACACACATAACTCTTGCAGAGAAACTTAGATCAGAGGCCTACCCTGTTCGAAAAATAAGACAGTTTACAGATGTCGAAACAGCAAAACTTGTTTTTTTTTTGCTTACTTCATAGCATTATGATATATGGTATTCCCTATGAGAGAAGTTTAAGGAAATAGGTATTCTTACATTTGCTTCACAGTGTATTTTAAGCAATTCAGTTTTCGTACATAAAAATATAATAAATTTTATAACTATAGCTGATGTGGATAAGAGGCAAAGTAGGAACCGACATAAGCTTGCGCCTCCTTGTGCCTTGCAAAAGTACGCAAATCGTTTGTGGGTTGATGATTCAAAAGCACTTGTTTACAAGTTTATTTGAATAAAAAATATTTTGAATTTGAAAAAAAAATATAGAATGTATCATTGTATGAGAAACAAGCTAAACCAACCAAGGCCAAGTGATATTGACGCTTAATGGAGTTTGTTGTTAAATCTAGTGTTGTCACATGGAGTTTACACTATACTTTGTAAAATATTTAAAATAAGTTATTAGACTTGGTTTCACTTTAACTGAAGATTCATATCCACTGCAATAATTTAAATAAATGTCTTTTAATGACACTCTTTCAATGCAATGTATAAGCAATTAATTTGCTGGGACTTAAGTTTAAAAATTCATTGTTTTAAGTCTCTGTATTAGAGGTGGTCAGCTTGCTTACATTACCTTGTTCAATTTAATATATATTAAGAGCATTGCAAAAATAAAACTTGACTACCTGGTGGTAAACTCTGTTTAAGTTTTTCTGCTTTTTCTTTATCTGTGATGACCAGCGTGTACAGGAAGCGCGAGCAGCGCACCTTGAACTTCACATTCTCGGGATTCTTCTTTATCTTCACGGCTGCAACACGAACACGGGGTCAGCAGTGAGGACCACATCCTTTCTTTGTTATAATTAATAGTTTTTATTTTCTTCACAATCGAAGTTATTAATACTCACATTTAGCATCTTTCCTCCTCGCCTTCAAGAGGAAATCTTTGATATCTTTGATCTCTCGCGGCTGAAACCAACAATATCACGTCAGCGGAATCAAGAATCCACACACGAACCGTTTATGAAACTACTTTAGATTGAGGTTTCTCAAAATCCAATTGCAAGTAATGTCTACATAAAATATTAGTCCCAAACACAAAATTTACTATTTAAACTGTTGTTTTTATCATTATGTATTGACAATACACACCATGATGAATCCGAACTTGATCCGACACTGAAGCTGAAATAGAATGGAAAATTGAACTGAAATATAAAAATACTTAAAATTGTAAGTAATACTAAAGTTTCATCGCGTTATTTTATTACAAAAAACCTTAATTGCGATGACATAAGTTATGATTAAATTCGATTTTATCTTTAGTTCCAATTTCTATAAAGTTCCCGCACCTTTCAAAGTCAGCAAAGAATTTGTCAAATTGACATATTGAACAGTAATAGTATTTTTCAACCACAGACAAAATATTAAATTAAACAATTATAATTATTTTATTGAAGTTTTTTGTTTAAATTGCGTATTTTGGTTATATCTATTTAACATTCAACACTATACTTTTTGTACATTTCATTTATAATAGCGTCATCTAGTTTTGCGGCGGTAACAAAATATCTGAAAAATTAACAGTAGGTATATTATTATATTCACAGATTTTTATGCCTTAAAAAAATTGGAAGTTGTGAAATCGTTAAAAATTTCATTACCTAAATATTTCTTTATATAACTATATAAAAATATATATCGTGTATCTTAACCATAGAGTCATTATACTATATTAGGGGGACCCAGTCTAAAATATGTTTATCGATTCCAAGAGGAACAAAATAACGATCAATCATCAATCAATCTGTCTCTCTTTTTATGTCAGATTAGACAATGATGAAATATTTATTTATTTATTTTATTTTATAAGGAAAACTTACAGCTATTACATTAGAATAGATACAAAAAATAAATTACAAAATAAAGCCAATTAAAAGTTTTCACAGATAGAAGATAAATATATACATATGCTAGCATGGATACTTAAATATAATATATATACGTAATACGAGTGTTATTTAAGGATATTACCATAGACTACTAACTAAAATAAAATATAACTTGTAGAGGAAAAAATCGTTTAATCGATAATTGTTATTTTTCCCTTAAAAATAGATCGAAAACTCGATTAACCCGAATCGAAAAAATCGATTCTTAGTACTCGATTTTTTTGAAAACTGTTTGATAATTTATCTTTTTACATTATGTATATTCGTAATATCGGTATCCCGTTACAAAAAACATCAAGATAAAAATTGTAGCGTATCGGTAATCGTATACAACGCGCGTCCCTACATTCAATCAACATCCCTAGGTCGCGTCGAGAAACGTCAATGTAAATTCAGTTGAAGTTTTGACATTCATGGAATAAAATAAATACACGGCCGTGTATTCATCTACTCAAACTTCGGCATCCGGTCACGGTCGAGACGTGACCTTCCGCCCGTAGCGGGAGGCATGCGCCCGGCTGCCCGCGGCGCGCCGTAGCGGATGGCGGGCCGCGAGGGCGTGCGGAGCAGCGCGCGGCTCAGCGGCGCGGCAGGCTCGGCGGGCGCGGCTGGCCCGGCGGGCCCGGCGGCGGGCGGCGCGGCCCCGGCGGCTGAGCGGGCGGCGGCGGCGGCGCTGCGCCGGCAGCGGGCGGCGCGGGCGGCCGAGCGCGCGCGTGAGGTGGAGGACAGCCCGCAGGTGCTGCGCGACAAGTGCCGCCGGCTGGCGCGGGCGCTGCGCGAAGCCAAGCATCTTGTGGTATTTACCGTTCAGTGTTAACCGTAGCATTATGTCGATGACTTTATGAAACGAGAGCGGTGCTACTTTTGTCCGCGTCGATATTTGTCGTCGTTATCGAATGTAGTGTTGAGTATGCGTTATAGAATGTTAGTATTTCTGACCGCTGATTGACCTGCTGTGGATCCCTTTGTTATCTCTTGCTGCTTAAATATTTTATTTCATTCATGCATCATTTAGCAAGTTCACCTCAGGGTTCCAGCAGACCACACTCTGTTCGTGAAGCCACTTTACTGTACACATCTGTCGGTCACTTTTACAGACTAATTTGCAAAAGTATCTCCAATAGTACTGTGTTACATTGTGTGTGTGTGTGTGTGTGTTGTTATTTGAAAATTAATGATGCAAAGTTCACAATCTGATGGTACATCCTTGTGGCAGGCTATCTCCCACAGTGTAGCAATAATATAATGTGAGATAGAAACACAGGAATTTGAAAGATGGATTGTAGATGGATGGTTGATGCAACAGATGAATTTGGTTATTTATGCAGTGGAATATGGTCAAACATGCAAAGTATATTATACATGGAACATGAGAGCTGCAGGTCATAAATAGTGTTCCCTGCTTGACCTGATCCAGCGCTCAGGGTCTGCGCCAGACCTAAGACATGCCCTTGCAATGCCTCAACTGCCACTTGGAATTATGTAAATAAATTCAAAAAATTAAATTTATTTTAAAAATTTATTCAATAAACTTTTGAATCCTCAAGTCTGCTGCTGCTTTAGAGAATTACTCTGACTGAGAGAGTCAGAGAGAAACAGAAAAAAAGAGAGTTGGCTAGTATTTTTTAATTGAGACAAACCCTAATTGCATAAATGAAATTTTGAAAAGTAAGATATTTTTACTTTTAAATGCGACTGGTACTGAAAAGTGTATTTATCTTGGAATCATAAAAAAAATAATCGCCGACCGCTGAAGTCCTAGTCGTCGCAGCGTTTCTCTAAGCGATCCGGCGCCAGTGCAGCTCTTCGCCCGTTGCAGGTGTACACGGGCGCGGGCATCAGCACGGCCGCCGACATCCCCGACTACCGCGGGCCGCGCGGCGTGTGGACGCGGCTGCGGCGCGGCGAGCGCGTGGGCCGCGTGGAGCTGGCGCGCGCGCGGCCCACCTTCACGCACATGGCGCTGTCGGCGCTGTGGGCGCGCGGCGCGCTCAAGTTCGTGGTCTCGCAGAACTGCGACGGGCTGCACGTGCGGGCCGGCCTGCCGCGCCGCGCGCTGGCCGAGCTGCACGGGGACATGTTCGCCGAGCGCTGCGCCGCGTGCCGCCGCGTCTACCTGCGCGCGTTCGACACCACCGAGCGCACGGCGCGGCACGCGCACGGCACGCGCCGCCTGTGCCACGCGTGCGGCCTCGAGCTGCGCGACTCCATCGTGCACTTCGGCGAGCGCGGCCGGGCCGCCTGGCCGCTCAACTGGGCGGGCGCGCTGCGGCACGCGGCCGCCGCGGACGTCGTGCTCTGCCTCGGCTCGAGCCTGAAGGTGCTCCGCCGGTACCCGCGGCTGTGGCGCATGGGCTGCGCGCCGGCCGCCCGGCCCGCGCTCTACATCGTCAACCTGCAGTGGACGCCCAAGGACGCGGCCGCCGCGCTCAAGATCAACGCGCGCTGCGACGCCGTCATGGCGCAGGTCGCGCGCCGGCTGCGGCTGCGGGTGCCGCGCTACAGCGCCGCGCGCGACCCGCTGCTGGCGCACGCCGAGCCGCTCGCGCCGCCCGAGGCGCACACCGCCCGCCGCGCGCCGCTCTCGCCGCCGCCGCCCGCCGCCTCGCCCGGCGCCTACCCGCTGTCCTCGCCCTCCGCCTCCGACTCGGACGACGAGCTGCCGCTGGCGCGCCTGCGGGCCCCGTCCCCCGCGAGCCCCGCGCCGCCCCTGCACGCCTTCCGGGTGAGCGCGACGCGATCGACCGTCGGAGCCGTTCGGGGACGGGCCGGTCGTTTTCAACGCCCCCGTCTCGCCTCGCAGGTCACCATGCAGGCCGGAGAGACCACGATCCTGCTGCGCGCTCAGCACGCGCCCGCCGACGCGGCGCCGGCGGCCCCCGTGGTGCCCGCGGACACCCCGCCGCCCGCCGCGCCCTCCGCGGCCGGCACCACCGGCGCGCTGCGCCGCTTCCGCATGGTGCGGCCGCGGCCCCCGCTCGTCAACGGCGCCGCCAACGGGCACCTCCCGCCGAAGGCCGAGCCGCCGCCGCTGAAGGTAGAGAAGCCGGAGAAGCCGGAGGCGGAGGGGCCGTGGGCGCTGGGCCCGCGGCTGCGGCGGCTGCTGGAGGGGCCGCGCGGCGAGGAGGAGGCGAGCGCCGCGCTGGCCGCCGCCATCTTCCGGCGCGCGGTGCTGGTGTGTCGCGCGCAGCTGTACCCGGGCCTGCACACCATCATCCCGGCGGCCGCCCCGCTGCCCCCCTGCCCGCCGGCCGCCCCCCTCCCGGCCGTCCCCCCGCCGGCCGCGGCCCGCGCCGAGTGCTCGTGGTGCCTGCGCCGGTTCGCCGCGCGCCGCTGCCTGTGGTACGGGCCGCCGCAGCGCACGCCGCCCGAGCGCCGCGCCTGGCGCCGGGAGCGCGGCCGCCGCTGGCTGTGCGCGTGCTGCGGGGAGCGCGGCGGGGCCGGCGGGGGTGTCGCGGGTGGCGGGGGCGCGGAGGCGTCGGACGCGGACGGCGGCGGCTGGTTCGGCAAGGGGTACCGCAAGGGTCGCCGCCAGCGACGGACGCACCTCTCCTGATCGATCTCGTTGCCGTGTCGTACTGTGCCGTGCCGTGCCGTGCCGTGCCGTTTCGTTCTGTGCCGTGCCGTGCCGTTTCGTTCTGTGCCGTGCCGTGCCGTTTCGTTCTGTGCCGTGCCTTACTGCCTGTGATTGTGGTATTTATTAGTGGCCGTGCTGTGTGTCGCGACCGTCGTCGTGCGGCTGTCCGTGCCGACGCCGGCTCCGACTGTTAGATGACTGGATTCTCCGAAGTTGTACTTATGACTCGTGATATATAAACAAATAAAACGTATCGGACGCGGACGTCCTCGCCGAGTCCCCGCCGAGTCCCCGCCCCCGCTCGCTAAAGACACGTTTTCTTTCTGTTCTGTGAAATAACCATGTAGCGCGATGTCTATTAACGTTTTTAATTTTAGTTTACCACTGTTGTAAACCAGTCGTACCTGAGATCGTCCATGGCCTCTTGCCTCCAGAGATTATACTGTAATGGAGTACTCGACTGTCAAGTACTCCATCAGTCGCAGACCATGTCGCGATATAGTTTGTGTGAGAGAACATTCTGAGACCAGATTATTGTTGATATCTAATTGTAATTAAATGTGAACTTTTATAATATAATTGTTCGTAAAATAAACTTAATAACGTTCGCTGACTGATTAATAGCGACGAAAATTTGTTTACAAAAAATAATTATAACTTTGATTTAGTAATTTAGTTTTTCTTTAGGAAGATAAAACCTTTCACGAACAATTGAATGACTTGTTTTTTTTTTAATTTCAAATTTATAGTGACTACCGGTGTCACACTGTTATTCCTTACATTTGGACTAAATAGTAAATCAGGGGCAAATGTATTTAAATAATTTAAAACCACGTCAGAGTCCACGCCGTGGGTCGCCCCCCACTCGGACGTTATCGCCCGCTCTTATCTCCGCCCACTGCTGCTGGCACTGAATGGACTTTAACGCGGCGCGGCGTGGCGGGCTCGGGTTGCTCTTGGATCTCGTACCTTTGTATTGTATATCACATGACTCACTACACTGTAAGCGTGCATTTAATATTTATTAAAGTAATGTAACTAGTAGTTGGTGTTCTGTCATTTTTACTTTCCCATGTGAGTGTGGCGTCCGGCGCACCGCACGCCGCACTACGACACGCCAGTTGTATCGTTGTCCTTCCCGTACTTAACTAGTAATATCCTGGCTTTCACCCTCTTTTTTTTTTTACACCTTATTACATTCTTATAACGCATCCGTATTTTTTTGAAAATATATGTTGCCTATGTTGCTCAGTAAAGATGCAGCTTTCCAATGGTGAATGAATTTTTAAAATCGGTCCAGTAGTTTTTGTGTGAAAGCATTACAAACATACATACAAATTTTCCCTCTTTATAATATTAGTAGGTATAGATTAAGGAAAAGTATAATAATTAAAATGGAAACAGCGCAACATGTGTATAATTTTTTTGTTCAGTTTTTAGTGTAATAGGTTGAAATCACTTTCATAACATGTCATGTCGACCCCACTTCGAATTGAATATTTCTGATGATAGGTATCGTATTAGTATCGATTCATACATTAAAATTTATTTGGAAAGATACATGAGTGTGATAGTAGCGATCGCTGCCCTATCGGACAGTATCGCGTCCACCGGCCGCTGACAGGGCCTCCTCGCGGCCTGACGCTGACCCGCTCTGACCCGCTTTTTTTTTTTTTTTTTTTTTTTTTTCGAATATGACTAATGCTGTTAGCCCTAATGGCTTTGACAGCGTCACCGATAAGACGGGCGAGCGCTGAAGCATCGCCGAGAAGAAATGGATGATACATGCGGGTGCATTACAAGCACCCGCGCTACATGGGGCGTCGCCTTAAGGGTGTCTCCTGCGAGACCGAACCTCGGCTTAAGGCGGCGCGTTTTTGGAGGGCTGCATCTAATAAATGACTTGGAAGAAGTCTGCGTCACGGCGGCCGCGGCAGAGGGCTGCGGCCGCTTGACACAAGCAAGCGGGGACCTCGTCTTCGCCGGCGAAGACGCTGTTTGTGTAAATGTAATGTGTGTATCTTGTTGGATGCTGTGATAGCATCATCGGGGTCGTTAAGGACGCTCTTCGGGCGCCTGTGAATCTTGTTGGGGTGCCTGAACGCCTTATAGTTGGACGCGGCCACTATAAGGGGGTTTGGGTGGATGGACGCTTTCTCGAAGTAAGTCGTCGAGAATCGTCTGAAAAGATCGGCTATCGTGGGTAGGTCGAGATCTCTATGGAGGTTCACGTTGCGCACGAACCACGGACAGCCAGTGGCTGTACGCATGAATCGATTTTGAAGTGTCTGCAACGGACACAGTCGTGATTTCGGGACGTGCGCGAACGTGACGCTCGCATATGTCATGATGGGTCTGATGCAAGTTTTGTAAAGTGTCACTTTGTTGCGAAGTGACAGTTTACTTGTCTTGCACAGTATCGGATAGAGGCGTCCCATGGCGAACGCTGCCCGGTTACGGACAACGCGGATGTGTCGCATAAAGGATAGGGTCGGTTGGAGGATGACACCTAAGTATTTGACTTCCTTTTGCCAATCTATGTATTTGTTGTATATGGAGACTCTAGGGGGCGTCCGGATGAAGTCCATGGCTCTCCTAGATCTCGCAAAGAACATTGCTGCGCTTTTATCGGGATTAATTTCGATTCTCCACCGGCGGAACCAGCTTCCGAGCTGGTTGGTTGCTCTTTGGAGCCTATCATTAATAGTTATGGGATCTCTACAGGTGGTATAGATTGCGGTATCGTCCGCGAACATAGCTAAGTGGGTGACTGCACTAGTTTTAGTGGAGAATCGTGGGATGTCACTCGTATAGAGCGAGTAGAGGAACGGTGCGAGTACCGAACCTTGGGGGACTCCGGCGCGTAAGGTGCGTCTTGAGGAGAGCGCACCATCAATACGATATCTGAATGAGCGATTAGTAAGATAATCGCGAATGATAAGAACGAGTCTATCGGGGATTCCTAGGTTCGTGAGTTTGTATATTAAACCCGCATGCCATACCTTATCGAAGGCTTTGGCGACATCGAAGAAGACAGTACCGGTGTACCGTTTTTTGCCGAAGCCATTTAGGACGGCTTCGGTAAGTCGATGTACTTGTTGTACCGCGGTGTGTTTGGCGCGGAAGCCGAATTGCTCATCCGGTATGAGCTTCATCGACTCCATGAACGTTATGAGTCTAGCGAGGATTACTCGCTCGTAGACTTTCCCTAAGCTGTTGAGCAGACTGATGGGTCGATAGCTGCTCGGGAGATTACTGGGTTTTCCCGGTTTTCGAATACCTATTACTATTGCTTCCTTCCATTCGTCGGGGAAGGAGCAACCTAACAGGAGGGCATTGAAAATCAATACTAATAGGTTTATCAGTTGGTCGGGGAGGCACTTGAGTGCTTTGTTGGATATGGAGTCGGGGCCTGGGGACTTGCGGGTCTTCAGGTTTTGGATAATGGAACGGACTTCCTCTCCGGTGGTGGGAGTGAGCGGCTCGCTTTCGAGAGCCTTCGCGGATATCCTAGCCGCCGCCATTTCCACTTCCGAGTGGAATTCGGCGTGTTCGGGATGACTGGGGTTATTTGAACATTGTCCCTCAAGACTGTCAGCCAAGCATTCGGCCTTATCGATGTCGTCAAAAGCGACCGGACGGTTTAAACGTAACAATGGAGGTGTAGCTGCACACTGGTCTCCTCTCAGGGATTTCGCCAGTTTCCAGAAAGCCAGGTGACTCGGCGAAATCTCTGAGAGTTTGTTGTCCCAGGCGGACTGACGGTTGAGGCTGAGTTTTTCTCTAACCTCTCTTTGAAGTCGCCGGAGTGTTCTCCGGTTATCGTCTGTCGGGTATGCGTCATGGGCCCTAGTGGCGGCACGTTTACGTCTAAGTAGGTCGCGCAGGTCGTCCGGTAGTCTCCCACGACCGCGGTCGTCGGGGACTTCCTTGGAGCAACGCTCGAGTGAGTCGGTTGCTCTGACCCGCTCTGGCCCGCTCTGGCCGGCTCCAGCGGCCGCACGGCTGGAGCGGCTAATTATAGCGCGGTGGGGGGCGGGGAGGGGGCGGCCCGCTTCCTGCGGCGCCCGGCCGCCGGCGGCCAGATAGCGCGCGGGCCGCGAGCGCACCGTGCGCGTTCAGCGGAGCATTCGCATATTACATTCGGCGCGATAGTGCAGAGCAGTGAGTGCGGGGGCCGACCACGACGGTGAGTGACGCCGCACGCCGCGCGCGACATACAACAAACAACAACAACTTTCTGCAGGCAACGTACTAAATAAATCTTACAGCTAGTAACGGAACGCTTCAATTTAACGTATATAAATAATTTAAACAGCCAATTGACGTTCGACTCGGCACAGAAGCAGCGCGATATCTGGCCTACATCACGCGGCGCTGGTTTCAGTCCGAACCTAGTGACGCTCCGAATAAAAACATCCACAATTTTCGATTATTACACAAATTCATACTTGTTTATTTCGAACCGAATTAAATCCTTGTGACGTTTCCTGCCCGGACTGCCACGATTGCACCACCGACTATACTCATCCAAGTGTTGAAAAATTTACAGAATTTCTGTCATTTACGTGCAATTTTAATACTTGCTTTCGTACTTCACAATCATAATGGATCCACCGTCACCGTTCAATAACGAAAGTATCACTATCACGAACGTTGAATCGATTCCTGGCGTTGATTTGAAATCACCCATCGCAACAACTCCGCCCGACGAGTACGTCGATCTCAGTTAGATACCTACCGAGGCGTCGCTGCTAATGGTAAATTTATAAAAAAAATAATTGTTGCTGTTTAAATAAATTAATACAAAGGCAGTCGCAGTCCACTCGTTGACCCCTACGAGCTGAGTAGTATCTAAAACTGTGCAGGCGACAAAGCAACGGGCCACCGCTCGCCGCCGCCAGCCCCGCACCAGCACCGAGTGGTAGCACGCTGTGTGTCTAGGAACGAGCCGAGTACCGGTTGACGCACCTCCGGACTGCGACGCGCGGAGGGCCGGAGCGGGCCGGCGATAGCGAACGCGGGAACGGTGAGTGCTAGATATGTACGGACGCGCTGCTGATGTATGTATTGCAGCCATGTACAGTGAACACGGTACGGCGCAGTAGCCTGCTCCTATCCACCGCAGGGAGCCCAACAGCCTTCTGCTACCAGACCGTGCTGCGCTCGTGTAGAATGGTAGGATACGAGTTCCTCAGTGATCGAGAGATATGCAGGTTTCCTCCCTATGAATTAGGCATATAAAAGGACTAACTTATTTGTTCACTTGTAAAGTTTTACAATCTAAACCCGAAAAAAAGAAGATCGAGCGGACGAAACTAAAAATTTTGCATTTTTAAAGGAACTCGATCGATGATGTCCGTAAATGATACAGAAGGACGCAGACAGTGACTTCTGGGCACGTGACTAGTATATGTAAAGAGTAGCGACCTGCGATACTCTAGGGTGCGTGTTACAACGACGCGGTCCCCGGCGCTCCCGGGCCCGGACGACTACCGCGGCGGAGCGGACTCGCCGGCTCGGTTCGACTCGACGAGTCTCGGAACTCGAAGCGGAGTTATATATTTATTTTAATAGTATTGAGTGCGTCCGAGGAGCGCGTGAGGTGCACTCACAGTCTAACTGACGTGCTGACGATGCGTTTCAGTGACGCGAGCCAGCGCCGCCGCCGCCATGCTGCCGGCCGCGCCCGCGCTGCGCCGCGCCCTGCGCTCGCGGCTGCGCTGGGCGGGCGCGCTGCTCGCGCTGGCCGCGCTGCTGTCGCTGCGGGTGCCGCGCGAGGCTCGCACCGCGGCCGACTTCCCGCACCACTCGCCCGCGGTCGTCGCGCACTTCCTGGCCGACTTCTCGAATCACCCGCAGCTCAACGCGCACATGTGAGACCCGGCGAGAGCACGAGCGGAGAGATTTTCGAATATTTCAATTAAAATTTCGGTCGATCTCTCGCGTGACCGTCTCCCGCCGTCCGCAGCGCCGGGCCGTGGACCGTGGAGGAGGAGAGCACCAACCACACGTGGTGGCGGTACGCGGTGGCGTACTCGTGCGGCGCGCGCTGCTCGGGCCGCGTCGTGCTGCGCGCGGGCGGCGACGGCGGCCCCGGGCGGCGCGCGGCGCTGCACCGCGTGGAGCTGCGCGACGAGCGCTGCTGGCGGCCGCCCGCGCTGCCCTGGCCGCGCCTGTGCGGTGAGCGAGCCGGCCGCGGCGCTGACTGTCGGTCGGTCGTCGCTCGCGTCGGGTGACGTGCCGTTCGCGCCGTTGCAGAGTACCTGGAGACGGACACGGTGGTGCGGGCGGCGGGCGGCGGCGCGCGGCTGGAGGAGGCGGCGCGCGCGCGCTGCGGGCTGCTGGCGGCGCTGGCCGGCCGCTGCGACGTGCGGGCCGCGCGCCGCGACCACGTGCGGGCGCTGCGGGCCGCGCTGCCGCCCGCCGGCTGACCGCTGGCGGCTGACCGCAGCTAATCGCCTACTGACACCGAATTAATTACATTGTATCTATAATTATTATATTGATTTTATTTAAAATCCTTGCTACATATCATACGTGCAAAAATCCGTCTATCTGTAAATCTGTCCGATCAAATTCGGCACAATCATCATCCTCCTGCTCTTATCCCACTCTAAGTGGGGTCGGCACAACATGTTATGAACGTGCTGTCACATGATTTGGCTGCGTTTTTACGACCGGCCACCGGTAAGAAATGATGTTGGTCTATTCTACTTAGCCGGATATCACACGGCGTCAAATTCTTCATATACAGTATCATATTATATTTGGTTGGTCGGTCGGTCGGTCGGTCGGTCGGTCGGTCGGTCGGTCGGTCGGTTTCACCTGATATATATCTCCTGTTCCATTCGTCCAGAGACTCCAGACGGAGTTGTCTCATGGCGAATGATACAGGACATTGGTCGTAGTCGGGTCTGCGTTTGAGACCCAAGGCGGCTTCTTTGGCCAACGCATTCGCTCGCTCGTTCCCTTCAATACCTATATGAGCTTTAACCCAGAACAGGGACACTTCTTTGTTCTGGGTCCGACAGATTCTCAGGTAGTCGTGAATTTCTTGTACCAAGGGATGATGGGAACAACCGCTGCTCGCCGATTCAAAGGCCGCCCTGGAGTCGCTAAATATCCCAAAGGAGCTTTCCCCTCTCGTAGCAGCCAAAGCAGTAGCCTGACACAAGGCCAGAAGCTCTGCCTGATACACAGTACAGTACGAATCTAGTTTGTATTTGCGTGCGAGGGTCTCACCAGCTTCTACCCATGCGGACAGAGCAGCTCGCACTTTGCCCTCGATCTTGCTGCCGTCTGTATAGATTCGCACTGCCTGAGTACCATCCATTATCCTGAGTTATCCATTGCCTCCCGGTCGGCCAGGCTGGTATATTCTATTACTCTATATTTAGCCGGGTGCGAAACTTTAGATGGCCTTACTCTTCTCTATCTCCCTTCCGCATAGCGCCGGCAGGGCCACTCCTCTCTTTGTCTCATAGAGAGAGGAAGCTTCCCGTATTCTGAGGTCGAGAGGGAGTATCCCCGCCAGAGCTAGCGCCGCGTTGAGTGAGACAGTCCGGTACGATTTTATTATTTTTTGGGCGAAGGCCCTTTGGAGCCAATCCAACCTCTTCTTCACACCCAGCTTTTTGGTTGCCGGCGCCCAAGCACTCGCCGCATACAGCACGATCGGCTTTATGACGGCACTGTAGATGGTTTAAATAACTTGAGGGTGGAGACCCCAGCTTGTTCTGGCGGCCTTCGACAGTTGCTTGTATATACTGTAAGCTCGCTTACAGGTATTATCCACGTGCTTGTTAAAAGTAAGCTTACTGTCAATTGTCAGTCCGAGTACTTTTAAATCGCTGGAGATGCAAACATCGACCCCCCCCCATACTCAAAACTGGGTTGTCATACTTCAACTTCCTGGAAACAATTATCGCGTTTGTTTTATGAGGAGCAAAGTGTAATTTATTTCGGACACCCCAGTCCCGAACATAGGCGAGAGTGGCGTTTGCACGTCCAGAGATTTCCAGCCCAGTGTCTCCCTGGAACACAAGGACGATATCGTCTGCAAAGGCCTGGCAGTAATCGCCTCGTTCCTGTAGCCCTTTCAGCAGGGGGTCTAGCAGGAGGTTCCACAATAACGGCCCGCCTATCGAGCCCTGGACACACCCTTTTTCCGTTTTACGGCAGTACTCAGAACCAGCGTATCTTACCCGCACCTCGCGTTCCTGCAGATAACTATCTATCAACCTTCTCAAGTTTATCGGGCACTCTTCCTCAGCTAGTGGGACTCTGATCATAGGCCACCAGGCGCTGTCAAAGGCACCCTCTATGTCCAGTGACACAACGGTTACTATTTTTTTGGACTTTAACCCACCTTTAATATGTTGCATCAGAAAGAAAGAAAGAAAGAAAGAATTTTATTTGGACACAAATTTCAACAAAAAGAAACAAAGAAAATAAATAAATACATTTTTACCTATATATATATATATATATATATAGGTAAAAAAAATATATATATATATATATATATATATATATATATATATATATATATATATATATATATATATATATATATATATATATATATATATACGAATCCTGTGACCAAATAAGGTGTCCTACTCAGCTCATATGCTACAACAAAGGTTGTAGCGCTGGTTTTCAGTAGGCACCTTTACAGATACGAAGGTCACGGAGGATACCAAGATTTATTTCATAACATACATAGATACTTAACATCATTTATACAAACAAACAACCTTACGTAAAATAAAAAAAAAAAAAAATAAAAATAAATTCAATTAAAGGAAAGAAAAAAGAAATGAACAAAGAACATGGCAAACTGGAAACTTCACAAACATTACACAACATTAACAAAATAAAATATTAAAAATATACATATATCTACATACACCATATGCGTAATAAAATGTAACATGAAAAGGAAAAAAAAAAAAAATGCAAAGAAAATGCAGCCCAAGTGCTGAGATAAAAAAGTATTAAGTAATTACTGACTTTTGTTCTGATAAAAGATACGCTCTTAACTTTGTTTTAAAAACTCCCAAAGTTTGCGATGATTTAACTGGTGGTGGTAAATCATTCCAGCACTTGGTAGCCGCAAACCTAAAGCTCCCCTTGAATGCTGCTGTTTTATGCTTAGGTGTAGATAAAAAGAGATATGAATTTCGTGTAATGCGAGCTGACTTATCACCGAACCACAAAAGTTTCTGTCGCAAGTATTCAGGAATTCCATTTTTTAGCACCCCAAATAACAGCGTAGCAAGGTGTAACCTCCTACGTGCTTCCATCTTCAATAGGTTAGCTTCATTAATGTAAGAAGTTACATGTGTACGCGGTGGGATGTTAAAGCAAAATCTTGTGCAGGCATTTTGGACACGCTGAATCAACTTTTTAGTTCTGCTTAAGAGTCTAGGCCCATATACAGTGTCTGCATAATTTAGTCTGGGTAAGACTAGTGCTTCGCATAATCTTATCCTTAACTTAATATTAATGAAGGGCCTCATTTTATAAAGTAGCTTAAGCCGATAAAAACTTTTGCGGACAGCATTAGCGATGTGAGCTTCGAAATGCAAAGCGGAATCAAAAAGTACTCCCAAACTGCGAGCTTCTTGCATCTTTTCTATTGGATTATTATTAATCATTATTAAAGGATTGATCATATTTATTCGCGCTCTAATAGATTTGGATCCAAATATCATATATTGACATTTACTGGGATTAAGTACTAAACAATTCCTTTTTGACCACAAGTTGATTTTTTCCAAGTCAGAGTTAAGCTTTGCTGCGGCATTCAAAGTGTCCCGTGGATCAAAGGATATGTAAAGTTGCGTGTCATCAGCATAAAGATGGCAAGAGCAATGTTGAATGCAATTTGTAATATCTGCTGTGTAAATTGCAAAAAGTAAAGGACCAAGAATGGATCCTTGAGGAACTCCTCTATTTATAGAAGATAAATGTGAGCTAGAAATTGTGCTATCATTATTTGTGACCTCAACTAACTGTGCTCTATCGGTAAGGTAGCTGTTAAACCACTTTACGACTGAAACGTCAAAACCGTAATATGATAGCTTGGAAAGGAGGAGTGAAGTATTGATTGAGTCAAAAGCTCTTGAGTAATCTAATAGTACAAGCAAGGTACCTTTGCCTTGATCCTGTCCGGTCAGGATGTCGTCTACCACTGCTGCAAGGGCAGTAGTTGTACTATGTCCTTTTCTATAACCTGACTGAAAGGTTGGTAATATCTTATTCTGCTCTATGTATTTCACCATCTGACACGCAACTATTTTTTCCAAAATTTTAGAGATAAACGGTAAAATACTAATAGGCCGCAAATCTTTAAAACTGAATGGATTATTACATTTTGCCAGAGGTCTAACTTTGGCAGCTTTCCAAACATCAGGAAATCTAGAAGTCTGAATGGATTTATTAATAATATTTGTGATAACTTCTAACGTTTGCGGTAAGGTTAACAAAAGCATTTTAAGAGATATATTGTCTAAGCCCACAGCATTTGATTTGAAATTCCGAATAATCCCAGCAACGGTATCTAAGTCTACTGTATGTAGAGTAAAATTACCCTTACCAAAACGATGAAACTCAAAATAGGTAAGGTCAGATATGGATGTGACATTTTCACCTGGAGTTTTAAGAAAATGTTGATTAATAAGAACAGGATTATTAAGCGTAGAAGGTAGTTCTTTCCATTTTTTATTATTAGAAATCAAAGATGATTTTTTTAAATTTTTCCATAATAATTTTGGACTATCGATATAAGCATTGATATATGCTTCATGGTAAGCTATTTTCTCCGCAACTAAAGCTTTCGAGACTAAATGCTTAAGACTTTTGTAATACTGTATATGTGACTCATGTCCCGAGGATTTGGCACGTTCATGACTCTTATTTCTAAGTTTTATCATCAATTTTATAACATCTGTAATCCATGGATGATGCTCTTTAATTTTATGTTTGCGTACAGGCGCATGTGAATTGAATAAATCTAAAATAATTTTATAAACTGAACGCACATTTCATTAACATTGTTTGTACTATTAACAATATTCCAGTTTACAGTGTTTAAATCGCTATTGAAGAAATTTAAATTCATATTATCTAATGACCTAGTTGTTATGCAACGTGGTATTACTTTTTCTTTTTTAATATTTAATGTAGTCGAAACTATCGCATGCCTACCAAGTTCTGGTATGTGAGTCACTTTAACATCATGCACACGCGTGTCCGTGCAAATCACATCAATAAGTGTACTGGTGTTATCTGTAAAATGAGTGGGTGAAGTCACAAGTTGCATTAAATTTGTAGAATGTAAGAGTTCGTTAAATAATTTAGTCTTATTATCGTCTATTTTTAGTAAGTTAATATTGAAGTCTCCTAATAGTACCACGCAATCAGCGTAACTAAATGAGGCGATCGATTGTGTGATTGCGTCAAAAAATTCGTTAATATCAAGCCAGGGAGGCCTATAAGCCGTGCCAATAATCAATCTGCGTTTATTAACAGTTGTCCCCAGCCACATCTGTTCAACATTGTTTGATACTGGATATTGATAAGTTCGTACATTTATACCCAATTTTATATAAAAACCAACCCCACCGCCTCTTCCTCTGTGTACATTAACAGGCCGTGGTGTGTGGAGTAGTTTGTAACCAGATACAACAGGTGCCCTGTCGTCTTGACCCTGACGAAGCCATGTTTCATTTATAGCCAAATATCTATATTTAAATTACTTAAAGCCACAATAAATTCATCATATCGTGTCCCAAGAGATCCAGCATTAAAAAGTCCAACTGTAAAACATTTATTATAATCTTTGCCTGTACCAGCATACAGTTATATCTAAATAAAAGGAATTATACATTATATATGCTATATCGGATGGAACACAACAAAACACAAAAGTACGCGTAAACATTTTACTACAAATATTTGATAGAACTAAAAAATAGTTTGAATGAAAGTTTTAAATCTTCTTTAATAATTTCATGAACCCTAATTTACGTAAAGTGTAACAAGTTTTAACATAACCGTAACTCAATTGTGAACTTATTTTGGTATATAGTAGCATATAATTATTCTTAATCAAAATAAAACTACATTCTGTGTTACCGATTATAACTACCATACTCAACATGATCGTGAAACAAATCTTTATATCGCAGCAGAAATCTATTTGAATTTTGACTCTTTTAATCTCTATGCTCACTAACGTTTCCAACGGTGCTAGACCCAAAAACACGCGTTAGATCGTCGTGAGATCGTATCACATGGACTGGTCTACCTTCTTCTTGCCGCATATATATTTGACCTCTCTTGGTCCATGTATACTTCCACTGTAAATTTCTAGCCATCTCGCGACTGGAGTAAAAAAGTCTCCGATTTATAGGTGCTAGTCGTTCGTTTATGTAGAACCGTTGCGTTGGTATATCCAAGCCCATGTCAGCTGAAGTAACCCCTCGCCGGACTCTAGCACTCTTCAGAAACTCATCTCGCAGTTGACGCCTTGAAAAACGCACAACCAGTTGTCGACATCTTTTTGTTTCGGCTTGAATAATTCTACCCACTCTTTCAGCGAATACTACATCTTCTTGCCTTAATGTAAGGCCTAGCTTTGTCGCCAAAACCATAACAGTTTGGGTTGGGTTTTCGCCGGTTACCTCGGGCAGATTAGAGACCTCCAAATCCGACTGCAAAAGTACCTGGTCCCGGTCATTAATTTCTTGTTTTAATTGACCGATCACTTTCTCCAAAGTGCCTATTCTAGAAGAACTATCAGTTACCTTTAAGCATTCAAGGTCATTAATTCTTTTCTCCAAACCATTAATCCGGTCATCAGAATTGGAAAGGAGGCTGCGCAAATCAGCAATTTCCTGTCGAAGGCTTTTAAATTCCTCACGAACTTCACGCAATTCATTTCTAAATAAGCGGATTTCTACACCTAATTCGACACTAAGTGATTGGGTTGTATCATGTGCCGAGTGTTTCAGGTCTTGTATATCTGGGCTCTTAGTACACGTAGACTCAAAGCTTTGGCCAGCAACATTGACTACAGTCGTACTCTTTTTCTCTAATGGAAGCTGTGAATCGAAACCGGACGTAAGACCTTTTACAGGAGTTGTTACGTTACCAGTTTTTGGTTTTTTACACATACACTCTGGACATATCCAATCTGTTGGTATTTTTGTTTCTTCCAAAATTGCTACACATGCCTTATGATATACTGCCGAACACTTACAAGTGGCACCATTTTGAGCCGAGAGGAACTTACCACAAGCCCGACACTTGGCCATGTTAAATTACGTAGAAAAGAAATAGTTTAGATCAACGACGATAGATTGCGCCTCCTCAAGTACTTTACAAGTAATTTGCGTAGATAGGGTTGTGAACAACCAGTATATAGCAGGGGTCTTCTCACTCGCCCGAAGACGGGTGTGGTACGGGCTTCGAGGCGTACCTCCTTACCCGGGCCATTCCTCGCAGGCCTGAAAGCCTGGTTGTTTGTTTAGGCCTGTTGGCCTAGGCTCTGGCCAATGGCTGAGCCTGAGGGGGAAATGTTGTTTGTTTTCTTTCTTTAAACGAAGGAAGCGATGAGCCTCTTCATTCTTGTCGTGGGTGTATTGTCCGTGGGTTGTCAAGTTCGGGGGTGTTGTCAGTCCAGTGGGGGGTCTAGTCCGGGTTCGCGTCGTCCTGCTCGTCGCTCAGTTCCGCGTCTAGCGGTGCGGGAGACCGCAGAAGCTCGCGAGGTAATGGACGTCCCTCAGGTGGACGGGCGTGCAGCGGGGCTATACCGTGGAGGTGTACATGCGCGCTGTGATCCGCTCGCGCGAACATTCGGCGCGCAAGAATTCGGACGAATTCCTCCACGGTCGGCGTCCTGGTGTCCCGGTGCAGAATGTCATTCCGCACGTACCTCGGAGCTCCTAGTATCAATCGTAGGCATCGATTCTGCTGGATCTGGAGTCTTCGCCTCTGGTACGCTGAACACAGCGCGTACCAGGCGGGTGCCGCATACGTCAAACGCGAGCGAACGTAGGCACCGTAGACTCTCAGCTTGGTCTTCGTTGACATGCGGGATGTGAATAAGGTGTGAAGCTTCGACCTCGCAGCCGCGGCCTGGCCTACCACACGGTTAACCGTGGAGACCATTCGCAGGCTGCGGTCGATGTCACACCCCAAGAACCGAACTGAGGTCTTCCACTCTACGTTCTGACCTCGTAGAGTGAGTTGACGTAGCGGCTTGGAGCGACTGGTCAGCAAGGCGGCAGTCTTTCCCACGTTGACGGCCATCCTCCACATGTCCAGCCACTCTGGCAGCAGATCCAGCAGACGCTGCATACGGTTGGTTGCGACAATTTGATGAAAGGACGACGCGAAATACGCACTGTCGTCAGCATAGAGGGACAGCAGTACGTCTTCCTCCCCCTCACGCAAGTGGTCGCGGAGGGTAGGGATGTCGTTCGTATACGCCGCGTATAAGCGCGGCGATATACAGCTGCCTTGTGGTACTCCGGCTCGGATGGGTCGTGTCCTAGAATTTGCTCCCTCGATCGATACGAAGAAACTCCGATCTTCTAAGAAGGACGCCAGCACTCGCACAAGCGCGGGCGGTATGGTGGTTTCCAGAAGCTTGGCCAGGAGTCCGGCGTGCCACACTCTGTCAAAGGCCTTCTCCATATCAAGAAAGACCCCGACGGTGTAGTGCCCTCTGTTCCTCTCACTGGCCAAGTGGTTGATGACTCTCGCCAGCTGGAGCGTCGTAGAGTGGCTGTCGCGAAACCCGAATTGCTCCTCTCTGAGGGGCAGGTGAGGCGCGAGTCTGCGCAGCAGAAGACGCTCAAACAACTTGGCGATGTGCGAGAGCAGGGTGATGGGTCGGTAGCTTGCTGGGTGCCGTCGGTCTTTACCCGGCTTGGGAAGCACAATAATCTTCCCGGTCTTCCACACCTCGGGGAAGTGGCCGGTCCGGAGTACTCCATTAAAGAGCCTTACGAGCGCTGCGAGACCCTTTTGTGGCAACTGCACCAATGCGGCGTTAGTGATGCCGTCAGGCCCTGGTGCCTTCCGTCTTACAAGACGGGAGACAGCCGTCCGCAGCTCGAACGGGGAGATAAAGTTGTCGACCCGGAGCGGCGGTGTTGGGGCCGTCAGGAATGCTTCCAGTCTCGCCTGGATAGCCACATGATGACGAACGACATTTGTATTCGTGATATTCGTCTCATTCGGGATAAAAGTCTTTTCCAGGTAGTCAGCGTGGATCTCGGCCCGATCCTTCGCCGCATAAATCCTTTTACCCGTTGGGTCCAGCAACGGGTAAAGGGGGGTGACACTTCCAGTAAGTTTACGACAGAGGGTGTAGAGGGTGGTGTAATGCTCGGTTGCTCGATCAATGGTGTGCTCCCATCGCACCTCATCGAGAGCCACGAGCGCACTCGCCGTCTTCTCTGCTATCCTGTTCAACTCTTTCTTCACCCTAGGGCAGCGAGTACGGGCCCACAGGCGGCGCAGGGCACGTTTTCGCCGCAACATGCATCGGAGCGAGCTAGGTAGGTCACGTTTCATGGCAGCTTCGGTTCTGTCACTGGTGGTGGTAGCTGACGTATGGGCTTGCTGTATCCTTTGGGTGATGGTCGCGGCTGCCTCTTCGACTTCAGCTGGAGTCGATAGGGGACCCACTATCTCTAGCCCAGCAAGTGCGGCGGTGTATCGCTCCAAGTTTAACCGAGTGCGTGGGGGGCGAGGCACCAGAAATCCTCCTTGTGTGGCGAGAGTGATCAGAATAGGCAGGTGCTGTGTGTCCATGTCATAACAAACTTCTACATCGAAGGGAAAGTCCAGTCCATGATGCAGCACTATGTCGAGTACATCCGGCCGGAGTCGGTGATCTGACGGGATGTGGGTCGGCGCTCCAGGACCCACCACTCCGTACCCGACTCGCACGCTATCGTCAAGCAGCTGTCTTCCGACTGGGGAGATAACACGCGAGCCCCAAGCGTGGTGCTTCGCGTTAAAGTCCCCGACGATCAGTGTAGGACGGTGCTGATCGAAGATTGACTCGACATCGGTGCCGCAGAAAGTTGATCCAGGTGGCTTGTAGGCGGCATACAGGTGAAGTTCGTCCTGCCCCACGCTGATCCGCACTCCTTGCGTACGTGTACTCACAAACGGTGTGTGTACCAACTCTTCGTGTATGACGTCTCTTCTCACCAGGGCGGCCGTACCCCTGTAAGGGTATCCCTGGGGAGAGGTCTCGTCCCGCCGGTACACGAAGAAGTTGGGCACACGTAATTCCACGCTGTCTGTGAGTTTCGTTTCGCCCAGGAGGATGACATGAATATCCTGCGACTGGGCGAGCAGCGTGTTACGTAGAAAAGAAATAGTTTAGATCAACGACGATAGATTGCGCCTCCTCAAGTACTTTACAAGTAATTTGCGTAGATAGGGTTGTGAACAACCAGTATTGATTTTAAAACATAGTTTATCCAGTTGACAATAGATGGCGTTTTGTGATAGTACTCTGCAATGCTAATAGATGGCGTTCTATGCCGCCTTTACTTGGACTGTTGACTTGTTGTTATGATTTACCTAATCTACCTCCTTCTCGGATTTATTTACTAACTGCTGACTGATATATATATGCAGTTTTCACCGCTTAGAGATTCAACCTAATCATAAAGACACTTCCACTTCTAGCTCACAGTTCAAGTTCAACATAAACACTCCCGAACGTAGACAAAAATATGGATTTCAGTTTATTTGATCAAACACACGTAAGGGTTTTATAATCGCTGTCACCTCCGTGACGTCCGACCTGTCAATCATCAGGTCATAAAGGGCGTTTTCGGTGCCTTTCTGGGGCATGAATCCATACTGGCGAGTACTGAACTTTGGTTGAATGTGCCATTTAATTCTGTTGACGGCTAGCTTCTCCAGGATTTTCCCTAGTACAGGCAACAGACCTATTGGACGATAGGATTTGGGGCTGGTGTAGTCGTCCCTCCCCTGCTTGCGTAGGATGACCACCGTAGCTATTTTCCAGATCTTCGGGAAGTAACCAATTTCCAGACATTTGTTTACCATTGTCAAGAACAGGTCTGGGTTCTGGGCTATAACCTTGTCACAGATGTCCGCGGTGAACCCGTCTAATCCTGGTGCCTTCTTGGGGTTGAACGTCTTGGACACCATCTCCAGCTCATCCAAGGTAAAGGGAGGGTCCTGGACTTCGTTCTCCAGTGTCCCGTATCCTCTGGTGGCCTGCATCTTCTCCACTTTCCGAGTCTTCTGGATAGAAGACCTCCACAAGAAGTTTGGCGGAGTCTGCAGGGCTATAAGTTAGGCCATCTTAAGTCAAAGGTAGATCCTCTTGCCTCCTGTTCGTCATCCGTATAACCCTGTAGACCCCGTCCCACATCCCCTCCTTATCTTGCTTCTCGCAGAAGTTCTTCCAGCTTTCAATTTTAGCTCTTTTTGCTGCCAGCTCATATTCTTCCTTTGCCTGCAGGTATTCCCCGACAACCATCGCTCTTCTAATAGGGGCAGCACATCTTATGTGCCTCTTTCTAGTTGCCGTTATCTTCTTCAGTCTGACTAGTTCCGCATTCCACCATGGTATTTTAATTTTTTCAGTTAATTTTTTGTTCGGAATAGATTCTTCACAAGCCTCATTAATTATATTGGTGTATGTTTGAATAATTTTTTCCAGTTCCTGTTGATCATTTATTTTCACTATTTCCTTACTGTTTAACTTATTTTCTTCCGTTAATTGTGCAATTTTTACCCTAAAAAGCACCCAATTAGCTTTCTTGGTGTTGAATTTACGTGTGGTCCTATTTATTATTATACCCTTTTCCCTTTGTAATCTCACTTTAAAACTAACTAGTCGGAACTAGTCAGACTCTCGTCGACTTTCCACTCATCCACCATTTCAAGCATCTCTGCTGTACAGGCAGTGACGTCAACGATGCTCGAGTAGACCTTACCTCCTCTGACAACAAAGAAAGTGGGTGTGTCGCCCTGATTTAAGATCTGCAGCCCCAACTCATCCAAGGTGCCGGCCAATTCTTCGCCGCGACGGTCCGTTTCATGGCTACCCCACCACAAATTCTTCGCATTCGAGTCGCCACCCAGCAGGAAGTGCTTCAAGTGTGCGTTTTTTAGGACTGACTCTAGGTGATCCAGGTATGGGCCGATGGCCTGTGTGGGTTCAAAGTAGAATGAAATCAATCCCATTTCCCCTGCAGTCGTTTTGATTTTGATTATGACCATATTTTCCGTTGATTTGGTATCCAAAGTGACACTCAAATCATTATTGAACACCACAATTGCCGCTTTCACTACGCTATTACCACTGGTAATGCACTGATAGATTCGCGCCCCTTTATGGTCTCTCATTCTACATTGCCCCCCAACATAAGGTTCCTGAATCAACGCTATGTCTACACCCCTTTTACCAGATTCCAAAAGCAGTTCCTGGGTGGCGAGTTCCCTGCGTTGCAAATTAGCCTGTACGATGTGGAAGGATCCGTCTTTCATATTGTGCTTGTCTAGTGTTTGCTCGAGCCGCTTGAACCACTTTAGCAATACGCTATTGCCGAGAGAGCTATGGCATCCTAACGTCTTCTCATTCTCATCTGGGCATTCCTCGCTGAAGGCATTGTGGTTGCGTATGTTCAGTTCAGCGCTTTCACAGTTGCAACAAGTCGGCTCCCTGTTCATTTCAGGGCACTCACTCCGTCTATGCCCATCACCACAGTGGCTGCACTTCTCGATCTTTTCGTTACAGAATCGGCTGCTATGCCCATATCCTAGGCACATAGAGCATTGGATAATAGGGGAGTGATCCTCCGTTCTGACTCTCTGATGGTCGACATGAAGAGCCCCCACCGCGGTGATCCTTCGCCATAACATCGGTGAGACCCTCAGAATGACATGATTGGCTAGGTTATTTCTGGCTTTCTTCCTGTACCTGATTTCCACTCTGTTTTCTTCCTCCGGAAGGTCCTTATAGATATGTGCATTTTGGTTTCTCATAGCCATAAGGATGTCCTCGTCCGAGATATATTTCATGACATCCTTGAGAATGACCAAAGGGTCTTTGTTCTTTATCACCTCCGCAGTCAGATTCCCGGCTTCTTCTATTCTACCCATGACCCTGTTTCTCTCTTCCACTGTCACACAGCTTAAGATCACTTTTCTTTCTTTAACATTACATATTCTGTCGATCTTGTTCCCCTTTTCCTTCGCTTGAACCGCTGTTCTTATTTTTTCAATTACTTCATCCCCCGTATTTTGATCGTCCTTTGAGGACACCACAACTGAATGAAGCGGTTCTTGATCCGCCTGTCGATACCCCTTTCGGACCGGCCGCAACGCTCGCATAGGATAGCTTCACCGCACTTGTCTCGTTTGCTTTCGTAAGGGATTCTTGAAGCCTTTTTAATTCGGCTGTGTTCTCCTTTAAAAGGAGAGCATGCTCATTCAATTTGCCGGCCAAGTCCAGTTCCAGCTTTCCTTTTGTCGGGTCCACCGGGGGGCGAAAGGAGGCGCAGTCCGCTACTTCTGTTTCTAGTTCCGCCCTCGTCTTCGTTACTCCGACTCTACCCTCTGCCCTCTTTACTATCAGGTACAGTCTGTGTACTGCAGTCTCGATCTCATGCTTGATCTCCTTTTTCAAATTTTTGCCTCAGAATTCGGTTTTTCCCGAATACCGGGCGAACCGCTGGCGCTATCCGGGCGAACGAAGGCTCTCTGGATGCGCATGAACGAGCGCCATAAAATTGGCGACCGGACCGGGAAAATCGAACTGCAGACAAAAAAGCTATGCGGTGAAAACTATAAATTTCCTTAAAAATTTGGATTTTTCCACGATTTTCCAGAAAATCTGCTAATTATTCTGCAGAGTAGGACAGGGGAGATGGTACGGTGCTTTTATAAGAGAAGAATACGCAAAAAATTTGACCAAAAACAAGCAATATTTGACTAATAAACGATGAATTCTACCAAGAGAGACAAGTCCGGTTAGGTTAGATTAGGTTAGGTTTTTTTTTTTTAATTATAATACTAAATACCTGTAATTTGTGTAAATTTACAGTCTGTTTCTGTCAAGAAGTCGTCTGTCTACCAATGCCGTCTGGGGTACTCCTCTCCTGGCTTCATATAATGCGGCAATTTCGCGTATGCGAAGGTCAAGTGAGAGTATCCCAGCCAGCACCAATGCCGAGTTGAGGGAAACCGTGCGGTAGGCCTTGCATATTTTTTGGGCCATCCCTCGCTGCATCACTGCCAACTGTTTTTAATACCAAGTTTATTGGCCACCGAAACCCATATGCTAGCAGCATACAGAATTATCGGTTCAATAACCGCGACATAAATAATCCTTATTATTTCTGAGTTAAGTCCCCAGCTCACTTTCCCTTTCAGTTTCAGCCCTGGCCAGCTGCTTGTAAATTCCTGCGGCCTTAATACAGACGTTGGTAAGGTGAGTGTTGAATGTCAACTTGTTATCGATGGTGACACCAAGCACCTTAATTTTCTCAGTCTGGACTCATGGGTCAGCGTGGGGAGTCAAATTTAAGTTTCCTGGTTATCACCATAGAGTTGGTCTTGTTTGGAGCAAATCGCAATTTCTTTTTGACACCCCACGCTCGGACATATTCCAGTATGGGGTTAGCTCGCCTCTCGATGTCCAGGGCGGTGTCACCATCAAATAACAAGATCACATCATCCGCAAAGGCCTGACAATAAACTCCCCTCTCGAAGAGCTCTTTGAGAAGCGGGTCGAGAAGGAGGTTCCAAAGGATGGGGCCGCCTGTCGATCCTTGAACGCATCCCTTTTTCGTTTCCCTGCTGTACTCCTCCCCGGCGTACCGAACCCTTACTCTCCTGTCTCTGAAATAGCTATCCATGACTCGTCTCAAATTTAAGAGACAATCTTCCTCAGCCAGTCGAACCCTAATAGCCGGCCACCAAGCGCTGTCAAAGGCCCCCTCTATGTCTAATGATGCCATGACAGTTAATTTCTTGTCGTCTAATTTTGCTCGGACGTGTTGCATTAGTGCATAGAGGGCATCGTCAGTGCTCCTTTGTGGCATGAATCCGAACTGGCGAGTACTCATCCTTGGTAAAAGGTAGAATTATATAATATATATGTATTTTATATTAGAATGTAAGTTTATCAATTTATAGTTTATTATTTTGTTTATAGTGTTTTGTTGTATTTTAATTTTTTAATGTACCTATACTACGTTTCTTTTAGTTATCCAACCACCAAGGGTCGCTGGCAGAGATCTCTTATAGAGATAAGTTATCCTTTGTACTTGTTTTCCATCTAACTGCATTTTTGTATATTTTCTTTTTTGGTACATAAATAAATAAATAAATAAAATAAATAGAATTTGAGGCGAGCCACCAGCATCTTCTCATAGATCTTCCCGAAGACAGGCAATAGGCCGATCGGTCTTTAGGCCTTGGGGGAAGCATAGTCCGGCTTTCCCGGTTTGCGTAGAACCACAACTGCAGCCTCCTTCCACTGCCGAGGAAAATGGTGGTAGGCAAGGCATTTATTAAGGAGAGCGAGAAAAAGTTCTGGGTCGTCTTCGATAACCCTGCTACAAATATCAGCGGTAAAACCATCGATGCCCGGCGCCTTTTTTGGATTAAAAGACTTAGTTGCGTGGACAAGTTCGGCGTCTGTAAATGGCGGGTCACAAGCTCCAACTCGTTCGTCATTGTTTACTGCTTCTGCCTCGATCCTGAGTTGAACGTGCTCCAAACCGTCCTCGTCTTCTAAGTCGTCCGGATAAAAGGTCTCCGCTAATAGTTTGGCTGAGCCTTTCAGGTCCACGATCACCCCATCCTTCTCCAACGGTTGATCCTCTTCTCTACGCGCCGTTCTGTCGATGACTCTATATATCCCTTCCCAGACACCTTCCTTCTCCTGCTTACTACAGAAGTCCTTCCAGCTACTGGTTTGTGCTCTTTTAACTTCTAATTCGTACTCTTCTTTATGTTTCAGATATTCCTGAACCACCGATGGCCTGCGGATTGCTGCTGCGTTCCTGATTCTGCGCTTCAACGTCGTGACTTTCCTCTTTAGTTTCGCGAGTTCTGCGGTCCACCACGGCATGGAGATACGCTCATTAGGCTTTTTAACAGGTAAGGTTTCAAGACACGTTTTCTCTACTATATCATTAAGCTTATCCATATTGTTTTCTATTTCTTCAACTGATGCTATATTTTCTATTTTATTTATGTTAAAATTTTCTTCTTCCTTCAATCGTTTGAGTGTGTTTCCGAAATTTTGCCAATTTGCTTTTTTCGTGTTGTATTTTCTAGTTGTCCTGTTTATGGTTATTCCTTGTGATTTTTGCAATTTAATTTTTATCTCCATACCATTGTGGTCCAAGCTCGTGAGGCTCTCATCAACTTTCCAATCGTCGATCAAGTGCAGAATATTTGCCGTGCACGCTGTGACGTCCACAAAACTACTGTAGCGCTTTCCGCCTCTAATGGTTTCGAAGGTGGGAATTTTCCCTCTATTTAAGACGTTAAGCTCTAGAAGATCAAGCGTTTCCGCCATATGCTCTCCTCTTTTATCCGTTTCGGGACTGCCCCACCATAGGCTTTTCGCGTTTGCATCGCCTCCCATTAATACTTTTTTGGAGCCCATTTCCTCCCTGATGTATTTGAGTTGATCGAGATAAGACTGTATAGGTTTATCGCCTTCAAAGTAGTAGGATACCATTATGACTTCCCAGACACAAGTTCGGATCCCCACCACTACGATGTTATTAGTGGTGAGTTTCGGGTACTGCGTTACATTAAGGTCTTTATCGTAAACAGCTATAGCCGCTTTCACAGTCCCATCTCCTACCTTTGTGTTCTGGAAGATCCTAACTCCTTTCTGGCCGCCCATAAGTCTTATCCCTCCAACATAGGGTTCCTGCACGAGGGCTACTGCAGCTTTTCTTTTGTCAGCCTCGATGTGTAGTTCCTGTGTTGCCAACTTTTTCCTCTGCAAGTTTGCTTGAAGCACTACGTAAGATTTTCCACCCGGGTCGCCTTTAGCAATAGGCCACAGTGGATCGCGCTATGACGTCCCATTTTTTGCGAGTGGGACATTCCGCGCTAAAAGCATTGTGGTCCACCGCCTCTAGCTTGGCATTGCAACAATTTATACATTGGGGCTTCGAACTGGCGGCAAATTTCTGGCATTCCGTCTTTAGGTGGGAATCCCCACAGTGGCTACAACGGTCAGCGGTCTCTTTACAGAATCGCTTTCCGTGCCCGTACCCTAAACATCTAGTACATTGTACGAGCGGCGACTGGTCTTCGGCTCTCACCCTCTGCATGTCTACATGCAGGTACCCTATTTCGGTCGCCCTTTGCCATACTATCGGGGCCACGCTGACCACGACGTGATTTTGATGTGGATTGCGAGTTTTCCTCCTATATTTAATGGTAAGCCTGTCTTCCTCGCCATCGGGGAGGCCAAAGACCCTGCGATTCTGGTTCCTGAACGCTCGAATCAGGTCCGCGTCGGTGTTGCTTGCGATAACGTCCCTGATGACCAGAAGAGGGTCCTTGTTTTTGACCTCCTCTACTGCGAGATCGACTCCGTCTCGATTCAGCTTTTCTTTAGCCTTCTGCCTGTCCTCTTCCGAGCTGAATCCCATTATCACTTTCCTGTCTTTGGCATTCCTGACTCTTTCGATTGTTATCCACCCTTCTTTTGCGTCGATCGCCTTTCTCACTTTTTCTAATACCTCCTCACCAGTATTCTTCTCCCCTTTGGAAGTTACCACAACCGAGTGCAGAGTATTACGTTTCGGTTGTGGTTTGACGCCCTGCCCGGTCACAGCATTCGCGTATGTATATGTGCTGATTTTCTCCATAGAGTCCTTATGCTGCTCCATCGCCAAGTTTAGACTCTCCATTCTCTTGGTGTTTTCTGCCAGCGCGAGAGAATGATCCTTGATTTTCTCCATCATGCTGGCCAAAAGGGGATCCGCTACAAATTGGGTATCAGGACCCGAATTTTTAGCCGTATCTGATATCCCCGGCGATTCTGTCTGCGTGCCGGTGTCGGCCGACTTGTTGCTCTTCACTTCTACCCATTTATCCAAAGGGGTTTTTCCCCCTTCAGTTACCATTCTAAAAAGCCTGTCTGCGGCCGCTTGAACCTCTGCCTTAATCTCCTTGTTTAAGTTTCGCGGTATATTTAACTGGAATTTTATTTTCCCGAGACAAGCTTTTGCCTCGGTGAACCTAGATAGGTATTTACTAGGGTTTTTTAATTCGGTTGCTGCGTTCTGCGAACACGCTTCCTTCACCGGCTCGTTAAGAGAAGGCGTGATAATCTCCAGAGACGAGTCAGGAGATTCCTGCACTTCTGTTGTGCCTTCAATAACCGCGTCATCAGCGCACTTGTCTTTCTTTGTTGGCGTTCTCGTCAAGCAGGAGCTCTCCCCACTCCTCTCCGGTGAAGCATCACCCTTGACCGGCCTCTTCTTACGCGGCGTTCGCAGTCCGAGCATGATTGAGAATATAAGTAATAAACAGTAAAATAAAAAGTTTGAGAATTTATATTAAGCGAACTAGAAGAGATGTAAAGGTTTTAAAATAAAATTTTGGGAGCTGAGATAAAGGAGATTAATTTAGAATTTTAAAATTTTTTAGGAATATTTTAGTATAAAAAGTTGATATACCTAATTGAGAAAAACGGGAGGGCGGGAGGTCCTGCGAATTCGGTTTTTCCCGAATACCGGGTGAACCGCTGGCGCTATCCGGGCAAACGAGGGCTTTCTGGGTGCGCACGGACGAGCGCCACAAAATTGGCCTCCGGACTGGGAAAATCGAACTGCAGACAAAAAGTTACTCGGCGAAAACTAAAATTTCGTAAAAAATTTCGACTTTTCCTCGATTTTCCGAAAAATCGGCTCAGTATTCGTCAAAGGTGGGCCAGGGAGACGGTACAGTGCCTCTATAAGAGAAGAACACGCAAAAAATTTGACCAAAAACAAGCAATATTTGACTAAGAAACGATGAATTCTACCAAAAGAGACAAGTCCGGTTAGGTTAGGTTAGGTTAGGTTAGGTTTTTTTTTCCTATTTTAAGTGGCTCTCAGACGGTATATTTTTTGAGTCACTGGCAAGAACCGCCGAACCTGTGGCCAAACTCGCAACAGGTCAGGGGTGACGGCTTCCGCTATTGGATACGTCCACAGCCGCCCCGCCTGTGTTTTGGGGAGAAAATTTACAATAGCGCTGTAGGGGGATAGGGGAAAGTGGGAAGGTGAAATAATCTATTTTACAAATTGATCTTACTAACTAATTTCTAATCTAATACACATTTATAGCTTTTTCCTCTCTATTAGTTATTGTTTTACTGTCTACAAATAATTAATTTTTATACACATTATTATTTAATTTTCCCTAACTATTCTAAAATTATCTTAAAACTAACAAAGTATAGTAGGTACATACACAGACGAAAGGGCCTCCAAAAGGTAAGAAATATATCCCTATATTTGAATTTGTTTATTTCACTTTAACTTTTTTTTTTTTTGCTGTATTGCCCACTTATTATATTGTAACCTCGCTACATACTACCTGGTAATTCCCCCTTTTTTAAGCCTATCCTTCCCCCTATGTACATCTCTTATTATACCGAACTAAACTACTTATTTATCTAGATCCTTATATACTAACCCACGTATAAGAAAAGTAAAAGAAAGAAAAGTGAATATTTACATCGTTACCAGCGTCAAGAGTGTTTTTAATGCGCCTGTCCTGGTAATTAGATTGCTCACATGTGCTACGGCTTTTCTACACGGTAATAACTGTTTAGGATTTATCTAGAGCCATGCATGCCTCTAAAACCTTCTACACTGTCGTGATGGGGGATTTTAACACAAAGCTGGGCAAGCGAAGCGGCACCGAGTTGAGAGTAGGGCAATTTGGATATGGGCAACGGAACCACAGGGGCCAGATGTTAGCCGATTTCTTGGAGAGAGAAGATCTCTATATGATGAACTCTTTCTTCAGGAAACGGCCACATCGAAAATGAACCTGGGTAAGTCCCGACGGTTCCACGAGAAACGAGATTGACTTCATCATGTCGACCAGGCGTCATATATTCAATGATGTCTCTGTGATCAATACCGTGAAAACTGGAAGCGATCACCGTATGGTTAGAGGCACATTGAATATATGCGTACAGCTGGAAAGATCCAGACTGGTGAAGTCTACGCTCCGACCAACTCGAGTTCATATTCAAAACCCCGAGAACTTTCAACTCGAGCTGAAAAACCGTTTTGATTCTTAGCTGACTGCGTTTCTGTGGACGATGTAAACAACAGGCTAGTGGAAACTGTCCATGCGGTGGGGTCCAAATTCTATAAGACTCACCGTAAGAGAACCAATAAATTCTCGACCCAGACTCTCAAGCTCATGGACGAGAGGAACGAAATGAAGCTACAGTCTTCAGTAGATGCTTCGAACTACCGACTGATCAATAGACAGATTTATAAGGCGCAGAAATGCGACTTGCGACACTTTAACACCGAATGTATTCGAGATGCTATTGAGCGTAACAGGGGCTCAAAAGTGTTCGCAAGAGATCTGTCTATTGGGCAGAGGCAGTTAACGCGACTGAAGACCGATACTGGTAGTATCATTGCGTCTCGACCTGAGATTTTGGGAGAGGTTGAGAAGTTCTTTGGGCAGTTATACACCTCAACACAACAGCCTGTTGTCAATTTGGCAAAAGACCCAAGAGCCAAGTTGACCCGACACTATACCGAAGATATCCCGGACGTCAGCCTAGACGAGATTAGTACGGCTCTCAAACAACTTAAAAACAACAAGGCACCGGGTGATGACGGAATCACTACAGAACTCCTGAAGGCGGGTGGAAAACCGGTACTTCAAGTCCTTCAGCGATTGCTCAATTCCGTCATTCACGAGGGCACTACGCCGGAAGCGTGGCACAGGAGCGTGGTGGTTCTTTTCTTCAAGAAGGGTGATAACACCTTATTGAAGAATTATAGACCCATCGCGCTGCTGAGTCAGATTTATAGGTTGTTTTCAAGAGTCGTAACAAATCATCTCGCTCGTAGATTCGACGACTTCCAGCCTCCCGAACAAGCCGGTTTCCGAACAGGCTATAGTACCTAAAAATGAACATGAGCAAGACGAAATGTACGGGCTGCTACTACCCTGTACGCTCTTTGGTTGATAGTTTGATAAATTGATAATAATTGATAGATTGCGGCGCTTAATTGATAGTTTTTATTTTTTAGAATGATAATGATAATGTGATATGATATATTAATTTGATACGTTGAGCACGCGCGGCCGCTAACGTCGTACTGATTTACAATTGATTTGATATTAAAAATATGGCGTAAATGCCGATGTTGCAAATGTACGTGCTAGCCCGTACATACTCCCCGGCCAAATGATAGGAAAGCTGATGAGGTGACTTAAAACTACTACAAGATGATGGGCATTTTGCTTAAACTAGTACACACAAAAAAAAACAAAATAATGATAAACTAAATACAAAGTAATAATAAAATCTTAATTAAATGAGGTATCATTGATAGTCATCACTGATTGAGACACTTATGATTTGCTTTTACTTTTAGCACTTTTACACTGCACTACACTTTGGCTCTGTAGCCCTGCACTATACACTTTATTCACGCACTGTTGAACACTGCGGTCGCGAGTCACCAGAAGATGACTCGAGCGCCGCATGCGCCTGATCCCGATCAGGCCGTCGACCGCTACTGCTGCAAACACTGCTCATGGATTACCATCTGCTCTTCATGATGCTTGATAGTTTTTGGATACCAAGTGAACTTTCCAAATTCTTCAAAGTTAGTACTGGCAGACGAGTTAGAGAACGATATGTTTATCTGGTGATAATTTGATGATCTTTGATAGTATTATTTGATATGCGTTTACATTTCTTCTTAATTGATAGCCTTTTTACGAATACGAAAAGGACAATCAGCTGATAGGATAATGCACCTTGCTGCATTGTAAGCAATTCGCACGACTCAATACAATAGCGGTAACATGATAGTACTTGGAAGAAACATTAATTTTAACAGAAATAAACACGCAGTTTGTCGATCAGTTTTAACAAACTTTAAGTTTAGCAGTTTTTATGCCGATTTATATTCTCTAAAACCTTATTTTTATTCTAAAATCTTGCTTGTATAATCTCAAATAGTTTCTTAAGTGACAAATTGTTTTGTCCTAATGATATAAAATGGTATCATAATTTTATTTGATTGATGCACTTTTATAATTTTCTGACTGTATTATTGTAATTGTTTGGGAGTAGGTATTACATTTTGTAATATTTAATATAATCTTTTGCTGATAAAGGTATTCGTATTTCAATGAATGAAGCTTTTGTGATAATTATTACAGTATTTTTTATATCTTTTTAGCGGATTCTTCGGACGGAGAATTTTCGGGATTGACAGGCAAAACCGACAATTTGATAATTGGCCTCTTCTTATAGCCATTTTTGGTTTTTAAAGTTACGACTCGCACGTAGCCGTCTTTACCAGAGTGTACTTCGACAACGCGGCCTAGTGCCCATTTACCAGAGGGAAGGTTCGCGTCGTTAATAATAACCACATCATTCAGTTTGATATTATTTTGTGGTTGTCGCCATCGGCTTCTTGCTGATAGAGTGGTTAAATATTCATGCTGCCATTTTTTCCAGATGTCTTGGAATATTTTTTGTGTTAGATGCCATCTCGTTCTGAGATCATTCTCGGTTTCATAAATTGATAAAATAGGACCACTTGATAGAAAATGCGATGGCGTTAAGAATGCTAAATCCTCAGGATCTTCTGTCAAAGGACCCAAGGGCCTGGAATTAAGACAAGCTTCTAGTTGCGCTAGGATTGTGCTAAATTCTTCAAACGTAAGTTTTTGTTCCCCGACCACTCTCTTCAAATGATACTTTAAGCTCTTTACGGCCGAACCTTCACAAAGACCGTTAGCTGAGGGCCAGGACGGTGCATTAAAATGCCAATTGATACCCATACTAGAAATTTCTGAATGGAATTCTTCTCCAAAAACATTAAGTAGCTCTTGGTATTCTTGCTGTAGTACTTTGTTCGCCCCGACAAAATTAGTTCCGTTGTCGCTGTAGATATGACTGGGGGTTCCTCGGCGGGCTGACATTCGCCGTAAGGCTGCTAAAAATGCTGAACTCGTCAGGTCGGATACGAGTTCAAAATGAACAGCTTTGGTTGCCATACATGTGAACACTGCTACATATCCCTTGGTTGTTTTGATACCGCGGCCTGAGTTTGCCTTGATAAACACATGACCCGTAAAGTCCACACATACATGATAGAATGGTCTTGATGGGTTTACTCTAGATGTTGTAATATTGAATATACGCGTTTTGGTGATCGCATCTCTTGTTCCGTGGAAAATTTTGTTGGTCCACTTTCATCTCTAAATGTTGTGAGCCATGCTGGTCCTTGCCACCACAAGCTGTGCTCCCGTAATTGTGATGCAGTCAACCCTCGACTTACGCTGTCCGCTGGATTTTCTTCTGATTTAACATACCGCCAGCAATCAGACGGCATGACATTAGTGATTGCGCATACCCTGTTGGCTACGAACGTTTTCCATCGGCTGGACTCGCCGTTAAGCCACCCAA
Organism: Morpho achilles; assembly: GCA_947086495.1. Taxonomy (NCBI): domain Eukaryota; kingdom Metazoa; phylum Arthropoda; class Insecta; order Lepidoptera; family Nymphalidae; genus Morpho; species Morpho achilles. Next base: position 166,872 of record CAMTZB010000013.1, on the reverse strand, counting down.
GCACCACCATAGTGTCAACCCAGCCATACACTTTGATATTATGGCTTTTGAGGCATTGTTTCACCTTATGCATTAGTTTTGATAGAAGTAGAACTCCGCTCAGCTCTAATCTTGGCAATGTCACAGCCTTACTTGTTGGTACTAGTCTTGCTTTACCGGCAACTAGCACTACCGAAGATCTATTGCCAATGTTGACGCGGCAATAAATAACACAGCCATATGCTTTCATTGATGCGTCACTAAACCCATGTAACTCGATGGTATCACTCTCTTGGGTACGCAGCCACCTCGGTAATATGAGATCTTTCATACTGTTCATATCTTCCCTGATTTTTATCCACTCCTTGTAAATATTTTCTGGCAGCGCGTCATCCCAGTTGATATTTGCTGCCCACACTTGTTGAAACAAAAGTTTTAATTTTGTTGATAGGGGTGATAACCACCCAAGCGGGTCAAACAATTTTGATATATCTGATAAAAGAATTCTTTTAGTAATAGTAGTGGGCTTATCTTGTACCTCAAATCGTGATGTGAATGTAAAAAGATCTTTTTCGGGATTCCAGGCTAATCCTAGAGTCTTTGAGTGTTCTATTTGCTTAAAATTAAAATCTTCTTGATTTGCTTGTTCACATTCTATGTCAGGCAACAGCTCACTAACGTTTGATTTCCATTTTCTGAGATGGAATCCACCCGACTTCAATAAATTGATAAGGTCTATTTGTAACCTCTTTGCCGTCTCTACGCTGTGACAGCCATGGACAAGGTCATCCATGTAGAATGAATTTTCTAAAACTTCGATGGCTTTGCTATTTTGATAGTTAGTGCTTTCGTCACTCGCAAGCTGCTTGAGCGTCATCATAGCTAGAAAAGGCGCGGCTTTCGTACCATACGTAACCGTTGTAAGCTGATACTGTTTGATTGGTTCCGAGGCAGAATCACGCCATATGATCTTAAGCAATTTTTGGTCTTCAAGATGTACCCAAATTTGCCTAAACATTTTTTCTATATCAGCTGTAAAAGCAAATTGATACTGTCTCCACTTTAAAATTAAAGATTGTAAATCTTGCTGTAAATTAGGACCACATTCCATCACATCATTCAAACTCATCCCTGTAGAGGTTTTGCTTGACGCATTAAATACCACTCTAAACTTGATAGGGTCATTAGACTGCACACAATGATGTGTATTAAAGTATTCAGGCTTCAGATTTCCATTAGCGGGAATCATATGACCGAGCGCGCGGTATTCATTGATAAATAATTTGTATTGTTCTGCTATGTTTGTATGTCTGTTCAACTTATTTTCTAATGACCTAAACTGTGCTATAGCTTTTGATTTTGAGTCTCCCAGTTTCGTTTGAAAATCTGGAAGCATTGGTAATCGAACCTCATATCGTCCATCTTCGCGTCGCGTTGTTGTGGACTTATAGTATTCTACACACTGTTGATTTTCTGAAGAATTATTTGATCCCTCACTGATATCTTCAATCTCCCAGAATTTTTGAATTTCTTCCAAATTATTAATGATGACGTTACATTGTAAAGTTTTTACGTTGCCTGTTAATATCCAGCCTAAACGCGTATTTTGAGCTATCGGGATATTGTCATTATGTCTACAAATTCCCTCTAGCAAAATTGATGAGTATATGTCTGCCCCGAGGAGTATATCCACGGGACGACTGATATAAAATTCTGGATCTGCTAAAGTAATGTGTTCTAAATATGTCCACGAGGGCTTCGAAAAACTGTAATTCGGTAAATTTTTGATAAGAGATTTCATGATATACGCTTCTGTCTTAAATTCAAAATTGTTGCTTATAGACTGACATGTGATAGATACGACGCCCTTACAGTTGCTTTCTTTGACCCCTACGCCTGATATCACCCCTCGGCACCTCAATCGAGGCTGACCGAGTATCTGTGCCGCATGTTCCGTGATCAGTGATGTTTGGGAACCTTGATCAATGAGAGCGCGCATATTAATGAACGATCCATCATACTTTTGAACCTTTAAAATTGCTGTGGCTAAAAGTATTTCAGGTGTGTCGTGTTGTAATGATACGTGGGAATTGCTGTTTAACTGCTGTGAAGACTCTGGTTGCGGACTCCTTGATATACGTGTCATATTATTTGTTGCATCTGGCTGCGAAAATGCTTGATGTAAAAGGGTATTATGGTTTTGTTGACATTCGATGCATCTTTTTTCCGAAAGGCATTGCTTACCGTTATGCGAATAGAGACAGTTTTCGCATATCTGTAATTGTGTTACAGTCCGGCGTTTTAGGTACGGTGTCATACTTAAAAACTTGCGACAGTAATAAAGACAGTGGTTATTGCTCTTGCAAAGTCCGCATTTAAAGAATTTACAGAAATTATTCTTGCTCTGTTGCGAAATATGGCTATTGTGCGCCGGAAATGCTTGCGTATTGAAATTCTTTTGATATTTGTTCCATTTATGAAGTGATTGATCTTTATTAAATTGCAATAATTTATTTGTATAATTTTCAGGTGTTTTTCGAGAAGCTTCCAAACTAGTAAATTTGTTTTCTAAAAATGATAAAAATTCTTGCAATTTAGGCAATTCCTTAGCCTGTTTGATTGATGCTATATATCCGTTGTACGTGTCGGCGTCTAGTTTTTGTAATAGGAGATACACGAGGAGTGGATCCCAAGATGATACGTCGACGCCGAGATTTTTAACTGCATTCAGCGTTTCTAAGGTGGTATCGTGAATGCGTTTGATATGATTTACGGATATTTGTTGAGTAACGGGAATATTTAATAATTGATCAATGTGCGAGCGAAATATAAGGGATTTATTGTTATATCTATGATTTAATATGTCCCAACTGATTGAGTAATTATCGGAGGTAATAAGCAGATGCTGAATTAACCTCTCCGCTTCCCCTTTCACTTTGGTTTTCAGAAACTGCATCTTTTGGGCACTAGACAAAGACGGATTGCTGTGTATTGTTTCAATAAATAGGTCTTTAAACGAGCTCCACTGATGATAGTTTCCGCTGAACGTCGGTATTTCTACCTGCGGAGTCGACTGCTCCCTATGTGATACTGAACAAAGTTTGCGATTGATAGACTTGATAATGTTATTGTATCTTCCCTCATATTCGAAAAAGGCAGACTCATAATCTGGATTCCTCCTCTCAAGCTCGCTGTCCAATTCCCAATGTAAAGTGTCTATAATGGACCAGCGAGATTGTATAGTACGTAATAAATGATCAAACTCCCATTTTTCTGATATTGTTTCTAGGTTTATATTTGATACCGTGTGCTCAAAGGCTTTAAAGTTAGTGCTTTGCTTACGTAACATTTCATCAGTTTTGCTACTCGTGAACTGGGATTTCGCATACGCTGGCTGCTGGGATTGTCCAGGTACACCCAGTGCAGTCGCAGGCTTAAGAACTGGTGTCGAGGGCATATCGTCCCTTGACTGATAATTTGATATAACTGACCTGATAATTTCATACCTATCTTTGGTATGATCGAATTGCTTATTACTAAAATATGAATGACCTCTCGCATATTCCATTCCACCTAATGTTATATGGTTCGATTCAAACTCCTGCCAGTACTTATCTAACGTGTCCAACCTCCGCCTGATATAGTCAGACGTCTTCCGGTCGGCACCATCTTTTTTAAAGTTAGTGTAGACGTTTTCGATGGCATTAAGAAGTTGCTGTTGGCTAGCCAATACGTCTTCCATGCTTGACATGTTGATAGGATGATAAAAAAGGAAAGATCTTACTTGGTAATGTGTGCTTGTACGTGAGCCTGTTTCTCACCGCCTTCAAATGCTACTAAACTGTAAAACTTCCACTGCTGGTTGTGTCCTCACTTGTAATACACAGTAACAATTAGTCACTATATTACTATGGTCACACGCGAGGTCCTCTTAAACGATGTTACTTTACTCGAAGGACCACAAAGATACTATGGTCACACGCGAGGTCCTCTTAAACGATGTTACTTAACTCGAAGGACCACAAAGATACTATGGTCACACGCGAGGTCCTCTTAAACGGTGTTACTTAACTCGAAGGACCACAAAGATGTACGGGCTGCTACTACCCTGTACGCTCTTTGGTTGATAGTTTGATAAATTGATAATAATTGATAGATTGCGGCGCTTAATTGATAGTTTTTATTTTTTAGAATGATAATGATAATGTGATATGATATATTAATTTGATACGTTGAGCACGCGCGGCCGCTAACGTCGTACTGATTTACAATTGATTTGATATTAAAAATATGGCGTAAATGCCGATGTTGCAAATGTACGTGCTAGCCCGTACACGAAAGTTATGTCAAACTCACATGTTCCGCTCCACCCGATCATCGTTGAGAACGTTGCACTCGAAATTGTTGACGAATATATATACCTGGGACATACGGTCCGGCTAGGTAGGTCCAATTTCGAGAAAGAGGTCAGTCGCTGAATCCAACTCGGATGGGCAGCGTTTGGGAAGCTACGCGAGATCTTTTCGTCCAATATTCCTCAGTGTCTGAAGACTAAAGTCTTCGAACAGTGCGTGTTGCCAATGATGACCTATGGCTCTGAATCTTGGTCGCTGACTATGGGCCTCATAAGAAAGCTCAGAGTCGCTCAGCGGGCGATGGAGCGAGCTATGCTCGGAGTTTCTCTACGTGATCAAATCAGAAATGAGGAGATCCGTAGAAGAACCAGAGTTACCGACGTAGCTCAGCGGGTCGCGAAGTTGAAGTGGCGATGGGCGGGGCACATAGTGCGGAGAACCGATGGACGTTGGGGTCTCAAAGTGTTGGAATGGCGACCCCGCACCGGAAAGCGCAGTGTCGGAAGACCCCCTACTAGATGGACAGACGACCTCAAAAGATACAAGCGGCACAAAATCGTGTGTTCTGGAGATCCCATGAAGAGACCTTTATCCAGCGGTGGACGTCCATCGGTGGAAGAAGAAGAAGAAGAAGAATAACTGTTTGCGCACTGGTTACGTTGTGTAATGTTTGTGTGATAGAGGGCTTCACTTTGAACTATAGCTGTGCTCTCACGTCAGGAGAAGAGGAAGCACCCCGAGGCTCCGCGAGCCCGGCATCGGGGCCCAGGCCGGATCCAGACATTCCAAAGTTGTCTGAGGCTGGCCTAGGCCCCGAAGTCGAACCCGTAATCGATCCGGCTCTCGATGTGTCTCCTCATCTCCTGTAACGTGAAACACTCACTTGACATAGCCACGTGGTATTTGGGGATGACAAGTTTATCGCCCTTTGTACAGTTGTAGCAGGTTGGCCTCTTTTGCCCGGCCTTATCGGGGCAGCCCTCCACCTTGTGGCCTGGTTTGCTGCAGTACCGACAGGGTCTGGACGCAGGGTCTGCCCTGCAGTGCCGCTGTGTATGCCCGAAGTTCAGGCAGACATAGCACTGCAGGACAGGTGAAAAATACTGAACAAAGACCCTCTGGTGATCCACTTTGAGACGCTCGCGCTCCATCGCAGACCTCCAGAAGGTTGGTTCCGTTTCGTATACAATATTATATAGCTCGGGATTCTTATTTTTTCTCAAAAACTTGAATTTTAATACTTCTGAGCTCCCCCCTGCTCCAGACCCCAGATCTGGGTTTTGCCGGGTTATGATGTCCGACAGCTCCTGATGCGGGATATCCTTCGAGACCCCCTTCAGGATGAGCATTGGCCACGGCCTGCGCGTCGGGTGGACCCGTAGTCCGTCGGCTTCGCGGGCCATGGCCAATGCATCATCCCGCTGCTCGAGGGTTAGGATTCGACTCTAACCTTATTGTTAGAGATGAACTCCACATCCTCGGGTCCATAAGGACGGTCTCGGAAGGTGCATTTTTTTGCGGAATGCTGCCAGGACGTCCTCCCAAGTCTTACCGGGCTCACTCGCTCCTAGTATGATGGCGGGCCTAGGATTGGTGCGTGCTACCGGCCACCTGGGGTCAGAAACCTTAGGCTCCTTTGGTTGCGCCACCGAGGGTGCGCTTGTCCCCGTCTGATTAAAGGAGCGTGCGGTTACCGTGGCGTAGGTGGGCCGCGCCGTGGCCACCTCAGTTGCCACGGCGCGTTTCACCTCGCCCATCTCCCTTCGCACGCTCTCGCTGACGCACTCCACCAAAGCCCGTTTAAGTTTCTCGAGTTGTTCTCGCGCTACGTAATGTGTGCCCTCTGTGGTGTGTATGTGCGAGTGTTCAATGTGTGTGTGTGTGCCGGCGAGGAGAGACTCTTTGATAGGGGAGGAGGAGACCACCGCCGGTCCAGGCCGGTGCATGGTTTCTCCTGTGGTTATCATCCCGTGTGCCCCGGGTGGAGACTCGAGGCTCGTCGAACGGTCTCCAGAGCCTCGAGTCTCCCCCCGGACTCGCGACATTATTTCCTCATGAGGAGGCCCATGCGGGTCCGACTCGGTGTTGGTTGCCGCATCGGCTTTCGCAATAGGCGTCTGCCGCGCCACCTCGCGAGACGGGCCCGCACTGGTGCTCTCACGGGTAACCCACTCGCCAAGTACGGCCTGATCGCTGAACTCAGTGATAAGTTCCTGAGTGTATTTCTCAGCGAATCCCCTTATTTCGCGAGCTTTGTCGATTACGCTCTCCTTGGCGAGACGCGTTACCGACTTGCCGGACGTGATGGTCTTCACGATCGCATCCGCCTTCTTCCCCATATCCCGGCCAAAGTCCCGTGCCCTCGTGAGCATCTCCTTGACCACCGATTCCATCATAGGCCTGAGCCTGCGGGCCGTGGGGCTGCCGCGCGCCTCAGCCTGCGTGCGAGGCGGCGGAGACCCCGGTGGACAATTGGCCAGATAGTTGTCGAGTTGCCGGCGCACGGTTGCGGCGTACTTCCTGAGTTGCAGGGTAGTGTCGCGCACACCCGCGCGCCGAAAATGGCCGAGCCTGGCAGGGTCGTCAATAGAGGCGCATAGTATTTGGAGGTGGCTGTCGATCTCAGAAAAGAGATCCCGAAGGGTCTCTTTTCCGAGGCTGGCAATGTCGCACGCGAGCCCCTCCCGGGTATACGAGGACAGCTGCGACGCTCTCAGTTGTTCTGGTGAAGGTGTGCGAATGAAATCCCCCGAAGAGTCCCCTCTGCTCGACATTTTGTGTGTTAATGTGGTAGTGTGTATATGTGTGGATGCAGAGCCGCGCGATAATTCCCGTGGCCGCTTGAAAGCGATCTACGCCCTTATAATAACATAAAGTAAATTGCTAATCGGATAATTTTTTTATTTTATAAAAGAAAATGTTATGGTAAACAAAGTAATTATGTATTGTTGGTAAGCAACCAAGTTAATGCAGGGCTCAATTTTGTAATTAGATAGCCTATGGTTAACCTATATAAACAATATTTTACAGCAATACTATTAATGTAGTTCTTTATTATTGGAGTAAATGGTACCTAAATACAAAAAGTGCTCACGCTGGCAATGGTTATTTCAAATGGGTGGCGCTGTTTTACATTTTAACGTTCTATATAATATTAAACCACAGTATGTCAAAGCCAGTAAATGTTTTGCAGCTTACAGATTAATAATTTTTTTGGTTACAGCAATAAAGTGTATTTGATTATAGTTCATTATTATTTGTTTGTTTCACCTCGGTTTACTATTAGAAGCACAAAGTGTTCCTGAGTAACGCTGTTTCCCACTTGGTATTATAATAACAAGAGATGTAAGCAGCTTTAATACATTAAGTAGAAAAATACAAATGAAAGTTATAGCTAGTTGTTTATATATTATATATCTACAAAGTGGTTCTCAATTTGATGGGGTGTGCTAAAACTATTAGACGTTTGATATACAGAATTGTTTATGTTTAAACAAAGTTATTTCCTCTCCAATACGTTTATTTAACTTGTTAAAGTATGCTTACACTTGTATATAAGCTGATATACTATCTTAAATTTTTATATATTAAATTTTTTATTACACAAAGGTTTTATATTATAGGCATGAGGAAACTAGTTTTTCCCAAGAAGCACTTTTACTGTTGCATATGTCATTAAAACCTCTTACAAGCGGAGTAAATAGTTCTGTGTCATATGTGGTATAAATATTAAAGGTTTTTAAGTTCCTGTTTTATTAATAGCACAGGCAAAATGATAGCTGTATATGTATCAAAACGAAATGTCAAAGGGAGGCGTGCGGCCCGATTGGGATGTCTTGAAGTCAGTCTGTTTGTCATGTTAATAGTATCATAATGAAATCTTAAAAGAAAGGGAGGAGGATAATTTAGAAAAGGAGAGGGACATACAACTCGCCTCATTAGGTGAGTGCGAGCTCAGACTTGGGCAGGAAAACTCCGAAGAAGGGGAGGTCGGACGGTCGGTCGGGGGGGGGGGGGAGTGCATGCCGTGGATTGTTGGGGATGCGCGAGCCATCATAGATAAATTTTGAAAAATAAATTTTGCACCATCCCAGTTCGCGCAAATATGGACTAGCGGACTAGCTGGCAAGTGCTGCGCGTAACAGGGTGGCGAGTCTCCGCTATTGCGTCCACCCATTTTACGCAATAGTTCCGAGTCGTTCCGCGTTTTGAGAGTGGCGCTAAATCCAAATTTGTGCCATAGTTACTAACAGAAGGTTGGCAACTTGGTAGTAAAGTAATTTAATAAAGAGTAAGTAATAGAGTAATTTTAAGTAAAAAAATTTTAAGTATGCCTTTAGAAGGACTTATTGGGATACTAAATCAGTTTTTAAATTTTGAAAATATTCTAGGATGCCAAAGATATGGGTGGATTAAAATTTGGAAAGTTCTATTTTGACTTACTTAGGGCTATCATTCAGCTATCATTCGTCGCTATTAGTCGCGCATTTCCCGCCATTTCCCTGAGTCGGGAAAACTGAAACTAGGAAAATTTTTGTAGAGGTGTTTAGGTGGGCTAATTGGGCTATAGAATCCGTTTTTAAATTTCGAAAATATGGGGGGATGCGAGAGATATGGGTGGATTACTTTTTGGGGAATTCAGATTTTACTCTCTATGAGACTAGGTGGGGTATGTTTAAGGAATGGGAGTGGGCGCGGGAAGTGATATGAAGAAGAGACCCGATATCGGGTCCGAATACTCATTCGTCCAGACCCGATGTCGGGTCGGATGTCACGATTAAGGCCACGTGACCGCCTTGGGGCCGCGCCCTATAAACACGTAAAAACACCCCATTTCGGCCACGAGGTTTTTAGGCGAGAAGGTTAGGTTAGGTTAGGTTAAGTTAGGTTTTTTTTTTTTTTTTTAAATACACTTCCTCTAACGTTATCAGAGCCCTTATATGCTTTACAACATTGTTACAATTATTTTGTTATTTTGCCCTAATGGGCTGTCGACAATATTTTAATGCTAATTTTATTACACAGTTATTTAAAGTTATACTAAGTCGTAATTACAATTTAAGTTTTTGACATTGTACAAGAGTCTTAATTACAGTTTTATACAAAAGTCTTAATTACAGTTTAAGTTTTTAACATTTTACAAGTCTGTATTACAGTTTTATACGAAGTCTTAATTACCGTTTAAGTTTTTGACATTTTACCAGAGTCTTAATTACAGTTTTACCAATATAAAAGTGTTCATTACAGTTAAGGTTTTTTACTTTATATAGATATCCATTACAATTTAAGATCTTCAGTTATTTCTATCTTCTATTTCAAGAATTCTATTTCTATTTCATTTTTTACGGTTTGTTTATTACGGGGTTCTGTTGTCTTATATATATGTGTGTCTTAAAGCTACTTATTATATGCTTATTTCCTATTTGCTAATTACCTATTTATTTTAACTTTTTATGCACTATTTCGATGTAATACCAATCTAGTATACAATTATACCGTGGATTACTCTTTTCTTACTTTTATTAGTGCCTTGTTTTTCTACTAAATTTTTTACAAATATTATTTTACAGTTTTTTAATAAGTCTTTTGTGACATTGTCCGCATTTTATTTACTAGAATAATAATCTCAGTATTTGTGTCACTAGCAAATACTTGCCGGAGTGTCACTATTTCGATTTTCTTCTCTTATATTTTCTGCCAAGATTTTGCTTTTGTTGCCCAGGGTTTCTAGCTTTCCTTCTGAATTTTACCTCCACCCTGTTTTCGTCTTCTGGATATCTTCGAATTTTTTTTTTTTTTTTTTTTTTTGTTGCGTCATTAGCTTAGGTTAGGTTAGGTTAGGTAAGGTTAGGTTAGGTTAGGTTAGGTTGGGGTGCCAAAGTGGTCGGCCTCCTCGTGGCGCACCCTGGGCAAGCTTAGTCTTGGTGAACGGACCACTGAGGGGTGGCCAATCCAGTTGTCCCTCTGATTAGCAGAGGGCAATCTGGACGGGCCGGGGACTTCGGGGGGGTTGGGGTGAAGTCCCTAATGAGCGACGGGTCCAGTTGGGCTTACTCTAAGTCTGGCTGGACATGGTTACGGCCACCGTCGGCGAAACCCGGAAGCCCAGCAATGGGAACGGGGACCTTCGGGTTGCGAGGAAGAAAACCTTTATAAAAAATTACCCGGTGGGTGCGGAAACGCCCACCAAGGCGTTGGGGCCCCTACTTGGGGCGCGTTCTCTCCCTGTCGACCGTGACATAGCAAACACGGTGGGCAGGGAGCGATCGTGGGCAGCGATGGCCTCCTTTAGCTCTGCGGAGGGGGGCGGAGGGAGGCGGCGGAGCGGTTCCACGAACTGTTGTTCTGGATCCAATCTGCTGCTGGTGAGTCCAGGTGTTAGTGACTCGCCCAAGCCCATCGTCTGCCGCCCTAACTGGGGACCTTCGGGTGTTCCGAACGGGGTACATCGGACACCTGGCTTACAGGTCCCCGAGGCGGTCGGTGCATCTGGTGCTCCCGATGCACCGGTTAGCGGAGGGGGGTTTCTCTTTCGAGGGGCCCCTACCTGGAGGTGTTTATTCTCTGGGATCAGAGCTGTCGGCGGGATGGGGGCAAAATGTACAATGATACCCTGTCCTTGCCATTGGCAGCGTGGTGGAGCACACAGGTCGTTTTAGTCGGTGCGAGTCCGACATAACCGCCGCCTGTCCCCGTCGGGCGGCGGTACCCATAAGGGGTTTTTTCCTGTATAATAAAAAAAAAAAAAAAAGGTTAGGTTAGGTTAGGTTTACCACCGCAGAGTTGAAGCCCGTTCACCGGGGGGAGACTCAGCGGCGGTAGAAGTGGACTGGCGGAGGGCAGCTCAGGAGGAGCTCCTTCGCCAGTGGAGGCGGCGGCTGGAATCGCCCAGTGCAGGAGCCTGGACGATTTCGGCCATCCAGCCCATTCTCCAGGGCTGGGTCGCCAGGAGGCATGGGGTCCTCACCTTCCGCCTGACACAGATGCTTTCCGGACATGGTTGCTTCGGGAGGTATCTGTGGCGGGTGGCCGGGCGCGAAGCGTCCGGTGAGTGCCACGAGTGCGGCGCCGATTCTGACACGGCGCTGCACACGCTCGCGGACTGTCCAGCTTGGGCGGTTCAGCGGGTGGAACTCGTGGCACAGGTGGGGCACGACCTCTCCCTGCTTGGATCCGATCCGCCGCAGTCGAGCCGGGCGCAGGCGACTCGTCCAAGACCATCGCATGCCGCCCTAACGGGGACCTTCTGGGCGTTCCGAACGGGGTTAATCGGACGCCCTCCTTATAAGGTCCCCGAGGCGGTCGATGCATCTGGTGCTCCCGATGCATCGTCCAGCGGAGGGAGGGGCCACTTTTAGAGAGGCCCCGACACAGAGGTGGCGCACTCTGGGGTACAGAGTTGCTGCTGGCGGGGATGGGGGGCATGTCTTCATGGGTACCCTATACCCGCCACCAGCAGCGTGGTGGAGCATACAGGTTGTTTTAGTCGGTGCGAGTCCGACATAACCACCGATCGTCCCCGTCGGTCGGTGGTACCCATAAGGGGTTTTTTCCTGTATAAAAAAAAAAAAGGTTAGGTTAGGTTGGGGTGCTTTGGGGTGCTTTAGCGGTTGGCCTCCTCGTGGCGCACCCTGGGCGGGTCTACGGAATAATGAAATATGTATTCCCTGGACCTGGCGAACGGACCGTGGGCTAGGGGGGGTAGGGTTGCTGATTCTGATTGTCCCTCTGTTAGCAGAGGGCAATTCTGATAGGCTGGGGGCTCTGGGGGGGTATGAGTCTTCAACTGGTTGGCGCGTTCGGTTTTGGCTAGTTCAAGTCTTGCTGGACACGGCTTCGGCCTCCATCAGCCAAACCCGTAAACCCAGCGATGGGAGCGGGGACCTTCGGGTCGCGAGGAAGAAAACCTCTCTAAAAAATTACCCCTAGTCCCAAGGTTTTGGGGCTCGCCGAGGCGATGAGTGGCTGGGGGGGAACCCAGTCGCGAGGGCCTCACCCAATCTTAAGGTCATACCTGCCGACAGGATGAATGGCCGATGGGAGTTCGGTCGATAGGGTAACCAACAAACAAAAACTAATGAAGCATGGACAAACTTAAAGTATTGACTACCCAGGAGGGTCCCGGTTCACCCGGGGAATCCCTCACCGCGACCAGTGCTGCACCGCAGTCTGCAAATATAATTTTGCGGGTGCCGTGCAATACTGGCCTCGGTCGCCCCACTGTATCTGGGGGGGCAACCAGTGCTTCGGAGGAGACAGGAGGGGGTGTCGGCGGAATCGAAACCAGCTTGGCTGGTGTTTCCGCGGATACGTGTGTGGGAGCGCGGTGCAATCCTGCGCGCAGTTCCAGAAAGACTGGATGTGGGTCTTGGAGTCCGATATTAGGAGAAAGCTCAGTTTCTCTGCGGGACCAAATGAGCAAATGCTTATCCTTGGAGGACATGAGCGGCACGGTTAAACGTGCCCGCTCAAAGAAAAGGGACCGGAAGGATCGCGGGAGCCCCGCTGATTCGGATGAGGATCGGGACGCGAAAAAAGTGGACACCAGATCCCGTGCGAGTGGCTCGAAATTCGGCCTTCGTGAGGCTCGTCACGCCTTAATGTGTGATGAGCCTGACGAAGATGTTTTCATGGACGCGTCGGGTGAAGAGCTGAGTTGTCGCTCATCGAGATCGGCATCGGTAACCTCAAAAGTAGTTTCGCCACAATTGGCTCTTACGGAGGTTGACACGTCCCGTGTTAGCGGCATCCTTGCCGAGAATGCGGCAAAGATGAGGGAGACTGTCAGCAAATCTAAAAACCTCAATGGTTCATGTAGAGGAGCTCTGAAAAAGGTAGCCCAAACCATTGAGGAGGCTGCTAAGGTCTTAACCGAGCGGTCGGAGTCCGAGGAGAATCGACTCCTCAGAGAAAAAAACGCAAGGTTGGTACAGGTCATCAAAAATCTGTCCGTAGAAATTGCGACGATGAAAGAGATGATGACCTGTGCCAAAAAGGCGTCAGACGAGGAGGCAGCTCCCAAAAAGAGTACGACAACCGCAAGGGGTCTTACCATCGACGAGGAGATGGTTCGACTCCAGAATATAATAACAGCGCGGTTGGATAGTTTTGAGTGCCGAGTCCCACCTGAGGAGAGACTTAGGCCGCCGTTGGCCTCGGACAAAAGAAGGTTGGAGGCGGCGGCCAAAAATGTGACAAAGGCTTCCAGAAAGGAAGCAGCAGCAGTCTCTAGCGGGCCTTCAAGAGCTAAGAGGCCTGAAATCAGGGTGGTTGATCCTGCTCCAATCGGATCGGCCCCCTCAAGAACGACGGCCGGAAAGAAGAGAAAGGCCAAGAAAAAGAAACCCTTGGCAGAGGCGAAACGGACTCTTCCAGAGCCACGACCACTACCACCAGCCCCCGCTTCTATGAGTGAGGGCTGGAATGTTGTGGCACGAAAGGGAACCAAGGCGAAAGCGAAGCAGCAATCTGCCAAGGTAGATAAACCCGTTGTTGCCACCGTTCAGTCGCAGCCAAAGAAAGGGGGGAGGAAACTCCAAACCCCACGCTCAGCGGCTGTAGTGGTGACTGTGGACCAGGAGGCGATAGATAGGGGCCTCTCGTACTCGGAGGTTTTATCCCGGGCCCGAAACAGTGTCAAGATTGATGACCTGGGCTTGGACGGTGGCATGAGGATCAAAAAGGCTGCCACTGGGGCCCGGATGTTTGAAATTTCCGGGCCCACAAAGGAGGAGAAGGCAGGAGTTCTCGCTGGCCGGATCCGGGAGCTTTTTAGGGATGAGCCTGCACTACGCCCACGAAATGCGCGGAACTGCGCCTCGTGGGTCTAGATGACTCCACCACAGAGGAGGACGTGGCTGTCGCTATCGCCCGAGTAACAGAATGTTCTAAGCAGGACATTACCACAGGGGCGATCCGCTGGGCAGACGGAGGATTAGGCTCCATATGGCTCAGGGTACCGGTTGCAGCGGCCAAAAAGGTGGTGACGATGGGCAGGGTCTTGGTGGGTTGGGTCTCGGCCCGCGTCCACTTGCTCGAGGCCCGCCCACGCCGCTGTTTCAGGTGCCTAGAAAAGGGGCACCTGCGAGCGGAATGTCGGTCGACAGTGGACCGCAGCGATGAATGCTATCGCTGCGGCAAAAGCGGCCACAAGGCCCAGTCCTGCTCGGCTGCCCCACATTGTGGGAGCTGCCAACGGGCAGGGCTGAAGGCCGACCATAGGGCGGGGGGCGGGCAGTGCAAGGCACCGTCCGTCTCGATGAGGAGAGGAAGGGTGGGTGATGGCCCGAGGGTCCCCTCACAACCTGCCTCCAGCCCGGCTCGAGCTAGCACGAGCCGGGGAATGGAGAATATGGACGTGGTTCAGTAATGGCCCTCACAAATTACAGATTTCTCCAGGCGAACATCATGCGCTCTGGCAGGGCCCAGGATTTGCTCTTTCAGGCCATGGCAGAGCGCATGGTACATGTAGTTGTGGTATCCGAGCCCCTCTTCGTCCCGTCGGGCGAGGAGTGGGTCGGAGATCGTCTGGGGGATGTGGCCATTGCCTCTAGGGCTGCAGTTGGCTCCCCAGCCCTGGAGAGCGTTGTGAGGGGGAACGGATATGTCTCTGCTAGGGTCGGAGACATGTTCGTGATAGGGGTCTACTTCTCACCGAATGCGCCGTTCTCGAGCTTTGAGCTTTTTATGGCTGAGATCGGCGTTTTGGTGGCAAGGTTGCGCCCTGAGAAGGAGATCCTGGCTGGAGACCTCAATGCAAAATCCGCTGCGTGGGGGTCTCCAGTTACGTGTATCCGGGGGAGGTTCCTGGACAGTTGGCTTGCCTCGACCGGGCTCGTCGTTATGAACCGGGGGAATGCTGACACATGTGTGCGATGGAATGGCGGCTCCAAAGTCGACGTCACCTTTGTCGACGCCGCCATGTCACCGTGTGTCAGTAATTGGGAGGTAATGGTGGGCGCGGAGTCGCTCTCGGAGCATCAGTACGTATGGTTCAAGGTCTCCACGCACCCCACTTCCACTCCCACTTCTTCCCGGTCTAATAGAAGTGGGGGCCCTCGGTGGTCCATAAAGAAAATGGATTCCGAGTTCTTGGTCGAGGTTGCAATTGTCCAGGCAAGGGTGGCAGGGCCCACGGGGGGGGACGTAGCTGCGGAGGTCGAGGACCTGCAGCGGCGGATGTCGCTCGTTTGCGACGCCAGCATGCCGAGGGTGCGATGCGCAGGGCCGGCATGCGGGGTATACTGGTGGTCGGAGGAGCTGGCGCAGCTGCGTGACCAGTGCAGAGCTGTGCGCTACCGGTTATCCCGCTACAGGCGTCGTAGGCGACGCGACGTCGAAGAGGAAAGGCGCCGTTACGAGGCCTATAGTGCTGCCCGCGCTTCTTTGCGGTCGGCCATCGCCGAGGCTAAGGACAGGGCCCACAAGGAGATGGCCGAGGAGCTCAATCGGGATCCGTGGGGGAGGCCGTACAAAGCGGCGCGGAAGAAGCTTCGCGCCCGCGCTCCCCCCCTCACCGAGAGCCTTCGGCCGGATTTCCTCGAATCCGTGGTGGAGACCCTGTTCCCGCAGGCGGCCGAGGTAGTTCCGCCTCGTATGGCGCCTCCGGAGGAGGAGGACGGCACTGTATCAGGTGCGCCGGGGGTGTCGGAGTCGATGTTGGCCGGGGCGGTGAGTCGCATGAAGGCGAAAAATACCGGTCCTGGCCCCGATGGCATCCCTGGGCGCGCCTGGTCACTTGCCCTGGGTCCGTTGGAGTCTGGACTCAGGGCGACGTTCAGTGCGTGCCTCGAGCAGGGCCTCTTTCCCCGTAGGTGGAAAACGGGGAGACTGGTCCTGCTAAGGAAGGAGGGTAGACCGGCCGATACACCCTCCGCGTATCGGCCCATCGTTTTGCTGGACGAGGCGGGGAAGCTGCTCGAACGAATAATAGCTTCCCGCATAGTCCAGCACCTCCAGGAGGTAGGGCCCGACCTCAGTCGTCTCCAGTGCGGATTCCGCCAGGGCAAGTCCACCCTCGACTGTATCGAGGGTGTGAGACTTCTGGCGGAGGAGGCGACAACCAGGCGCGAGGTGGTGTTGGCGGTGTCGTTGGACATCGCTAACGCATTCAACACCTTGCCCTGGGGGGTGATTAAGGAGGCCCTACGCTTCCACCGCATCCCCATGTACCTGCAGCGTGTGGTCGGCGACTATCTGGCTGACCGCACTGTCAGGTACCCGACGGCTGGGGGTGCGTGGAAGGAGCGGAGGATGTCGTGCGGTGTTCCACAGGGGTCGGTTCTTGGCCCCCTCCTGTGGAACATCGGATACGACTGGGTGCTGCGTGGGCAAATGCTTCCGGGGGTGCGTCTGTTCTGTTACGCAGACGACACCCTCGTGACTGCCCGCGCGAGCACCCACCGGGAGGCCCGAGTGCTGGCGACCGCGGCCACGGCTCACGTTGTGGACCGGATTCGCCGGTTGGGACTGGGGGTGGCCTTGGAAAAATCCGAGGCCATTTGCTTCCACAGGCCTCGAATGGCGCCCCCAGTGGGCTCCCGGTTGGTGGTGGGCGGGACGTCCATCGAAATCTCGGGTACTCTACGGTACCTGGGATTGCTCCTCGACAGCCGATGGACGTTCGAGGCCCACTTCCGACGGCTCGCCCCCAAGCTAACGGCGACCGCCGGAGCCCTGAGCAGGCTCCTCCCGAATCTGGGGGGGCCTAATGCAGGCTGCCGGCGCCTTTATGCCGGAGTGGTCCGCTCTATGGCCCTGTACGGCGCTCCCGTGTGGGCGGAGCGGCTGACTGCGGTGTCCCTGCCTCTGCTGCGGGGAGCGCAGAGGATCATGGCGGTCAGACTCGTGCGGGGCTACCGGACCATTTCCGGCGAGGCGGCCTGCACCTTGGCTGGGTCCCCTCCCTGGGACCTGGAGGCCAAGGTGCTCGCTCAGGCCTACCGCCGCAGAAACGGCTGTGGGCTGAATGCGAGGGTTCCACCAAAACGCGTGACCTGGACGCTAAAAAGGCGGATACCAGGGCCCATGTGTGGGGCTCTCAAATGGGTCTTCAGGAGGCCCGTGATGCTGTTCGGCGTCACGAGTTTCTCAAAGGCGATATGGACGTTACCGAGTTGAGCCGAGTGGCCGAAGAACCAGGTCGGCGCCGGCGGAGAACTCACGGAATTCCGGTTCGATTAGGTCGAAAGACCCTGTAAATTCTGAGAGTACGGAGTCACTGGACATGGCTGACACGTCACGTGTTTGCGACGTGCTCTCCCAGAACATGGAGAAGATGCGGCTGACCTTGGGTAAGTCCAGAAACCTTAATGGTAAGTGCAGAGGAACCCTTAATTCAGTCGCCGAATGCGTGGAGGAGGCGGTCAAGGTCCTGTTAAAGAGGACACCGTCAGAAGAGGTCCGAATTTTGAGGGCTGAAAACGCCAGGTTGGCAGGGGTGGTGAATAATCTCTCTGTGGAGATCGCCACGTTAAAAGAGATGATCATCTCTGCCAATATGGGGTCTTCTGGGAACATGGTGGTTCCGCCAGTCCGTCAGCCTGAGAAGAGCCTGACAGTTGAGGAGGAGATTGTCAGGCTCCGTAATATGTTCTCGGCTCGACTGGACAATATGGAAAGTCGATTGCCTCCGGAGCCTAGAATCCGCCCTCCGCTAGCCGTGGATAAGAAAATTGCGGCGGCGGTGGAGGCAAAGACACAAAGAAAGGAGGTTGTGACGACGGCGAAGGAGAGACAAGTAGAGGCTCGGAAGACTCCGGAGGCCTCTGCTAGTCAGCCGCCAAAACGAGGAAAACCGGAGATAGTGGTCGGCGATCCGGCATCGGCAGGCTTGAAGAAGTCTAAAACGAAGAAAAAGAAAGCCGGAAAAAAGCCTGAAACGCGGACACAGCAGCGTCCTGAGCCCAGGCCTCTACCACCAGCCCCCACCTCTATGAGCGAAGGCTGGAACGTGGTTGCTCGTAGAGGTCCCAAATCTAAGGCAGGGAAGGTGGAGTCAGCGAAGCCCACTTCTATCCAAGCACAGCAGCGGCAGCCAAAACAAGGTGGTGGTGGTAAAAAACTTAAAACCCCAAACTCCGCTGCTGTCGTGGTTACTATGGACGAGGAGGGTGTGGAAAAAGACCTCACGTATGGCGACATACTGGCCCGAGCTCGTCGAGGCATTCGAATTGACGACCTGGGGCTGGATGTCGGTATGCGATTGAAGAAGGCGGCGACTGGGGCCCGTAAATTTGAAATCTCCGGGCCCGAAAAGGCGGAGAAGGCGGCTGCTCTTGCAAGCCGGCTCAAGGACCTGTTTAAGGATGAGCCGGCGGTACGAGTGTCCACGCCCACAAAGTGTGCGGAGATTCGCGTTGTGGGTCTGGACGACTCGGCCGAAGAGGATGATGTCGCCATCGCCGTCGCGCGGATCGGGGGTTGTACCGCACAGGAAATCCAGTGCGGGGCGATCCGCAGGACAGGAAATGCCCTGGGCTCTCTCTGGCTCAGGGTCCCTGTCGCGGCGGCGAAAAAGGTGGTGGCGTCTGGCAGGCTGCTGGTAGGCTGGGTCTCGGCTCGGGTCCAGTTGCTCGAGACTCGCCCGCAGCGATGTTTTAGGTGCCTTGAAAAGGGGCACCTAAGGGCCGAATGTTCGTCGGCCGTTGACCGCAGCGGCGAGTGTTATCGCTGCGGTCAAAATGGCCACAAGGCCCGATCCTGCTCGGTAGCTCCGCATTGTGGGAGCTGCGAACGAGCGGGATTAAAGGCCGACCAACGTAAAGCTAAACAATTAGTCACCGAGTTAAATGCATGTTCGCTTATTGAAGCGGCGCGCATTACTCTAAACAGGTTTTTATAATAAAAATTGTGCATATTTCCTGGTTAAACGCAGCGCGAGCAAACAATTCTATTTTTAGAACGGATCAGCTGTGTTATCGAGTGCACTGTGCCGCTCAGTTACATTTATTGTTCGAGCTAATCAACGTGTTTTTAAAGGATGTCTAATCTTAAGGAATTAATTATAAAGAGAAGTAGTATTAAAGGGCGTGTTACTAAGTTTATAAATTATGTATATAAATATAACAAGCTGTCAGTGTTAGATTCAGTGCAGTTAGGCGAATTAAAGATTAAACTAGGCAAATTTGAGTGCTTATCGAGTGAATTTAACGATTTACAAAGTCATATCGAATCTTTAAGCAGTGACGTTTTAAGCGACGAGCTAGATATACGCGAAGAAATTGAGAATGAAATCGATAGTACTATGTCTTTCGCGCAGGATATCGTTGCTAGGAATTCGAAATCTGTGTGTTTAGAAGATTTGCAAAGTGTACATTCTCAAAATCCTACTGCGTCACAGGGCGTTGGATTTAAGTTACCGCTAATTCAAATAGTGAAGTTTGACGGAACGGTTTTCCGTTGGCTTGAATTTCGGGATACATTTAAATCGCTTATTCACGATAACGACCACATACGACCTATTTATAAATTTCATTATTTGAATTCGTACCTAGAGGGTGATGCCGCTCGGGTTATTTGTAATCTAGAAGTTTGTGAATTAAATTACAATAAAGCGTGGAGTTTATTATGTGAGCGTTACGACAATAAGAGACAGCTAATAACTAATCATCTCAACTCTTTATTCAATATCGAACCGTTGTTTCGCGAATCTGAACAATCTTTGCGGTCGTTAATCGATCATGTAAGCAAAAATTTGCGTGCTTTAGCGAGTTTAGGTCAACCCACCGATCATTGGGTCACTTTAATTGTTCATTTGGTTAGCTCTAAATTAGATAGCCAAACTAGTATGAAGTGGGAAGAGCATCGCAATTCTTTTAGTGATATGCCGACCTTGGAACAGTTTCATAAGTTTTTGAAGGATCGCGCTGACGTGTTGGAGGCGTATAATCAAAACAAAAATCAAAATAAACGTGTGTCACCTCACTGTGCATCGAGTGTCACTCCTAGTAATAGTTATTCTAAAGGGATGAAACAAAATAAAGTATTTTCGTGTACTACTCACTCGGGGTTGAATGTCGATAACAACAATAATTATCGGTGCTTGTATTGCAAAGGGAATCATTTAATTTATGTTTGTCCTTCCTTTTTGGCTAAATCAATTGAATCGCGAATTATAGAATCTCAGAAACGGAGACTATGTTTAAATTGTCTTAAGCCGGGACACATCACGCGTCACTGTACTGCAGGGCCATGTCGCGAATGTAAAAGGCGTCATAATACGTTATTGCATAAGCCGACGGTTGAGACAGCCTCTTCGGGCCAACAGAGTAGTGCTATTGCTGCACAATCTAATCAGGACGAACTAAGTGTAAACTTTTCTAAACAGTCTCGTACCCATGTCTTGTTATCTACGGTTATGATTGAAGCGGTTAACCCGTGTACTTTGAAGGCCGAAACTATTCGCGTGCTTTTAGACAGCGGTAGCCAGTCTAGTTTTGTTACTACGGCTTTACAAAGGCGACTAGGCTTAAAATCTAGTCCTACGAGCATTAACGTTGTGGGGATAGGCAATATCGCAAATAACATTAATGAGAGATGTTTAGTTAATTTTAAATCGCTTCATAGCGACTATAATGCAAGTTTGTCTTGTTTTATTATGCTGGAGCTAACGGGAAACATTCCAAAGGCATATATTGATATTAGACAATTTAATTTGCCGTCTAATATTAAGCTAGCAGATCCTAAGTTCTGTAACCCCGCGCCAGTCGATGCTTTGATTGGTCCCGATTTATTTTGGGAGGTTATAGGTAGGGAACAACAAGCATTAGGCAAAAATAAACCATTTTTATTCGATTCACAGTTCGGCTGGATTATTTCTGGTCCTATATTATTGAATTGTGAACCTAAGCAAACTCATTGCAACTATTTATCCAAAAATTGTTACGAGTCAAATTTAGACAAACAAATATCTAGATTTTGGGATATAGAAGAGTTACCTCAAAAATCTTTGTTAAGCGAAAGTGAGAAAATATGTGAACAACATTTTAAAACTCATACTATTCGCCAAGAATCAGGTCGTTTCTGTGTTAGGTTACCTCTCAAGGAGTCACCTGACACTTTAGGAGACTCGTTTCATCTTGCTAAGAAAAGGTTTTTGAACTTAGAAAGGCGATTTAGAAAAGAAACTGAACTGAAACAAACATACACTTCCTTTATAAGGGAGTATATAGATTTAGGACACTGTTCTGAACTAGCTAATTTTAATTCGCGGTCAGGATGTTTTCTATGCCACCACGCAGTGTTTCGGGAAAGCAGCGAGTCTACTAAACTACGCGTTGTATTCGATGCTTCTGCATCCACCTCGTCGGGGGTATCCGTCAACGACTTACAATTAATAGGGCCTACTATACAAGATCCGCTCTTATCTATAATATTAAGATTTCGATTGCATAGATACGTACTAACCGGGGACATCGAAAAGATGTATAGGCAAATAGAAATAAATGAACAGGATCGAAATCTTCAATTAATCTTGTGGAGGGAAAGGGAGTCTGAACCTCTGCAGGCATTACAATTAAATACCGTTACCTACGGGTTTGCGAGTGCTAGTTTTTTGGCGACTAGGTGTCTTTTTCAAATAGGCGAAGAGTGCGCGGATGAAACTATAAAGACAATTATTCAACGCGACTTTTATTACGACGACCTCATTACAGGGGCGGACTCTGAGGCTCAGCTTATTCACATTTTAAATTCTGTTCAGACCGCACTAAACGGGGGATGTTTTAATTTACGCAAATTTCGATCAAATTTACCTAGTATTTTCAAAAACTCTAATAAAAATCTACAGGATAACTTAAGTCTTAGCAATTCCACGACTACTTTAGGACTAGGTTGGGACCCGAAGACTGATAAGTTACAGTTTTATTGTCAAGTGCGCACTGAACCAATCGAAACTGCCACTAAGCGCAAAATTATTTCTAATACATTCCAAATTTTTGATCCCTTAGGTTTACTTTCTCCGTCTACCATACAATCGAAAATTTTGATCCAAAAGTTGTGGATCCTAAAATTAGAATGGGATCAACCTGTTCCTAAAGAGTTGCTTAAAGAATGGAAGCACATTCAATCTAGTAGACATATTCTATTTTCTATTACAATCCCTAGGTACGTTCTGTGCGACAACTATATTACAATAGAAATGCATTCGTTTTGCGATGCATCTATAAGTGCTTACGGCGCTTGTATTTATTTGCGAACCATTGACAATTACAATAAAGTAACCGTTCGGCTATTGTGCTCGAAGTCGAAAGTAGCGCCTGTAAAGCCTAGCACTATTCCGCGTCTGGAGCTGTGCGCCGCGCAGCTAGCCGCTAAACTTTGGCAGTCATGTTTAAGTTCATTAAGGACAAATATTGCACGTTGCGTCCTATGGTGCGATTCGAGCGTCGTCCTCGGGTGGATTAATAGTAATCCTAGCAAATTAAAAACGTTCGTCGCTAACAGGGTCGTAGACATATGCGAACATACACTTAGTTCCTCCTGGCGTCACGTGCCTGCAAATCATAATCCGGCCGACTTGATATCGAGGGGCGTGGATGGTATTCACCTTAAGAATTCTGATCTGTGGTGGACAGGTCCGAGTTTTCTATTATTGGACGAGAGTGAATGGCCTACTATAAATTCAAAATTAACAGAACCATTACCAGAGTTAAAGGCTTGTACTATTACTGTTGAACCGGATTTAATTAATTTTGAAAACTTTTCGAGCTTTTCTAAATTAAAACGAAGTTTCGCATATGCGTTAAGGTTTATACATAACAGTAAAAATCCTAAAATTAAAATTACCGGTAGCTTATCTTTATCCGAGTTGAACGAATCGTTTTTGCACCTTACCAAGCTAAGCCAAAAGGTCTCATTCCCGAAGGAATACGATTAACTTTTGAAAGGAAAGCCTATAAGTATTAAAAGCAATCTATCCTCACTTACTCCATTTCTTGATGATAATAAAGTCATCAGGGTGGGGGGAAGGCTTGAGTCGTCGGAATACGACTATGATAAAAAGCACCCTATCATACTGGAGGGTAAACACCATTTTGCGAAATTGTTGTTTCGTCATGAACACAAGCGATTATTACACGCAGGGCCACAACTGCTTCTCTTCTCCGTTAGGGAATCTGTATGGGTTCTAGGGGGACGAAATTTAGCGCGTCGTACTGTTCGCGATTGTATTACGTGTAGACGCCACCAAGGTCGTACTATCACTCCGCTAATGGGTAACTTACCAGCCCGACGCGTAACGCCTGCTTTTCCCTTTCAGACAGTCGGTGTAGATTTTGGTCCGGCAAAATCTACATTTTCGATATTGAATAGGAAGGGTCGAGGTGCAAAGGTTTCTAAGTGTTACCTATGTTTATTTATTTGCTTTCGTTACAAATGCGTACACTTAGAAGCGGTAAGCGAGCTATCCAAGGAGGCCTTTCTACTAGCACTCCGTAGATTTATATCTCGTAGAGGCAAGCCAACGGAAATTTATTCCGATAATGGGCGTAATTTTGTAGCTGCCGCCAAAGAAATTAGTCAGTTCTTAAAGGACAACCCTGTTATTTCCGACTTCGCCGTCAATGAACAAATAACATTCCACTTTATTCCCGCCTATAGTCCAAGCTTCGGGGGCTTATGGGAAGCGGGAATAAAGTCGGCGAAGTATCACATTAAGAGATTCATGGGGAATAATAATCTAACGTTTGAGGAATTATGCACACTTTTTGCACAAGTGGAGGCTATTCTGAATAGTCGCCCACTATATCCTATGTCCTCTTCTCCTCACGACTATCTCCCTTTATCCCCAGGACACTTTCTGGTTGGCCGACCCCTGACGGCGCTGCCCTCACCGAGCGTCGAAGATTTCCAGTCAAACAGTCTCAGTCGGTACTGGAGGATTGAGCAAATCCGGCAACACTTTTGGCGTCGGTGGCAACGGGAGTACATCAGCGAGCTGCAGCAGAGGTCGAAATGGCGAAAAAATCACCAAAAGCTACAGATAGGAGATCTGGTCTTACTACAGGAAGACAATATTCCTCCACTTCACTGGCGCTTGGGCAGAGTCTGCGCGCTTCATCCAGGAACGGACGGTATCTCCAGAGTGGCGGACGTACAAACTGCGCGAGGAGTCGTACGAAGAGCCTTCACCCGCATATGCCCCTTATTTTCACTAGAGCAGTCTTAAACGCAATGCGTTTAAGAGGGGGGGAATATGTTTGCGCCTAGTGTGGACGGCGCCTAATTTCTATGATGTGTCATTAGTCTATGGACTTTTTCAAAATTTCAAAATCACGGACACTAACGAACTACTACATTTTTGACAGCCGCTGGAGAGGCAACAACTTGCTGCTGCTAATTTAACTAAATTGTACAAAACCTGCAATCTATCAAATAAAGGACATCAGAAGAACAGTCTTTTTCTAATTCCTCGAATTTATGTTTGAATTATCGAACAACTACTATTCTACCTATTCTTATTTTCTATCAAGGTAATAAGATACTCGTTATTTATTTATTACATAAAATTCAGTAACAATTTTGGTTTATCATGCATTCCAACTTTATCTTTATACATTTACTATACACATTTAATACAATTTGTGCAATTTGATGAAAAATTTAAATGCAATTTTAATTTTTACATTTATAATGATGTGCTATTTTATAAAGTGCAATAAAAGTTTTATATTTCTATAATTTTTGTTTATCTTTATATATATGCTATACTTATTTTATACTATTTATATAATTGCTGATTAATTTTAAAAGGCAGTTTAATTTTGACATTTTTAGTAATGTGCCATTTTTTATTTAATGCAATAAAAAGTGTGTGCTTTTAAGTTTTACCCCAATATACATACATACATACATTAATACTTTATGACATTTACAATTATCTTAAACTTATACTATTTTACTTATGTTCTATTCCTTAATTCTAGCGAGTACAATTTTCTTTAAAGTATAGACGCAGTGTACTTCCGATTGTAATTACATTATAATCGGTACAGCTAGTCTGTTCACGAGCTATGGTTTTTTATATCATTTTTTATTTAATGCTAATTTTAATATACAACTATATTATTAATAGCATATTTTCTTTTGCCTCTGTATTTTATCAGCTTTTTAACTAAATTTGTTTTCCTACTGTAGTTCGATAGGTCTTGGACATAAGAATACGGTCTTATGTTGTTTTTCACAAAGCCGCATTGTACCCAACTAACTTTGTTTTTGTCGAGTATGCAAGAAGTACTCTTCTCGCTTTCCTTTATCCCAACTTTTCTCACTCTATTCAAATTAGTTTTGAACGAGTACAACACGTACGTTGGTTTAGCAAGGCTGAGTCGGACAAAGTAGATGCGAGATGTGCTATGTATTCTTCCGTATAAAGTTTTGTTTAGTTTCCTGTTTTCATAATCTTTCATACTTACCTTTATGCATCCTCTTTTACCTACTCTTCCATTCACTCTATCTTCCAGTCCGTTTTTTACTATCACGCCTTCCTCAACAGTATGCGACCGTCGACCTGGCTATATTGTCCCATTTTTGTCGGACTGGGCAGTCTGAGCTGAAAGCATTATGATCTGCTTTGTTAATCTTAGATTTAGTGCAGTTTCGGCATGATGGCGGAAGACCCGCCGCCCAGTCCGCGCACGCCGCCTTTACGTGGGGCCCTCCACAGTGGCTACAAGTATCCACTGTTTCGGTGCAGAAGCGCCTCCCATGTCCGTATCCAAGGCAGCGCGTGCACTGGACCAGGGGCGACTGGTCCTCCACCCTCAGTCTGTGCATGTCAACGCGCACATAGCCTGCCCCAACTGCCTTTTGCCAGACCGACGGTGACACACTGATCACTACATGATTAGTGTGTGGGTTTCGAGCTCTTCTTCTATACTTCACTTCCAGCCTGTTATTCTCGTCGGGGGTGCCAAAAATATCCCGGTTCTGGTTCCTCAGGGCCTCAATAATATCATCATATTTGTTGACGGTCATTAAGTCCCTGATAACCAGAAGCGGGTCTTTATTCTTGACCTCCTCGACAGAGAGTTCAGTCCCTTCCTTACTTAATCTGTCTTTCACCTTATCCCTCTCATTCTTAGAGCTGAAGCCCATAATTACTTTCCTATCTTTCGCCTTTCGCACCCTCTCAATTTTAACCCATCCCTCTTTTGCATTCATCACCTTTCTTAACTTCTCAAGGACCTCTTCACCGGTATGGGTCTCGTCTTTGGACGTGACCACGACCGAGTGCAGTGTGCTGCGTCTCGGTTGTGGGTTTCCGCCGCTACCCCCGGCCACCACGCTCGCATAGCTAGCTGGCTTCTCGAGTGAGGCCCTATGAGTCTCTATTGCTGCGTGTAGCCGTTCCATCTTATGACTGCTTTCGGTGAGCATCTGGGAATGCTCCCTTATTCTCTCCATCATGATGCTCACCTCTGATTCGCCATTTTGGGGTTTTTTTTGGGACGTTTCTATGTCAAAGCTAGTTTGCGTACCTATACTAATTTTTCGACACTTGCTTGTATGCCTACCTCAGTTTTATTACTACAAGTTTGTGTCTTGGCGTCTTTACAATTTTTCATTTCGTTAGTGGCGATTTTTTGCTTTAAGTTTTCTATCTCCTTTCCTCTGTCGTCTAATATATCTTTTACTTTAGTAAGAGCAATCTTCACGTAGTCCTTTATATCATTACGCAAATTTCGCGCCTGATCTAATTTGTCTGCGGCCTTAAAAATAATTAAATCCGTGTTGCTCAATTCGTCCACTGGAATACCATATAGTTCTTGTATTTCCCGGCTCCGACGTCGATTTATTGCTTCCCTTTGACTATCTGTTGTTGGCGGGTTGGGTTTATTCGCAGGCGTTCTAGGAAGCATTTTTATTACAGGTATGCGTCAAACCGTCAAATGGAAATATAATAATTTGTCAGATGTAATGAGGACAGTGTAAAGAGTTGTCACTCGTCACAATTCTACCAATATATTAAAATACTAAAATTACTATTGTTGGTCAAATTTTAAAGACAGTGTAAAATGCTGTCTTTGTCTAGGTTGTTTTATAAACTTTATATCTCGAACGTTATTTATAACCTTCACTATGTCTTTTTTGTTGTGTCAACACAAGTTTATATTATATACACAATAACACAGTTTTTTCTAAGTCTAAAAACGTATTTTTATTTGTTTAATTAAAGTGTATATTTTAGTATAGTTCAAAATTTTTGCAAAGTTCGTCGTTTGCTAAGTCCGTGTATCCACACATCCAAAATAGGGGTCGTACGGCCCGATTCAGGAAGTCTTGAGTCTGTCTGTCTGTTATGTTTAATGTCTAATTTAAATTATTGTAAGTTGGAGGATAAGTAATTTAGAAAAACGCGATTAGAATACAGTACTCACCTCATTAAGTGAGAGTGAGGCCGGAGTCGGGCAGGAAAACTCCGAAAAGGGGAAGTCGGTCGGTCGGGGGGAGGGGGAGGAATGCATGCCGTGGATATTTTGGGAATGCACGAGCCATGATAGATAAATTTTGAAAAATGAAGTTTTGCACCATCCCAGTACGCGCATTTACCGCCATCTATGAACTAGATGGCAAAGTACTACGCGTAACTGGGTGGCGAGACTCCGCCACCCAGTTACGAGTCGAGTCTCGTGCGTACGCGCGCAGTGAACGGACGCGTATTGTTTATGTGAACGTTATCGCTGCGCGTATCGTGTGAGACACAAAGTTCGCCAGTTTCGGTTAACGCCCCTGCACCCCTGCCCCCGGCGCCAGTTGTACTCACCGCGACCCGTGTCGCGGCTTGAGGAAGCGGTCGGCAGCGCATCGCGTGCACCTGCTTCGCCGAAGCTGTCCGGACACAGCGATCTACACCGCCTTTCATTGGAAAAGGTGATTGTAGACGTGCCCACTGTGACACCGCCGTCCTTCCTTCCCACGCGTGTGTGGTTTCCGTTCCCGCTCGCGGGCGCTTAGCTGGGCCTTCCCTAGGGGTCTCACCTGGCTGGGTTGCACGCGCCGAGGGAGTGCGGAGCTACACTCGCTTAGAAGTAGGCACAGTGTTCGCACGAACTAACGTGCACCATGTCCGGCAGGGGGGAGCCCCCCCCTAAGGACCAACGCATTAGGGGGGAGCGTCCCGCCTTTCCCCACGCCGTCGTTAGACGCGAGTTGCGGGACAACATTGTCCCGTTCGCGCCCACAGTACCACCACCGGCACCACCAGCACCCCGACCCCGCTTCCGGCCGATAACCGGCGAGCGACAGTCGTCGGAGTCCGCCGCTTCTCCAATCACGGCCGGTGTATCTGAGTATACATCGAGCGTTGATGCCTCGAAGCGACCGCGCGCCGACGACTCATCACCAGAGTCGCAGGAGGGTGAAGACAAACGTCCGAAGACGGACGCATCAGCGACGCCCTCACCACCACCACCACCATCTGTGGAACTTGCGGGTTTGAAAACCTACACCCGCCAACCAAAATCATTGCTACCTCCGCCAGAAGAAGTCACAGGACAGCAGTCAGACGCTGCTAGTGCGACGCGGGAGTCCGACAGCTGGCCTCGTGATTCCACGAGCTACGCTGGTCTGGCCTCGCTGTCGCCAATGGAGACATGCCGCCCCCCCTCACCCCAGGCCGGCCCGTCCGGCTATGCCGCAGCTGCTGCCGCTCCGCCGTCGCCTCGAGCGCTCGAACAGCGCCAGGCAGAACAGCAGCGTCAAGCTCCAGGAACAGGACCGAAGACGGCGAGGACTGAATACCCGCCGATAACCGTGGAGTGCTTCCCCAACTGGACGAGGCACTTCAGTGTTATTAGGGGGAAGCTCGGCCACGCACCCAACGCTCGACCGATGGGTAAGGGGGTGCGCTTCCTCCCGAAGTCGGCGGAGGAGTTTAGAACCCTCCAACGCTACCTGATAGACGCCGCCGAGCAGGACCCCACCATAGCGTGGTTCTGCTACAGCCCGGCGTCCACCCTGCCGACCAAGATAGCCATCAGGGGGCTGCCACAAGATACCCCGCCGGAAGAAGTCGTCGCGGCGCTGCGCACCCTCGGGTGCCCGGCGAACCGAGCGAGAGCCATCCCGGCGGTCAGAGGGCGGCACGGCTGCACGTTCTTCGTGGAGTTAGACCACCTGACACACGAAGAACTCGGTCACCTATACTGCGAGACCGAGTTGCTCTCGATGCCCGGCCTCATCATTGAAGCCTGGAAGGGGGGGCGTGGGCCACCGCAGTGTCACCGCTGCCAGCAGTTCGGCCACGCATCCGCCAACTGCCACCGGCCTCCAAAATGTGTCCGCTGCGCAGGCGGGCACATCAGCCAGGATTGCGACAGGGCCCCCGAAGAGGCCCCCAAGTGCGCCAACTGTGGGAGGGCGCACGTGGCGCGAGACCGAAAGTGCCCTGTCTTTCGGAAAGAGGCGCGAAAACGCGGCATTGACATCGCGCCGCCGCGTCCGAACGAGCCGGTGAAGAAGAGGGCAGGGGGGAGAGGGCAAGGTCCCCCCCCCAACCACTACACCCGCCGCCCCGATAACCGTCGCCGCAGTCAAATCAACCGCCGTACCCGCCGCACGTCCCGCACTCACTGTACGTGCCCCCTCAGCCCCCACCGCACCCCGTACCGCCCATCCAACGACCGTCGTTCTTACGGCCGGGACGGGTGCGCCGCCAACGACATTACAGCCGCCGGCGAACGTCCCGACAGCCAGGGGGGAACCTCTGGCCGGGAAAAGCAAGAAGAGAAACCGACGTAGGCGCAGGCAGCCGAGGCCCGCTAATGTCGAGCCCGCCGCCGCGTCCACACCGCATCCCCGGCCGCCATCAGAAATAGCAATGGCGCCTCAACCACCAATTGCCGAGGCGCCGAGAAGCCGCGGCCACCAAGTAGCTATGCGAGAGGCGGAGCCACAAACGCCGCAATACCCATCGTACCCCCCGCCACCCCCCACACAGGACTCGGGCATAAACAACATTGTCCGGGTCCTGATTGAGGCGCTTATGGCGGCGCTTACGACCTATCTGGCCACCAGGGACGTCGTCGGCGCTATCACGGCGGCTATCACCCAATTCGGACGGTCTTATCAATGACCCTCCGAATTTTATACTGGAATCCGGGCGGCATAAGAGGTCATGTGAGCTAAGTCTACTCGCCCAGTCGCAGGACGTCCACTTTATCCTCCTGGGCGAAACCAAACTTACGGACAGTGTCGAGCTCCGCGTGCCCAACTACTTCGTGTATCGCCGCGACGAAGTCGCTCCCCGGGGCCACCCGTACAGAGGTACGGCCGCTCTGGTGCGGAGGGACATCATACACGAGGAGTTGGAGCACACCCCATTCACCAGCACTCGCACACAGGGAGTGCGAGTCAGCGTGGGGAATGAAGAGCTCCGCATTTATGCCGCCTACAAACCACCCGGACTGACCTTTTGCAACACTGATGTCGGGACCATCTTCGCACAGCAGGGACCCGCAGTGATCGTGGGCGATCTCAACGCGAAACATCACGCGTGGGGATCGCGAATCATCACTGCGGTCGGGAGGCACCTGCACGAAGATAGCGTGAGGAGCGGGTACGGTGTGGTGGGGCCGGGAGCGCCGACCCACATACCCACTGACCCCCGCGCCCAGCCGGACGTCCTAGACATAGTGTTGCACCACGGACTCGACCACCCATTTGATGTTGAGGTCCTCTACGATCTCGACACTCAACACCTACCGGTTCTGGTCACCCTTGCCACCCAGGGAGGCTTCCTAGTGCCCCGCCCGCCGCGGACGCGGACGAACTGGGAGCGCTTCACCGTCGAGCTTGCCGGGCTTGAGCTAGCAGGCCCGATTACCACCCCTTCGGAAGTCGACGATGCTGCTACGCTCGTCACGGAGGCGATCATTGCCGCCAAAGCAGCAGCTACCACCACCACGTCGACTCCATCGGACACCAACCGAAGGAAGGACCTGCCGAGCTCGCTCCGCTGCATGCTCAGACGGAAGCGCACCCTGCGCCGCCTATGGGCCCGCACTCGTTGCCCCAGGGTGAAAGCCGACCTGAACCGGCTTGCAGAGAAGATCGCGCGTGCCATAGTCGCTCTCGACGAGGCACGGTGGGAGTATACCGTCGATCGAGCGACGGAACATGACACAGCGCTGTACTCTCTCTGCAAGCAACTTACCGGACGTGACACCCCCGTTTACCCCTTGCTCGATGCATCGGGTAAACGCACCTATGCCGCCAAAGATCGTGCTGAGATCCTGGCGGCTCACCTGGAGAAGACCTTCACGCCCAACGCCCCCAACACCTCCAACCTCCACGTCATCCGTCATCACGCGGCGGTCCAGGACAAACTGGAGAGGTTCCTGTCGGCCCCTACACCGCCGCTCCGGGGAGAGGACTTCATCTCCCTGTCAGAGCTGCGGTCGGTCGCTGCTCGCCTTGATAAGCGAAAAGCGCCAGGACCCGACGGAATCACCAACGCCGCGCTGATGCTGCTGCCCCGAACGGGTCTCGTAGCGCTCACGAGCCTGTTCAACGGAGTACTCCGCACCGGTCACTTCCCAGAGGCGTGGAAGACCGGGAAGATCATCGTTCTTCCCAAGCCGGGGAAGGACCGCCGCCTGCCTGGAAGCTACCGGCCGATCACCCTGCTCTCGCATATAGCCAAGCTGTTCGAGCGTCTGCTGCTGCGTCGAGTCACGCCCCATCTGCCCCTGCGCGAGGAGCAGTATGGATTCCGCAGCGGCCACTCTACGACGCTCCAGCTGGCGAGGGTCATTAACCAGCTGACCAGTGAGCTGAACAACAGGTGTTACACCGTCGGGGTTTTCCTCGATATCGAGAAGGCCTTCGATCGTGTGTGGCACGCCGGGCTCCTGGCCAAGATCCTGGATACCACCATGCCGCCTGCTTATGTGCGAGTGCTGGCGTCATTCCTCAGCGGCCGTAGCTTTTACGTGGCAGTGGATGGTGCCGAATCCCAACCACGCACTATCCAAGCCGGAGTACCCCAGGGCAGCTGTATATCGCCGCGCTTATACGGATAAGCGTATACGGATGACACGGATGACATCCCCACCCTGCGCCACCATCTGCGGGAAGGGGAGGAGGACGTGCTGTTGTCGCTATTCGCTGACGACAGCGCGTATTTCGCGTCGTCCTACCACCAGATCGTCGCCACAAAGCGCATGCAGCGTCTGCTGGACTTGTTGCCGGAATGGCTGGACAAGTGGAGGATGGCCGTCAATGTCGGGAAGACGGCCGCTCTGCTCACCAGCCGCTCAAGGCCGCTACGCCAACTCACTCTGCGAGGCCAGGACGTAGAGTGGAAGACCACAGTAAGGTTTTTGGGGTGTGAGTTGGACCGCAGCCTGCGCATGGTCCCCATGGTCAATCGTGCCGTGGGCCAAGCTGCTGCTGCCAGGTCCTAGCTCCACACGCTGTTCACATCCCATTTACCGTCTATTTATTTACGAGTCTACGGTGCCTACGTCCGCTCGCGCTTGACGTACGCGGCACCCGCCTGGTACGCGCTATGTTCGGCGTACCAGAGGCGAAGGCTTCAAGTCCAGCAGAACCGCTGCCTGCGACTGATCGTAGGAGCCCCGAGGTATGTGCGGAACGACGTCGTGCACAGAGATACCAAGATGCCGACCGTGGAGGAGTTCGTTCGTCGCCTTGCGCGCCGACTGTTCGCGCGAGCGGACAACAGCGCGCACGTTCACCTGCACGGCATCGCGCCACTCCACGCACGACCACCCGAGGGACGTTCCCTGCCTCGCGAGCTCCTGCGATCACCGTCACCGCGGCCCGACGTGGACGACGACGACGACGAAGAGGACGACGCGACGGGCGAGAGGGCGATACCACCGGACATGACATACCCACCCGATCAAGACACCACCGGACGAGACACCACCGAAACTGACTCTGAGGTCTGGGAACTACCATTCCCAGACCTCCCTACCGAACACCAAATCCCGTAGGTCACCTAGGAGACCTGGGCCTAAGGCCCAAACACAGTCCAGGCCACAAAGCCTGCGAGGACCAGCCCGGGCAAAGAGGTTCGCCTCGAGGCCCGTACCCCGCCTACCCCTCAAGGGTATGCGAGAAGACCCCCTGTGTGTGGCGAGACTCCGACTATTACGTCCACCCATCTTACGTAATAGTTCCGAGTCGTACCGCGCTTTAGTGTGGCGCTAAATCCGAATTTTTACCATAGCTACTGACAGAAGGTTGGTAACTTGGTACTAAAGTAATTTAATAAAAAGTAAGTAATAGAGTAATTTAAAGTAAAAAAAATTTATTATGTATGCCTTTAGGAGGACTTTTTGGGATACTAACCCAATTTTTAAATTTCGAAAATATGCTAGGATGCCAAAGATATGGGCGGATTAAAATTTGGAAAAGTCTATTTTAACTTACTTAGGGCTATCATAGGTCGCGCATTTCCCGCTATTTACCGGGGTCGGGAAAACGGAAACTCAAAAAATTTTTTATGGGGGTGTTTAGAGGGACTCTTTGGGCTATGGGACCCGGTTTTAAATTTTGAAAATATGGGGGGATGCAAGAGATGTGCGTGGATTAGTTTTTGGAAAATTCGGATTTAACTCTCTATGGGACTGGGTAGGGCATGTTTTGAGGAAGAGGGTGGGCGCGGGAGGTGGTTTTGGATATTGACATTGGGGAAAGGAGGGGGCGGGGTGTCACAAGTACATGTCGCGGATCTGTCGCGCGACATTGCGACATTTTTGTCGCACCCCCGGGGGGTAATGGGGGTGATGGGAGACCCGATGTCGGGTCCGAATGCTCGAATTAGTCGGAACGTCCGGACCCGGCATCGGGTCGGAACTCAGGTACCGACCGCTACCGACTTAGAGAGAAGACGGAGCACGGGGTGGTCACTGGTGTTCACGCGGCCGCCGCGTGATTTCGTCTCCATACAAATAAATTAAAACGTGACGTCATGGTCCTAATCCGACTTGCGCCTTACCAAACCGATGACGATATCACGCTATGGGCCACGTGACCGCCTTGGGGCCGCGCCCTATAAACGTAAAATAACCCCATTTCGGCCACGAGGTTTTTTCCTGGACAGAATTGGACCGGGAAAAATTAATATCCAGGAAGAGGAGGCTTTAAAAATGAGCTATGCAAATTTTTGTCTTCCTAGGTCCCCGGGAACATGCTAAAACCCGGGTGGACAAAAAGTTCCCATTAAAAACACCTCCAAACAACGTTATATCGGAGTTCGTCAAAAGGACGACTCTCGACATTTTTTGAATTTAATAAAAAACTAAAGGACTCCCGGTGCTGAAATTTTGCATAAGGCAACTAGGATAGATAAGGAATTTAATAATATATATATCACTGCCGCGAAATTATATTAAAAGGGGAGGAATCAAAAGTAAAAAATCAAGACATCCCTTCACGGGACCGCACTCACCCTTGTAATTTAGCAGGCCATCCTGATTTTTATTCCTCTTTTATAGGAAGAGTAGAGGCGGCTCTGCCCTCTCTCCTGGGGGCGAGCTCGCCGTTCAGCACTGGCGTTAGGGGGTTGTAAAACACCCCTAAAGTATCTGTCACCTTTGTTTACAATTTTTGTAACTGTTATATCTTTTTACTCAGTTGAGTAAAAAATCTTTGGGACACAGATTTAGATTTGCCACACCAAACACTATTGAATTAAGTTATTGAAAGTTTTTGAAAATGAAATTTTGAATAAAATTTTGACTGAAAACTGTTTTTGGGTTGGAATTTTTTGAAGAAAAACACTGTTATTAAATCCGATTTTTGCACAAAAAATCCAAAACTTCGCACAGTTGTCCGCTGTCTAATGGAGCACAGAATAGCACTCGAAGATTTGGCACTTTTTGCGATAAAATTGGCGCCGCACGCAACTTTGTCCACAATTCGGGTGTTGTTATTTGTTTACACACTAATAACTTCGCGAAAACTTATCCGATTTTCACGGAATTTTCACTAATCGAGAGCGCTTAAAAAGATCTATATAATGATGTATCACTCGGGTTTCTTTAAACACTTTTTCCACTTTTGTGATTTTTAAAACGTTTCTATGGGCGCTCCCGGGACTTGTACGTGCGCGCTCGGTACAAGACTTAGCGCGCGACTGGGTTAGGTTAGGTTAGGTTAGGTTAGGTTAGGTTAGGTTAGGTTAGGTTAGGTTAGGTTAGGTTAGGTTAGGTTAGGTTAGGTTAGGTTAGGTTGGGGTGCCAAAGTGGTCGGCCTCCTCGTGGCGCACCCTGGGCGGGTCTACGGAATAATGAAATATGTATTCCCTGGACCTGGCGAACGGACCGTGGGGTAGGGGGGGTAGGGTTGCTGATTCTGATTGTCCCTCTGTTAGCAGAGGGCAATTCTGATAGGCTAGGGGCTCTGGGGGGGGGGAATGAGTCTTCAACTGGTTGGCGCGTTCGGTTTTGGCTAGTTTAGTCTTGCTGGACACGGCTTCGGCCTCCGTCAGCCAAACCCGTAAACCCAGCGATGGGAGCGGGGACCTTCGGGTCGCGAGGAAGAAAACCTCTCTAAAAAATTACCCCTAATCCCAAGGTTTTGGGGCTCGCCGAGGGGATGAGTGGCTGGGGGGGAATCCAGTCGCGAGGGCCTCACCCAATCTTAAGGTCATACCTGCCGACAAGATGAATGGCCGATGGGAGTTCGGTCGTTAGGGTAACCAAAACCAAATAAATGAAGCATGGACAAACTAAAAGTATCGACTACCCAGGAGGGTCCCGGTTCACACGGGGAATCCCTCACCGCGACCAGTGTTGCACCGCAGTCCGCGAATATAATTTTGCGGGTGCCGTGTAATACTGGCCTCGGTCGCCCCATTGTATCTGGGGGGGCAACCAGTGCTTCGGAGGAGACAGGAGGGGGTGTCGGCGGAATCGAAACCGGCTTGGCTGGTGTTTCCGCGGATACGTGTGTGGGAACGCGGCGCAATCCTGCGCGCAGTTCCAAAAAGTTGGGATATGGGTCTCGGAGTCCGATCTTAGGAGAAAGGTCAATTTCTCTGCGGGACCTATCAAAATGCATATCATTGGAGGACATGAGTGGCACTGTTAAACGTGCCCGCTCAAAGAAAAGGGACCGGAAGGATCGCGGGAGCCCCGCTGATTCGGATGAGGATCTGGACGCGAAGAAAGCGGACACCAGATCCCGTGCGAGTGGCTCGAAATTCGGCCTTCGTGAGGCTCGTGACGCCTTAGAGCGTGGTGAGCCTGGCGAAGATATTTTCATGGACGCGTCGGGTGAAGTGATGAGTGGTCGCTCATCGAGATCGGCGTCGGTCACCTCAAAAGTAGTTCCGCCACAATTGGCTCTTACAGAGGTTGACACGACCCGTGTTAGCGGCATCCTTGCCGAGAATGCGGCGAAGATGAGGGAGACTGTTAGCAAGTCTAAAAACCTCAATGGTTCATGTAGAGGAGCTCTGAACAAGGTAGCCCAAACCATTGAGGAGGCTGCTAAGGTCTTAACCGAGAGGTCGGAGTCCGAGGAGAATCGACTCCTTAGAGAAGAAAACGCGAGGTTGGTACAGGTCATCAACAATCTGTCCGTAGAAATTGCGACGATGAAAGAGATGATGACCTGTGCCAAAAGGGCGTCAGACGAGGAGGTAGCTCCCAAAAAGAGAACGACAACCGCAAGGGGTCTTACCATCGACGAGGAGATGGTTCGACTCCAGAATATAATAACAGCGCGGTTGGACAGTTTTGAGTCCCGACTCCCACCTGAGGAGAGACTTAGGCCGCCGTTGGCCTCGGACAAAAGAAGGGCGGAGGCGGCGGCCAAAAATGTGATAGAGGCTCCCAGAAAGGAAGCAGCGGCAGTCTCTAGCGGGCCTTCAAGAGCTAAGAGGCCTGAAATCAGGGTGGTTGATCCTGCTCCAATCGGATCGGCCCCCTCAGGAACGACGGCCGGAAAGAAGAGAAAGGCCAAGAAAAAGAAACCCTTGGCAGAGGCGAAACGGACTCTTCCAGAGCCACGACCACTACCACCAGCCCCCGCTTCTATGAGTGAGGGCTGGAATGTTGTGGCACGAAAGGGTACCAAGGCGAAAGCGAAGCAGCAATCTGCCAAGGTAGATAAACCCGTTGTCGCCACCGTTCAGTCGCAGCCAAAAAAAGGGGGGAGGAAGCTCCTGACCCCACGCTCAGCGGCTGTAGTGGTGACTGTGGACCAGGAGGCGATAGAAAAGGGCCTCTCGTACTCGGAGGTTTTATCCCGGGCCCGAAAAAGTGTCAAGATTGACGACCTGGGCTTGGACGGTGGCATGAGGGTCAAGAAGGCTGCCACTGGGGCCCGGATGTTTGAAATTTCCGGGCCCACAAAGGAGGAGAAGGCAGGAGTTCTCGCTGGCCGGATCCGAGAACTTTTTAAGGATGAGCCTGCAGTGCGGGTCACTACGCCCATGAAATGCGCGGAACTGCGCCTCGTGGGTCTAGATGACTCCACCACAGAGGAGGACGTGGCTGTCGCTATTGCCCGGATAGCAGAATGTTCGAAGCAGGACATAACCACAGGGGCAATCCGCTGGGCAGACGGAGGATTAGGGTCCATATGGCTCAGGGTTCCGGTCGCAGCGGCCAAAAAGGTGGTGACGATGGGCAGGGTCTTGGTGGGTTGGGTCTCGGCCCGCGTCCACTTGCTCGAGGCCCGTCCACGCCGCTGTTTCAGGTGCCTAGAGAAGGGGCACCTGCGGGCGGAATGTCGTTCGACAGTGGACCGCAGCGATGAATGCTATCGCTGCGGCAAAAGCGGCCACAAGGCCCAGTCCTGCTCGGCTGCCCCACATTGTGGGAGCTGCCAACGGGCAGGGCTGAAGGCCGACCATAGGGCGGGGGGCGGGCAGTGCAAGGCACCATCCGTCCCGATGAGGAGAGGAAGGGGGGGTGATGGCCCGAGGGTCCCCTCGCAACCTGCCACCAGCCCGGCTCGAGCTAGCACGAGCCGGGGAATGGAGACGGATATGGAAGTAATCCAGTAATGGCCCTCACAAATTACAGATTTCTCCAGGCGAACATCATGCGCTCTGGCAGGGCCCAGGATTTGCTCTTTCAGGCCATGGCAGAGCGCATGGTACATGTAGTTGTGGTATCCGAGCCCCTCTTCGTCCCGTCGGGTGAGGAGTGGGTCGGAGATCGTCTGGGGGATGTGGCCATTGCCTCTAGGGCTGCAGTTAGCTCCCCAGCCCTGGAGAGCGTTGTGAGGGGGAACGGATATGTCTCTGCTAGGGTCGGAGACATGTTCGTGATTGGGGTCTACTTCTCACCGAATGCGCCTCACCTTTGTCGACGCCGCCATGTCACCGTGTGTCAGTAATTGGGAGGTAATGGTGGGCGCGGAGTCGCTCTCGGACCATCGGTACGTATGGTTCGAGGTCTCCACGCGCCCCACTCCCACTCCCACTTCTTCCCGGTCTAATAGAAGTGGGGGCCCTCGGTGGTCCATAAAGAAAATGGATCCCGAGTTCTTGGTCGAGGCTGCAATTGTCCAGGCGTGGGTGGCAGGGCCCACGGGGGGGGACGTAGCTGCGGAGGTTGAGGACCTGCAGCGGCGGATGTCGCTCGTTTGCGACGCCAGCATGCCGAGGGTGCGATGCACAGGGCCGGCATGCGGGGTATACTGGTGGTCAGAGGAGCTGGCGCAGCTGCGTGACCAGTGCAGAGCTGTGCGCTACCGGTTATCCCGCTACAGGCGTCGTAGGCGACGCGACGTCGAAGAGGAGAGGCGCCGTTACGAGGCCTATAGTGCTGCCCGCGCTACTTTGCGGGTGGCCATCGCCGAGGCTAAGGACAGGGCCCACAAGGAGATGGCCGAGGAGCTCAATCGGGATCCGTGGGGGAGGTCGTACAAAGTGGCGCGGAAGAAGCTTCGCGCAGGCGCTCCCCCCCTCACCGAGAGCCTTCGGCCGGATTTCCTCGAATCCGTGGTGGAGACCCTGTTCCCGCAGGCGGCCGAGGTGGTTCCGCCTCGTATGGCGCCTCCGGAGGAGGCGGACGGCACTGTATCAGGTGCGCCGGGGGTGTCGGAGTGGGAGTTGGCCGGGGCGGTGAGTCGCATGAAGGCGAAAAATACCGCCCCTGGCCCCGACGGCATTCCTGGGCGCGCCTGGTCACTTGCCCTGGGTCCGTTGGAGTCTGGACTCAGGGCGACGTTCAGTGCCTGCCTCGAGCAGGGCCTCTTTCCCCGTAGGTGGAAAACGGGGAGACTGGTCCTGCTAAGGAAGGAGGGTAGACCGGCCGATACACCCTCCGCGTATCGGCCCATCGTTTTGCTGGACGAGGCGGGGAAGCTGCTCGAACGAATAATAGCTTCCCGCATAGTCCAGCACCTCCAGGAGGTAGGGCCCGACCTCAGTCGTCTCCAGTGCGGATTCCGCCAGGGCAAGTCCACCCTCGACTGTATCGAGGGTGTCGCCTCCTCCGCCAGAAGTCTCACACTTCTGGCGGAGGAGGCGACAACCCGGCGCGAGGTGGTGTTGGCGGTGTCGTTGGACATCGCTAACGCATTCAACACCTTGCCCTGGGGGGTGATTAAGGAGGCCCTACGCTTCCACCGCATCCCCATGTACCTGCAGCGTGTGGTCGGCGACTATCTGGCTGACCGCGCTGTCAGGTACCCGACGGCTGGGGGTGCGTGGAAGGAGCGGAGGATGTCGTGCGGTGTTCCACAGGGGTCGGTTCTTGGCCCCCTCCTGTGGAACATCGGATACGACTGGGTGCTGCGTGGGCAAATGCTTCCGGGGGTGCGTCTGTTCTGTTACGCAGACGACACCCTCGTGACTGCCCGCGCGAGTACCCACCGGGAGGCCCGAGTGCTGGCGACCGCGGCCACGGCTCACGTTGTGGCCCGGATTCGCCGGTTGGGACTGGGGGTGGCCTTGGAGAAATCCGAGGCCATTTGCTTCCACAGGCCTCGGATGGCGCCCCCAGTGGGCTCCCGGTTGGTGGTGGGCGGGACGTCCATCGAAATCTCGGGTACTCTACGGTACCTGGGATTGCTCCTCGACAGCCGATGGACGTTCGAGGCCCACTTCCGGCGGCTCGCCCCCAAGCTAACGGCGACCGCCGGAGCCCTGAGCAGGCTCCTTCCGAATCTGGGGGGGCCTAATGCAGGCTGCCGGCGCCTTTATGCCGGAGTGGTCCGCTCTATGGCCCTGTACGGCGCTCCCGTGTGGGCGGAGCGGCTGACTGCGGTGTCCCTGCCTCTGTTGCGGGGAGCGCAGAGGATCATGGCGGTCAGACTCGTGCGGGGCTACCGGACCATTTCCGGCGAGGCGGCCTGCGCCTTGGCTGGGTCCCCTCCCTGGGACCTGGAGGCCAAGGTGCTCGCTCAGGCCTACCGCCGCAGAGTTGAAGCCCATTCATCGGGGGGAGACTCGGCGGTGGTAGAGGTGGATTGGCGGAGGGAAGTTCAGGAAGAGCTCCTCCGCCAATGGAGGCGGCGGCTGGAATCGCCCAGTGCAGGAGCCTGGACGATTTCGGCCATCCAGCCCATTCTCCAGGGCTGGGTCGCCAGGAGGCATGGGGTCCTCACCTTCCGCCTGACACAGATGCTTTCCGGACATGGCTGCTTCGGGAGGTATCTGTGGCGGGTGGCTGGGCGCGAAGCGTCCGGTGAGTGCCACGAGTGCGGCGCCGATTCCGACACGGCGTCGCACACGCTCGCGGACTGTCCAGCTTGGGCGGTTCAGCGGGCGGAGCTCGTGGCCCAGGTGGGGCGCGACCTCTCCTTGCCCACTGTGGTTCGTGCCATGGTGGACAGGGAGAGGTCGTGGGCAGCGATGGCCTCCTTCTGCGAGCACGTCATTTCGCAGAAGGAGGCGGCGGAGCGGGTCCGGGAAGTCGAGTCTCGGGATCCGATCCGCCGCAGGCGAGCCGGGCGCAGGCGGTTCGTCCAAGA
Organism: Morpho achilles; assembly: GCA_947086495.1. Taxonomy (NCBI): domain Eukaryota; kingdom Metazoa; phylum Arthropoda; class Insecta; order Lepidoptera; family Nymphalidae; genus Morpho; species Morpho achilles. The sequence continues at coordinate 125,632 of CAMTZB010000013.1, read as the reverse complement.
CCATCGCATGCCGCCCTAACGGGGACCTTCTGGGCGTTCCGAACGGGGTTAATCGTACGCCCTCCTTATAAGGTCCCCGAGGCGGTCGATGCATCTGGTGCTCCCGATGCATCGTCCAGCGGAGGGAGGGGCCACTTTTTAGAGAGGCCCCGACCCAGAGGTGGCGCACTCTGGGGTTCAGAGTTGCTGCTGGCGGGAGTGGGGTCAAATAAGGCACCCTGCTCCCGCCACCAGCAGCGTGGTGGAGCATACAGGTTGTTTTAGTCGGTGCGAGTCCGACATAACCACCGATCGTCCCCGTCGGTCGGTGGTACCCATAAGGGGTTTTTTCCTGTATAAAAAAAAAAAAAAAAAAAAAAGGTTAGGTTAGGTTGGGGTGCTTTAGCGGTTGGCCTCCTCGTGGCGCACCCTGGGCAGGCCTACGGAATAATGAAATATGTATTCCCTGGACCTGGCGAACGGACCGTGGGGTAGGGGGGGTAGGGTTGCTGATTCTGATTGTCCCTCTGTTAGCAGAGGGCAATTCTGATAGGCTGGGGGCTCTGGGGGGGAATGAGTCTTCAACTGGTTGGCGCGTTCGGTTTTGGCTAGTTTAGTCTTGCTGGACACGGCTTCGGCCTCCGTCAGCCAAACCCGTAAACCCAGCGATGGGAGCGGGGACCTTCGGGTCGCGAGGAAGAAAACCTCTCTAAAAAATTACCCCTAATCCCAAGGTTTTGGGGCTCGCCGAGGGGATGAGTGGCTGGGGGGGAATCCAGTCGCGAGGGCCTCACCCAATCTTAAGGTCATACCCGCCGACAAGATGAATGGCCGATGGGAGTTCGGTCGTTAGGGTAACCAACAAATAAAAAATGAAAAGCAATGGACAAACGTAAAGTAATAACTACCCAGGAGGGTCCCGGATCATCCGGGGAATCCCTCACCGAGACCAGTGTTTCATCGCATTCCGCGAATTTAATTTTGCGGGTGCCGTGCAATACTGGCCTCGGTCGCCCCATCGTATCTGGGGGGGCAACCAGTGCTTGCGGAGATGGAGGAGTAGAGATCTGCGAAATTGAGACCAGCTATGCCGGTGTTTCTGCGGATCCAGTAGAGACTAGGCGTGATACGACACGCTATATTAAGGAGAGGACAATCAGCACTCGAAGTGCTAGTGTAGGATCGTACAGCTCCCTGGACATGTCGAGGTGTGCATCAGCAGAAAACTTAGACGGCATCAAAAATCGAACCCGATCTAAGAAACGGCTGTGGGCTGAATGCGAGGGTTCCACCGAAACGCGTGACCTGGATGCCAAAAAGGCGGATACCAGGACCCATGTGTGGGGCTCTCAAATGGGTCTCCAGGAGGCCCGTGATGCTGTTCGGCGTCACGAGTTTCTTAAAGACGACATGGAAGTTAGTGAAGTTGAGCCGAGTGGCCGAAGAACCAGGTCGGCGCCGGCGGAGGACTCTCGGAATTCTAGTTCGACTAGGTCCAAAAGTGGGCCTGTCAATTCTAAAAGTCCGGAGTCATTGGACATGGCTGACACGTCACGTGTTTGCGACGTGCTCTCCCAGAACATGGAGAAGATGCGGCTGACCTTGGGTAAGTCCAGAAACCTTAATGGTAAGTGCAGAGGAACCCTTAATTCAGTCGCCGAATGCGTGGAGGAGGCGGTCAAGGTCCTGTTAAAGAGGACACCGTCAGAAGAGGTCCGAATTTTGAGGGCAGAAAACGCCAGGTTGGCAGGGGTGGTGAATAATCTCTCTGTGGAGATCGCCACGTTAAAAGAGATGATCATCTCTGCCAATATGGGGTCTTCTGGGAACATGGTGGTTCCGCCAGTCCGTCAGCCTGAGAAGAGCCTGACAGTCGAGGAGGAGATTGTCAGGCTCCGTAATATGTTCTCGGCTCGACTGGACAATATGGAAAGTCGATTACCTCCGGAGCCTAGAATCCGCCCTCCGCTAGCCGCGGATAAGAAAATTGCGGCGGCGGTGGAGGCAAAGACACAAAGAAAGGAGGTTGTGACGACGGCGAAGGAGAGACAAGTAGAGGCTCGGAAGACTCCGGAGGCCTCTGCTAGCCAGCCGCCAAAACGAGGAAAACCGGAGATAGTGGTCGGCGATCCGGCATCGGCAGGCTTGAAGAAGTCTAAAACGAAGAAAAAGAAAGCCGGAAAAAAGTCTGAAACGCGGACACAGCAGCGTCCTGAGCCTCTACCACCAGCCCCCACCTCTATGAGCGAAGGCTGGAACGTGGTTGCTCGTAGAGGTCCCAAATCTAAGGCAGGGAAGGTGGAGTCAGCGAAGCCCACTTCCATCCAAGCACAGCAGCGGCAGCCAAAACAAGGTGGTGGTGGTAAAAAACTTAAAACCCCAAACTCCGCTGCTGTCGTGGTTACTCTGGACGAGGAGGGTGTGGAAAAAGGCCTCACGTATGGCGACATACTGGCCCGAGCTCGTCGAGGCATTCGAATTGACGACCTGGGGCTGGATGTCGGTATGCGATTGAAGAAGGCGGCGACTGGGGCCCGTAAATTTGAAATCTCCGGGCCCGAAAAGGCGGAGAAGGCGGCTGCTCTTGCAAGCCGGCTCAAGGACCTGTTTAAGGATGAGCCGGCGGTACGAGTGTCCACGCCCACAAAGTGTGCGGAGATTCGCGTTGTGGGTCTGGACGACTCGGCCGAAGAGGATGATGTCGCCATCGCCGTCGCGCGGATCGGGGGTTGTACCGCACAGGAAATCCAGTGCGGGGCGATCCGCAGGACAGGAAATGCCCTGGGCTCTCTCTGGCTCAGGGTCCCTGTCGCGGCGGCGAAAAAGGTGGTGGCATCTGGCAGGCTGCTGGTAGGCTGGGTCTCGGCTCGGGTCCAGTTGCTCGAGACTCGCCCGCAGCGATGTTTTAGGTGCCTTGAAAAGGGGCACCTAAGGGCCGAATGTTCGTCGGCCGTTGACCGCAGCGGCGAGTGTTATCGCTGCGGTCAAAATGGCCACAAGGCCCGATCCTGCTCGTTAGCTCCGCATTGTGGGAGCTGCGAACGAGCGGGATTAAAGGCCGACCATCGGGCGGGGAGCAGACAGTGTAAGGCACCGTCCGCTCCAAAAAGGAGGGGAAGGGGGGGTGATGGCCTGAGGGTCCCCTCGCCACCTGCCACCGACCCGGCTCAGCCCACCACGAGCCGGGCTATGGAGGATCCGATGGAGGTCGCTAATTGATGGCCTCCATAAGATTCCTCCAGGCGAATATCATGCGCTCCGGCAGGGCCCAGGACCTTATCTTCCAGACCTTGGCGGAGCGCATGGTGCACGTGGCTGTGGTCTCCGAACCCCTCTTCGTTCCGTCGGGCGAGGAGTGGGTCGGAGACCGTGTGGGAGATGTGGCCATCGCGTCCAGGGCTGCAGTTGGTTCCCCAGCTCTGGAGCGCGTGGTGAGGGGGCGCGGGTACGTCTCCGCAAAGATTGGAGACGTATCCGTCATCGGGGCGTACTTTTCACCCAACAGACCGTTCTCCGACTTCGAACTCTTTATGGCTGAAGTCGGAGACTTGGTGAATAGGTTACGCCCCGGCAAGGTGGTCCTGGCCGGTGACCTCAACGCCAAATCCGCCGCGTGGGGGTCTCCGGTCACGGACGTCAGAGGGAGGTTTCTGGACGGTTGGTTGGCCTCGACTGGGATGGCCGTCATGAACCGAGGGACGGCTGACACATGCGTGCGATGGAATGGCGGCTCTAAAGTCGATGTTACCTTTGTCGACGCCGCCATGTCACCATGTGTCAGAAATTGGGAGGTAATTGTGGGTGCGGAGTCACTCTCGGACCATCGATATATATGGTTCGAGGTGGCCGCACGCCATGCTCCCATTTCCCCTCGGTCGGGAAGAGATGATGGCCCTCGGTGGTCCGTCAGAAAAATGGATCCCGAGTTCCTTGTCGAGGCCGCAATCGTCCAGGCGTGGGCCGCTGGGCCCACGGGTGGGGAGGTTGCCGAGGAGGTCGAGGACCTCCAGCGGCGGATGTCGCTCATCTGCGACGCCAGCATGCCGAGGGTGCGATGCACAGGGCCGGCACGCGGGGTATACTGGTGGTCAGAGGAGCTGGCGCAGCTGCGTGACCAGTGCAGAGCTGTGCGCTACCGGTTATCCCGCTACAGGCGTCGTAGACGACGCGACGTCGAAGAGGAGAGGCGCCGTTACGAGGCCTATAGGGCTGCCCGCGCTACTTTGCGGGTGGCCATCGCCGAGGCTAAGGACAGGGCCCACAAGGAGATGGCCGAGGAGCTCAATCGGGATCCGTGGGGGAGGCCGTACAAAGCGGCGCGGAAGAAGCTTCGCGTCCGCGCTCCCCCCCTCACCGAGAGCCTTCGGCCGGATTTCCTCGAATCCGTGGTGGAGACCCTGTTCCCGCAAGCGGCCGAGGTGGTTCCGCCTCGTATGGCGCCTCTGCAGGAGGAGGATGGCACTGTATCAGGTGCGCCGGGGGTGTCGGAGTGGGAGTTTGCCGGGGCGGTGAGTCGCATGAAAGCGAAAAATACCGCCCCTGGCCCCGACGGCATCCCTGGGCGCGCCTGGTCACTTGCTCTGGGTCCGTTGGAGTCTGGACTCAGGGCGACGTTCAGTGCGTGCCTCGAGCAGGGCCTCTTTCCCCGTAGGTGGAAGACGGGGAGACTGGTCCTGCTAAGGAAGGAGGGTAGACCGGCCGATACACCCTCCGCGTATCGGCCTATCGTTTTGCTGGACGAGGCGGGGAAGCTGCTCGAACGAATAATAGCTTCCCGCATAGTCCAGCACCTCCAGGAGGTAGGGCCCGACCTCAGTCGTCTCCAGTGCGGATTCCGCCAGGGCAAGTCCACCCTCGACTGTATCGAGGGTGTGAGACTTCTGGCGGAGGAGGCGACAACCCGGCGCGAGGTGGTGTTGGCGGTGTCGTTGGACATCGCTAACGCATTCAACACCTTGCCCTGGGGGGTGATTAAGGAGGCCCTACGCTTCCACCGCATCCCCATGTACCTGCAGCGTGTGGTCAGTGACTATCTGGCTGACCGCGCTGTCAGGTACCCGACGGCTGGGGGTGCGTGGAAGGAGCGGAGGATGTCGTGCGGTGTTCCACAGGGGTCGGTTCTAGGCCCCCTCCTGTGGAACATCGGATACGACTGGGTGCTGCGTGGGCAAATGCTTCCGGGGGTGCGTCTGTTCTGTTACGCAGACGACACCCTCGTGACTGCCCGCGCGAGCACCCACCGGGAGGCCCGAGTGCTGGCAACCGCGGCCACGGCTCACGTTGTGGCCCGGATTCGCCGGTTGGGACTGGGGGTGGCCTTGGAGAAATCCGAGGCCATTTGCTTCCACAGGCCTCGGATGGCGCCCCCAGTGGGCTCCCGGTTGGTGGTGGGTGGGACGTCCATCGAAATCTCGGGTACTCTACGGTACCTGGGATTGCTCCTCGACAGCCGATGGACGTTCGAGGCCCACTTCCGGCGGCTCGCCCCCAAGCTAACGGCGACCGCCGGAGCCCTGAGCAGGCTCCTCCCGAATTTGGGGGGGCCTAATGCAGGCTGCCGGCGCCTATATGCCGGGGTGGTTAGGTCGATGGCCCTGTACGGCGCTCCTGTGTGGGCGGAGCGGCTGACTGCGGTGTCCCTGCCTCTGCTGCGGAGAGCGCAGAGGATCATGGCGGTCAGACTTGTGCGGGGCTACCGGACCATTTCCGGCGAGGCGGCCTGCGCCTCCCTGGGACCTGGAGGCCAAGGTGCTAGCTCAGGCCTACCGCCGCAGAGTTGAAGCCCGTTCGTCGGGGGGAGACTCGGCGGTGGTAGAGGTGGATTGGCGGAGGGAAGCTCAGGAGGAGCTCCTCCGCCAATGGAGGCGGCGGCTGGAATCGCCCAGTGCAGGAGGCTGGACGATTTCGGCCATCCAGCCCATTCTCCAGGGCTGGGTCGCCAGGAGGCATGGGGTCCTCACCTTCCACCTGACACAGATGCTTTCCGGACATGGTTGCTTCGGGAGGTATCTGTGGCGGGTGGCCGGGCGCGAAGCGTCCGGTGAGTGCCACGAGTGCGGCGCCGATTCCGACACGGCGTTGCACACGCTCGCGGACTGTCCAGCTTGGACGGTTCAGCGGGCGGAGCTCGTGGCACAGGTGGGGCGCGACCTCTCCTTGCCCACTGTGGTTCGTGCCATGGTGGACAGGGAGACGTCGTGGGCAGCAATGGCCTCCTTCTGCGAGCACGTCATTTCGCAGAAGGAGGCGGTGGAGCGGGTCCGGGAAGTCGAGTCTCGGGATCCGATCCGCCGCAGGCGAGCCGGGCGCAGGCGGTTCGTCCAAGACCATCGCATGCCGCCCTAACGGGGACCTTCTGGGCGTTCCGAACGGGGTTAATCGGACGCCCTCCTTATAAGGTCCCCGAGGCGGTCGATGCATCTGGTGCTCCCGATGCATCGTCCAGCGGAGGGAGGGGCCACTTTTAGAGAGGCCCCGACCCAGAGGTGGCGCACTCTGGGGTTCAGAGTTGCTGCTGGCGGGAGTGGGGTCAAATAAGGCACCCTGCTCCCGCCACCAGCAGCGTGGTGGAGCATACAGGTTGTTTTAGTCGATGCGAGTCCGACATAACCACCGATCGTCCCCGTCGGGCGGTGGTACCCATAAGGGGTTTTTTCCTGTATAAAAAAAAAAAAAAAAAAAGGTTAGGTTAGGTTAGGTTAGGTTAGGTAAGGTTAGGTTAGGTTAGGTTAGGTTAGGTTAGGTTAGGTTAGGTTAGGTTAGGTTAGGTTAGGTTAGGTTAGGTTAGGTTAGGTTAGGTTAGGTTTTTTTTTTTTTTTTTTTTTTTTTTTTTTTTTTTTTTTTTTTTTTTTTTTTTTTTTTTTTTTTTTTTTTTTTTTTTCCCTATTTTGAGTGGCTCTCTGATGGTGTTTTTTGAGTCACTGGCGAGAAACGCCGAACAGTGTGGCCAAACTCGCTCCAGGTCGTGGTGACGGCTTCCGCTATTGGATACGTCCACCGCCGCCCCGTCTGTGCTTTGGGGTGGGTAATTTCTATAATACTGTAGGGGGGATAGAGGGGAGTAGGAAAGGAGAATAAACTATATCTTACAGCTAAACAAATCTCTTAACCTAATTAGCTTAATTCCTAATTTGTACAGCCTTAGTATACATTTTTATACTCAAAATAATTTTGTTGAATCCAAGTTTAAATTGATTCTTAACCTAAAGACTTACTTACTTAACAAACATCTTAACCTAAATTACCTACTTCCTAATTTGTACAGCCTTTTGATGCATTTTTGCCCGCTAAATTACTTTTTGTTAAACCCAAGTTTAAAATGATTCTTAACCTACTACAACAAACATCTTAGCCTAAATTACTTAGTTCCTAATTTATGCAGCTCTTTAATAAATTTTTACCCTCTGAGTTATTTTGTTATAGCCAAGTTTAATGTGACTTCTTCTTAACCTAACATGCAACAATATACCTATTCTACTATACCAAATTTATTTACTATTTATGTACATTATAACCCAGCTTTCTTATTAATCTTAGTTACTCTCAATGTTGTTGGTTTATTAACTCCTCGCTACGGCTGTTCGTCTCTCGATTGAAATTTTTCTATGCCCGTTATAATGTGTGTGTGTGATGCCTGTGTTGTGTGAGGTGTGCTGTGTGGCCCTCAGTGAGAAAGAAGTATGCCGGGAGCCGGGCCGCCAGAGATCCGACCAGCGGTACCACGCGAGGGCGAGGCATCGCAGAATTGCCTCGCGCCCGCCTAGTACCCGCCGTCGAACCCGTAGTCGATCCGGCTCTCGACATACATCTTCTTAGACCATCGCGTGATACAATCATCCGATGTGGCCTCGTGGTGAATCCCCTTGGGCGGTGGGTTTTCGTTAACGCAGTTGTAGCACTTAGGCCTCTTATTTTCAGCCTTGTCGGGGCAGTGTTGTGCCTTATGGCCCGATTCGGCACAGTACCAGCATGGTCTGGTCGCGGTGTCGGCTCTGCAGTGTCGCTGCGTATGTCCGAATTTCAGACACGCATAACACTGCAGGAAGGGAGAGAAGTATTGGACGAACACCCTCTGGTGGTCTACGTTGATGCGCTCTTTCTCCATCGCAGACCTCCAGAAGGTTGGTTCTGCTTCGAACACAGCATTATATAAGTCTGGGTTATTATTTTTCCGCAGGAATTTAAATTTTAACAACTCTGTATTCTCCCCCGTTCCGGCACCTAGATCCGGATTCTGCCGGGTGATGATGCCCGGCAACTCTTGGTGAGGTACCTCACGCGATACCCCCTTCAAGATGAGCATGGGCCATGGACTGCGCCCCGCTTGGACAGAAAGTCCTTCGGCCCCGCTGGCCATGGCCAATGCATCGTCTCGCTGCTCGAAGGTGAGGAATTCAATTCTGACTTTATTGTTAGAGATGAATTCCGCATCCTCGGGTCCATAGGGGCGATCGCGGAAGTTACACCTCTTGCGGAAGAGTGCCAGAGCATCCTCCCTGGTTTTGCCCGGTTCACTGGCCCCGATTATAATGGCGGGCCTTGGCTTAAACCTCCCTTTCGGCCACCTCGGATCAGAAGTAGGAACCGCGTCAGGCTTGGTCGAGCGTGCCGCTGATTGCGCGCTGGCGTCCACCCGGCTAATGGTGCGCGCGGTCACCGATGCGTAGGTGGGGCGCGCCGTTGCCACCTCGGTCGCGACGGCGCGTTTCACCCCGTCCATTTCTTTGCGAATGCTCTCACCGACACACTCGGTCAGAGCCCGTTTCAGCTCGTCGAGCTGCTGTTGTGATAGGTTTGCACCCTCAATGTGTATCTGTGACTGTGCTGCGTGTGTGTGTGTCCCTGCCAGGAGGGTCTCTTTAATGGGGGAAGAGGAGGCAACCGCCAGTCCAGGCTGGTATACGGCTCCTCCCATGCCCATCACCCCGTGTGCCCCGGGTGGAGACTCGAGACTCGTAGAACGGTCTACAGGGCCTCGAGTCTCCCCCCGGACTCGCGACGTTATTTCCTCGTGAGGGGGTCCGCGTGGGTCAGAGTCAGTATTAGTTGCCGCATCGGCCTTCACGATCGGCATGTGCTGCGGTGTTACTTGTATCTGGCCCTCGCCGACCTCCTCTCGAACATCCCGCTCGCTAATCGAGGCTTGATCGTCGTACTCGGCAATAAGTTGCCGAGTATAATCCTCCGCGAGCCCCCGTATGTCGCGAGCTTTGTCTATAACGGCCTCCTTGGCGACGCGCGTTACAGACTTGCCGGATGTGATTTTCTCAATTATGGCGTCCGCTTTCTTCCCCATTACCCGGCAGAAGTCGCGTGCCCTCTCTTGCCTCTCCGCGATGACCCACTCCCGCATAGGCCTAGGTCCGCTGGCCTTGGGGCTACCACCAGCTTCTGCCTGTGCGCGAGGCGGAGGAGGCCCCGGTGTACAGCTGGCCAGGTGTGCGTTTAATTGCCGACGAACAGATGCGGCGTACTTTCTGAGGTTCAGGGCTGAATCCCGAACCCCAGCACGCCGGAAGTGGCCCAGTCTAGCGGGGTCGTCAATGGAGGCACACAAAATCTGGAGGTGACTATCAACCTCGGAGAAGAGATCCCGCAGGGTCTCCTCTCCGAGGCTGACGATGTCGCACGCAAACCCCTCCCGGGCATAAGAGGACAGCTGCGACGCTCTCTGCTGTTCTGGAGAGGGAGTACGGATAAAATCCCCCGAAGAGTCCCCTGTGCTTGACATGTTGTGTGTTTTGTGAATGTGTGTGTGTGTGTGTGTAAATGTGTGTGAGGAGCCGCGCGGTGAGTCCCGTAACCGCTAAATAGCAATACCGCGCCCTTATAAATCAAGGTAATAAATTGTGTATCAGACAATACGGTAAATTCCGTATCAAAGAAGGAAACACGCGCAATTAAGCTAGTCAAACACAATGAAAGTACTAATATTAATTATAAGTAAGATATTTGTAACTAATAATAATTATGATACAGAGGTAATAAGAATAATACAGCACACTAAATATTTTTAGTTTACCATATGAGTGCCACTTCAACAATAAATAGTCCTATGCAAAGTATTATATAATGTTTAATAGAATTTTGACCTGGATTTTATCTCTTTCAAGTTCAATGAATATTGGTATATGTACGCAGTTAGATATAAGTTATAGGTAATTAAGTATTTACTATTACAGAGAGAAAAAAAAAAAAAAAAAAAAAAAATAATAAAATAAAATGATAATATAAATAAATAAATGAGTTTTTTAAAAGAAAATTTCTAATAAAACAAGTGTAGTAACATAAGCTATAAATTTTTTCTCCAAATTGTAAGTTTTACTACTCATACTTAAATAGATTTTTATACTCGTTAGTTATTATGTTAGTCTTTAAATGTAAGTCCAAATGTGGAGATTACTTAACATCCCACGTAGTAAAATATATGCACAATGATATAAAGTTTAATACCCAATAGTGTTCTTATTTGTTTAAACAGCGTTTGTTGATCTCCGATGCCTTATCTCTTAGTTAAATATATGGTTGCACCTATATATTGATTAATATAACATCCTGTTGTAAATTTGTGTCACAGAGCAATAGTGTTGTAATGGTAAGGAGGTGGGTTTTTGCCAAGTAAGAAGAAGAAGAAGAAAACTTTCACTTTCACTTGTGTTATTAATAACTTTCCTTAGGCAGACTAATTATTGTTATTGTTATTAGACAGATTATATAATTATATGTCGTGTGCGGCTCCAAGTATATTAAAGTTTGTAATTAGTTTTCAGTTTTAGTTTTTTAAGATTTAAAGTTTTATGATTTTATTATAATTTTTGAAGGTATTCGGCTATATATGTAGAAGCGCACTGGCGGCGGGGGCCGTGCGGCCCGATCGGGATGTCTTGAAGTCAGTTTGTCTGTTCATGTTAGTAGTGTCATAGCTATGTCTAAAAAAGAGAGAGGGAGGAAAATAATTTGGAAGAGGAGGGGAACATACAACTCGCCTCATTAGGTGAGTGCGAGCTCGGAGTTGGGCAGGAAACCTCCGAATAAGGGGAGATCGGTTGGTCGGGGGAGGGGGGGGAGTGCATGCCGTGGATTATTGGGAATGCGCGAGCCATGATAGATAAATTTTGAAAAATAACTTTTACACCATCTCAGTTCGCGCATTTACCGCCATCTATGAACTAGATGGCAAAGTACTACGCGTAACCGGGTGGCGAGACTCCGACTATTACGTCCACCCATCTTGCGTAATAGTTCCGAGTCGTACCGCGCTTTAGAGTGGCGCTAAATCCGAGTTTTTACCATAGTTACTAACAGAAGGTTGGTAACTTGGTACTAAAGTAATTTAATAAAAAGTAAGTAATAGAGTAATTTAAAGTAAAAAATTTTTATGTATGCCTTTAGGAGGACTTTTTGGGATACTGACCCAATTTTTAAATTTTGAAAATATGCTAGGATGCCAAAGATATGGGCGGATTAAAATTTAGAAAATTCTATTTAACTTACTTAGGGCTATCATAGGTCGCGCATTTCCCGCCATTTCCCGGGGTCGGGAAAACTGAAACTAGGAAAATTTTTGTGGGGGTGTTGAGAGGGACTCTTTGGGCTATGGGATCCGTTTTTAAATTTTGAAAATATGGGGGGATGCAAGAGATGTGGGTGGATTAGTTTCTGGGAAATTCGGATTTAACTCTCTATGGGACTAGGTAGGGCATGTTTTGAGGAAGAGGGTGGGCGCGGGAGGTGGTTTTGGATATTGACATTGGGGAAAGGAGGGGGCGGGGTGTCACAAGTACATGTCGCGGATCTGTCGCGCGACATTGCGACATTTTTGTCGCACCCCCGGGGGTAATAGGGGGTGATGGGAGACCCGATGTCGGGTCCGAATGCTCGACTTAGTCGGAACGTCCGGACCCGGCGTCGGGTCGGAACTCAGGTACCCAGGTACCGACCGCTACCGACTTAGAGAGAAGACGGAGCACGGGGTGGTCACGTGGTGTTCACGCGGCCGCCGCGTGATTTCGTCTCCATACAAAGGTTAGGTTAGGTTAGGTTAGGTTAGGTTAGGTTAGGTTAGGTTAGGTTAGGTTAGGTTAGGTTAGGTTAGGTTAGGTTAGGTTAGGTTAGGTTAGGTTAGGTTAGGTTAGGTTAGGTTAGGTTAGGTTAGGTTAGGTTAGGTTTTTTTTTTTTTTTTTTTTTTTTTTTTTTTTTTTTTTTTTTTTTTTTTTTTTTTTTTTTTTTTTTTTTTTTTTTTTTTTTTTTTTTTTTTTTTTTTTTTTCCTATTTTCAGTGACTCGCTGATGTTATATTGATGAGTCACTGGCGAGAAACGCCGAGCAGTGTGGCCAAACTCGCTCCAGGTCGGGGTGACGGCTTCCGCTATTGGATACGTCCACCGCCGCCCCGTCTGTGCTTTGGGATGGGAAATTTCTATGACACTGTAGGGGGATAGCGGAAAGTGGGAAGGGAAACTAGTCTATGCCTTACTTAACAAACATCTTAACCTAAATTACTTAATTCAATTTGTACAGCCTTTTGATAAATTTTTGACGCTTAATTATTTTGTTAAGCCTAAGTTTAAAGTGATTCTAAACCTACTGACTTACTGACTAAACAAACGACTTACTAGCTAAGCAAACATTTTAACCTAATTCGCTAAATTCTTATTTGTACAGCCTTTTGATAAATTTTTACACACTTGATTGTTTTGTTGAGACCAAATTTAAAATGGTTCTTATCCTACTGGCTTACTAGCTAACAAACATCTTATCCTAAATTCCATAATTCAATTTGTAAAGCCTTTTGATAAATTTTTACACACTAAGTTATTTTGTTATACCCAGGTTTAAACTGATTACTCTTACTAACTAAAGCAAACCTCTTAGCCTAAATTTCAATATACATATTCTAGTATACCAAATTTATTTACAAATTATGTACATTATAACCAAGCTTTCTTATTAATCTTAGTTACTCTCAGTATTGTTAGTTTGTTAACTCCTCGCTACGGCTGTTCATCTTCCGATTAAACTTTTTCTGTGCCCGTTATAGTGTGTGTGTGTGTGATGCTTGTGTTGTGTGAGGTGTGCTGCATATCCAAGTGTGTTGTGTCCCTCGGTAAGAAAGAAGCATGCCGAGAGCCGGGCCACCAGAGATCCGACCAGCGGTACCACGCGAGGGCGAGGCATCGCAGAATTGCCTCGCGTCCGCCTAGAACCCGCAGTCGAACCCGTAGTCGATCCGGCTCTCGACATACATCTTCTTAGACCATCGCGTGATACAATCATCCGATGTGGCCTCGTGGTGAATCCCCTTGGGCGGTGGGTTTTCGTTAACGCAGTTGTAGCACTTAGGCCTCTTATTTTCAGCCTTGTCGGGGCAGTGTTGTGCCTTATGGCCCGATTCGGCACAGTACCAGCATGGTCTGGTCGCGGTGTCGGCTCTGCAGTGTCGCTGCGTATGTCCGAATTTCAGACACGCATAACACTGCAGGAAGGGAGAGAAGTATTGGACGAACACCCTCTGGTGGTCTACGTTGATACGCTCTTTCTCCATCGCAGACCTCCAGAAGGTTGGTTCCGCTTCGAACACAACATTATATAACTCTGGATTGTTATTTTTCCGCAGGAATTTAAATTTTAGCAACTCTGTGTTCTCCCCCGTTCCGGCACCTAGATCCGGATTCTGCCGGGTAATGATGCCCGGCAACTCTTGGTGAGGTACCTCACGCGATACCCCCTTCAAGATGAGCATGGGCCATGGACTGCGCCCCGCTTGGACAGAAAGTCCTTCGGCCCCGCTGGCCATGGCCAATGCGTCATCTCGCTGCTCGAACTCGACTTTATTGTTAGAGATGAATTCCGCATCCTCGGGCCCGTAGGGGCGATCGCGGAAGTTACATCTCTTGCGAAAGAGTGCCAGAGCATCCTCCCTGGTTTTGCCCGGTTCACTGGCCCCGATTATAATGGCGGGCCTTGGCTTAAACCTCCCTTTCGGCCACCTCGGATCAGAAGTAGGAACCGCGTCAGGCTTGGTCGAGCGTGCCGCTGATTGCGCGCTGGCGTCCACCCGGCTAATGGTGCGCGCGGTCACCGATGCGTAGGTGGGGCGCGCCGTTGCCACCTCGGTCGCGACGGCGCGTTTCACCCCGTCCATTTCTTTGCGAATGCTCTCACCGACACACTCGGTCAGAGCCCGTTTCAGCTCGTCGAGCTGCTGTTGTGATAGGTTTGCACCCTCAATGTGTATCTGTGACTGTGCTGCGTGTGTGTGTGTCCCTGCCAGGAGGGTCTCTTTAATGGGGGAAGAGGAGGCAACCGCCAGTCCAGGCTGGTATACGGCTCCTCCCATGCCCATCACCCCGTGTGCCCCGGGTGGAGACTCGAGACTCGTAGAACGGTCTACAGGGCCTCGAGTCTCCCCCCGGACTCGCGACGTTATTTCCTCGTGAGGGGGTCCGCGTGGGTCAGAGTCAGTATTAGTTGCCGCATCGGCCTTCACGATCGGCATGTGCTGCGGTGCTACTTGTATCTGGCCCTCGCCGACCTCCTCTCGAACATCCCGCTCGCTAATCGAGGCTTGATCGTCGTACTCGGCAACAAGTTGCCGAGTATAATCCTCCGCGAGCCCCCGTATGTCGCGAGCTTTGTCTATAACGGCCTCCTTGGCGACGCGCGTTACAGACTTGCCGGATGTGATTTTCTCAATTATGGCGTCCGCTTTCTTCCCCATTACCCGGCAGAAGTCGCGTGCCCTCTCTTGCCTCTCCGCGATGACCCACTCCCGCATAGGCCTAGGTCCGCTGGCCTTGGGGCTACCACCAGCTTCTGCCTGTGCGCGAGGCGGAGGAGGCCCCGGTGTACAGCTGGCCAGGTGTGCGTTTAATTGCCGACGAACAGATGCGGCGTACTTTCTGAGGTTCAGGGCTGAATCCCGAACCCCAGCACGCCGGAAGTGGCCCAGTCTAGCGGGGTCGTCAATGGAGGCACACAAAATCTGGAGGTGACTATCAACCTCGGAGAAGAGATCCCGCAGGGTCTCCTCTCCGAGGCTGACGATGTCGCACGCAAACCCCTCCCGGGTATAAGAGGACAGCTGCGACGCTCTCTGCTGTTCTGGAGAGGGAGTACGGATAAAATCCCCCGAAGAGTCCCCTGTGCTTGACATGTTGTGTGTTTTGTGAATGTGTGTGTGTGTGTGTGTGTAAATGTGTGTGAGGAGCCGCGCGGTGAGTCCCGTAACCGCTAAATAGCAATACCGCGCCCTTATAAATCAAGGTAATAAATTGTGTATCAGACAATACGGTAAATTCCGTATCAAAGAAGGAAACACGCGCCACTGCATTCCGGGTTTTGAAAGTGTTCACTGAAAAACTCGCGCCGCACGCAGATTTGTCCGAAAATCGGGCGAGAGATGTTTGTTTTTTAGTATATAAATTCGTGAATTTTTGTCCGATTGTACCAAAATTACACCGTTGTGTAGAGAATTTAATTCCCTACACGCCAATATATAACACTTATTAAGAAGCTGATTTTTTACCACTTTTACAGATTTTTCATCACTTATAAGGGCGGCCGCGGCGTTTGTGCGTGACTGGCGCTCACGAGACTTAGCGCGCGACTCGGGTTAGGTTAGGTTAGGTTAGGTTAGGTTAGGTTAGGTTAGGTTAGGTTTTTTTTTTTTTTTTTTTTTTTTTATTATAATTCATTTCCCCTGACTTTATCAAGGCCCTTTTATACATTTGTGTTTTTACATTTTGATGATGTGTTTTACCCTGAATGGGTATTACAATTTATGTATACATAATTCTTATTTCTAATGACAATTTCCTTACATTTTAATACAGTTCAATTTATATTTAAGTGGTATTTTACAGTTTTTGTTACTTTTCTATTTTTAAATTAGATTTCACTACACTTTATTAATACTATTAATTTTACATATATGTTTTACGCATTTAACTACTTACAACTTCAGTTGTTATCTGTCCGTTAAACAATGACAAGCAATCGGAATTGATAATGAGATATATTTACTAATTATTTTTCCTAGTTTTATTTTATCTTTAATATTTTTATCTTCTCTTTTTGTTGCCAGTAATGTTACCTTTATTTAAAATTTTAAATATTGATAGCATCACTTCTGATTTCTAACGTTTTATTACCTATTTTGCTTATACTAGTTATCTGTTATTTATTTAATCTATTATTCTATAACTATTTTGCAATGTTAACTAACTTAATTATTTAGCAGTGCTAACTTACGGCATATTCCCAGAGGGGGTATACCTGTATACCTTGGGAGTATTCCTTTGCTGGCTTTATTTATACTTATTTGTCTATATTATTTACATCTTAATATTACTGTTGCTAAATTCTTAATTAAATTTTAATTCGACTTTTATGACGACATTGTCCGCAAATCGTTTGCCGGGTCTAATAGTCTCAGTATTACTTTGCTACACTGGCAAACATATGCCGGAGTGTCGCCCTTTTGTACTTATTCCTTAGTTTTAGAATTGTGTCAGGCGTACTGAAACATTGCAAAGGGCTCTTTGAATAGATTTGGTGAAAATGGCTTTCAAAATTTTGAATCTCTTTAAGGTTATTATAACCCATTGTCATCTTAATCGTAATACGATAATCTACTTTAAAACCTAATATTTTTAATTTATGGTTTGTGTTTATTTTTGAACAGTTAGTTTTTTCCACTTTAAATTTTTTAAAATTAAAATTAATTTTAAAACAATTTGCCACTTTTCTATTGTTTCTAATAGTAATTTTGATTTTGTTAATTTTGTTCACTGTTTGTTTTAGGTTAGATTGTTTATTATGTTTTTTAGTTCTGTTACCAGAGTTCTTTGCACTGTTTCTTTTCGCCTGATGAGTGAAGTATATTCCGATTTTACCTATCTTGTGGTGCACGTTGCCCAGGGCGCCCTTAGCAGTATGCCACTGTCGCCCTGGCCAGCTTGTCCCATTTTTGTCTTATCGGGCAGTCATCACTGAAGGCATTATGCATGTCGTCGGGTAGTTTTACTTTCATGCAATTACAACAGGTTGGATTGACCCCTTCGCGGTACCGTTCACACTCTGTTCTTCTGTGTGGACCCCCACAGTGGCTACATGTCTCGTGTTCTGTCGTGCAGTACTTCTTGGTATGGCCGTAGCCCAGGCACTGGGAGCACTGCACGAGAGGAGTCTGGTCTTCGACTCTTACTCTTTGAAAGTCTATATATGCCACTCCTGCATTCACAAAAGAGTTGTACAGTTGCGGTGAGACCTTCAGTACGACATGGCTAGTGAGGGGGTTTCTCGCCCTTCGCCGGTATTTTATTTCCAACCTGTTGTCCTTTTCTGCAATGTCTTTGAAGGCTTCTTTGTTTTGGTTCCTCATAGCGCTGATGATGTCCTCGTCCTTATTAAAGGACATGACGTCTCTCAGCACTATGAGAGGGTCCTTATTTTCTATGTTTTCCACTAGGAAATTGTCGCCTGCTGCTTTAATCTTGTCAGCCACTCTATTTCTCTCCTCCCTCGAGCGGCAACCCAGGATGATCTTGCGGTCCTTGGCTTTCCTCACGTTCTCTAGCCTGATGCCACCTTCTTTCGCTTTAACGATGTCCCTTAGCTCCGTAATAATCTCCTCCCCTGTTTTCATTTCGTCCTTAGCCGAAATTGCCACGGAGTGGAGTGTTGGCGCTTTACGGTTTTGGACTATCTTCGCTGTTACACTGGCGTATGTGCGAGTTTCATTGTCCTGTTCTCCTCTTCTTTGCTTCTCCAACTCTTCCTTAAGCTCGAGGGTATGCTGGGTGTTTTCTCTTGTGAGGGTGGTGTGCTCTCTGCTATATCTCTCTAGCTCTTCCTTTACTTCTAGAGTGTGTTTTGCACTGTGTGTAGCCAAGGACGCGTTCTCTTTCCTGAGTTTCCCCAGTTCTTCCTTCAACTCTGCCGTTTGTGCCATATGGTCTCTAATTGTTTCATTTTGTTTGTCTAGAGCCTCTGTCATGTTTTTAATCACCTCTGTGTGTTTCTCCACTACGGCAAAGTTGAAACACTCGACCATTCTCTCGACTGATGATACCGTCTCCTGTAGCATTTTTACGTCACTCATGACATCCCTCTTTTCTTTTTCTGGGTTATCTTGAAGTGCCTGTAACTTTGCTTTCGCGACTTCTATTATTAACTCTTCCGATTTTTGTATAAGATGGTGTTCCGAAAGCTGCATGATCATCTTCAAGTGGTCGAGTCGTGCTTCTATGGCGGCCTTTATTTCTCTCTTTAAATTTCTGGAGTTATTTAAAAGCGTCTGTATTTGTTGCATTGTTTGGCTTACTTCTTTTTCCCTCATCTCGCGACTATCATAATTTTTCGCGGGGTTGGAGCAGCCAGATTTACTACTTTTTGCCGCTTCGGTTGGGGGGGAGGAGATCGGTGTCGGTGTGGGTGTGACTCTTCTCTCTATGGGAGAGTTTTGCTCCGGTCCCGGTCCCCCACCTTCCCCTTCCCCGAGGCTTCTCCTTACTCTACTCATCGCCGAAGTTGAGGTAGAGGTAGAGGGTCCAGCTCTAGTCTCCGCCGCTTCCTGAGAAGTTCTTCTACCCTGATTGGTAGGTCTTTTAGCAGGGGTCCTTATTCCGAACATTATGTCAGAGGAAATTTCGTCTTGATATAAAAGAGAGGCAGTGTAAATTGTTGCCTCTCGTCACATATACTAATACCGTGTCAATATAATGTAATGTTCTATATGTCACTACTACGATAAGACAGTGTAAAAAGCTGTCTTGTCAGATAAAAGTTAAAAGTTTATGTAATATTGTCCTATTACTTCACAATTACGTCAATGTTTATATACTTGTACGGTGTATAGGCCGTCAAAAAGTTTGTCACAAGCTTAAGTCCGTGTGTTGCACACCAAAGAGAAGGGGTCGTGCGGCCCGATTTTGAATGTCTTGAGTCAGTCTGTCTGTCATGTTTATTGTTTTAATTAAAGTAATTTTAGTTGGAGGAGAATATAATTTGGAAAACATGATAAGATATAATACTCACCTCATTAAGTGAGAGTGAGGCCGGAGTTGGGCAGGAAAACTCCGAAAAAGGGGAGGTCGGTCGGTCGGGGGAGGGGAGGGAAGGTACATGCCGTGGATTTTTGGGGAATGCGCGAGCCATGATAGTTAAATTTTGAAAATAAAATTTTGCACCATCCCAGTTCGCGCATTTACCGCCATCTATGAACTGGATAGCAAAGTACTGCGCGTAACTGGGTGGCGGGACTCCGAACACTACGTCCACCCATATTTCGTAGTGGTTCAGAGTCGGGCCGCGCTTTAGGGCGGCGCTAAATCCGAATTTGTACCATAGTTGCTAACAAAAGGTTGGCAACTTGGTAGTAAAGTAATTTAATAAAAAGTAAGTAATAGAGTAATTTAAAGTAAAAAATTTTTACGTGTGCCTTTAGGAGGACTTTTTGGGATACTAACCCAATTTTTAAATTTTGAAAATATGCTAGGATGCCAAAGATATGGGCGGATTAAAATTTGGAAAATTCTATTTTAACTTACTTAGGGCTATCATAGGTCGCGCATTTCCCGCTATTTCCCGGGGTCGGGAAATCGGAAACTCAAAAAATTATTGTGGGGGTGTTTAGAGGGACTCTTTGGGCTATGGGATCCGTTTTTAAATTTTGAAAATATGGGGGGATGCAAGAGATGTGGGTGGATTAGTTTTTGGGGGATTCGGATTCTACTTCCTATGGGACTAGGTGGGGCATGTTTTGGGTAAGAGGGTGGGCGTGGGGAGTGTTTTGGATATCGACATTGGAGAAAGGAGGGGGCGTGGTGTCAGAAGTACTTGTCGCGGGTCAGTCACTGACCCTGACACCTGACACTGACACTGACACCCTCGGGGGAAATAGAAGACCCGACATCGGGTCCGAATGCTCGAGTGCTCGGAATATCCGGACCCGGTGTCGGGTCGGGACTCAGGTACCGACCGCCGACTTAGAGAGGAGACACAACATGGGGCGGTCACGGGGTGATCACGCAGTGATCACGTGGCCGCCACGTGATTCCGTCTCCATACAAAATAATTAAATCGTGACGTCATAGGCCCGATCCGACTCGCGCCTGACCAAAACCGATGATGACATCACGTTCCCGGCCACGTGACCGCCTTGGGGCCGCGCCCTATAGACTCGTAAAATAACCCCATTTCGGCCACGAGGTTTTTTCCTGGACAGAATTGGACCAAACAAAGTTTATATCCAGGAAGGGGAGGTCTTTAAAATGGGATGTGCAAATTTTTGTCCCCCTAGTCCCCCGGGAACAGGTCAAAAACTCGGTTGGACAAAAAATTCCCATTGTAAACACCTCGAACAACGTTATGTCGGAGTCTGTCTGAAGGACGACTCTCAACAGATTTTGACTTTAATAAAAAACTAATAGACTCCCGGGGCTGAAATTTTGCATAAGGCAATAAGGATAGGTAAGGAATCTAATAATATATATATCTCTGCCGCGAATTTATATTAAAAGGGGGGAAATTAAAATTAAAAATCAAGACATCCCTTTTCGGGACCGCACTCACCCTTGTTTATTAGCCGGCCATCCTGTTTTCGGTAAACTAAAATTTTTATCTAAACTGATTTCAGTTCACCACACTGAGTTTTACACTATTAAATTTTGAATGAATTGAATCCTTAATTTTGGCACTATTTTTTAACCGAAAACTGTTTTTGAAGGGAAAATTTTTGTAAACAAACACTTACTGTAATTTTGTTTTAAGTCCAAAAAATCCAAAAAATTGCACAATTATAGTCCATTTAATACTACACAGGATAGCACTTTAAAATTTGGGTGTTAAAGCGATAAAACACAAGCCGCACGCGGATTTGTCCGGCAAACCGCTATGGAAAAATCTTTTTATATTGAGAACTTTCTCAATTTTCCACCAATTTTTACGCGATTTTCACTGTTTTGTAGCGCTTTTTATTGCCTTTCGTTTGATATATAGCACTACTATAAAATCAAACTTTTGCCACAAAAACTGATTTTACGAACTTTGTATGGGTAGCCGCGGCACTTGTGCGTGTCGTAACTGCACGGGGCTTAGCGCGCGACTGGTTAGGTTAGGTTAGGTTAGGTTAGGTTAGGTTAGGTTAGGTTAGGTTAGGTTAGGTTAGGTTAGGTTAGGTTAGGTTAGGTTGGGGTGCCAAAGTGGTCGGCCTCCTCGTGGCGCACCCTGGGCAAGCTTAGTCTTGGCGAACGGACCACTGAGGGGTGGCCAATCCAGTTGTCCCTCTGATTAGCAGAGGGCAATCTGGACGGGCCGGGGACTTCGGGGGGGTTGGGGTGAAGTCCCTAATGAGCGACGGGTCCAGTTGGGCTTACTCTAAGTCTGGCTGGACATGGTTACGGCCACCGTCGGCGAAACCCGGAAGCCCAGCAATGGGAACGGGGACCTTCGGGTTGCGAGGAAGAAAACCTCTATAAAAAATTACCCGGTGGGGGCGGAAACGCCCACCAAGGCGTTGGGGCCCCTACTTGGGGCGCGATCTCTCCCTGTCGACCGTGAGATAGCAAACACGGTGGGCAGGGAGCGATCGTGGGCAGCGATGGCCTCCTTTAGCTCTGCGGAGGGGGGCGGAGGGAGGCGGCGGAGCGGTTCCACGAACTGTTGTTCTGGATCCAATCTGCTGCTGGTGGGTCCAGGTGTTAGTGACTCGCCCAAGCCCATCGTCTGCCGCCCTAACTGGGGACCTTCGGGTGTTCCGAACGGGGTACATCGGACACCTGGCTTACAGGTCCCCGAGGCGGTCGGTGCATCTGGTGCTCCCGATGCACCGGTTAGCGGAGGGGGGTTTCTCTTTCGAGGGGCCCCTACCTGGAGGTGTTTATTCTCTGGGATCAGAGCTGTCGGCGGGATGGGGGCAAAATGTACAATGATACCCTGTCCTTGCCATTGGCAGCGTGGTGGAGCACACAGGTCGTTTTAGTCGGTGCGAGTCCGACATAACCGCCGCCTGTCCCCGTCGGGCGGCGGTACCCATAAGGGGTTTTTTCCTGTATAATAAAAAAAAAAAAAAAAAGGTTAGGTTAGGTTAGGTTAGGTTAGGTTAGGTTAGGTTAGGTTAGGTTAGGTTAGGTTAGGTTAGGTTAGGTTAGGTTAGGTTAGGTTAGGTTAGGTTAGGTTAGGTTAGGTTAGGTTAGGTTAGGTTAGGTTAGGTTAGGTTTCCGCCAGGGCAAGTCCACCCTCGACTGTATCGAGGGTGTGAGACTTCTGGCGGAGGAGGCGACAACCCGGCGCGAGGTGGTGTTGGCGGTGTCGTTGGACATCGCTAACGCATTCAACACCTTGCCCTGGGGGGTGATTAAGGAGGCCCTACGCTTCCACCGCATCCCCATGTACCTGCAGCGTGTGGTCAGTGACTATCTGGCTGACCGCGCTGTCAGGTACCCGACGGCTGGGGGTGCGTGGAAGGAGCGGAGGATGTCGTGCGGTGTTCCACAGGGGTCGGTTCTAGGCCCCCTCCTGTGGAACATCGGATACGACTGGGTGCTGCGTGGGCAAATGCTTCCGGGGGTGCGTCTGTTCTGTTACGCAGACGACACCCTCGTGACTGCCCGCGCGAGCACCCACCGGGAGGCCCGAGTGCTGGCGACCGCGGCCACGGCTCACGTTGTGGCCCGGATTCGCCGGTTGGGACTGGGGGTGGCCTTGGAGAAATCCGAGGCCATTTGCTTCCACAGGCCTCGGATGGCGCCCCCAGTGGGCTCCCGGTTGGTGGTGGGCGGGACGTCCATCGAAATCTCGGGTACTCTACGGTACCTGGGATTGCTCCTCGACAGCCGATGGACGTTCGAGGCCCACTTCCGGCGGCTCGCCCCCAAGCTAACGGCGACCGCCGGAGCCCTGAGCAGGCTCCTTCCGAATCTGGGGGGGCCTAATGCAGGCTGCCGGCGCCTTTATGCCGGAGTGGTCCGCTCTATGGCCCTGTACGGCGCTCCCGTGTGGGCGGAGCGGCTGACCGCGGTGTCCCTGCCTCTGATGCGGGGAGCGCAGAGGATCATGGCGGTCAGACTCGTGCGGGGCTACCGGACCATTTCCGGCGAGGCGGCCTGCGCCTTGGCTGGGTCCCCTCCCTGGGACCTGGAGGCCAAGGTGCTCGCTCAGGCCTACCGCCGCAGAGTTGAAGCCCGTTCATCGGGGGGAGACTCGGCGGTGGTAGAGGTGGATTGGCGGAGGGAAGCTCAGGAGGAGCTCCTCCGCCAATGGAGGCGGCGGCTGGAATCGCCCAGTGCAGGAGGCTGGACGATTTCGGCCATCCAGCCCATTCTCCAGGGCTGGGTCGCCAGGAGGCATGGGGTCCTCACCTTCCGCCTGACACAGATGCTTTCCGGACATGGTTGCTTCGGGAGGTATCTGTGGCGGGTGGCCGGGCGCGAAGCGTCCGGTGAGTGCCACGAGTGCGGCGCCGATTCCGACACGGCGCTGCACACGCTCGCGGACTGTCCAGCTTGGGCGGTTCAGCGGGCGGAGCTCGTGGCACAGGTGGGGCGCGACCTCTCCTTGCCCACTGTGGTTCGCGCCATGGTGGACAGGGAGAGGTCGTGGGCAGCGATGGCCTCCTTCTGCGAGCACGTCATTTCGCAGAAGGAGGCGGCGGAGCGGATCCGGGAAGTCGAGTCTCGGGATCCGATCCGCCGCAGGCGAGCCGGGCGCAGGCGGTTCGTCCAAGACCATCGCATGCCGCCCTAACGGGGACCTTCTGGGCGTTCCGAACGGGGTTAATCGGACGCCCTCCTTACAAGGTCCCCGAGGCGGTCGATGCATCTGGTGCTCCCGATGCATCGTCCAGCGGAGGGAGGGGCCACTTTTAGAGAGGCCCCGACCCAGAGGTGGCGCACTCTGGGGTTCAGAGTTGCTGCTGGCGGGAGTGGGGTCAAATAAGGCACCCTGCTCCCGCCACCAGCAGCGTGGTGGAGCATACAGGTTGTTTTAGTCGGTGCGAGTCCGACATAACCACCGATCGTCCCCGTCGGTCGGTGGTACCCATAAGGGGTTTTTTCCTGTATAAAAAAAAAAAAAAAAGGTTAGGTTAGGTTAGGTTAGGTTAGTTAGGTTAGGTTAGGTTAGGTTAGGTTAGGTTAGGTTTTTTTTTTTTTTTTATAACTAAATACCTATAAATTCCTGTAATTATGTTAATTTACAGACTGTTTTTGTCGAAGTCAATCATTCCAGTTCTCGCTTGTTTTCGATCTTCCATTCTACATACTTATTCTTTCATTTATTCCTCATCTTTCGCAACTTTTTAAGGGTGGGATGCCCTTCTATTTCTATGCTATCTAAGTCTTATTTAGTATTGGGGTAATGAAATATACATTATTTTTATTGTTGGTCAAGTTCAGTTACATCTTTGCTTTCCTCTTACATTTAACCTACTTATTCCGAAGTTTTTTCAACAGAATCTAACTAAAATATATACGTTCTAGACAAAATAACATTAACGTTCATTGACGATTGAAATAACATTCTAAGTAAAATTTTAACTAATCTAATATTATCAATTATAATCTAATCTTATATAATAATCTTAACCTAATAGACTCTTAATTACATTTCTACTACTAACTTATTTTAACTCTTATTCCTACGACAGACGCTTTTAACTATTTTAATACAGTATTGAATGAATTTAGTTCTACAATTCTTATTACTTATTAAATACTGAATGTTAGGTTTTTCTATCTTAATAGCTAGTTCTTGCTCTAAATCATTTCTCGCTACTGCATAGATGGGACATTCTGTTATCAGGTGGATTACACTTTCGTTGACTCCTGATTGGCAGGCACATGACGGGTCGTCCTTACATTTAAAACGATGTAGGTATTCTGAGAATCCCCCATGGCCAGTCATAATTTGTGTCAATTCAGGTTTTACGTCTATTTTTTTAATCACCTCAAAAGCGCTAATTGCATCGGGGAAAAACAATTTCGTGCCTGATGCTGTGTCACCGTTAATGTATCTCTGGTTCCATTCTTCTAAAGACTTCAAACGGAGCTGTCTCTTGACGAATGAAATCGGG
Organism: Morpho achilles; assembly: GCA_947086495.1. Taxonomy (NCBI): domain Eukaryota; kingdom Metazoa; phylum Arthropoda; class Insecta; order Lepidoptera; family Nymphalidae; genus Morpho; species Morpho achilles. The sequence continues at coordinate 100,582 of CAMTZB010000013.1, read as the reverse complement.
CACAAGTCGTAGTCGGGTTTCTTTTTCAATTTTAGGGCAGCCTCCTTCGCTAGTTCATCTGCTCTCTCATTTCCCTCCACTCCCTCGTGTGCCTTGACCCAGGACAATTGCACTGCTTTTCCTTGGTGGAGTGCTTCTTTTAAGTTTGCCCGAATTTTGTCGGCCAAGGGGTGGAGACAATCTGGATCGATTACCGCTTGGAGAGCCGCCGTAGAGTCGCTTAGGACTTGGAAGGATTTTGCCCTATATTTGATTATTTCAGTAGATGCTCTCAGTATTGCCAGCAACTCGGCCTGGTAGACGGTGCAATAATTGGCAAGAGCAAGTTTGATGGCTTTCCGCTCTATCCTGTCTTCCCATATTGAGACGGCTGCACCTACTTTACCATCAATCTTGCTCCCGTCAGTGTATATGTGAACTTTCGATTGTACAGTATCTGGTCGTTGTTCGTCTTCCAGGTACGAAATGCCGATTATATTGCGTTTTGCCGGATGTGGGGCAGCGAGCGCCGACACCATCTTCTCGACCTCCCTGTCTACCAATGCCGTCTGGGGTACTCCTCTCCTGGCTTCATATAATGCGGCCATTTCGCGTACGCGGAGGTCGAGTGGGAGTATACCAGCCAGCAGCAATGCCGAGTTGAGGGAGACCGTGCGGTAGGCCTTGCTTATCTTTTGAGCCATCCCTCGCTGCATCACTGCCAACTGTTTTTTGATACCGAGTTTTTTGGCCGCCGACACCCATATACTAGCAGCATACAGTATTATTGGTTCTATAACGGCGATGTAGATGATCCTTATTATGTCGGGGTTAAGTCCCCAGCTCACTTTTGCCGCCCTAGCCAGCTGCTTGTAAATTCCTGCGGCTTTAATACATACGTTGGTAACGTGGGTGTTGAATGTTAGTTTATTATCGATGGTGACACCTAACACTTTAATTTTTTCTGTCTGGACTATTTCTATTCCTCCCATTCTCAAGCGTGGGGAGTCAAATTTAAGTTTCCTAGTTATCACCATAGAGTTGGTCTTATTTGGCGCAAATCGTAATTTATTTTTGACACCCCATGTTCGGACATAATCCAGTATGGGGTTAGCTTTCCTCTCAATGTCCAGGGCGGTGTCACCATCAAATAGCAAGATGACATCATCTGCAAAGGCCTGACAATAAACTCCCTCCTCGAGGAGCTCTTTAAGAAGTGGGTCGAGAAGGAGGTTCCAAAGGATGGGGCCGCCTATCGATCCTTGAACGCATCCCTTTTTCGTTTCCCTGCTGTATTCCTCCCCGGCGTATCGAACCCTTACTCTTCTGTCTCTGAGATAACTATCCATGACTCGTCTCAGATTTAAGGGGCATTCTTCCTCAGCCAGTCGAACCCTAATAGCCGGCCACCAAGCGCTGTCAAAGGCACCCTCTATATCTAATGATACTAAGACAGTTAATTTCTTGTCGTCTAACTTTGCTCGGACGTGTTGCATTAATGCATAGAGGGCATCCTCAGTGCTCTTTTGTGGCATGAATCCGAACTGGCGAGTACTCATCCTTGGTAGAAGGTAGAATTTGAGGCGAGCCACCAGCATCTTCTCATAGATTTTCCCGAAGACAGGCAACAGGCCGATCGGTCTGTAGGCCTTGGGAGAAGCATAGTCCGACTTTCCCGGTTTGCGTAGGACCACAACTGCGGCCTCCTTCCATTGCCGAGGAAAATGGTGGTAGGCAAGGCATTTATTAAGGAGAGCCAGAAAAAGTTCCGGGTCGTCTTCAATGACCCTGCTACAAATATCAGCAGTAAAACCATCGATACCCGGCGCCTTTTTTGGATTAAAAGACTTACTTGCGTGGACAAGTTCGGCGTCTGTAAATGGTGGGTCACAAGCTCCATCTCGTTCGTCATCGTTTACTGCTTCTGCCTCGGTCCTAAGTTGAGCGTGCTCCGCACTGTCCTCGTCTTCTAAGTCATCCGGATAAAAGGTCTCCGCTAATAACTTGGCTGAGCCTTTCGGGTCCACGATCACTCCATCCTTTTCCAACGGTTGATCCTCTTCTCTACGCGCTGTTCTGCCGATGACTCTGTATATCCCCTCCCAGACACCTTCCTTCTCCTGCTTATTACAGAAGTCCTTCCAACTACTAGTTTGCGCTTTTTTAACTTCTAATTCGTACTCTTCTTTATATTTCAGATATTCCTGAAACACCGACGGCTTGCGGATTGCTGCTGCGTTTCTGATTCTACGCTTCAACGTCGTGACTTTCCTCTTTTGTTTCGCGAGTTCTTCAGTCCACCATGGCATGGAGATACGCTCATTAGGCTTTTTAACAGGTAAGGTTTCCAGACACGTTTTCTCTACTATCCTGTTAAGCTTATCAATATTGTTTTCTATTTCCTCAACTGATGCTATATTTTCTATTCCATTTTTGTTAAAATTTTCTTCTTCTTTCAGTCGTTTGAGTGTGTTTCCGAAATTTTGCCAATTTGCTTTTTTTGTGTTGTATTTTCTGGTTGTCCTGTTTATGGTTGTTCCTTTTGATTTTTGCAATTTAATTTTAATCTCCATACCATTGTGATCCGAGCTCGTGAGGCTCTCATCAACTTTCCAATCGTCGATCAAGTGCAGAATGTTTGTTGTGCACGCTGTGACGTCCACAAAGCTACTGTAGCGTTTTCCACCTCTAATGGTGTCGAAGGTGGGAATTTTCCCTCTGTTTAAGACGTTTAGATCTAGAAGATCAAGCGTTTCCGCCATATCCTCTCCTCTTTTATCCGTTTCGGGACTGCCCCACCATAGGCTTTTCGCGTTTGCATCGCCTCCTATTAATACTTTTTTGGGGCCCATTTCCTTCCTGATGTATTTGAGTTGATCAAGGTAAGACTGCATAGGTTTGTCGCCTTCAAAGTAGTAGGATACCATTATAACTTCCCAGACACAAGTTTGGATTCCCACCACTACGATGTTATTAGTGGTGAGTTTCGGGTATTGCGTTACATTAAGGTGTTTATCGTAAACAGCTATTGCCGCTTTCACAGTTCCGTCTCCTACATTTGCGTTCTGGAAGATCCTAACTCCTTTCTGACTGCCCATAAGTCTCTCTCCTCCAACATAGGGTTCCTGCACGAGGGCTACTGCAACTTTTCTTTTGTCAGCCTCGATGTGTAGTTCCTGTGTTGCCAACTTTTTTCTCTGCAAGTTTGCTTGAAGTACTATATATGATTTTTCGCCCGGGACGCCTTTAGCAATAGGCCACAGTGGATCGCGCTATGACATCCCATTTCTTACGAACGGGACATTCCGCGCTAAAGGCGTTGTGGTCCACTAGCTCTAGCTTCGCACTACAACAATTTATGCACTGGGGCTTCGAATAGGCGGCAAATTTCTGACACTCCGCTTTTAGGTGAGAGTCGCCACAGTGGCTGCAGCGGTCAGCGGTCTCCTTGCAGAAACGTTTTCCGTGGCCGTATCCTAAGCATTTAGTACATTGTACTAATGGCGACTGATCTTCTACTCTCACCCTCTGCATGTCTACATGCAGGTACCCTTTTTCAGTCGCCCTTTGCCATACTGTCGGGGCCACGCTGAAAACGACGTGGTTTTGGTGCGGGTTGCGAGCCTTTCTTCTATATTTTATGGTAATCCTATCTTCCTCACCATCGGGGAGGCGAAAGACCTGAGGGTTCTGGTTTCTGAACGCCTGAATCAGGTCCGCGTCGGTGTTACTTGCCATGACACTCCTGATGACCAGGAGAGGGTCTTTGTTCTTGACCTCCTCTACTGTGAGGTCGATTCCGTCTTGATTTAGCTTTTCTTTTACCTTCTGTCTGTCCCCTTCCGAGCTGAATCCCATTATTACCTTCCTGTCTTTGGCTTTTCTGACTTTTTCGATCGTAATCCATCCTTCTTTTGCGTCCATCACTTTCCTTAGTTTCTCCAGAACCTCATCTCCAGTATGGGTCTCATCCTTGGACGTGACCACAACCGAGTGTAATGTGCTGCGTCTGGGTTTTGGGTTTCCGCCGCTACCCGCCGCTACTACACTCGCGTAGCTGGCTGGCTTTTCGAGCGAGGCCTTATGAGCTTCAATAGCAGTGTGTAGCCGTTCCATACTATTTTTATTTTCGGCGAGCATCCGAGAGTGTTCTTTGATCTGCTCCATCATGATGCTCGCCTCTGTTTTGTTGTTAAGCATCGCTGACTCATTCAGGGACGGTTCTGTTATATGATCTATGTGTTTGTCGTTTTCATTTGTTAAATGCTCCCTATCCCCTTCCATTTTTATTAAATGTTTTTGAACTGATAAAAAGAACACCTCTAAACCGTCAAGATGTGCTTCTATCACCTTTTTTATTTCCCCTTTCAAGTTTCGAGAATTGTTTACTTGTTCCTGTATGTTATTCGCAAGTTTATAGAAAACCTCTTCCCTAAATTCTGCATAATCATACCCCTTGCTATTTTCAAAATCAATATCCGGCATTACAGGTATTTCTCCCTTTCTTCGAATTGCCATCAACGACGGTCTCTCCTGTTTCGCCATTGTTTTCCCTATTAGTTGAAACTATTTAAAAGTCAGAGTATATAATTATAATGTCAAGTTCACCGTTTACACAATAGTTCAATGTTTATAAAAATTTTATGAAGTGTTCTTTTATTTGCAATGCTAGCAAAAAGAGGGCAGTGCAGGCTGATTCCGATACCTCGATGTCCGTCAGTCAGTTTGTTACATGTAAGTTAATACTTAATGGAGGGAGGATTGTAATTTAACAACTGAATTGAGGATCCAGTTGTCAATTACAGCTCCTGAACTCGTTCATTGAAGATGATACGAGCCCAGAGTTCGAGCAGGAGAACTCTGGAAAAATGGAGGTAATTTTGGAACGTGCGGAGGCAGGTCGTTGCACATACTAGACTAAATTTTTTAAAAACAACGCCATCTAGCGAGAATGTTCGGAACTATCTAGAGAACGGAAATTTTGGGTTCCACACAGGGGGGTCTTCTCGCATACCCATGAGGGGTAGGCGGGGTACGGGCCTCGAGGCGAACCTCTTTGCCCGGGCTGGTCCTCGCAGGCTTTGTGGCCTGGACTGTGTTTGGGCCGTAGGCCCAGGTCACCTAGGTGACCTACGGGATTTGGTGTTCGGTAGGGAGGTCTGGGAATGGTAGTTCCCAGACCTCGGAGTCAGTTTCGGTGGTGTCTCGTCCGGTGGTGTCTTGATCGGGTGGGTGTGTCATGTCCGGTGGTATCGCCCTCTCGCCCGTCGCGTCGTCCTCTTCGTCGCCGTCGTCGTCCGCGTCGGGCCGCGGTGACGGTGATCGCAGGAGCTCGCGAGGCAGGGAACGTCCCTCGGGTGGTCGTGCGTGGAGTGGCGCGATACCGTGCAGGTGAACGTGCGCGCTGTTGTCCGCTCGCGCGAACAGTCGGCGCGCAAGGCGACGAACGAACTCCTCCACGGTCGGCATCTTGGTATCTCTGTGCACGACGTCGTTCCGCACATACCTCGGGGCTCCTACGATCAGTCGCAGGCAGCGGTTCTGCTGGACTTGAAGCCTTCGCCTCTGGTACGCCGAACATAGCGCGTACCAGGCGGGTGCCGCGTACGTCAAGCGCGAGCGGACGTAGGCACCGTAGACTCGCAGTTTGGTGTTGATAGGTAAATGGGATGTGAACAGCGTGTGGAGCTGGGACCTGGCAGCAGCAGCTTGGCCCACGGCACGATTGACCATGGGAACCATGCGCAGGCTGCGGTCCAACTCACACCCCAAAAACCTTACTGTGGTCTTCCACTCTACGTCCTGGCCTCGCAGAGTGAGTTGGCGTAGCGGCCTGGAGCGGCTGGTGAGCAGAGCGGCCGTCTTCCCGACATTGACGGCCATCCTCCACTTGTCCAGCCATTCCGGCAACAAGTCCAGCAGACGCTGCATGCGGTTTGTGGCGACGATCTGGTGGTAGGACGACGCGAAATACGCGCTGTCGTCAGCGAATAGCGACAACAGCACGTCCTCCTCCCCTTCCCGCAGATGGTGGCGCAGGGTGGGGATGTCATCCGTATACGCCGCGTATAAGCGCGGCGATATACAGCTGCCCTGGGGTACTCCGGCTTGGATAGTGCGTGGTTGGGATTCGGCACCATCCACTGCCACGTAAAAGCTACGGCCGCTGAGGAATGACGCCAGCACTCGCACATAAGCAGGCGGCATGGTGGTATCCAGGATCTTGGCCAGGAGCCCGGCGTGCCACACACGATCGAAGGCCTTCTCGATATCGAGGAAGACCCCGACGGTGTAACACCCGTTGTTCAGCTCACTGGTCAGCTGGTTAATGACCCTCGCCAGCTGGAGCGTCGTAGAGTGGCCGCTGCGGAATCCATACTGCTCCTCGCGCAGGGGCAGATGGGGCGTGACTCGACGCAGCAGCAGACGCTCGAACAGCTTGGCTATATGCGAGAGCAGGGTGATCGGCCGGTAGCTTCCAGGCAGGCGGCGGTCCTTCCCCGGCTTGGGAAGAACGATGATCTTCCCGGTCTTCCACGCCTCTGGGAAGTGACCGGTGCGGAGTACTCCGTTGAACAGGCTCGTGAGCGCTACGAGACCCGTTCGGGGCAGCAGCATCAGCGCGGCGTTGGTGATTCCGTCGGGTCCTGGCGCTTTTCGCTTATCAAGGCGAGCAGCGACCGACCGCAGCTCTGACAGGGAGATGAAGTCCTCTCCCCGGAGCGGCGGTGTAGGGGCCGACAGGAACCTCTCCAGTTTGTCCTGGACCGCCGCGTGATGACGGATGACGTGGGGGTTGGAGGTGTTGGGGGCGTTGGGCGTGAAGGTCTTCTCCAGGTGAGCCGCCAGGATCTCAGCACGATCTTTGGCGGCATAGGTTCGTTTACCCGATGCATCGAGCAAGGGGTAAACGGGGGTGTCACGTCCGGTAAGTTGCTTGCAGAGAGAGTACAGCGCTGTGTCATGTTCCGTCGCTCGATCGACGGTATACTCCCACCGTGCCTCGTCGAGAGCGACTATGGCACGCGCGATCTTCTCTGCAAGCCGGTTCAGGTCGGCTTTCACCCTGGGGCAACGAGTGCGGGCCCATAGGCGGCGCAGGGTGCGCTTCCGTCTGAGCATGCAGCGGAGCGAGCTCGGCAGGTCCTTCCTTCGGTTAGTGTCCGATGGAGTCGACGTTGTGGTGGTAGCTGCTGCTTTGGCGGCAATGATCGCCTCGGTGACGAGCGCAGCAGCATCGTCGACTTCCGAAGGGGTGGTAATCGGGCCTGCTAGCTCAAGCCCGGCAAGCTCTGCGGTGAAGCGCTCCCAGTTCGTCCGCGTCCGCGGCGGGCGGGGCACTAGGAAGCCTCCCTGGGTGGCAAGGGTGACCAGAACCGGTAGGTGTTGAGTGTCGAGATCGTAGAGGACCTCAACATCAAATGGGTGGTCGAGTCCGTGGTGCAACACTATGTCTAGGACGTCCGGCTGGGCGCGGGGGTCAGTGGGTATGTGGGTCGGCGCTCCCGGACCCACCACACCGTACCCGCTCCTCACGCTATCTTCGTGCAGGTGCCTCCCGACCGCAGTGATGATTCGCGATCCCCACGCGTGATGTTTCGCGTTGAGATCGCCCACGATCACTGCGGGTCCCTGCTGTGCGAAGATGGTCCCGACATCAGTGTTGCAAAAGGTCAGTCCGGGTGGTTTGTAGGCGGCATAAATGCGGAGCTCTTCATTCCCCACGCTGACTCGCACTCCCTGTGTGCGAGTGCTGGTGAATGGGGTGTGCTCCAACTCCTCGTGTATGATGTCCCTCCGCACCAGAGCGGCCGTACCTCTGTACGGGTGGCCCCGGGGAGAGACTTCGTCGCGGCGATACACGAAGTAGTTGGGCACGCGGAGCTCGACGCTGTCCGTAAGTTTGGTTTCCCCCAGGAGGATAACGTGGACGTCCTGCGACTGGGCGAGTAGACTTAGCTCACGGACTTAGCGCATGACCTCTTATGCCGCCTGGATTCCAGTATAAAATTCGGAGGGTCATTGATAAGACCGTCCGAATTGGGTGATAGCCGCTGTGATAGCGCCGACGACGTCCCTGGTGGCCAGATAGGTCGTAAGCGCCGCCATAAGCGCCTCAATCAGGACCCGGACAATGTTGTTTATGCCCGAGTCCTGTGTGGGGGGTGGCGGGGGGTACGATGGGTATTGCGGCGCTTGTGGCTCCGCCTCTCGAATAGCTACTTGGTGGCCGCGGCTTCTCGGCGCCTCGGCAATTGGTGGTTGAGGCGCCATTGCTATTTCTGATGGCGGCCGGGGATGCGGTGTGGACGCGGCGGTGGGCTCGACATTAGCGGGCCTCGGCTGCCTGCGCCTACGTCGGTTTCTCTTCTTGCTTTTCCCGGCCAGCGGTTCCCCCCTGGCTGTCGGGACGTTCGCCTGCGGCTGTAATGTCGTTGGCGGCGCACCCGTCCCGGCCGTAAGAACGACGGTCGTTGGATGGGCGGTACGGGGTGCGGTGGGGGCTGAGGGGGCACGTACAGTGATTGCGGGACGTGCGGCGGGTACGGCGATTGATTTGACGGCGGCGACGGTTGTCGGGACGGCGGGTGTAGCGGTTGGGGGGGGACCTTGCCCTCTCCCCCCTGCCCTCTTCTTCACCGGCTCGTTCGGACGCGGCGGCGCGATGTCAATGCCGCGTTTTCGCGCCTCTCTTCGAAAGACAGGGCACTTTCGGTCTCGCGCCACGTGCGCCCTCCCACAGTTGGCGCACTTGGGGGCCTCTTCGGGGGCCCTGTCGCAATCCTGGCTGCTGTGCCCGCCTGCGCAGCGGACACATTTTGGAGGCCGGTGGCAGTTGGCGGATGCGTGGCCGAACTGCTGGCAGCGGTGACACTGCGGTGGCCCACGCCTCCCCTTCCAGGCTTCAATGATGAGGCCGGGCATCGAGAGCAACTCGGTCTCGCGGTATAGGTGACCGAGTTCTTCGTGTGTCAGGTGCTCTAACTCCACGAAGAACGTGCAGCCGTGCCGTCCTCTGACCGCCGGGATGGCTCTCGCTCGGTTCGCCGGGTACCCGAGGGTGCGCAGCGCCGCGACGACTTCTTCCGGCGGGGTATCTTGTGGCAGCCCCCTGATGGCTACCTTGGTCGGCAGGGTGGACGCCGGGCTGTAGCAGAACCACGCTATGGTGGGGTCCTGCTCGGCGGCGTCTATCAGGTAGCGTTGGAGGGTTCTAAACTCCTCCGCCGACTTCGGGAGGAAGCGCACCCCCTTACCCATCGGTCGAGCGTTGGGCGCGTGGCCGAGCTTCCCCCTAATGACACTGAAGTGTCTCGTCCAGTTGGGGAAGCACTCCACGGTTATCGGCGGGTATTCAGTCCTCGCCGTCTTCGGTCCTGTTCTTGGAGCTTGACGCTGCTGTTCTGCCTGGCGCTGTTCGAGCGCTCGAGGCGACGGCGGAGCGGCAGCAGCTGCGGCATAGCCGGACGGGCCGGCCTGGGGTGAGGGGGGGCGGCAGGTATCCATTGGCGACAGCGAGGCCAGACCAGCGTAGCTCGTGGAATCACGAGGCCAGCTGTCGGACTCCCGCGTCGCACTAGCAGCGTCTGACTGCTGTCCCGCGACTTCTTCTGGCGGAGGTAGCAATGATTTTGGTTGGCGGGTGTAGGTTTTCAAACCCGCAAGTACCACAGATGGTGGTGGTGGCGGTGGTGAGGGCGTCGGTGATGCGTCCGTCTTTGGACGTTTGTCTTCACCCTCCTGCGACTCTGGTGATGAGTCGTTGGCGCGCGGTCGCTTCGAGGCATCAACGCTCGGTGTATACTCAGATACACCGGCCGTGATTGGAGAAGCGGCGGACTCCGACGACTGTCGCTCGCCGGTTATCGGCCGGAAGCGGGGTCGGGGTGCTGGTGGTGCTGGTGGTGGTACAGTGGGCGCGAACGGGACAATGTTGTCCCGCAACTCGCGTCTAACGACGGCGTGGGGAAAGGCGGGACGCTCCCCCCTAATGCGTTGGTCCTTAGGGGGGGGCTCCCCCCTGCCGGACATGGTGCACGATAGTTCGTGCGAACACTGTGCCTACTTCTAAGCGAGTGTAGCTCCGCACTCCCTCGGCGCGTGCAACCCAGCCAGGTGAGACCCCTAGGGGAGGCCCAGCTAAGCGCCCGCGAGCGGGAACGGAAACCACACACGCGTGGGAAGGAAGGACGGCGGTGTCACAGTGAGCACGTCTACAATCACCTTTTCCAATGAAAGGCGGTGTAGATCGCTGTGTCCGGACAGCTTCGGCGAAGCAGGTGCACGCGATGCGCTGCCGACCGCTTCCTCAAGCCGCGACACGGGTCGCGGCGAGTACAACTGTCGCCGGGGGCAGGGGTGCAGGGGCGTTAACCGGAACTGGCGAACTTTGCGTCTCACACGATACGCGCAGCGATAACGTTCACATAAACAATACGCGTCCGTTCACTGCGCGCGTACGCACGAGACCTTGGGTTCCGGCAGGGGGGTCTTCTCGCATACCCTTGAGGGGTAGGCGGGGTACGGGCCTCGAGGCGAACCTCTTTGCCCGGGCTGGTCCTCGCAGGCTTTGTGGCCTGGACTGTGTTTGGGCCGTAGGCCCAGGTCACCTAGGTGACCTACGGGATTTGGTGTTCGGTAGGGAGGTCTGGGAATGGTAGTTCCCAGACCTCGGAGTCAGTTTCGGTGGTGTCTCGTCCGGTGGTGTCTTGATTTGGTGGGTGTGTCATGTCCGGTGGTATCGCCCTCTCGCCCGTCGCGTCGTCCTCTTCGCCGCCGTCGTCGTCCGCGTCGGGCCGCGGTGACGGTGATCGCAGGAGCTCGCGAGGCAGGGAACGTCCCTCGGGTGGTCGTGCGTGGAGTGGCGCGATGCCGTGCAGGTGAACGTGCGCGCTGTTGTCCGCTCGCGCGAACAGTCGGCGCGCAAGGCGACGAACGAACTCCTCCACGGTCGGCATCTTGGTATCTCTGTGCACGACGTCGTTCCGCACCTTGGGTTCCGGGGGGTCTTCTCGCATACCCTTGAGGGGTAGGCGGGGTACGGGCCTCGAGGCGAACCTCTTTGCCCGGGCTGGTCCTCGCAGGCTTTGTGGCCTGGACTGTGTTTGGGCCGTAGGCCCAGGTCACCTAGGTGACCTACGGGATTTGGTGTTCGGTAGGGAGGTCTGGGAATGGTAGTTCCCAGACCTCGGAGTCAGTTTCGGTGGTGTCTCGTCCGGTGGTGTCTTGATCGGGTGGGTGTGTCATGTCCGGTGGTATCGCCCTCTCGCCCGTCGCGTCGTCCTCGTCGTCGCCGTCGTCGTCCGCGTCGGGCCACGGTGACGGTGATCGCAGGAGCTCGCGAGGCAGGGAACGTCCCTCGGGTGGTCGTGCGTGGAGTGGCGCGATGCCGTGCAGGTGAACGTGCGCGCTGTTGTCCGCTCGCGCGAACAGTCGGCGCGCAAGGCGACGAACGAACTCCTCCACGGTCGGCATCTTGGTATCTCTGCGCACATACCTCGGGGCTCCTACGATCAGTCGCAGGCAGCGGTTCTGCTGGACTTGAAGCCTTCGCCTCTGGTACGCCGAACATAGCGCGTACCAGGCGGGTGCCGCGTACGTCAAGCGCGAGCGGACGTAGGCACCGTAGACTCGCAGTTTGGTGTTGATAGGTAAATGGGATGTGAACAGCGTGTGGAGCTGGGACCTGGCAGCAGCAGCTTGGCCCACGGCACGATTGACCATGGGAACCATGCGCAGGCTGCGGTCCAACTCACACCCCAAAAACCTTACTGTGGTCTTCCACCCTACGTCCTGGCCTCGCAGAGTGAGTTGGCGTAGCGGCCTGGAGCGGCTGGTGAGCAGAGCGGCCGTCTTCCCGACATTGACGGCCATCCTCCACTTGTCCAGCCATTCCGGCAACAAGTCCAGCAGACGCTGCATGCGGTTTGTGGCGACGATCTGGTGGTAGGACGACGCGAAATACGCGCTGTCGTCAGCGAATAGCGACAACAGCACGTCCTCCTCCCCTTCCCGCAGATGGTGGCGCAGGGTGGGGATGTCATCCGTATACGCCGCGTATAAGCGCGGCGATATACAGCTGCCCTGGGGTACTCCGGCTTGGATAGTGCGTGGTTGGGATTCGGCACCATCCACTGCCACGTAAAAGCTACGGCCGCTGAGGAATGACGCCAGCACTCGCACATAAGCAGGCGGCATGGTGGTATCCAGGATCTTGGCCAGGAGCCCGGCGTGCCACACACGATCGAAGGCCTTCTCGATATCGAGGAAGACCCCGACGGTGTAACACCCGTTGTTCAGCTCACTGGTCAGCTGGTTAATGACCCTCGCCAGCTGGAGCGTCGTAGAGTGGCCGCTGCGGAATCCATACTGCTCCTCGCGCAGGGGCAGATGGGGCGTGACTCGACGCAGCAGCAGACGCTCGAACAGCTTGGCTATATGCGAGAGCAGGGTGATCGGCCGGTAGCTTCCAGGCAGGCGGCGGTCCTTCCCCGGCTTGGGAAGAACGATGATCTTCCCGGTCTTCCACGCCTCTGGGAAGTGACCGGTGCGGAGTACTCCGTTGAACAGGCTCGTGAGCGCTACGAGACCCGTTCGGGGCAGCAGCATCAGCGCGGCGTTGGTGATTCCGTCGGGTCCTGGCGCTTTTCGCTTATCAAGGCGAGCAGCGACCGACCGCAGCTCTGACAGGGAGATGAAGTCCTCTCCCCGGAGCGGCGGTGTAGGGGCCGACAGGAACCTCTCCAGTTTGTCCTGGACCGCCGCGTGATGACGGATGACGTGGAGGTTGGAGGTGTTGGGGGCGTTGGGCGTGAAGGTCTTCTCCAGGTGAGCCGCCAGGATCTCAGCACGATCTTTGGCGGCATAGGTTCGTTTACCCAATGCATTGAGCAAGGGGTAAACGGGGGTGTCACGTCCGGTAAGTTGCTTGCAGAGAGAGTACAGCGCTGTGTCATGTTCCGTCGCTCGATCGACGGTATACTCCCACCGTGCCTCGTCGAGAGCGACTATGGCACGCGCGATCTTCTCTGCAAGCCGGTTCAGGTCGGCTTTCACCCTGGGGCAACGAGTGCGAGCCCATAGGCGGCGCAGGGTGCGCTTCCGTCTGAGCATGCAGCGGAGCGAGCTCGGCAGGTCCTTCCTTCGGTTAGTGTCCGATGGAGTCGACGTTGTGGTGGTGGCTGCTGCTTTGGCGGCAATGATCGCCTCCGTGACGAGCGCAGCAGCATCGTCGACTTCCGAAGGGGTGGTAATCGGGCCTGCTAGCTCAAGCCCGGCAAGCTCTGCGGTGAAGCGCTCCCAGTTCGTCCGCGTCCGCGGCGGGCGGGGCACTAGGAAGCCTCCCTGGGTGGCAAGGGTGACCAGAACCGGTAGGTGTTGAGTGTCGAGATCGTAGAGGACCTCAACATCAAATGGGTGGTCGAGTCCGTGGTGCAACACTATGTCTAGGACGTCCGGCTGGGCGCGGGGGTCAGTGGGTATGTGGGTCGGCGCTCCTGGACCCACCACACCGTACCCGCTCCTCACGCTATCTTCGTGCAGGTGCCTCCCGACCGCAGTGATGATTCGCGATCCCCACGCGTGATGTTTCGCGTTGAGATCGCCCACGATCACTGCGGGTCCCTGCTGTGCGAAGATGGTCCCGACATCAGTGTTGCAAAAGGTCAGTCCGGGTGGTTTGTAGGCGGCATAAATGCGGAGCTCTTCATTCCCCACGCTGACTCGCACTCCCTGTGTGCGAGTGCTGGTGAATGGGGTGTGCTCCAACTCCTCGTGTATGATGTCCCTCCGCACCAGAGCGGCCGTACCTCTGTACGGGTGGCCCCGGGGAGAGACTTCGTCGCGGCGATACACGAAGTAGTTGGGCACGCGGAGCTCGACGCTGTCCGTAAGTTTGGTTTCCCCCAGGAGGATAACGTGGACGTCCTGCGACTGGGCGAGTAGACTTAGCTCACGGACATGACCTCTTATGCCGCCCGGATTCCAGTATAAAATTCGGAGGGTCATTGATAAGACCGTCCGAATTGGGTGATAGCCGCCGTGATAGCGCCGACGACGTCCCTGGTGGCCAGATAGGTCGTAAGCGCCGCCATAAGCGCCTCAATCAGGACCCGGACAATGTTGTTTATGCCCGAGTCCTGTGTGGGGGGTGGCGGGGGGTACGATGGGTATTGCGGCGCTTGTGGCTCCGCCTCTCGAATAGCTACTTGGTGGCCGCGGCTTCTCGGCGCCTCAGCAATTGGTGGTTGAGGCGCCATTGCTATTTCTGATGGCGGCCGGGGATGTGGTGTGGACGCGGCGGTGGGCTCGACATTAGCGGGCCTCGGCTGCCTGCGCCTACGTCGGTTTCTCTTCTTGCTTTTCCCGGCCAGCGGTTCCCCCCTGGCTGTCGGGACGTTCGCCTGCGGCTGTAATGTCGTTGGCGGCGCACCCGTCCCGGCCGTAAGAACGACGGTCGTTGGATGGGCGGTACGGGGTGCGGTGGGGGCTGAGGGGGCACGTACAGTGATTGCGGGACGTGCGGCGGGTACGGCGGTTGATTTGACGGCGGCGACGGTTGTCGGGACGGCGGGTGTAGCGGTCGGGGGGGGACCTTGCCCTCTCCCCCCTGCCCTCTTCTTCACCGGCTCGTTCGGACGCGGCGGCGCGATGTCAATGCCGCGTTTTCGCGCCTCTCTCCGAAAGACAGGGCACTTTCGGTCTCGCGCCACGTGCGCCCTCCCACAGTTGGCGCACTTGGGGGCCTCTTCGGGGGCCCTGTCGCAATCCTGGCTGATGTGCCCGCCTGCGCAGCGGACACATTTTGGAGGCCGGTGGCAGTTGGCGGATGCGTGGCCGAACTGCTGGCAGCGGTGACACTGCGGTGGCCCACGCCCCCCCTTCCAGGCTTCAATGATGAGGCCGGGCATCGAGAGCAACTCGGTCTCGCGGTATAGGTGACCGAGTTCTTCGTGTGTCAGGTGCTCTAACTCCACGAAGAACGTGCAGCCGTGCCGTCCTCTGACCGCCGGGATGGCTCTCGCTCGGTTCGCCGGGTACCCGAGGGTGCGCAGCGCCGCGACGACTTCTTCCGGCGGGGTATCTTGTGGCAGCCCCCTGATGGCTACCTTGGTCGGCAGGGTGGACGCCGGGCTGTAGCAGAACCACGCTATGGTGGGGTCCTGCTCGGCGGCGTCTATCAGGTAGCGTTGGAGGGTTCTAAACTCCTCCGCCGACTTCGGGAGGAAGCGCACCCCCTTACCCATCGGTCGAGCGTTGGGCGCGTGGCCGAGCTTCCCCCTAATGACACTGAAGTGCCTCGTCCAGTTGGGGAAGCACTCCACGGTTATCGGCGGGTATTCAGTCCTCGCCGTCTTCGGTCCTGTTCTTGGAGCTTGACGCTGCTGTTCTGCCTGGCGCTGTTCGAGCGCTCGAGGCGACGGCGGAGCGGCAGCAGCTGCGGCATAGCCGGACGGGCCGGCCTGGGGTGAGGGGGGGCGGCAGGTATCCATTGGCGACAGCGAGGCCAGACCAGCGTAGCTCGTGGAATCACGAGGCCAGCTGTCGGACTCCCGCGTCGCACTAGCAGCGTCTGACTGCTGTCCCGCGACTTCTTCTGGCGGAGGTAGCAATGATTTTGGTTGGCGGGTGTAGGTTTTCAAACCCGCAAGTACCACAGATGGTGGTGGTGGTGGTGGTGAGGGCGTCGGTGATGCGTCCGTCTTTGGACGTTTGTCTTCACCCTCCTTCGACTCTGGTGATGAGTCGTTGGCGCGCGGTCGCTTCGAGGCATCAACGCTCGGTGTATACTCAGATACACCGGCCGTGATTGGAGAAGCGGCGGACTCCGACGACTGTCGCTCGCCGGTTATCGGCCGGAAGCGGGGTCGGGGTGCTGGTGGTGCTGGTGGTGGTACAGTGGGCGCGAACGGGACAATGTTGTCCCGCAACTCGCGTCTAACCACGGCGTGGGGAAAGGCAGACGCTCCCCCCTAATGCGTTGGTCCTTAGGGGGGGGCTCCCCCCTGCCGGACATGGTGCACGATAGTTCGTGCGAACACTGTGCCTACTTCTAAGCGAGTGTAGCTCCGCACTCCCTCGGCGCGTGCAACCCAGCCAGGTGAGACCCCTAGGGGAGGCCCAGCTAAGCGCCCGCGAGCGGGAACGGAAACCACACACGCGTGGGAAGGAAGGACGGCGGTGTCACAGTGGGCACGTCTACAATCACCTTTTCCAATGAAAGGCGGTGTAGATCGCTGTGTCCGGACAGCTTCGGCGAAGCAGGTGCACGCGATGCGCTGCCGACCGCTTCCTCAAGCCGCGACACGGGTCGCGGCGAGTACAACTGTCGCCGGGGGCAGGGGTGCAGGGGCGTTAACCGAAACTGGCGAACTTTGCGTCTCACACGATACGCGCAGCGATAACGTTCACATAAACAATACGCGTCCGTTCACTGCGCGCGTACGCACGAGACTGTTGAAGTTGGTACCCGGGCCTGCACACCATCATCCCGGCGGCCGCCCCGCTGCCCCCCTGCCCGCCGGCCGCCCCCCTCCCGGCCGTCCCCCCGCCGGCCGCGGCCCGCGCCGAGTGCTCGTGGTGCCTGCGCCGGTTCGCCGCGCGCCGCTGCCTGTGGTACGGGCCGCCGCAGCGCACGCCGCCCTAGCGCCGCGCCTGGCGCCGGGAGCGCGGCCGCCGCTGGCTGTGCGCGTGCTGCGGGGAGCGCGGCGGGGCCGGCGGGGGTGTCGCGGGTGGCGGGGGCGCGGAGGCGTCGGACGCGGACGGCGGCGGCTGGTTCGGCAAGGGAAGCCGGAGAAGCCGGAGGCGGAGGGGCCGTGGGCGCTGGGCCCGCGGCTGCGGCGGCTGCTGGAGGGGCCGCGCGGCGAGGAGGAGGCGAGCGCCGCGCTGGCCGCCGCCATCTTCCGGCGCGCGGTGCTGGTGTGTCGCGCGCAGCTGTACCTTGGGTTCCAGCAGCAGGGTCATCTCGCTTACTCCCCGGTTGGGGGGGTAGGCGGGGTACGGGCCTCGAGGCGTACCTCTTTGCCCGGGCATTTCCTCGCAGGCATTCTGCCTGGTTCATGTTCCGGCCGTAGGCCGAGGTCACCTAGGTGACCTAAGGGTTGTCGGTATTCGGGCCGTGAGCCCAGGTCACCTATGTGACCTAAAGGATGTCTGGTTCGGTGGGGAGGTCTGAGAATGGTAGCTCCCAGACCTCGTAGTCATCGTCAGGAATTGTCGAATCCGGTGTTGGTGTCGTAATCGGTGGTGTTGTCTCGTCCGGTGGTTTCGCCCTCTCGCCCGTCGCGTCGTCCTCATCGTCACCGTCGTCCTCCGCATCGGGCCGCGGAGACGGTGACCGCAGGAGCTCGCGAGGCAGGGAACGTCCATCGGGTGGTCGTGCATGGAGTGGCGCGATGCCATGGAGGTGAACGTGCGCGCTGGTGTCCGCGCGCGCGAACAATCGGCGCGCAAGGCGACGAACGAACTCCTCCACGGTCGGCGTTTTGGTGTCCCGATGCACGACGTCGTTCCGCACATACCTCGGGGCTCCTACGATCAATCGCAGGCAGCGGTTCTGCTGGACTTGAAGCCTTCGTCTCTGGTACGCCGAACATAGCGCGTACCAGGCGGGTGCCGCATACGTCAAGCGCGAGCGGACGTAGGCACCGTAGACTCGCAGTTTGGTGTTGACAGGTAGATGGGATGTGAACAGCGTGTGGAGCTGAGACCTGGCAGCAGCAGCTTGGCCCACGGCACGATTGACCATGGGGACCATGCGCAGGCTGCGGTCCAACTCACACCCCAAAAACCTCACTGTGGTCTTCCACTCTACGTCCTGACCTCGCAGAGTGAGTTGACGTAGCGGCTTGGAGTGACTGGTCAGCAGAGCGGCCGTCTTCCCGACGTTGACGGCCATCCTCCACTTGTCCAGCCATTCCGGCAATAAGTTCAGCAGACGCTGCATGCGGTTTGTGGCGACGATCTGGTGATAAGACGACGCGAAATACGCGCTGTCGTCAGCGAATAGCGACAACAGCACGTCCTCCTCCCCTTCCCGCAGATGGTGGCGCAGGGTGGGGATGTCATCCGTATACGCCGCGTATAAGCGCGGCGATATACAACTGCCCTGGGGTACTCCGGCTTGGATGGTGCGTGGTTGGGATTCGGCACCATCCACTGCCACGTAAAAGCTACGGCCGCTGAGGAATGACGCCAGCACTCGCACATAAGCAGGCGGCATGGTGGTATCCAGGATCTTGACCAGGAGCCCGGCGTGCCACACGCGATCGAAAGCCTTCTCGATGTCGAGAAAGACCCCCACGGTGTAGCGCCCGTTGTTCCGCTCACTGGTCAGGTGGTTAATGACCCTCGCCAGCTGGAGCGTCGTCGAGTGGCCGCTGCGGAATCCAAACTGCTCCTCGCGCAGGGGCAGATGGGGCGTGACTCGACGCAGCAGCAGACGCTCAAACAGCTTGGCTATGTGCGAGAGCAGGGTGATCGGCCGGTAGCTTCCAGGCAGGCGGCGGTCCTTCCTCGGCTTGGGAAGAACGATGATCTTCCCGGTCTTCCACGCCTCTGGGAAGTGACCGGTGCGGAGTACTCCGTTGAATAGGCTCGTGAGCGCTACGAGACCTGTTCGGGGCAGCAGCATCAGCGCGGCGTTGGTGATTCCGTCAGGGCCTGGTGCTTTTCGCTTATCGAGGCGAGCAGCAACCGACCGCAGCTCTGACAGGGAGATGAAGTCCTCTCCCCGGAGCGGCGGTATAGGGGCCGACAGGAACCTCTCCAGCTTGCTCTGGACAGCCGCGTGATGACGGATGACGTGGAGGTTGGAGGTGTTGGGGGCGTTGGGCGTAAATGTCTCTTCCAGGTGGGCCGCCAGGATCTCAGCACGATCCCTGGCGGCGTAGTTACGTCTACCCGTTGCATCAAGCAACGGGTAGATGGGGGTGTCATGTCCGGAAAGTTTCTTGCAGAGAGAGTACAGCGCTGTGTCGTGCTCCGTCGCTCGATCGACGGTATACTCCCACCGCGCCTCGTCGAGAGCGACTATGGCACGCGCGATCTTCTCTGCAAGCCGGTTGAGGTCAGCCTTCACCCTGGGGCAGTGAGTGCGGGCCCATAGGCGACGCAGGGTGCGCTTCCGTCTGAGCATGCAGCGGAGCGAGCTCGGCAGGTCCTTCCTTCGGTTGGTGTGTGGTGAAGTCGACGTGGTTGTGGACGCTGCTGCCTTGGCGGCGATGATCGCCTCGGTGACGAGTACAGCAGCATCGTCGACTTCCGAAGGGGTGGTGATCGGGCCTGCTAGCTCAAGCCCGGCAAGCTCGGCGGTGTAGCGTTCCCAGTTAGTCCGCATTCGCAGCGGGCGGGGCACTAGAAAGCCTCCCTGGGTGGCTAGGGTGACCAAAACCGGTAGGTGTTGGGTGTCGAGATCGTAGAGGACCTCGACATCAAACGGGTGGTCGAGTCTGTGGTGCAACACGATGTCGATAACGTCCGGCTGGGCGCGGGGGTCGGTGGGTATGTGGGTCGGCGCTCCCGGCCCCACCACTCCGTACCCGCTCCTCACGCTATCTTCGTGCAGGCGCCTCCCGTCCGCAGTGATGATTCGCGATCCCCACGCGTGATGTTTCGCGTTGAGATCGCCCATGATCACTGCGGGTCCCTGCTGTGCGAAGATGGTCCCGACATCCGTGTTGCAAAAGGTCAGTCCGGGTGGTTTGTAGGCGGCATAAATACGGAGCTCCTCGTTCCCCACGTTGACTCGCACTCCTTGTGTGCGAGTGCTGGTGAACGGGATGTGCTCCAACTCCTCGTGTATGATATCCCTCCGCACCAGAGCGGCCGTACCTCTGTACGGGTGGCCCCGGGGAGAGATCTCATCGCGTCGATACACGAAGTAGTTGGGCACGCGGAGCTCGACGCTGTCCGTGAGTTTAGTCTCGCCCAGGAGGATCACATGGACGTCCTGCGACTGAGCGAGTAATGTGAGCTCACGGATATGTCCCCTTATGCCGCCCGGATTCCAGTACATAATTCTTAGAGCGGTCATTGGTATGACCGCCCGAATTGGGTAATGGCCGCCGTAATGGCGCCGACGACGTCCCTGGTAGCCAGTTAGGTAGTGAGCGCCGCCATAAGCGCCTCTATCAGGCCCCGGACAATATTATTTAACCTTGGGTTCCAGCAGCAGGGTCATCTCGCTTACTCCCCGGTTGGGGGGTAGGCGGGGTACGGGCCTCGAGGCGTACCTCTTTGCCCGGGCATTTCCTCGCAGGCATTCTGCCTGGTCCATGTTCCGGCCGTAGGCCGAGGTCACCTAGGTGACCTAAGGGTTGTCGGTATTCGGGCCGTGAGCCCAGGTCACCTAGGTGACCTAAAGGATGTCTGGTTCGGTGGGGAGGTCTGGGAATGGTAGCTCCCAGACCTCGTAGTCATCGTCAGGAATTGTTAAGTCTGGTGGTGGTGTCGTAATCGGTGGTCTTGTCTCGTCCGGTGGTTTCGCCCTCTCGCCCGTCGCGTCGTCCTCATCGTCGCCGTCGTCATCCGCATCGGGCCGCGGAGACGGTGACCGCAGGAGCTCGCGAGGCAGGGAACGTCCATCGGGTGGTCGCGCATGGAGTGGCGCGATGCCATGGAGGTGAACGTGCGCGCTGTTGTCCGCGCGCGCGAACAGTCTGCGCGCAAGGCGACGAACGAACTCCTCCACGGTCGGCGTTTTGGTGTCCCGATGCACGACATCGTTCCGCACATACCTCGGGGCTCCTACGATCAGTCGCAGGCAGCGGTTCTGCTGGACTTGAAGCCTTCGTCTCTGGTACGCCGAACATAGCGCGTACCAGGCGGGTGCCGCGTACGTCAAGCGCGAGCGGACGTAGGCACCGTAGACTCGCAGTTTGGTGTTGACAGGTAGATGGGATGTGAACAGCGTGTGGAGCTGGGACCTGGCAGCAGCAGCTTGGCCCACGGCACGATCGACCATGGGGACCATGCGCAGGCTGCGATCCAACTCACACCCCAAAAACCTTACTGTGGTCTTCCACTCTACGTCCTGGCCTCGTAGACTCAGATGACGTAGCGGCTTGGAGCGGCTGGTGAGCAGAGCGGCCGTCTTCCCGACGTTGACGGCCATCCTCCACTTGTCCAGCCATTCCGGCAACAAGTCCAGCACACGCTGCATGCGGTTAGTGGCGACAATCTGATGGTAGGACGACGCGAAATACGCGCTGTCGTCAGCGAAGAGCGACAACAGCACGTCCTCCTCCCCTTCCCGCAGATGGTGGCGCAGGGTGGGGATGTCATCCGTATACGCCGCGTATAAGCGCGGCGATATACAGCTGCCCTGGGGTACTCCGGCTTGGATGGTGCGTGGTTGGGATTCGGCACCATCCACTGCCACGTAAAAGCTACGGCCGTGAAGAAATGATGCCAGCACTCGCACATAGGCAGGCGGCATGGTGGTATCCAAGATCTTGACCAGGAGCCCGGCGTGCCACACACGATCGAAGGCCTTCTCGATGTCGAGAAAGACCCCCACGGTGTAGCGCCCATTGTTCCGCTCACTGGTCAGGTGGTTTATGACCCTCGCCAGCTGGAGCGTCGTCGAGTGGCCGCTGCGGAATCCAAACTGCTCCTCGCGCAGGGGCAGATGGGGCGTGACTCGACGCAGCAGCAGACGCTCGAACAGCTTGGCTATGTGCGAGAGCAGGGTGATCGGCCGGTAGCTTCCAGGCAGGCGGCGGTCCTTCCCCGGCTTGGGAAGAACAATGATCTTCCCGGTCTTCCACGCCTCTGGGAAGTGGCCGGTGCGGAGTACTCCGTTGAACAGTCTCATGAGCGCTACGAGACCTGTTCGGGGCAGCAGCATCAGCGCGGCGTTCGTGATTCCGTCGGGACCTGGCGCTTTTCGCTTGTCAAGGCGAGCAGCGACCGACCGCAGCTCTGACAGGGAGATGAAGTCCTCTCCCCGGAGCGGCGGTGTAGGGGCCGACAGGAACCTCTCCAGCTTGTCCTGGACAGCCGCGTGATGACGGATGACGTGGAGGTTGGAGGTGTTGGGGGCGTTGGGCGTAAACGTCTCTTCCAGGTGCGCCGCCAGGATCTCAGCACGATCCTTGGCGGCATAGGTGCGTTTACCCGCAGCATCAAGCAGCGGGTAAACGGGGGTGTCGTGTCCGGTGAGTTTCTTGCAGAGAGAGTAGAGCGCTGTGTCATGTTCCGTCGCTCGATCGACGGTATCCTCCCACCGCGCCTCGTCGAGAGCGACTATGGCACGCGCGATCTTCTCTGCAAGCCGGTTCAGGTCAGCCTTCACCCTGGGGCAACGAGTGCGGGCCCATAGGCGACGCAGGGTGCGCTTCCGTCTGAGCATGCAGCGGAGCGAGCTCGGCAGGTCCTTCCTTCGGTTGGTGGAGTCTGGTGAAGTCGACGTGGTGGTGGCTGCTGCTTTGGCGGCGATGATCGCCTCCGCGACGAGTGCAGCAGCATCGTCGACTTCCGAAGGTGTGGTGATCGGACCTGCTAGCTCAAGCCCGGCAAGCTCAGTGGTGTAACGCTCCCAGTTCGTCCGCGTCCGTGGCGGGCGGGGCACTTGGGTTCCGCAGCAGGGGGGTCTTCTCGCATACCCTTGAGGGGTAGGCGGGGTACGGGCCTCGAGGCGAACCTCTTTGCCCGGGCTGGTCCTCGCAGGCTTTGTGGCCTGGACTGTGTTTGGGCCGTAGGCCCAGGTCACCTAGGTGACCTACGGGATTTGGTGTTCGGTAGGGAGGTCTGGGAATGGTAGTTCCCAGACCTCGGAGTCAGTTTCGGTGGTGTCTCGTCCGGTGGTGTCTTGATCGGGTGGGTGTGTCATGTCCGGTGGTATCGCCCTCTCGCCCGTCGCGTCGTCCTCTTCGTCGCCGTCGTCGTCCGCGTCGGGCCGCGGTGACGGTGATCGCAGGAGCTCGCGAGGCAGGGAACGTCCCTCGGGTGGTCGTGCGTGGAGTGGCGCGATGCCGTGCAGGTGAACGTGCGCGCTGTTGTCCGCTCGCGCGAACAGTCGGCGCGCAAGGCGACGAACGAACTCCTCCACGGTCGGCATCTTGGTATCTCTGTGCACGACGTCGTTCCGCACATACCTCGGGGCTCCTACGATCAGTCGCAGGCAGCGGTTCTGCTGGACTTGAAGCCTTCGCCTCTGGTACGCCGAACATAGCGCGTACCAGGCGGGTGCCGCGTACGTCAAGCGCGAGCGGACGTAGGCACCGTAGACTCGCAGTTTGGTGTTGATAGGTAAATGGGATGTGAACAGCGTGTGGAGCTGGGACCTGGCAGCAGCAGCTTGGCCCACGGCACGATTGACCATGGGAACCATGCGCAGGCTGCGGTCCAACTCACACCCCAAAAACCTTACTGTGGTCTTCCACTCTACGTCCTGGCCTCGCAGAGTGAGTTGGCGTAGCGGCCTGGAGCGGCTGGTGAGCAGAGCGGCCGTCTTCCCGACATTGACGGCCATCCTCCACTTGTCCAGCCATTCCGGCAACAAGTCCAGCAGACGCTGCATGCGGTTTGTGGCGACGATCTGGTGGTAGGACGACGCGAAATACGCGCTGTCGTCAGCGAATAGCGACAACAGCACGTCCTCCTCCCCTTCCCGCAGATGGTGGCGCAGGGTGGGGATGTCATCCGTATACGCCGCGTATAAGCGCGGCGATATACAGCTGCCCTGGGGTACTCCAGCTTGGATAGTGCGTGGTTGGGATTCGGCACCATCCACTGCCACGTAAAAGCTACGGCCGCTGAGGAATGACGCCAGCACTCGCACATAAGCAGGCGGCATGGTGGTATCCAGGATCTTGGCCAGGAGCCCGGCGTGCCACACACGATCGAAGGCCTTCTCGATATCGAGGAAGACCCCGACGGTGTAACACCCGTTGTTCAGCTCACTGGTCAGCTGGTTAATGACCCTCGCCAGCTGGAGCGTCGTAGAGTGGCCGCTGCGGAATCCATACTGCTCCTCGCGCAGGGGCAGATGGGGCGTGACTCGACGCAGCAGCAGACGCTCGAACAGCTTGGCTATATGCGAGAGCAGGGTGATCGGCCGGTAGCTTCCAGGCAGGCGGCGGTCCTTCCCCGGCTTGGGAAGAACGATGATCTTCCCGGTCTTCCACGCCTCTGGGAAGTGACCGGTGCGGAGTACTCCGTTGAACAGGCTCGTGAGCGCTACGAGACCCGTTCGGGGCAGCAGCATCAGCGCGGCGTTGGTGATTCCGTCGGGTCCTGGCGCTTTTCGCTTATCAAGGCGAGCAGCGACCGACCGCAGCTCTGACAGGGAGATGAAGTCCTCTCCCCGGAGCGGCGGTGTAGGGGCCGACAGGAACCTCTCCAGTTTGTCCTGGACCGCCGCGTGATGACGGATGACGTGGAGGTTGGAGGTGTTGGGGGCGTTGGGCGTGAAGGTCTTCTCCAGGTGAGCCGCCAGGATCTCAGCACGATCTTTGGCGGCATAGGTTCGTTTACCCAATGCATTGAGCAAGGGGTAAACGGGGGTGTCACGTCCGGTAAGTTGCTTGCAGAGAGAGTACAGCGCTGTGTCATGTTCCGTCGCTCGATCGACGGTATACTCCCACCGTGCCTCGTCGAGAGCGACTATGGCACGCGCGATCTTCTCTGCAAGCCGGTTCAGGTCGGCTTTCACCCTGGGGCAACGAGTGCGAGCCCATAGGCGGCGCAGGGTGCGCTTCCGTCTGAGCATGCAGCGGAGCGAGCTCGGCAGGTCCTTCCTTCGGTTAGTGTCCGATGGAGTCGACGTTGTGGTGGTGGCTGCTGCTTTGGCGGCAATGATCGCCTCCGTGACGAGCGCAGCAGCATCGTCGACTTCCGAAGGGGTGGTAATCGGGCCTGCTAGCTCAAGCCCGGCAAGCTCTGCGGTGAAGCGCTCCCAGTTCGTCCGCGTCCGCGGCGGGCGGGGCACTAGGAAGCCTCCCTGGGTGGCAAGGGTGACCAGAACCGGTAGGTGTTGAGTGTCGAGATCGTAGAGGACCTCAACATCAAATGGGTGGTCGAGTCCGTGGTGCAACACTATGTCTAGGACGTCCGGCTGGGCGCGGGGGTCAGTGGGTATGTGGGTCGGCGCTCCTGGACCCACCACACCGTACCCGCTCCTCACGCTATCTTCGTGCAGGTGCCTCCCGACCGCAGTGATGATTCGCGATCCCCACGCGTGATGTTTCGCGTTGAGATCGCCCACGATCACTGCGGGTCCCTGCTGTGCGAAGATGGTCCCGA
Organism: Morpho achilles; assembly: GCA_947086495.1. Taxonomy (NCBI): domain Eukaryota; kingdom Metazoa; phylum Arthropoda; class Insecta; order Lepidoptera; family Nymphalidae; genus Morpho; species Morpho achilles. The sequence continues at coordinate 75,358 of CAMTZB010000013.1, read as the reverse complement.
CATCAGTGTTGCAAAAGGTCAGTCCGGGTGGTTTGTAGGCGGCATAAATGCGGAGCTCTTCATTCCCCACGCTGACTCGCACTCCCTGTGTGCGAGTGCTGGTGAATGGGGTGTGCTCCAACTCCTCGTGTATGATGTCCCTCCGCACCAGAGCGGCCGTACCTCTGTACGGGTGGCCCCGGGGAGAGACTTCGTCGCGGCGATACACGAAGTAGTTGGGCACGCGGAGCTCGACGCTGTCCGTAAGTTTGGTTTCCCCCAGGAGGATAACGTGGACGTCCTGCGACTGGGCGAGTAGACTTAGCTCACGGACATGACCTCTTATGCCGCCCGGATTCCAGTATAAAATTCGGAGGGTCATTGATAAGACCGTCCGAATTGGGTGATAGCCGCCGTGATAGCGCCGACGACGTCCCTGGTGGCCAGATAGGTCGTAAGCGCCGCCATAATCGCCTCAATCAGGACCCGGACAATGTTGTTTATGCCCGAGTCCTGTGTGGGGGGTGGCGGGGGGTACGATGGGTATTGCGGCGCTTGTGGCTCCGCCTCTCGAATAGCTACTTGGTGGCCGCGGCTTCTCGGCGCCTCGGCAATTGGTGGTTGAGGCGCCATTGCTATTTCTGATGGCGGCCGGGGATGCGGTGTGGACGCGGCGGTGGGCTCGACATTAGCGGGCCTCGGCTGCCTGCGCCTACGTCGGTTTCTCTTCTTGCTTTTCCCGGCCAGCGGTTCCCCCCTGGCTGTCGGGACGTTCGCCTGCGGCTGTAATGTCGTTGGCGGCGCACCCGTCCCGGCCGTAAGAACGACGGTCGTTGGATGGGCGGTACGGGGTGCGGTGGGGGCTGAGGGGGCACGTACAGTGATTGTGGGACGTGCGGCGGGTACGGCGGTTGATTTGACGGCGGCGACGGTTGTCGGGACGGCGGGTGTAGCGGTCGGGGGGGGACCTTGCCCTCTCCCCCCTGCCCTCTTCTTCACCGGCTCGTTCGGACGCGGCGGCGCGATGTCAATGCCGCGTTTTCGCGCCTCTCTCCGAAAGACAGGGCACTTTCGGTCTCGCGCCACGTGCGCCCTCCCACAGTTGGCGCACTTGGGGGCCTCTTCGGGGGCCCTGTCGCAATCCTGGCTGATGTGCCCGCCTGCGCAGCGGACACATTTTGGAGGCCGGTGGCAGTTGGCGGATGCGTGGCCGAACTGCTGGCAGCGGTGACACTGCGGTGGCCCACGCCCCCCCTTCCAGGCTTCAATGATGAGGCCGGGCATCGAGAGCAACTCGGTCTCGCGGTATAGGTGACCGAGTTCTTCGTGTGTCAGGTGCTCTAACTCCACGAAGAACGTGCAGCCGTGCCGTCCTCTGACCGCCGGGATGGCTCTCGCTCGGTTCGCCGGGTACCCGAGGGTGCGCAGCGCCGCGACGACTTCTTCCGGCGGGGTATCTTGTGGCAGCCCCCTGATGGCTACCTTGGTCGGCAGGGTGGACGCCGGGCTGTAGCAGAACCACTCTATGGTGGGGTCCTGCTCGGCGGCGTCTATCAGGTAGCGTTGGAGGGTTCTAAACTCCTCCGCCGACTTCGGGAGGAAGCGCACCCCCTTACCCATCGGTCGAGCGTTGGGCGCGTGGCCGAGCTTCCCCCTAATGACACTGAAGTGCCTCGTCCAGTTGGGGAAGCACTCCACGGTTATCGGCGGGTATTCAGTCCTCGCCGTCTTCGGTCCTGTTCTTGGAGCTTGACGCTGCTGTTCTGCCTGGCGCTGTTCGAGCGCTCGAGGCGACGGCGGAGCGGCAGCAGCTGCGGCATAGCCGGACGGGCCGGCCTGGGGTGAGGGGGGGCGGCAGGTATCCATTGGCGACAGCGAGGCCAGACCAGCGTAGCTCGTGGAATCACGAGGCCAGCTGTCGGACTCCCGCGTCGCACTAGCAGCGTCTGACTGCTGTCCCGCGACTTCTTCTGGCGGAGGTAGCAATGATTTTGGTTGGCGGGTGTAGGTTTTCAAACCCGCAAGTACCACAGATGGTGGTGGTGGTGGTGGTGAGGGCGTCGGTGATGCGTCCGTCTTTGGACGTTTGTCTTCACCCTCCTTCGACTCTGGTGATGAGTCGTTGGCGCGCGGTCGCTTCGAGGCATCAACGCTCGGTGTATACTCAGATACACCGGCCGTGATTGGAGAAGCGGCGGACTCCGACGACTGTCGCTCGCCGGTTATCGGCCGGAAGCGGGGTCGGGGTGCTGGTGGTGCTGGTGGTGGTACAGTGGGCGCGAACGGGACAATGTTGTCCCGCAACTCGCGTCTAACGACGGCGTGGGGAAAGGCGGGACGCTCCCCCCTAATGCGTTGGTCCTTAGGGGGGGGCTCCCCCCTGCCGGACATGGTGCACGATAGTTCGTGCGAACACTGTGCCTACTTCTAAGCGAGTGTAGCTCCGCACTCCCTCGGCGCGTGCAACCCAGCCAGGTGAGACCCCTAGGGGAGGCCCAGCTAAGCGCCCGCGAGCGGGAACGGAAACCACACACGCGTGGGAAGGAAGGACGGCGGTGTCACAGTGGGCACGTCTACAATCACCTTTTCCAATGAAAGGCGGTGTAGATCGCTGTGTCCGGACAGCTTCGGCGAAGCAGGTGCACGCGATGCGCTGCCGACCGCTTCCTCAAGCCGCGACACGGGTCGCGGCGAGTACAACTGTCGCCGGGGGCAGGGGTGCAGGGGCGTTAACCGAAACTGGCGAACTTTGCGTCTCACACGATACGCGCAGCGATAACGTTCACATAAACAATACGCGTCCGTTCACTGCGCGCGTACGCACGAGACTGACGAGACTTGGGTTCCGACTAGTTCACTTACTAGTTCACTCAGCTTTTACAGATGGCGCTGATACTAATTTATTTAATTGTTGTTAACTGAAGGCTAACAACTTAAAATGGATAAATATTGTTACCGCGTTTAAATTAAAAGAGAGTAATTATTAAATTAAACATAAGATGCAAAGATATATAAGTGTAGTTTCTAAGAATATTATTTTAAATATCACCGCAAAAAGTTTTTGCGACAACGCCATCTAGCGAGAAGGTCCGGATTTAGTTAGAGGACGGCTTGGGTTCCGACTTGTTCACTTACTAGTTAGTTTACTAAGCTTTTACAGATGGCGCTGATACTAATTTATTTCATTGTTGTTAACTGAAGGCTACCACCCGAGGGGCGTTCCCTGCCTCGCGAGCTCCTGCGATCACCGTCACCGCGGCCCGACACGGACGACGACGGCGACGACGAGGACGACGCAACGGGCGAGAGGGCGACACCACCGGATACGACACAACCACCCGAACGAAACACCACTACCACCGGACGAGACACCCCCGATTTGGACATCGCGGTCTGGGAGCTACCACTCCTAGGCCCCCCCACCGAACCCGACAACCCTTAGGTCACCTAGGTGACCTGGGCCTACGGCCCGAACATAGTCCAGGCCATTAAAGCCTGCGAGGACCGGCCCGGGCAAAGAGGTTCGCCTCGAGGCCCGTACCCCGCCTACCCCCAAGGGTATGCGAGATGACCCCCTGCACGCATGAAGGCTACAACTTAAGGAAATGGATAGATATTGTTAGCGCGTTTAAATATGAAGAGAATATTTATAAAATAAATATAAGGTGCATAGACGTATGCCGATATAGTTTCTTATATATTCTAATAAACTAAGTACCACCGCAGTACAAACATTTTATGCCACCTCTATCTAGCGAGACGGTCCGGAACTAGCCAGAGAAAACCTATTATGGTAGGAACGGTGCTTTACGGGTACTTTCTCGTTCGTTCGGTTCTCTACTTAGTTCCGAACAGTCAACCTTTTTTAGAGATGGCGCTGATGCTAGTTTATTACTTTGTTGTTAACTAAAGGCTGACAAATTAAAGAAAAGAAAAGAGGGGGGTCTTCTCGCAAGGAATTGATAAGTAAAGCTAATACCACGCGCTCGCCGTCCAGCGCCGGCTCGGCGACGTTGCCAGCCCGCGCGCTTGGTTTCGTTCGCACCCCGTAAAAGGCCCCTCGTATCTAGCGGCCGCGCCCTATGTTTCAACTTGTGAAGCATTGGAATGCGGTTAATTGTTTTAAAGTTTTCTAGTTTATTTTACTATTTAGTTCGTGCGCTTGGTGTTATTTAAAAGAGAATGTACGCATGTTATCGCTTTAGTACTTTATTAAATTACGTAACTTTTAATTTAGTTTATTACTACACTTTATAGTATTGGTTTTTTATTGATCATTAATGCACTATAACATTTTATTTCTATTAACTTGTATGTTGGGGGAACTTAGTTTTTATTAACTTTGTGGTATTATATATAATGTAATTTGTGTGAAAATTCTATACATATATATTTATTGGTTAATTGAGCGGTATTTTATGTAATATTGAATATATAATTTATATCGTGTATAAAGAAATTCTACTATTATATTTATATATACCCAATTTTTATGTTTGCTATATATATATTTAAACATACATACACCTACCCTTATATACACATACATACATACGTACATGTAACACATACCTATTTACCCTAAACGTGTGAACCCGCTACCCCCAGGTGCCACGCGCGCCGTGCGCCGCGCGCCTCGCAACCGCGAGCACCCCTCGCCTCCGCTCGCGCCGCGCGACACGCCCACACATCCCACGTGTCCAAGATATGACCTGTTTCTTATATTATATACTTATATAAAATAAATAAATAAATCAGTACATAAATCTTTAACTATGTAATAACCTAGTATTAATTGTGTATATTTATTATATTACTATATAATGATTTCGTTATAAATCCTAACTATATTAATGTTATTAATTTTTTGTTTAAAATATATTCCGAGGAATAGTAGATATCATATATATACTATGTTCAGAAGTTATAATAATAATAATAATAACAATGTATTATATTTTATAAATTTTGTCTACTGTGAGCTTTGTATCTATGAACCTACGATCCGGAGCTCCACATGCGCTGCGCGCAGCGACCCGCGGCCATGGGCGAACCCCCTCGCTACCGCACGCGTCGCTTCCTTCCTCGCGCGTCGTCAAGTGTAGCTTGTTTAGCTAAATTGAGTCATATTTACTATAACCTATGTCCTAATTTCCCAGTTCTACTTTATATTTTTATATTTATCCTGTACAATATCTCATTATTCATTTTACTTAGCTATCGGGTTCTATACTATATCATATATATAGTGTCTCTTTATACATTTACATTTATATCTCATATTTTGCATTATATTTCCTGATATATATTTTGGCTCTATCAAGTGCAAAGTACCTATGTCCTATTTACGCTACTCCCTGTCCACACTCACGCGTAAATATGTGCCATAACCTGCCTCATTACACGCATAACAACCAAAAATGATCACCTAAAGAGCACGAGCGCATCGAGTAGTACCTCGTACTACTCGGGGGGCGACCCGTCGCTCACGTCCGCAGGAAATCACCTTCTACTCTCCTGCACGTGTCCCCTGGGTGGTGCTAAACGAGTGACGAAACAAGCGGCATATCAAATATAAGCGTTATTAGCCATAGTCTAAATCGATATGGATTCCCATTATAAAGCAAAAAGCTCTTCTAAGAGCTACCTGACTAAAGATGTCGGGCCCTCAGTTCGCATCTTGCAACTCAACATAGAGGGCATAAGCCGCGCTAAATGTGAATATCTTTTCAAAATCCTGCAGAAAAATCAGATAGACATAGTCAATGTCCAGGAAACCCACACAAAAGACGATACAGAAATAAAAAATCGTGGTCAAATACCGGGCTATGAGATAGTTAAAGCGTTACACCATCCTAAATATGGCATTGCCACTTATGCTAGATCGACCCTCCGAGAAGTTAAGCATATTTTTTCAAATAATGACAATAATATTTTTACCACTGTAATACAGGTTTCCAAATTTACTATAGTTAATGTCTATAAGCCCCCATCTGTCGTTTGGCCCCCGGAAGTTTTACCTTTGTTTGACCATCCTAGCATCTACACTGGGGACTTTAACAGCCATCACACTGATTGGCGATATGAAACTTCCAATGCAAATGGAATCGCAGTAGCAAAATGGGCTGAAGTCTCCAAATTATACCTAGTCTATGATGCTAAAGATAAAGGCACTTTCCACTCGGCAAGATGGAATAAAGATTACAACACTGATCTGACTTTTATTTCCAAAGATCAATTTGAACAACCTATACCCATCACCCGGAGAGTTCTATCAGATTTCCCAAACAGCCAACACAGACCAGTACTCTTAGAAGTAGGTCTCAAAATTCCCCTTGCATACTCGATGCCACTTCCGAGATGGAATTTTAGGCGTGCAAAATGGGAAAAATTTCGGGAGAACTTAGACTCGTCTTTGAATAAAGTCAACCTGGAACCCATACCGTCAAATTATCATGAATTCGTGGATATAATAATAAAAGCTGCTAAGCAAAATATCCCACGAGGATACAGAAAGGAATATGTACCTGGATGGAGTCTCGAAAGTGAAAAGCTTTATAAAGAATATCAAGCTACCGGTGACCATAGCTTAGGATCTGAGCTACTGCGCTCCCTTGACAAAAATCGCAAGGATAAGTGGGAGTCAACGGTGTCCAATTTGGACTTTAAAAGGGCTAGCAGAAAAGCTTGGAAGACCTTAAATTCTTTGACCGGCAAAAAACATCTCCCCAGGCAAAATACTAAAGTGAATCCGGACTCCATCGCTGCTCGCATGGTGGAGGTAACTAGGGCTAAGCGTGACAAGCTTTTTACAAAAAAAATAAAAAAGGAACTTAAAATACTGAAGCAGAATTCTCTACATGACCCAGAGTTGTCAAGGCCATTTACTAACCTAGAAACAATGGAAGCTATAAAGCTCCTTAAAAATAACAAAGCTGCTGGCCCAGATAATATATTTAACGAGTTCCTTTGCCACCTGGGGCCTTGTGCTGTAAACTGGTTAACATCCTTTTTCACAAATATCTTACAGCAAAATAGGCTTCCCAAAGAATTTAAATTAGCTAAAGTAATCGCAGTCTTAAAGCCTGGGAAGTCAAATGACCTACCAGAAAACTATAGACCAATAGCCCTACTAAGCTGCACTTTAAAGCTTCTTGAACGCCTGATTCTCACCAGAATATTACCGCACGTTGAGATGTGCGTACCACCTGAGCAAGCTGGTTTTAGATGCCATCGTAGTTGCACTGATCAGGTTTTGGCACTGACGTCCCACGTTGAAGCAGGTTTCCAAAAACACATGAAGTCCACTGTAGTCTTCATCGACCTAACAGCGGCCTACGATACTGTATGGCGACAGGGGCTCATTTGTAAACTGCTCAAAGTTATTCCGAACTTGGGGATAGTCAACCTCATTTCTAGCTTGCTTAATGAAAGACAATTTGAAGTATTCCTGGGGGACTGCAAAAGTAAAAGGAGGAAATTGAGAGATGGTCTACCCCAGGGCTCTGTATTGGCTCCGACCCTTTTCAATATCTACATCTATGATCTACCTGCTACCACAGCAACAAAGTTTATATATGCTGATGATATCGCGCTAGTTGCCCAAGGCAAGGACTTCTGTACCGGCGAAAACATCCTCACAAATGATCTCGGGACCCTCACAAATTATTTTCAATCTTGGAGGTTAATCCCCAGTGCGAGCAAGACTGAGGTTTGTTGTTTTCATCTTAACAACCAGCTAGCAAAGTATCAGCCAAAGGTGTTCTTTGCTGGTGAGTTGCTGAAATACAATGCTACCCCCAAATATCTTGGGGTTACACTTGACAGGACTCTAACCTACAAAGAACACCTCCAGAAGCTGTCCCTTAAGGTTGGATCTAGAAATAATATCATACAGAAGCTCTGTGGGACAACTTGGGGGGCGTCCGCTGAGTGTTTGCGAACCTCCAGTATTTCTTTAGCTTTCTCCGCTGCAGAGTACTGCGCCCCTGTGTGGCTAAATAGTGCTCACGTAAACCTGGTGGACTCAAAACTAAATGATGCCATGAGGTGCATTTCTGGTACTCTTAAATCCACACCACTGAACTGGCTCCCGGTCCTGTCACATATTGCTCCCCCACACTTACGGAGAACACAAGCACTAAAAAGGGAAATTGACAAAATTGACGCAAATCCCCAACTTCTTGTTAACAACATCTTCCACAACCCTCCGCGAAAACGGCTTAAATCTCGCCGTGCTGGTTTCTATGATGCCCACGAGATAAGAAAGTTTAACCTGCAGGAAGCTTGGAAATCAGAATGGGCCGCATCAGGACCACCAGCATCGTACTTTTTGGACCCTACAATAAAGCCGAATGGTTTCCAACTACCTCGTAAATTGTGGTGCCGCTTAAACAGATTACGAACAGGGCATGGGCGCTGCAATTACTTTCTGCACAAATGGGGTTGGAAGCCGTCCGCCGTTTGTGACTGCGGTAAGGAAGATCAAACTATGGGACATATAATCCAACGTTGTCCCATACGCTCATACCGAGGCCCAATTGGTGACCTGTTTGATCTTCCTTCTTCATTTATCAACTGGTTACAAAACTTGGACATTGACTTGTAAAATAATAATTTAAAAACCCGTCTTTTTTTTTTTTTTACGCATTATTTGTATTTTTGTAATTTAAATTTTGACATAAAACTATTTGTCATTTTTATTTTATATATTATATTTGACATACGTATTATTATATTATATTTGACATTTAGTTTTAGTATTATTATTATTTTTTATTTTTTATTTTACTAATAATTAACGCTTATAGTTTTTTCAAACAAATGCCATACGATTAAAAAAAAGTACCTCGTACAACCCGCGTACACCCATGCAATAACTATTTAATAAATCGCCCTTGCGACACCACGACCATGCCCGCAAGCGGTCGGGCCATGACGTCACCCGAGCATGTTCGGACTCGACCCGCGACGATTTCCCGCCCTCGCGAGAGTACCGCGTACCTATTCCAAACATTATTATTTCTTAGACTCAAATGGGATAACAAGAGATCTTTAGTCTAAGAAGGGTTTCCTATTAACAAATTGTGAAATACCACTCTACTGAGGCCCCTGGGATTTATATAAAACCTCCGCGAGATGGTCTTCTTCGTTGCTAGGCTACCATTACAAAATTATGCGGGAGTTCAGTCTGAAGGACTATGCTACGGGATGTTTATTTATTTAAAACTAATAGAGCCACAGGGTTCATTTTTAGCAAAAGGCTTTTAGGGGTACATTACGAATTTAATAAAATATATATCACTGCTCCTAATTACATATTACAAGGGGGGGGAATTATCTAAAATCGAGGCATCATAAAACAGCACTGCACTTACCCCATTGGCTTAGCCCAGCATTTTTCCGCTCACAGTTGCACAATCCGCCATTTTGTCAATACAACCCATGTTATATTGTTTACCGTTCGGAAACTAATGAATTAAAAATTTTCAGATTAACACTGTCAGATTCACTGTTTAATGTAGTTTATTTACGTATGTTTCACTTATATAAAAGTTAGATGGAAGGAAAGTAATTTAAAGTTGAATGGTTAAAAACGACACTTTTTGGCACAAAATTTTTAGTAATTTGGTTATATTTTCGTGAATTTTCACAATAAAAATCCGGGATTTTCACTGACGGGTGCACCGTTTGTCTGGGCATCTAACTGCAGTCCTGGTTACACAAATGTTCGCTCAAAATCTGACGCCGCACGCGACTTTGTCCGTGGATCCGGCACAATTCTGCGGAAAAACTTCAATATTTTCCGCAATTTCCACCGGATTTTCGCGCGCGATACGTCAGACGATAGCGCTTGTCATATCCAATCGATTGATGAAATAAAAACTGCACTTTTCAAACTTAAGCCACAAAAACGTAATTTTTATCGACGGAGCGAGTCGAAACGTGACCGGCCGGCTCGAGGTCTGGCGCGCGACTGGTTAGGTTAGGTTAGGTTAGGTTAGGTTAGGTTAGGTTAGGTTAGGTTAGGCTAACCTAACCTAACCTAACCTAACCTAACCTAAGTTAGGTTAGGTTAGGTTAGGTTAGGTTAGGTTAGGTTAGGTTAGGTTAGGTTAGGTTAGGTTAGGTTAGGTTAGGTTAGGTTAGGTTAGGTAAGGTTAGGTTAGGTTAGGTTAGGTTAGGTTAGGTTAGGTTAGGTTAGGTTAGGTTAGGTTAGGTTAGGTTAGGTTAGGTTTTTTTTTTTTTTTTTTTTTTTTTTTTTTTTTTTTTTTTTTTTTTTTTTTTTTTTTTTTTTTTTTTTTTTTTTTTTTTTTTTTTTTATATTACTATTCCTCCAACATAATCGGAGCCTATGTTTACTTTTCACTTTCATACCAGTTCTCGCATTTATACTTTCATTCATTCAGCATACTGTTTCTTTCTTGCATTCTTCTCTTTTAATCACGCAGGGGGGACTCCTGCCTAACTACTACTAAACTAACGTTACTTATTCTATCGGGAAAATAAATTTGGTTACACTTTTTATTATTATTCAAGCTTAATCTATCTTTACATTATTTAAAGGGGTAAACTTTAAATTTTACATGTTTTGTTATTTTATTTGTTACATTTACTTATGTTTTAATTTAAGTTACTGCTATTTTATTTCATTTCTACAATACGCTATTTTTATTATTGCTAACAATTTATCTTAATACTTATAATTAATATTTACAATATTATTAAAGTATTATTTTCTTACCTATGTTTTATTATTTTCGTTAACTACTTTAATTATCTTCGTACAGTATTCTAGAAATTTATTGCTATGTTTGCCAACTATTATTTCAGGTAAATTTTTGATTTCCAGTTTTATCCCTAATTCGTGTTCAATGTTATACCGATCTGTAGAATAAATTGGGCATTCACAAATTATGTGCGGTATGCTTTCTGGGGTATTATCGTCACAGGAGCACGATGGGCTCTCCTTACATTTGAAACGAGCCAAGTATTCGGAGAGTCCACCGTGCCCTGTCATCAATTGTGTTATATAACGGTTTATTTTTAGTTTTCGCATCACTCTGTACGCTACCAGCGCGTCCGGGAAGAAGAGTTTGGTGATTCCTGCGGTTTGGGCTGTCACATACCGCTCATTCCACTCGTCAAGAGTATCCCTTCTAATGATACGCTTGACGAATGAAACCGGGCAGTGACTGTAATCCAATTTTCTCTTGCTGCTCGCTCTGGCCGCTTCCTTGGCAAGCATATCCGCCCTTTCGTTGCCCTCCAATCCCACATGCGCTTTAATCCAGGATAAGGAGACTTCTTTGCCCTGGTGGAACGCTTCTTTCATGTTCCATCTTGTTTGTACTGCAAGGGGATGGAGGCAACTTGGATTGCTTACAGTTTTTATAGCAGCCATGGAGTCACTCATGATTCCAAAGGACCTTGCTCTACTCTTTGTAATTTCAACACTTGCCCTATGTATCGCTAGTAGCTCCGCCTGATACACCGTGCAGTAGCTGGAGAGAGTAAGTTTAACGGTTTTGGTTTCGGTTTCACCATTCCATATAGAAATGGCTGCACCAACCTTATCGTCAATCTTACTCCCGTCCGTAAATATTCGTACTTCAGGAGCGCCACTATAGCGCTGTTCTTGGTCTGTCAGGCTCGAGATGCTGATGTTTATTTGCTGAGCGGGGTGTGGGGCGTCGAGAGCTGAGGTCATTCGTTCGACCTCCCTGTCCTTCAGCGCCGCTAGAGGCACGCCCCTCTTGGCCTCGTACAACGAGGCCATCTCACGGACTCGGAGATCGAGAGGAAGAATGCCTGCCAATACCAGCGCTGAATTAAGGGAGACCGTCCGATAAGCCTTACAAATCTTTTGAGCGACTCCACGCTGAACTACATTAAAGAGCTTTCTTATTCCCAGTTTATTTGCGGCTGGGGCCCACACACTGGCAGCGTACAGAATGATTGGTTCTATTACGGCGGTATATAATGTTTTTATGATGTCGGGATTTAACCCCCAGCTTATTCTAGCTGCTCGTGATAATTGTTTGAAGATGTTGATCGCTTTTCTAGTAACGTTTGTAATGTGTGCGTTAAACGTCAACTTGCTGTCTATGGTGACACCTAACACTTTTATTTCAGCTACTTCTTTAACACTTGTCCCTCCCATGCCAAGGCGTGGTGTGTCGTACTTAAGTTTCCGTGTAATAGTTATTACATTAGTTTTGTGTGCAGCAAAACTTAACTTGTTTACGACACCCCACGCCTGAACATGTCGAAGTGCGGCATTGGCTTTTATTTCAATTTCTAGTGCGGTGTCACCATCAAACATCAAGATGACGTCATCGGCAAACGCCTGGCATTCGACACCCTTCCCGGTAAGTTCCTTTATTAATGGGTCCAGGAGGAGATTCTACAATATCGGGCCTCCAATTGATCCCTGGACACATCCTTTGTTTGTCATTCGGATGTGCTCCTCCCCGGCGTACCTAACCCGGACACGCCTATCACTCAGGTAGCTGTCAATGACCCGTCTCAGGTTCACTGGGCATTTTTCTTCAGCCAGTCGGGTTTTTATAACTGGCCACCAGGCGCTATCGAAGGCTCCCTCTATGTCTAATGATACCAAAGAAACTATTTTCTTCGCATTTAGTCTGCCTCGAATGTATTGCATCAGATTATAGAGGGAGTCTTCGGTGCTCCTTTGTGGCATAAATCCGTACTGCTGTTTGCTGATTCTAGGTAGTAAGTGAAACTTGAGGCGGGCCACTAACATTTTTTCATAAATTTTACCAAAAATTGGTAAGAGTCCGATGGGTCTGTACGCCTTGGGGGAAGCATAATCTGGCTTACCTGGTTTTTTGAGGACAATCACCACAGCTTCTTTCCATATTGTAGGGAAGTGGTAGCAGGTCAGACACTTATTCATTAGAGCGAGGAAGAGCTCAGGATCTTCTCTGACGACCGTTTCGCATATGTCAGCTGTGAAACCATCCAGCCCGGGGGCCTTCTTTGGGTTAAAGGATTTTGTTGCCGAAATGAGCTCCGCCATAGTGAATGGTGGGTCCCAATCATTACATTGCTCTTCATCATTCACGTTGCGCGCTTTGGCTCTTATTTCCCGATGTATAGGTTTATCATTATTCCCCAGGTCATCCGGGTAGAAGGTTTCAGCTAATAATTTTGCTGAGGCCTTTGCGTCGAGTGTGCTTCCATCGCTTTCCAGAGGCTGGTCTTCGCCTCTTTGTGTCGTTCTACCGATCACTCTGTATATACCTTCCCACATCCCTTCCCTATCTTGTTTACTGCAAAATTGTTTCCAGCTATCTGATTGGGCCTTCGCCACTTCTAGCTCGTAGTGCTCTTTTTGTTCGAGATACTCTCTAACTACCTTTGCTCTCCGTATTTCGGCCGCATTTCTTATTCGACGTTTCTTAGTCGCGACTTCCTTTTTTAGCCTTGCAAGGTTTTCGGACCACCACGGCATGGTTATATGTTGTTTAGTTTTCTTCTTGGGTATGGTTTCTATGCAAATTTTTGTTATTGTTTTGGTTAACTTATCCACTGTTTCGTCTATATCATTTTTTGTTGTAATTTTTTGTATTTCCGTTATTGTAATGTTATTTTCTATTTTGATGTGTTTAAATTTTTCTGTAAAACTTTGCCAGTTCGCTTTCTTCGTGTTATACTTACGTGTTGTTCTATTTATTTTTATTCCTTTGGACTTTTCTAAATTTATTTTAAAAACCATGCCGTTGTGATCCGACCCTGTGAGGCTGTCAACGACTTTCCAGTCATGTACCGATTGGAAGATATTTGTTGAACAGGCCGTTATATCCACGAAGCTAGTATATCGTTTGCCTCCCCTTATTGTGTCGAATGTTGGCGTTTTGCCTGTATTTAGTATGTTCAAGTCCAGTTCGTTAAGAGTTCCGGCCAAATCATCCCCCCTAGAGTCCGTCTTTGGGCTGCCCCACCACATACTTTTGGCATTTGCATCGCCTCCTATTAAAATTTTTCTAGAGCCGATTGCCGACTTTATATTTCTTAATTCTTGGAGGTATGGTCCGATCGGCAGGTCTGGTTCGAAGTACAGGGATACCGCCACGATCTCCCAAGCACTCGTTCGGATGCCCACCACGACAATGTTGTTCGTGGTGAGTTTTGGGAACTGAATGACGTCTAAATCTTCATTGAAAACAGCAATCGCTGCTTTTGTGTTCCCCTCTCCTACTGAGGTGTCTTGGAAGATCCTGGCGCCCCTGTAACTCCTCATGACTTTACCACCTCCAATATAAGGCTCTTGTAATAGAGCAAATGCGGCTTTTTTCTTTTCGGCTTCTATTAACAGTTCATGTGTGGCATGTTTTTGGCGCTGCAAATTCGATTGTAGTACGAGATAGGTGTTGTTGCCTGGTACAACCTCAGCAATACGCTACGGTTGACCTGGCTATAGCGTCCCATTTTTTACGTATGCTGCATTCTGTACTGAATGCATTGTGGTTCGTTTTATTTAGTTTCGCCCTTTTACAGTTTATGCACGAGGGTTGCTCGCCCATCACCGTCTCTGTACAGTCGGCCTTTAGGTGGAGTCCGCCGCAATGGCTACACAGGTCGGCGGGTTCTTTGCAGAATCGCCGACCGTGACCATATCCCAAGCAGCGCGAGCACTGCACGAGTGGCGATTGATCCTCCACCTTGCTCCACATCAGTCCTAGGTATAGGTAGCCCGCGTTTATCGCTCTTTGCCACATCGCAGGGGTGACGCTCACGACTATATGATTTTGGTGAGGATTTCGTGCCCTACGACGATACTTAACTTGCAGTCTATCTTCTTCGCCGTCGAGGGAGTGAAAAACGTCTTTGTTATGTTTTCTTAGGGCTGCTATGATCTCCTCGTCTTTTTTATTCGCGAGTACATCCCTGATAACTAATAGAGGGTCTTTGTTTTTCACTTCCTCGACTGTGAGGGTGGCTCCTTCTCTCTGCAGTTTTTCTTTAGCTTTCTGTCGTTCCCCTTCCGAAGCAAACCCCATTATCACCTTACGGTCTTTTGCCTTTCTAACCTTAGCAATTTTTATCCATCCTTCCTCAGTGTTCATTTCCTTATCGAGTTTTTGCATCACGATATCTCCAGTATCCTCCTCGTTTTTCGAGGTTACGATTACTGAGTGCAGTGTACCGCGTTTCAGTGGTAGTTCACCCTTCTGTGCTGCCACAATGCTTGCATACGTCGCAGTCCTTTCAAGTGATCCTTTATGTGATTCCAGGGTCACTTCAAAGACTTCCATCTTCTTTGTATTTGCCGTTAGCATGACTGAGTGCTCCTGTAACTGTTTAATAAGGCTTTTTATTTGAAGATCCGACTGGGAGGGTTCTTGTGATTTTTCCTTTGTAAGGTCAACTGTCTGTGTTGAATCCACCTTTTTACAAAGTCTAAGGCGTTTTACTTCGGATTCCGCCTCACCAAACAACTTATAAATTATATCGAGGTGTAATATCACTTCGCTTTTTATATCAGCCTTAAGATTCTTAAATACATTCATCAAAGTCTTCGCTCTTTCGAGGCTTTCCTTAGCCTCCGTCTCTCGGTCTTTACGGCCCGGTTTTGGTGAAGACTGGAGCTCTGGTGCTATTTTTTGTTCTAGCAAGGTGCTTATATCCTTAACGGGTTCCGACTGCGACGTCATGCTTGTTGAGGGGGTTGTTTGTCTCTCAACGCTTTTACGACTTAACGTTATGGTTTTATTTTTATCCACTGGTGGCGTTATGCCGCGATCTTTTCTTTTGGACGGGGATCTAAACATGTTGGAGGCGCGTCAAAGAATAAATCAAAAAAATTGTAAAAATAAATAAAAATTTCTATAAATGAATTATTGCACTTCAATGCGGTTGAAGCTGGATCAAAAAATCCTAAAACGATCTATACGTTTGGAGATGCGTCAAATCTGCGGTGACTCTACCTGTAGAGTCGACCTAAAGTCAATATAATTTACAAGAGAATAAACTCTACTTATATCCTAATTTCTAGCTTAAGATACAATAGTTTTTCCTGTAAAGGGAAAAACTAGGTCAATTTCAAGAGCTACGACAAACTACGTTTTTCGAAAATGGCGTCTCAAATTTGCGGAATTTGCCGTTTCTCAGTAACTACTGGGCTAAAGTTCTCAAAATTTGGCTGTGACACTATAAAAGTTACTATAAGTCACTTATATAATCGATTTAAATTATGCCTAATTAATTCTTCCTAAAAAAGGGAAGAGTTATTCAATAATCGCGGTGAGGGTATAAATTTTTATAGTTAATCGGTCAAAAGACCCCGTACAATAAGGGTTTTCAAAAGAAAAACTCCAAAAAATCAAAAAAAACGACCAGACAGAGTCAAAAAATTTTTTGACTCTACCTAGAGTCACTTTATGTAACGGTACTGATAGAGCTCGTCACGCCCTTTCATATGATACCCGTCTCGGGCCTGTAGCTCAAAGGGTCACTGAGATATGGCAATTTCTATTTCTTGTAGAATTTCCAAGATGGCCGCCAAAATTCTGAGAAACTGCCGTATCTCAGAGACTACTGGGCCGATTTCGCCCAAGTTTGGGTTTATTGCGATGAGCTCGACGAGATCTATCTGTTGCTGGCGTTTTCAGATTACTAATTTTTAAAAAAGTGTGCAAACCCCACGAAAGGAATTCTATCGTACAGTGCTGTGTTGGCGAAGGCCTTGAGTTGAAACCCGAACCCGCTACGACCAATAGGTCCAGAGATACAGGCGTTTTAAAATTTTCAAGATGGCGTCTGCGCTGTCAAAGTTGAATTTCAAAAGGCCGCAGCTCCGTCCCTATGGGTCGCAGAATACCTGTGTTTGGAGTTTCCTGGTTCAACTTTTCCAGCTCTACACGATAGGGTCCCTCCTGGGACTCGTAAATTTTTTTGGCACTGATTGAGCTAAGACTTCGCATACATGAAAAGTACCCTTCACACACACCAAATCTGTAGTCCGCAAGTTCCTAGGCCGATCTGTTCAAAAGTTATGGCCGTTCTAAGTATTTCAAGATGGCCGCCGAGACGTCAAAGTCAATATTAAAATGACGATATCTCAGCAACCACTTGTCGCAGCGGGTCCGGACTTTTTATACGTTATAAGGCTTGACCTAATCTCCCCTCCTAGTGGGGTAAAAATATAAAAAATTTCGATGACAAGATTTCGCCGAAAACGAATATAAAACTTAAGGACAGCACCATAACAATAACAGGAGTGAAAGTCCAAACCTTCTACGTCAAACGGTTTGGGAGAAAATCACTTTTGAAAATTTTTGATAAGTAATTAAAGATGGCGGAAAAAGCTAAAATCGTTAATTTTAAAGATAGAAGACCCCAGTTTTGGGTCTTATATGTCAATAGAGGTCTCTTAAGACCTATGCCAACGTCAGAATTATTATTTTTCTAATATTTTCAGGATTATATGGAAATAAATGGAAATTTCAATTTCTCCCGAACCGCTGAACCGATTTTGAAAAAATAAAATTTAAAATTAGTGTCTAAATTAGTACTAACTATTAAAGTTAAAACTTAAATTTGTTCCATATATAAAAAAGCGAGGAGACGCTGGTGACTGATTTTTCACAATTTTTCACTTATTTCGTTAATAACTTTTTTAATTTTAATCACAAAAATCCAAAAACGTTACGGTCCTGTAGATCTTCTTAGCGCGCAACGAATTTCAACAAAAAATTTATAGGTCTTCGATTTAGTTTCGGAGATATTCAAGGTTAAAGTTTTTAAGTTAATTTTCAAATAAAAAAGAAAATAAATGTCCAAAAAATTTTCTTGAAATGCCAAAGTAGTCAGGATAGTAGTACCTTCAAACACTGAAAATTTCGTCTTCCTGGCTCCACTCCTTCACTGACCTCGTGGTGCAAAAAACCACGTGCTGATTAGGGAAAATTGCATTTCCCAGCGCCAGGGATGAGTTTCCCGGCGCGGAAAAATTTTCCGGGTATAGAGCAAAACTGCCCCGACCCGATGATATATTGGACGTTTATGTGGCTACACTCGTTTTTGCACAGTAATTGAAAAACTGACAAAAATTCCACTTTTAACCTTAAAAAAGGCCACTTTTTCCACTATAACTTTGTAACCACTGCGATCCAAAACTAGTGCAATACGTCACTGTATAGAGTGCACAAAGACGCATCGATTGACACTTTTCACTTTTCAATAAGTCGACTTTTTCCCAAGGAAAACTAATTAAAACTGTGGAGCACAAGTGTTTTCTGGCCGTTCTCGACCGCGGACGGGTGCGAACTTGGGTTAGGTTAGGTTAGGTTAGGTTAGGTTAGGTTAGGTTAGGTTAGGTTAGGTTAGGTTAGGTTAGGTTAGGTTAGGTTAGGTTAGGTTAGGTTAGGTTAGGTTAGGTTAGGTTAGGTTAGGTTAGGTTAGGTTAGGTTAGGTTAGGTTAGGTTAGGTTAGGTTAGGTTAGGTTAGGTTAGGTTAGGTTAGGTTAGGTTAGGTTAGGTTAGGTTAGGTTAGGTTAGGTTAGGTTAGGTTAGGTTAGGTTAGGTTAGGTTAGGTTAGGTTAGGTTAGGTTAGGTTAGGTTAGGTTAGGTTAGGTTAGGTTAGGTTAGGTTTTTTTTTTTTTTTTTTTTTTTTTTTTTTTTTTTTTTTTTTTTTTTTTTTTCCGCTTCCCTTAACTTAATCAAGGCTCTTTATTAGTCAAGTCGAGTTTTATACATGTTTATATGTTATTTTACTACCCCGGAAGGGTATTACAATTTTTTATTTCTATTTCTAATATTATTACAGTTTATGTTACAATTGGTTTACATATCTTATTATTTGGATGACAGTCTTTTCTTATTTCTATCTAACCATTCTAAATACAACTTTGTACTGCTTTTATATTACGTATTTTATATTACTTACATTATTACTTACATAGACTGTTCGATTAAGGTATCATTTATGTTACATAATTTCTTTGTGGTTACAGTTTCCATTATCTGTTGTCTTATTTTCTAGTAGTCTGTTTGTCCTAATTCTAATAATATTTTAGTATATGTGTCTGTTTTATTTTTATTACTTCTTCTTTTACTTCCTTAAAACTAGTTTCCATTAATTTACTATATGCGATGTATTCCTCAAAAAGTATACATTATACTTTGGGAGTACTCTTGTTTTACTAACCTATTTCTTAATTTCTATTTTATTATTTATCTATGTTACTAGTAATTTACAGGAAATAACTATTTGTTTATATTACTTGGCGACATTGTCCGCATTTCTTTTGTCAGAGTAAATATTCTCAGTATTTAATACCCCTGGCAAACATGTTTGCCGGAATATCGCCGTTTACTGCTACCGTCTCGTTTACATCGTTTTTTGGGGCCAAGTCTCTCCATCCTTCTTTTTACAATTTCAACTTCATTTTTTAACGCGTTAACTTTTTTGTTTATTCCAAATTTTTGTACTCTATATTTTTTGTTTATTTGTATTAACTCTAGATTTAGTGTTTTTATTTTTATTTTGTATTTATGGTATGATATTAAGTTTCGAATTTTGATTAAATTGCTATTTTTTATTTGAGTTATATTTATTATATTTCCCAATTTTAATTGTTTCGACTTATTATTAAGTTTTCCGCAATTAATACATTTTTTCTTGACTTTATCCTTTGAATTTATTGCCCAGCTTCTATCCTGATGGTTGAGACCTCGCCCCATCGCGATTTTTACTTTTAAGAGGTCTATATTGCCCAGGGAGCCCTTAGCAATACGCTATCGTCTCCCTGGCCAATTTATCCCACTTTTGTCGTATGACACAATCATTGCTGAAGGCATTATGATTTGTGTCCGATAATTTTGCTTTTTTGCAATTACAGCATATTGGTTGTATCCCTAGACTCATCTGTTCACATTCTGATTTCCGGTGTGGTCCCCCGCAGTGACTACATGATTCCTGTTCCGCCGTGCAGTATTTTCTTGTGTGGCCGTAACCTAGACAATGAGAACACTGCACTAGTGGAGTCTGGTCTTCCACCCGTACTCTTTGGAAATCAATGTGAGCCACCCCGGTTCCCACAAGCCTGTTGTATAAGATGGGTGATACCTTTAATACTATATGGTTGGCGTGGGGATTTCTAGCCCTACGCCTAAATTTAATTTCCATTCTGTCATCTTTTTCTGAGATATTCTCAAAGAGTTCAGCGTTCTGGCTTCTCATAGAGCTGATTATGTCATTATCCTTATAGTAGGACATGACATCCCTCAGCACTATGAGAGGATCCTTGTTTTCTACTTTTTCTACTTGGAGGTCTTCGCCTGCTGCTTTAAGTTTCTCTACTATTTTGGTTCTGTCTTCTTTTGAGTAACATCCTATAATAATTTTTCTGTCTCTGGCTTTTCGAACCTTGCCCACTTTGATCCCCTCTTCCTTGGCTTTTACAATTCCTCTTACCTCCGTGAGGATCACTTCACCAGTCTTCATCTCATCCTTCGAAGAGATTGTAATGGAGTGGAGCGTTGGAGTTTTCTTTTCAACGGTCCCCTTCGCTGCGATACTTGCATATGTCACGTCTTGTTTCGTTTCCTGATTTTGTTCTGCATTGTGTATTACGACAGATGCTTGTCCGATTTTTAGTTTATTTATGTCTTCTTTCAGCTCGACTACTTGTGTCATATTTTTTCTTACCAGTTCTGTCTGTTCCACCATTTTTTCCTTCAACTCTGCGAGTTCAGTGTTTTGGTCTTTCTGTTCAATGTGATCTTGCAGCTTTTTTAGGGTCGTCGCTATGCTATATATCTCTTTCGAAGTTTCTGTGGAGGTTTGTCTCGTATTTTGTTGTAACGCATTTGTCATTATTTCTTTCAGTCCAGTGATTTCAGCGAATATTTTGTGAGAATCCTCCGCCGCTGTTCTCATATTCCTTATGCTTTCGTTTTCGTCCTGAACTTCGTCAAAGCCGCTCTGTATCTCAGCGAACCGATCTTCCAAATCTCGGAATATCTTCAGAATTCCGCTTAATTGATACTCAATTTCGGTTTTAATCTCTCTTTTTAAATTTCTTGAGATATTGAGTTGTTTTCTTATAATTTTTATTCGGCTATAACACTCTTTTTCCCTATCATCTCTAGTACATAACCCACTTGGAGTTTGTTGTACTTTTTCAATAGGTCTAGAGGTTGGGGTAAGTTCCGAGTCGTTAGAGGGGCCTGAAGAAGAGGGACCAGCCATCTTTTCTGGCGTTGTCTCCTGCGGCGATCTTCTTTCTTGAGTTGTGGGCTTTTTCATCGGAGTTCTAATTCCGAACATGTTGTTAGAGGAAGCTTCGTCTAATTATATAAAAGACAGTGTAGACTGCTGTAAATTTTTTGTCAATGCGTAATGAGGACAGTGTATAATGCTGTCCTTGTCAGTTTATAAATAAAGAGTTAAATTGTTTATACACTACGTAATTAGTCCAAAGACTTTATTGTCTATTGTCACACTGTTTTGAATTAAAAGCGTTTATTTTCCTAATTTTACGATGTAAATGGTCGTATCAAAGTTCGTCACAAGCGCTTTTGTCCGTGTATTACACACCACAGAAGAAAAGGGGTCGTACGGCCCGTTTCAGGATGTCTTGAGTCTGTCTGTCTGTCATGTTTATTAACTTAGTAAAATTTAATTTAAGTTGGAGGAAAATTTTAATTTGGAAGACACGATTAGATATAATACTCACCTCATTAAGTGAGAGTGAGGCCGGAGTTGGGCAGGAAAACTCCGAAAAAGGGGGAGTCGGTCGGTCGGGGGAGGGGAGGGGGAGGATACATGCCATGGATTTTTTTGGAAATACGCGAGCCATGATAGTTAAATTTTGAAAATAAAATTTTGCACCATCCCAGTTCGCGTATTTACCGCCATCTATGAACTAGATGGCAAAGTACTACGCGTAACTGGGTGGCGGGACTCCGAACACTACGTCCACCCATATTCCGTAGTGGTTCAGAGTCAGGCCGCACTTTAAAGCGGCGCTAAATCCGAATTTTTTACCATAGTTACTAACAGAAGTTTGGTAACTTGGTACTAAAGTAATTTAATAAAAAGTAAGTAATAGAGTAATTTAAAGTAAAAAATTTTTATGTATGCCTTTAGGAGGACTTTTTGGGATACTAACCCAATTTTTAAATTTTGAAAATATGCTAGGATGCCAAAGATATGGGCGGATTAAAATTTGGAAAATTCTATTTTAACTTACTTAGGGCTATCATAGGTCGCGCATTTCCCGCCATTTCCCGGGGTCGGGAAAACTGAAACTGGGAAAATTTTTGTGGGGTTGTTTAGAGGGACTCTCTGGGCTATGGGATCCGTTTTTAAATTTTGAAAATATGGGGGGATGCAAGAGATGTGGGTGGATTAGTTTTTGGGAAATTCGGATTTAACTCTCTATGGGACTGGGTAGGGCATGTTTTGAGGAAGAGGGTGGGCACGGAAGGTGGTTTTGGATATTGACATTGGGGAAGGGAAGGGGCGGGGTGTCACAAGTACATGTCGCGGGTCTGTCGCGCGACATTGCGACATTTTTGTCGCACCCCCGGGGGATCATAGGGGGTGATGGGAGACCCGATGTCGGGTCCGACTGCTCGACTTGGTCGGAAAGTCCGGACCCGGCGTCGGGTCGGAACTCAGGTACCGACCGCTACCGTCTTAAAGAGAAGACGGGGCACGGGGTGGTCACGTGGTGTTCACGCGGCCGCCGCGTGATTCCATCTCCATACAAATAAGTTAAAACGTGACGTCATGGTCCTAATCCGACTCGCGCCTGACCAAACCGATGACGATATCACGCTATGGGCCACGTGACCGCCTTGGGGCCGCGCCCTATAAACACGTAAAATAACCCCACTTCGGCCACGAGGTTTTTTCCTGGACAGAATTGGACCGGGAAAAATTTATATCCAGGAAGAGGAGGCTTTAAAAATGAGCTATGCAAATTTTTGTCCTCCTAGGTCCCCGGGAACATGCAAAAACCCGGGTGGACAAAAAGTTCCCATTAAAAACACCTCCAAACAACGTTATATCGGAGTTCGTCAAAAGGATGACTCTCGACATTTTTTGAATTTAATAAAAAACTAAAAGACTCCCGGGGCTGAAATTTTGCATAAGGCAACTAGGATAGATAGGAAATCTAATAATATACATATCTCTGCCGCGAAATTATATTAAAAGGGGGGAAATTAAAATTAAAAATCAAGACATCCCTTTTCGGGACCGCACTCACCCTTGTTTATTAGCCGGCCATCCTGATTTCGGTGATCTGGTTATACCACTGGGTAGCCAAGCCTCTGCCCTTTCAGACAAGGCCAAAGAAGCAGCCCAGCGTTGGGAGTCCGAGTGGGAATCACTATTTAAAAATTGTATTTAAGTTTTTCACTGAATTTAAAACTCAAATATCTTTTTAATTTGAGCACTTAAAATTTTGGTTTAAACTGATTCCAGTTCACCGCACTGAGTTTTACCCTAATATAATTTTGAATAATTTAAGTCTTTAATTTTAACACTTTTTTTTTTTCACTGTTTTGAAGCACTTTTTATAACGTTTCGTTTGATATATAGCACTACTATAAAATCAAACTTTTGCCACTGAAACTGATTTTACGGACTTTATATGGGTAGCCGCGGCACTTGTGCGTGTCGAACCTGCACGGGACTTAGCGCGCGACTGGGTTAGGTTAGGTTAGGTTAGGTTAGGTTAGGTTAGGTTAGGTTAGGTTAGGTTAGGTTGGGGTGCTTTAGCGGTTGGCCTCCTCGTGGCGCACCCTGGGCAGGCCTACGGAATAATGCAATATGTATTCCCTGGACCTGGCGAACGGACCGTGGGGTAGGGGGGGTAGGGTTGCTGATTCTGATTGTCCCTCTGTTAGCAGAGGGCAATTCTGATAGGCTGGGGGCTCTGGGGGGGATTGAGTCTTCAACTGGTTGGCGCGTTCGGTTTTGGCTAGTTCAAGTCTCGCTGGACACGGCTTCGGCCTCCGTCAGCCAAACCCGTAAACCCAGCGATGGGAGCGGGGACCTTTGGGTCGCGAGGAAGAAAACCTCTCTAAAAAATTACCCCTAATCCCAAGGTTTTGGGGCTCGCCGAGGGGATGAGTGGCTGGGGGGGAATCCAGTCGCGAGGGCCTCACCCAATCTTAAGGTCATACCTGCCGACAAGATGAGTGGCCGATGGGGGTTCGGTTGTTAGGGTAACCAAATCAAAAAAAACAATGAAGCATGGACAAACTAAAGGTAATGACTACCCAGGAGGGTCCCGGTTCACCCGGGGAATCCCTCACCGCGACCAGTGTTGCACCGCAGTCCGCGAATTTAATTTTGCGAGTGCCGTACAATACTGGCCTCGGTCGCCCCACTGTATCTGGGGGGGCAACCAGTGCTTCGGAGGAGATAGGAGGGGGTGTCGGCGGAATCGAAACCGGCTTAGCTGGTGTTTCCGCCGGTACGTGTGAGGAGTTACGGCGCAATCCCGCGCGTAAAGCCAAGAAGGCTGCTGACATTCGCAGTGCGAGTTCTGGCTCGGAGAGGAGTTCTGATAGGGCTCTAGATCTGGGTTGCAGAGTTGTCAGCATGGAGGATCTGACGGGGACGAAATTGGGCAGCAAGCCCCAAAAACGTCCCAGGAGTGCGACTAGGAGTCTTTCGGAGTCGGACGAAGAAGCGGGTTCAAAAAAGGCTTCTAAGAAAACTCCAGTAAAGAAAAATCAGCGAGGGTCACAGGTGGGTCTCCGGGAGGCTCGTGAAGAGTTTCGGCGTCAAATGCTCATAGCAGATACGGACGTCGAAAGCGATTTCTCACATAGTGACCAGTCGACGAGAAGGTCGTCGGCAGTACCGGACAAGACAGTTCTGGCCGAAGGATTCCGCAAGGTCTCTGTAGGAAAGATAGAGGTGAAGACTCTCGGCTCGTCACAGGTTCTCGACGAGCTTCTTAAGAACGTCGAGGAAATGAAGGTGACAGTGGGGAAGTCAAGGAACCTTAAGGGCAAATGTCGTGGCACTCTTAACGAAGTTGCTGAAAAAATGGAGGAGATCGTAAGGGTCTTAGCCGCGCGCAGCGAGACAGAAGAGGTTAAAATCCTCAAAGCTGAAAATGCGCGGCTAGCCGGGGTGGTCAGTAACCTGGCTAGAGAGGTGACCACTCTGAAGGAAATGATCCCTTTGATCTCTTCCCACGGACTGACACAAGGGGAAAGCCCTTCCAAAGCAGCGGCTCAAACCAGAAGTCATGAGAGGCCGACCGTAGGAGGTCTGACCATGGAGGAGGAGGTGGTCAGGCTTCGGAATATGTTTACGGCCAGACTCGACGCTATGGAGAGCCGTTTGCCTCCGGAGGCGAGATTGAGGCCTCCATTGGCCTCGGATAAACGACAAGGACAAGGAGGGAAAGTACCGGAAAAATCGTACGAGGCCGGGAAGAGTTCTGCGGTTGCGGTTGTCTCAGAACGATCGCAGGGCCCTCCACGACCTGTGAAGACAACGGCAATTCGGGTGGTTGACCCAGCTGCTGACAACAGCGGAAGGGCCAACCAGCCCAAAAAGAAGAAGGATAAAAAAAAAGAAGAAGGGAAAGGTTGCGGAGAATGAAAAGCGACCTGAGCCCCGCCCGTTGCCGCCAGCACCCGCCTCTATGAGTGAAGGGTGGAATGTGGTAGCGAGGAGGGGTACCAAGAAGAAGGCGCCGCCTATACAGGCAGTGCCTGTTGGCGCCACGACCAAAGCGCAGCCGAAGCAAGGGGGGAGGAAACTCCAGACTCCACGCTCGGCTGCAGTCGTGGTGACCTTGGGGGAGGAGGCAGCCGAAAAAGGCCTAACATATGCCGACATATTGACCCGGGCCACTCGAGGTGTGAAAATCGATGACCTGGGTCTGGATGTCGGCATGCGCCTGAAGAAAGCGGCGACGGGGGCTCGGATGTACGAAATATTCGGGCCCCAAAAGGCAGAAAAGGCGAGTGCCCTGGCCGGCCGGCTCAGAGAGTTTTTCTCTGACGAGCCGGCAGTACGTGTGTCCACGCCCACGAAAACTGAAGAAATTCGCATCGTGGGCTTGGACGATGCCGCCACCGAAGAGGACGTAGTCATCGCCGTCACCCGGGTCGGTGAGTGTTCCACTCACGACGTACAGACCGGGGTGATTCGTAGGACAGGGAAGGCTTTGGGCTCTTTGTGGCTTAGGGTCCCTGTCGCGGTGGCTAAGAAGATGGTGGCGGCTGGCAGGCTGCTGGTGGGCTGGGTCTCGGCTCGGGTCCAGTTGCTCGAAGCCCGCCCGCAGCGCTGCTATAAGTGCCTTGAGAAGGGGCACTTAAGAGCCGAGTGCTCTTCGGCTATTGACCGCAGCGGTGAATGTTATCGCTGCGGTCAAAACGGCCACAAGGCCCGATCCTGCTCGGCAGCTCCGCATTGTGGGAGCTGCGAACGAGTTGGATTAAAGGCCGACCATCGGGCGGGGAGCGGACAGTGTAAGGCACCGTCCACTCCAAAGAGGAGGAATAGGGGGGGTGATGGCCCGAGGGTCCCCTCGCCACCTACCGCCGGCCCGGCTCAGCCAAAAACGAGCCGGGTTAGGGAGGATCCAATGGAGGTCGCTAATTAATGGCCTCCATCAGATTCCTCCAGGCGAACATCATGCGCTCCGGCAGGGCCCAGGACCTAATCTTCCAGACCCTGGCGGAGCGTATGGTGCACGTGGCTGTGATCTCCGAGCCCCTTTTCGTCCCGTCGGGCGAGGAGTGGGTCGGAGACCGTGCGGGGGATGTGGCCATCGCGTCCAGAGCCGCAGTTGGTTCCCCGGCTCTGGAGCGCGTGGTGAGGGGGCGCGGGTACGTCTCCGCTAAGATTGGAGACGTATTCGTCATCGGGGCGTACTTTTCACCGAATAGACCGTTCTCCGACTTTGAGCTTTTTATGGCTGAAGTCGGAGACTTGGTGAATAGGTTACGCCCCGGCAAGGTGGTCCTGGCCGGTGACCTCAACGCCAAATCCGCCGCGTGGGGGTCTCCGGTCACGGACGTGAGAGGGAGGTTTCTGGACGGTTGGTTGGCCTCGACTGGGATGGCCGTCATGAACCGAGGGACGGCTGACACATGTGTGCGATGGAATGGCGGCTCCAAAGTCGACGTTACCTTTGTCGATGCCGCCATGTCACCATGTGTCAGAAATTGGGAGGTAATTGTGGGTGCGGAGTCACTCTCGGACCATCGATATATATGGTTCGAGGTGGCCGCACGCCATGCTCCCATTTCCCCTCGGTCCGGAAGAGATGATGGCCCTCGGTGGTCCGTCAGGAAAATGGATCCCGAGTTCCTCGTCGAGGCCGCAATCGTCCAGGCGTGGGCCGCTGGGTCCACGGGTGGGGAGGTTGCCGCAGAGGTCGAGGACCTCCAGCGGCGGATGTCGCTCATCTGCGACGCCAGCATGCCGAGGGTGCGAAGCACAGGGCCGGCACGCGGGGTGTACTGGTGGTCGGAGGAGCTGGCGCGGCTGCGCGATCAGTGCGTGGCCGTGCGCCGCCAGTACACTCGGTACAGGCGTCGTAGACGACGCGACGTCGAAGAGGAGAGGCGCCGTTACGAGGCTTATCGGGCTGTCCGCGCCTCCTTGCGGACGGCGATCGCCGAAGCTAAGGACAGGGCCCACAGGGAGATGGCCGAAGAGCTCAGTCGGGATCCGTGGGGGAGGCCGTACAAAGCGGCGCGGAAGAAGCTTCGCGCCCGCGCTCCCCCCCCTCACCGAGAGCCTTCGGCCGGATTTCCTCGAATCCGTGGTGGAGACCCTGTTCCCGCAAGCGGCCGAGGTGGTTCCGCCTCGTATGGCGCCTCCGGAGGAGGAGGACGGCACTGTATCAGGTGCGCCGGGGGTGTCGGAGTGGGAGTTGGCCGGGGCGGTGAGTCGCATGAAGGCGAAAAATACCGCCCCTGGCCCCGACGGCATCCCTGGGCGCGCCTGGTCACTTGCCCTGGGTCCGTTGGAGTCTGGACTCAGGGCGACGTTCAGTGCCTGCCTCGAGCAGGGCCTCTTTCCCCGTAGGTGGAAAACGGGGAGACTAGTCCTGCTCAGGAAGGAGGGAAGACCGGCCGATACACCCTCCGCGTATCGGCCCATTGTCTTGCTGGACGAAGCGGGGAAGCTGCTTGAACGCGTCATAGCTTCCCGCATAGTCCAGCATCTCCGGGAGGTGGGGCCTGACCTCAGTCGTCTCCAGTGCGGATTCCGCCAGGGCAAGTCCACCCTCGACTGTATCGAGGGTGTGAGACTTCTGGCGGAGGAGGCGACAACCCAGCGCGAGGTGGTGTTGGCGGTGTCGTTGGACATCGCTAACGCATTCAACACCTTGCCCTGGGGAGTGATAAAGGAGGCCCTACGGTTCCACCGCATCCCCATGTACCTGCAGCGTGTGGTCGGCGACTATCTGTCTGACCGCGCTGTCAGGTACCCGACGGCTGGGGGTGCGTGGAAGGAGCGGAGGATGTCGTGCGGTGTTCCACAGGGGTCGGTTCTTGGCCCCCTCCTGTGGAACATCGGTTACGACTGGGTGCTGCGTGGGCAAATGCTTCCGGGGGTGCGTCTGTTCTGCTACGCAGACGACACCCTCGTGACTGCCCGCGCGAGCACCCACCGGGAAGCCCGAGTGCTGGCGACCGCGGCCACGGCTCACGTTGTGGCCCGGATTCGCCGGTTGGGACTGGGGGTGGCCTTGGAGAAATCCGAGGCCATTTGCTTCCACAGGCCTCGGATGGCGCCCCCAGTGGGCTCCCGGTTGGTGGTGGGCGGGACGTCCATCGAAATCTCGGGTACACTACAGTACCTGGGATTGCTCCTCGACAGCCGATGGACGTTCGAGGCCCACTTCCGGCGGCTCGCCCCCAAGCTAACGGTGACCGCCGGAGCCCTGAGCAGGCTCCTCCCGAATTTGGGAGGGCCTAATGCAGGCTGCCGGCGCCTATACGCCGGGGTGGTTAGGTCGATGGCCCTGTACGGCGCTCCCGTATGGGCGGAGCGGCTGACCGCCAGATCCGTGCCCCTGCTGCGCAGGGCGCAGAGGGTCATGGCGGTCAGACTTGTGCGGGGCTACCGGACCATCTCCGGCGAGGCGGCCTGCGCCTTGGCCGGGTCCCCTCCGTGGGACCTAGAGGCCAAGGTGCTAGCTCAGGCCTACCGCCGCAGAGTTGAAGCCCGTTCACCGGGGGGAGACTCAGCGGCGGTAGAGGTGGACTGGCGGAGGGCAGCTCAGGAGGAGCTCCTTCGCCAGTGGAGGCGGCGGCTGGAATCGCCCAGTGCAGGAGCCTGGACGATTTCGGCCATCCAGCCCATTCTCCAGGGCTGGGTCGCCAGGAGGCATGGGGTCCTCACCTTCCGCCTGACACAGATGCTTTCCGGACATGGTTGCTTCGGGAGGTATCTGTGGCGGGTGGCCGGGCGCGAAGCGTCCGGTGAGTGCCACGAGTGCGGCGCCGATTCTGACACGGCGCTGCACACGCTCGCGGACTGTCCAGCTTGGGTGGTTCAGCGGGCGGAACTCGTGGCACAGGTGGGGCACGATCTCTCCCTGCCCACTGTGGTTCGTGCCATGGTGGACAGGGAGCGATCGTGGGCAGCGATGGCCTCCTTCTGCGAGCACGTCATCTCGCGGAAGGAGGCGGCGGAGCGGATCCGGGAAGTCGAGTCCTTGGATCCGATCCGCCGCAGGCGAGCCGGGCGCAGGCGACTCGTCCAAGACCATCGCATGCCGCCCTAACGGGGACCTTCTGGGCGTTCCGAACGGGGTTAATCGGACGCCCTCCTTATAAGGTCCCCGAGGCGTTCGATGCATCTGGTGCTCCCGATGCATCGTCCAGCGGAGGGAGGGGCCACTTTTAGAGAGGCCCCGACCCAGAGGTGGCGCACTCTGGGGTACAGAGTTGCTGCTGGCGGGGATGGGGGGCATGTCTTCATGGGTACCCTATACCCGCCACCAGCAGCGTGGTGGAGCATACAGGTTGTTTTAGTCGGTGCGAGTCCGACATAACCACCGATCGTCCCCGTCGGTCGGTGGTACCCATAAGGGGTTTTTTCCTGTATAAAAAAAAAAAAAAAAAAAAAAAGGTTAGGTTAGGTTAGGTTAGGTTAGGTTAGGTTAGGTTAGGTTAGGTTAGGTTAGGTTTTTTTTTTTTTTTTTTTTTTTTTTTGTTACTATTCCTCCAACATAATCGGAGCCTATGTTTACTTTTCACTTTCATACCAGTTCTCGCATTTATACTTTCATTCATTCAGCATACTGTTTCTTTCTTGCATTCTTCTCTTTTAATCACGCAGGGGGGACTCCTGCCTAACTACTACTAAACTAACGTTACTTATTCTATCGGGAAAATAAATTTGGTTACACTTTTTATTATTATTCAAGCTTAATCTATCTTTACATTATTTAAAGGGGTAAACTTTTAATTTTACATGTTTTGTTATTTTATTTGTTACATTTACTTATGTTTTAATTTAAGTTACTGCTATTTTATTTCATTTCTACAATACGCTATTTTTATTATTGCTAACAATTTATCTTAATACTTATAATTAATATTTACAATATTATTAAAGTATTATTTTCTTACCTATGTTTTATTATTTTCGTTAACTACTTTAATTATCTTCGTACAGTATTCTAGAAATTTATTGCTATGTTTGCCAACTATTATTTCAGGTAAATTTTTGATTTCCAGTTTTATCCCTAATTCGTGTTCAATGTTATACCGATCTGTAGAATAAATTGGGCATTCACAAATTATGTGCGGTATGCTTTCTGGGGTATTATCGTCACAGGAGCACGATGGGCTCTCCTTACATTTGAAACGAGCCAAGTATTCGGAGAGTCCACCGTGCCCTGTCATCAATTGTGTTATATAACGGTTTATTTTTAGTTTTCGCATCACTCTGTACGCTACCAGCGCGTCCGGGAAGAAGAGTTTGGTGATTCCTGCGGTTTGGGCTGTCACATACCGCTCATTCCACTCGTCAAGAGTATCCCTTCTAATGATACGCTTGACGAATGAAACCGGGCAGTGACTGTAATCCAATTTTCTCTTGCTGCTCGCTCTGGCCGCTTCCTTGGCAAGCATATCCGCCCTTTCGTTGCCCTCCAATCCCACATGCGCTTTAATCCAGGATAAGGAGACTTCTTTGCCCTGGTGGAACGCTTCTTTCATGTTCCATCTTGTTTGTACTGCAAGGGGATGGAGGCAACTTGGATTGCTTACAGTTTTTATAGCAGCCATGGAGTCACTCATGATTCCAAAGGACCTTGCTCTACTCTTTGTAATTTCAACACTTGCCCTATGTATCGCTAGTAGCTCCGCCTGATACACCGTGCAGTAGCTGGAGAGAGTAAGTTTAACGGTTTTGGTTTCGGTTTCACCATTCCATATAGAAATGGCTGCACCAACCTTATCGTCAATCTTACTCCCGTCCGTAAATATTCGTACTTCAGGAGCGCCACTATAGCGCTGTTCTTGGTCTGTCAGGCTCGAGATGCTGATGTTTATTTGCTGAGCGGGGTGTGGGGCGTCGAGAGCTGAGGTCATTCGTTCGACCTCCCTGTCCTTCAGCGCCGCTAGAGGCACGCCCCTCTTGGCCTCGTACAACGAGGCCATCTCACGGACTCGGAGATCGAGAGGAAGAATGCCTGCCAATACCAGCGCTGAATTAAGGGAGACCGTCCGATAAGCCTTACAAATCTTTTGAGCGACTCCACGCTGAACTACATTAAAGAGCTTTCTTATTCCCAGTTTATTTGCGGCTGGGGCCCACACACTGGCAGCGTACAGAATGATTGGTTCTATTACGGCGGTATATAATGTTTTTATGATGTCGGGATTTAACCCCCAGCTTATTCTAGCTGCTCGTGATAATTGTTTGAAGATGTTGATCGCTTTTCTAGTAACGTTTGTAATGTGTGCGTTAAACGTCAACCTGCTGTCTATGGTGACACCTAACACTTTTATTTCAGCTACTTCTTTAACACTTGTCCCTCCCATGCTAAGGCGTGGTGTGTCGTACTTAAGTTTCCGTGTAATAGTTATTACATTAGTTTTGTGTGCAGCAAAACTTAACTTGTTTACGACACCCCACGCCTGAACATGTCGAAGTGCGGCATTGGCTTTTATTTCAATTTCTAGTGCGGTGTCACCATCAAACATCAAGATGACGTCATCGGCAAACGCCTGGCATTCGACACCCTTCCCGGTAAGTTCCTTTATTAATGGGTCCAGGAGGAGATTCCACAATATCGGGCCTCCAATTGATCCCTGGACACATCCTTTGTTTGTCATTCGGATGTGCTCCTCCCCGGCGTACCTAACCCGGACACGCCTATCACTCAGGTAGCTGTCAATGACCCGTCTCAGGTTCACTGGGCATTTTT
Organism: Morpho achilles; assembly: GCA_947086495.1. Lineage (NCBI taxonomy): Eukaryota > Metazoa > Arthropoda > Insecta > Lepidoptera > Nymphalidae > Morpho > Morpho achilles. Next base: position 42,966 of record CAMTZB010000013.1, on the reverse strand, counting down.
CTTCAGCCAGTCGGGTTTTTATAACTGGCCACCAGGCGCTATCGAAGGCTCCCTCTATATCTAATGATACCAAAGAAACTATTTTCTTCGCATTTAGTCTGCCTCGAATGTATTGCATCAGATTATAGAGGGAGTCTTCGGTGCTCCTTTGTGGCATAAATCCGTACTGCTGTTTGCTGATTCTAGGTAGTAAGTGAAACTTGAGGCGGGCCACTAACATTTTTTTCATAAATTTTACCCAAAATTGGTAAGAGTCCGATGGGTCTGTACGCCTTGGGGGAAGCATAATCTGGCTTACCTGGTTTTTTGAGGACAATCACCACAGCTTCTTTCCATATTGTAGGGAAGTGGTAGCAGGTCAGACACTTATTCATTAGAGCGAGGAAGAGCTCAGGATCTTCTCTGACGACCGTTTCGCATATGTCAGCTGTGAAACCATCCAGCCCGGGGGCCTTCTTTGGGTTAAAGGATTTTGTTGCCGAAATGAGCTCCGCCATAGTGAATGGTGGGTCCCAATCATTACATTGCTCTTCATCATTCACGTTGCGCGCTTTGGCTCTTATTTCCCGATGTATAGGTTTATCATTATTCCCCAGGTCATCCGGGTAGAAGGTTTCAGCTAATAATTTTGCTGAGGCCTTTGCGTCGAGTGTGCTTCCATCGCTTTCCAGAGGCTGGTCTTCGCCTCTTTGTGTCGTTCTACCGATCACTCTGTATATACCTTCCCACATCCCTTCCCTATCTTGTTTACTGCAAAATTGTTTCCAGCTATCTGATTGGGCCTTCGCCACTTCTAGCTCGTAGTGCTCTTTTTGTTCGAGATACTCTCTAACTACCTTTGCTCTCCGTATTTCGGCCGCATTTCTTATTCGACGTTTCTTAGTCGCGACTTCCTTTTTTAGCCTTGCAAGGTTTTCGGACCACCACGGCATGGTTATATGTTGTTTAGTTTTCTTCTTGGGTATGGTTTCTATGCAAATTTTTGTTATTGTTTTGGTTAACTTATCCACTGTTTCGTCTATATCATTTTTTGTTGTAATTTTTTGTATTTCCGTTATTGTAATGTTATTTTCTATTTTGATGTGTTTAAATTTTTCTGTAAAACTTTGCCAGTTCGCTTTCTTCGTGTTATACTTACGTGTTGTTCTATTTATTTTTATTCCTTTGGACTTTTCTAAATTTATTTTAAAAACCATGCCGTTGTGATCCGACCCTGTGAGGCTGTCAACGACTTTCCAGTCATGTACCGATTGGAAGATATTTGTTGAACAGGCCGTTATATCCACGAAGCTAGTATATCGTTTGCCTCCCCTTATTGTGTCGAATGTTGGCGTTTTGCCTGTATTTAGTATGTTCAAGTCCAGTTCGTTAAGAGTTCCGGCCAAATCATCCCCCCTAGAGTCCGTCTTTGGGCTGCCCCACCACATACTTTTGGCATTTGCATCGCCTCCTATTAAAATTTTTCTAGAGCCGATTGCCGACTTTATATTTCTTAATTCTTGGAGGTATGGTCCGATCGGCAGGTCTGGTTCGAAGTACAGGGATACCGCCACGATCTCCCAAGCACTCGTTCGGATGCCCACCACGACAATGTTGTTCGTGGTGAGTTTTGGGAACTGAATGACGTCTAAATCTTCATTGAAAACAGCAATCGCTGCTTTTGTGTTCCCCTCTCCTACTGAGGTGTCTTGGAAGATCCTGGCGCCCCTGTAACTCCTCATGACTTTACCACCTCCAATATAAGGCTCTTGTAATAGAGCAAATGCGGCTTTTTTCTTTTCGGCTTCTATTAACAGTTCATGTGTGGCATGTTTTTGGCGCTGCAAATTCGATTGTAGTACGAGATAGGTGTTGTTGCCTGGTACAACCTCAGCAATACGCTACGGTTGACCTGGCTATAGCGTCCCATTTTTTACGTATGCTGCATTCTGTACTGAATGCATTGTGGTTCGTTTTATTTAGTTTCGCCCTTTTACAGTTTATGCACGAGGGTTGCTCGCCCATCACCGTCTCTGTACAGTCGGCCTTTAGGTGGAGTCCGCCGCAATGGCTACACAGGTCGGCGGGTTCTTTGCAGAATCGCCGACCGTGACCATATCCCAAGCAGCGCGAGCACTGCACGAGTGGCGATTGATCCTCCACCTTGCTCCACATCAGTCCTAGGTATAGGTAGCCCGCGTTTATCGCTCTTTGCCACATCGCAGGGGTGACGCTCACGACTATATGATTTTGGTGAGGATTTCGTGCCCTACGACGATACTTAACTTGCAGTCTATCTTCTTCGCCGTCGAGGGAGTGAAAAACGTCTTTGTTATGTTTTCTTAGGGCTGCTATGATCTCCTCGTCTTTTTTATTCGCGAGTACATCCCTGATAACTAATAGAGGGTCTTTGTTTTTCACTTCCTCGACTGTGAGGGTGGCTCCTTCTCTCTGCAGTTTTTCTTTAGCTTTCTGTCGTTCCCCTTCCGAAGCAAACCCCATTATCACCTTACGGTCTTTTGCCTTTCTAACCTTAGCAATTTTTATCCATCCTTCCTCAGTGTTCATTTCCTTATCGAGTTTTTGCATCACGATATCTCCAGTATCCTCCTCGTTTTTCGAGGTTACGATTACTGAGTGCAGTGTACCGCGTTTCAGTGGTAGTTCACCCTTCTGTGCTGCCACAATGCTTGCATACGTCGCAGTCCTTTCAAGTGATCCTTTATGTGATTCCAGGGTCACTTCAAAGACTTCCATCTTCTTTGTATTTGCCGTTAGCATGACTGAGTGCTCCTGTAACTGTTTAATAAGGCTTTTTATTTGAAGATCCGACTGGGAGGGTTCTTGTGATTTTTCCTTTGTAAGGTCAACTGTCTGTGTTGAATCCACCTTTTTACAAAGTCTAAGGCGTTTTACTTCGGATTCCGCCTCACCAAACAACTTATAAATTATATCGAGGTGTAATATCACTTCGCTTTTTATATCAGCCTTAAGATTCTTAAATACATTCATCAAAGTCTTCGCTCTTTCGAGGCTTTCCTTAGCCTCCGTCTCTCGGTCTTTACGGCCCGGTTTTGGTGAAGACTGGAGCTCTGGTGCTATTTTTTGTTCTAGCAAGGTGCTTATATCCTTAACGGGTTCCGACTGCGACGTCATGCTTGTTGAGGGGGTTGTTTGTCTCTCAACGCTTTTACGACTTAACGTTATGGTTTTATTTTTATCCACTGGTGGCGTTATGCCGCGATCTTTTCTTTTGGACGGGGATCTAAACATGTTGGAGGCGCGTCAAAGAATAAATCAAAAAAATTGTAAAAATAAATAAAAATTTCTATAAATGAATTATTGCACTTCAATGCGGTTGAAGCTGGATCAAAAAATCCTAAAACGATCTATACGTTTGGAGATGCGTCAAATCTGCGGTGACTCTACCTGTAGAGTCGACCTAAAGTCAATATAATTTACAAGAGAATAAACTCTACTTATATCCTAATTTCTAGCTTAAGATACAATAGTTTTTCCTGTAAAGGGAAAAACTAGGTCAATTTCAAGAGCTACGACAAACTACGTTTTTCGAAAATGGCGTCTCAAATTTGCGGAATTTGCCGTTTCTCAGTAACTACTGGGCTAAAGTTCTCAAAATTTGGCTGTGACACTATAAAAGTTACTATAAGTCACTTATATAATCGATTTAAATTATGCCTAATTAATTCTTCCTAAAAAAGGGAAGAGTTATTCAATAATCGCGGTGAGGGTATAAATTTTTATAGTTAATCGGTCAAAAGACCCCGTACAATAAGGGTTTTCAAAAGAAAAACTCCAAAAAATCAAAAAAAACGACCAGACAGAGTCAAAAAATTTTTTGACTCTACCTAGAGTCACTTTATGTAACGGTACTGATAGAGCTCGTCACGCCCTTTCATATGATACCCGTCTCGGGCCTGTAGCTCAAAGGGTCACTGAGATATGGCAATTTCTATTTCTTGTAGAATTTCCAAGATGGCCGCCAAAATTCTGAGAAACTGCCGTATCTCAGAGACTACTGGGCCGATTTCGCCCAAGTTTGGGTTTATTGCGATGAGCTCGACGAGATCTATCTGTTGCTGGCGTTTTCAGATTACTAATTTTTAAAAAAGTGTGCAAACCCCACGAAAGGAATTCTATCGTACAGTGCTGTGTTGGCGAAGGCCTTGAGTTGAAACCCGAACCCGCTACGACCAATAGGTCCAGAGATACAGGCGTTTTAAAATTTTCAAGATGGCGTCTGCGCTGTCAAAGTTGAATTTCAAAAGGCCGCAGCTCCGTCCCTATGGGTCGCAGAATACCTGTGTTTGGAGTTTCCTGGTTCAACTTTTCCAGCTCTACACGATAGGGTCCCTCCTGGGACTCGTAAATTTTTTTGGCACTGATTGAGCTAAGACTTCGCATACATGAAAAGTACCCTTCACACACACCAAATCTGTAGTCCGCAAGTTCCTAGGCCGATCTGTTCAAAAGTTATGGCCGTTCTAAGTATTTCAAGATGGCCGCCGAGACGTCAAAGTCAATATTAAAATGACGATATCTCAGCAACCACTTGTCGCAGCGGGTCCGGACTTTTTATACGTTATAAGGCTTGACCTAATCTCCCCTCCTAGTGGGGTAAAAATATAAAAAATTTCGATGACAAGATTTCGCCGAAAACGAATATAAAACTTAAGGACAGCACCATAACAATAACAGGAGTGAAAGTCCAAACCTTCTACGTCAAACGGTTTGGGAGAAAATCACTTTTGAAAATTTTTGATAAGTAATTAAAGATGGCGGAAAAAGCTAAAATCGTTAATTTTAAAGATAGAAGACCCCAGTTTTGGGTCTTATATGTCAATAGAGGTCTCTTAAGACCTATGCCAACGTCAGAATTATTATTTTTCTAATATTTTCAGGATTATATGGAAATAAATGGAAATTTCAATTTCTCCCGAACCGCTGAACCGATTTTGAAAAAATAAAATTTAAAATTAGTGTCTAAATTAGTACTAACTATTAAAGTTAAAACTTAAATTTGTTCCATATATAAAAAAGCGAGGAGACGCTGGTGACTGATTTTTCACAATTTTTCACTTATTTCGTTAATAACTTTTTTAATTTTAATCACAAAAATCCAAAAACGTTACGGTCCTGTAGATCTTCTTAGCGCGCAACGAATTTCAACAAAAAATTTATAGGTCTTCGATTTAGTTTCGGAGATATTCAAGGTTAAAGTTTTTAAGTTAATTTTCAAATAAAAAAGAAAATAAATGTCCAAAAAATTTTCTTGAAATGCCAAAGTAGTCAGGATAGTAGTACCTTCAAACACTGAAAATTTCGTCTTCCTGGCTCCACTCCTTCACTGACCTCGTGGTGCAAAAAACCACGTGCTGATTAGGGAAAATTGCATTTCCCAGCGCCAGGGATGAGTTTCCCGGCGCGGAAAAATTTTCCGGGTATAGAGCAAAACTGCCCCGACCCGATGATATATTGGACGTTTATGTGGCTACACTCGTTTTTGCACAGTAATTGAAAAACTGACAAAAATTCCACTTTTAACCTTAAAAAAGGCCACTTTTTCCACTATAACTTTGTAACCACTGCGATCCAAAACTAGTGCAATACGTCACTGTATAGAGTGCACAAAGACGCATCGATTGACACTTTTCACTTTTCAATAAGTCGACTTTTTCCCAAGGAAAACTAATTAAAACTGTGGAGCACAAGTGTTTTCTGGCCGTTCTCGACCGCGGACGGGTGCGAACTTGGGTTAGGTTAGGTTAGGTTAGGTTAGGTTAGGTTAGGTTAGGTTAGGTTAGGTTAGGTTAGGTTAGGTTAGGTTAGGTTAGGTTAGGTTAGGTTAGGTTAGGTTAGGTTAGGTTAGGTTAGGTTAGGTTAGGTTAGGTTAGGTTAGGTTAGGTTAGGTTAGGTTAGGTTAGGTTAGGTTAGGTTAGGTTAGGTTAGGTTAGGTTAGGTTAGGTTAGGTTAGGTTAGGTTAGGTTAGGTTAGGTTAGGTTAGGTTAGGTTAGGTTAGGTTAGGTTAGGTTAGGTTAGGTTAGGTTAGGTTAGGTTAGGTTAGGTTAGGTTAGGTTAGGTTAGGTTAGGTTAGGTTAGGTTTTTTTTTTTTTTTTTTTTTTTTTTTTTTTTTCCGCTTCCCTTAACTTAATCAAGGCTCTTTATTAGTCAAGTCGAGTTTTATACATGTTTATATGTTATTTTACTACCCCGGAAGGGTATTACAATTTTTTATTTCTATTTCTAATATTATTACAGTTTATGTTACAATTGGTTTACATATCTTATTATTTGGATGACAGTCTTTTCTTATTTCTATCTAACCATTCTAAATACAACTTTGTACTGCTTTTATATTACGTATTTTATATTACTTACATTATTACTTACATAGACTGTTCGATTAAGGTATCATTTATGTTACATAATTTCTTTGTGGTTACAGTTTCCATTATCTGTTGTCTTATTTTCTAGTAGTCTGTTTGTCCTAATTCTAATAATATTTTAGTATATGTGTCTGTTTTATTTTTATTACTTCTTCTTTTACTTCCTTAAAACTAGTTTCCATTAATTTACTATATGCGATGTATTCCTCAAAAAGTATACATTATACTTTGGGAGTACTCTTGTTTTACTAACCTATTTCTTAATTTCTATTTTATTATTTATCTATGTTACTAGTAATTTACAGGAAATAACTATTTGTTTATATTACTTGGCGACATTGTCCGCATTTCTTTTGTCAGAGTAAATATTCTCAGTATTTAATACCCCTGGCAAACATGTTTGCCGGAATATCGCCGTTTACTGCTACCGTCTCGTTTACATCGTTTTTTGGGGCCAAGTCTCTCCATCCTTCTTTTTACAATTTCAACTTCATTTTTTAACGCGTTAACTTTTTTGTTTATTCCAAATTTTTGTACTCTATATTTTTTGTTTATTTGTATTAACTCTAGATTTAGTGTTTTTATTTTTATTTTGTATTTATGGTATGATATTAAGTTTCGAATTTTGATTAAATTGCTATTTTTTATTTGAGTTATATTTATTATATTTCCCAATTTTAATTGTTTCGACTTATTATTAAGTTTTCCGCAATTAATACATTTTTTCTTGACTTTATCCTTTGAATTTATTGCCCAGCTTCTATCCTGATGGTTGAGACCTCGCCCCATCGCGATTTTTACTTTTAAGAGGTCTATATTGCCCAGGGAGCCCTTAGCAATACGCTATCGTCTCCCTGGCCAATTTATCCCACTTTTGTCGTATGACACAATCATTGCTGAAGGCATTATGATTTGTGTCCGATAATTTTGCTTTTTTGCAATTACAGCATATTGGTTGTATCCCTAGACTCATCTGTTCACATTCTGATTTCCGGTGTGGTCCCCCGCAGTGACTACATGATTCCTGTTCCGCCGTGCAGTATTTTCTTGTGTGGCCGTAACCTAGACAATGAGAACACTGCACTAGTGGAGTCTGGTCTTCCACCCGTACTCTTTGGAAATCAATGTGAGCCACCCCGGTTCCCACAAGCCTGTTGTATAAGATGGGTGATACCTTTAATACTATATGGTTGGCGTGGGGATTTCTAGCCCTACGCCTAAATTTAATTTCCATTCTGTCATCTTTTTCTGAGATATTCTCAAAGAGTTCAGCGTTCTGGCTTCTCATAGAGCTGATTATGTCATTATCCTTATAGTAGGACATGACATCCCTCAGCACTATGAGAGGATCCTTGTTTTCTACTTTTTCTACTTGGAGGTCTTCGCCTGCTGCTTTAAGTTTCTCTACTATTTTGGTTCTGTCTTCTTTTGAGTAACATCCTATAATAATTTTTCTGTCTCTGGCTTTTCGAACCTTGCCCACTTTGATCCCCTCTTCCTTGGCTTTTACAATTCCTCTTACCTCCGTGAGGATCACTTCACCAGTCTTCATCTCATCCTTCGAAGAGATTGTAATGGAGTGGAGCGTTGGAGTTTTCTTTTCAACGGTCCCCTTCGCTGCGATACTTGCATATGTCACGTCTTGTTTCGTTTCCTGATTTTGTTCTGCATTGTGTATTACGACAGATGCTTGTCCGATTTTTAGTTTATTTATGTCTTCTTTCAGCTCGACTACTTGTGTCATATTTTTTCTTACCAGTTCTGTCTGTTCCACCATTTTTTCCTTCAACTCTGCGAGTTCAGTGTTTTGGTCTTTCTGTTCAATGTGATCTTGCAGCTTTTTTAGGGTCGTCGCTATGCTATATATCTCTTTCGAAGTTTCTGTGGAGGTTTGTCTCGTATTTTGTTGTAACGCATTTGTCATTATTTCTTTCAGTCCAGTGATTTCAGCGAATATTTTGTGAGAATCCTCCGCCGCTGTTCTCATATTCCTTATGCTTTCGTTTTCGTCCTGAACTTCGTCAAAGCCGCTCTGTATCTCAGCGAACCGATCTTCCAAATCTCGGAATATCTTCAGAATTCCGCTTAATTGATACTCAATTTCGGTTTTAATCTCTCTTTTTAAATTTCTTGAGATATTGAGTTGTTTTCTTATAATTTTTATTCGGCTATAACACTCTTTTTCCCTATCATCTCTAGTACATAACCCACTTGGAGTTTGTTGTACTTTTTCAATAGGTCTAGAGGTTGGGGTAAGTTCCGAGTCGTTAGAGGGGCCTGAAGAAGAGGGACCAGCCATCTTTTCTGGCGTTGTCTCCTGCGGCGATCTTCTTTCTTGAGTTGTGGGCTTTTTCATCGGAGTTCTAATTCCGAACATGTTGTTAGAGGAAGCTTCGTCTAATTATATAAAAGACAGTGTAGACTGCTGTAAATTTTTTGTCAATGCGTAATGAGGACAGTGTATAATGCTGTCCTTGTCAGTTTATAAATAAAGAGTTAAATTGTTTATACACTACGTAATTAGTCCAAAGACTTTATTGTCTATTGTCACACTGTTTTGAATTAAAAGCGTTTATTTTCCTAATTTTACGATGTAAATGGTCGTATCAAAGTTCGTCACAAGCGCTTTTGTCCGTGTATTACACACCACAGAAGAAAAGGGGTCGTACGGCCCGTTTCAGGATGTCTTGAGTCTGTCTGTCTGTCATGTTTATTAACTTAGTAAAATTTAATTTAAGTTGGAGGAAAATTTTAATTTGGAAGACACGATTAGATATAATACTCACCTCATTAAGTGAGAGTGAGGCCGGAGTTGGGCAGGAAAACTCCGAAAAAGGGGGAGTCGGTCGGTCGGGGGAGGGGAGGGGGAGGATACATGCCATGGATTTTTTTGGAAATACGCGAGCCATGATAGTTAAATTTTGAAAATAAAATTTTGCACCATCCCAGTTCGCGTATTTACCGCCATCTATGAACTAGATGGCAAAGTACTACGCGTAACTGGGTGGCGGGACTCCGAACACTACGTCCACCCATATTCCGTAGTGGTTCAGAGTCAGGCCGCACTTTAAAGCGGCGCTAAATCCGAATTTTTTACCATAGTTACTAACAGAAGTTTGGTAACTTGGTACTAAAGTAATTTAATAAAAAGTAAGTAATAGAGTAATTTAAAGTAAAAAATTTTTATGTATGCCTTTAGGAGGACTTTTTGGGATACTAACCCAATTTTTAAATTTTGAAAATATGCTAGGATGCCAAAGATATGGGCGGATTAAAATTTGGAAAATTCTATTTTAACTTACTTAGGGCTATCATAGGTCGCGCATTTCCCGCCATTTCCCGGGGTCGGGAAAACTGAAACTGGGAAAATTTTTGTGGGGTTGTTTAGAGGGACTCTCTGGGCTATGGGATCCGTTTTTAAATTTTGAAAATATGGGGGGATGCAAGAGATGTGGGTGGATTAGTTTTTGGGAAATTCGGATTTAACTCTCTATGGGACTGGGTAGGGCATGTTTTGAGGAAGAGGGTGGGCACGGAAGGTGGTTTTGGATATTGACATTGGGGAAGGGAAGGGGCGGGGTGTCACAAGTACATGTCGCGGGTCTGTCGCGCGACATTGCGACATTTTTGTCGCACCCCCGGGGGATCATAGGGGGTGATGGGAGACCCGATGTCGGGTCCGACTGCTCGACTTGGTCGGAAAGTCCGGACCCGGCGTCGGGTCGGAACTCAGGTACCGACCGCTACCGTCTTAAAGAGAAGACGGGGCACGGGGTGGTCACGTGGTGTTCACGCGGCCGCCGCGTGATTCCATCTCCATACAAATAAGTTAAAACGTGACGTCATGGTCCTAATCCGACTCGCGCCTGACCAAACCGATGACGATATCACGCTATGGGCCACGTGACCGCCTTGGGGCCGCGCCCTATAAACACGTAAAATAACCCCACTTCGGCCACGAGGTTTTTTCCTGGACAGAATTGGACCGGGAAAAATTTATATCCAGGAAGAGGAGGCTTTAAAAATGAGCTATGCAAATTTTTGTCCTCCTAGGTCCCCGGGAACATGCAAAAACCCGGGTGGACAAAAAGTTCCCATTAAAAACACCTCCAAACAACGTTATATCGGAGTTCGTCAAAAGGATGACTCTCGACATTTTTTGAATTTAATAAAAAACTAAAAGACTCCCGGGGCTGAAATTTTGCATAAGGCAACTAGGATAGATAGGAAATCTAATAATATACATATCTCTGCCGCGAAATTATATTAAAAGGGGGGAAATTAAAATTAAAAATCAAGACATCCCTTTTCGGGACCGCACTCACCCTTGTTTATTAGCCGGCCATCCTGATTTCGGTGATCTGGTTATACCACTGGGTAGCCAAGCCTCTGCCCTTTCAGACAAGGCCAAAGAAGCAGCCCAGCGTTGGGAGTCCGAGTGGGAATCACTATTTAAAAATTGTATTTAAGTTTTTCACTGAATTTAAAACTCAAATATCTTTTTAATTTGAGCACTTAAAATTTTGGTTTAAACTGATTCCAGTTCACCGCACTGAGTTTTACCCTAATATAATTTTGAATAATTTAAGTCTTTAATTTTAACACTTTTTTTTTTTCACTGTTTTGAAGCACTTTTTATAACGTTTCGTTTGATATATAGCACTACTATAAAATCAAACTTTTGCCACTGAAACTGATTTTACGGACTTTATATGGGTAGCCGCGGCACTTGTGCGTGTCGAACCTGCACGGGACTTAGCGCGCGACTGGGTTAGGTTAGGTTAGGTTAGGTTAGGTTAGGTTAGGTTAGGTTAGGTTAGGTTAGGTTAGGTTAGGTTAGGTTAGGTTAGGTTAGGTTAGGTTAGGTTAGGTTTTTTTTTTTTTTTTTTTTTTTTTTTGTTACTATTCCTCCAACATAATCGGAGCCTATGTTTACTTTTCACTTTCATACCAGTTCTCGCATTTATACTTTCATTCATTCAGCATACTGTTTCTTTCTTGCATTCTTCTCTTTTAATCACGCAGGGGGGACTCCTGCCTAACTACTACTAAACTAACGTTACTTATTCTATCGGGAAAATAAATTTGGTTACACTTTTTATTATTATTCAAGCTTAATCTATCTTTACATTATTTAAAGGGGTAAACTTTTAATTTTACATGTTTTGTTATTTTATTTGTTACATTTACTTATGTTTTAATTTAAGTTACTGCTATTTTATTTCATTTCTACAATACGCTATTTTTATTATTGCTAACAATTTATCTTAATACTTATAATTAATATTTACAATATTATTAAAGTATTATTTTCTTACCTATGTTTTATTATTTTCGTTAACTACTTTAATTATCTTCGTACAGTATTCTAGAAATTTATTGCTATGTTTGCCAACTATTATTTCAGGTAAATTTTTGATTTCCAGTTTTATCCCTAATTCGTGTTCAATGTTATACCGATCTGTAGAATAAATTGGGCATTCACAAATTATGTGCGGTATGCTTTCTGGGGTATTATCGTCACAGGAGCACGATGGGCTCTCCTTACATTTGAAACGAGCCAAGTATTCGGAGAGTCCACCGTGCCCTGTCATCAATTGTGTTATATAACGGTTTATTTTTAGTTTTCGCATCACTCTGTACGCTACCAGCGCGTCCGGGAAGAAGAGTTTGGTGATTCCTGCGGTTTGGGCTGTCACATACCGCTCATTCCACTCGTCAAGAGTATCCCTTCTAATGATACGCTTGACGAATGAAACCGGGCAGTGACTGTAATCCAATTTTCTCTTGCTGCTCGCTCTGGCCGCTTCCTTGGCAAGCATATCCGCCCTTTCGTTGCCCTCCAATCCCACATGCGCTTTAATCCAGGATAAGGAGACTTCTTTGCCCTGGTGGAACGCTTCTTTCATGTTCCATCTTGTTTGTACTGCAAGGGGATGGAGGCAACTTGGATTGCTTACAGTTTTTATAGCAGCCATGGAGTCACTCATGATTCCAAAGGACCTTGCTCTACTCTTTGTAATTTCAACACTTGCCCTATGTATCGCTAGTAGCTCCGCCTGATACACCGTGCAGTAGCTGGAGAGAGTAAGTTTAACGGTTTTGGTTTCGGTTTCACCATTCCATATAGAAATGGCTGCACCAACCTTATCGTCAATCTTACTCCCGTCCGTAAATATTCGTACTTCAGGAGCGCCACTATAGCGCTGTTCTTGGTCTGTCAGGCTCGAGATGCTGATGTTTATTTGCTGAGCGGGGTGTGGGGCGTCGAGAGCTGAGGTCATTCGTTCGACCTCCCTGTCCTTCAGCGCCGCTAGAGGCACGCCCCTCTTGGCCTCGTACAACGAGGCCATCTCACGGACTCGGAGATCGAGAGGAAGAATGCCTGCCAATACCAGCGCTGAATTAAGGGAGACCGTCCGATAAGCCTTACAAATCTTTTGAGCGACTCCACGCTGAACTACATTAAAGAGCTTTCTTATTCCCAGTTTATTTGCGGCTGGGGCCCACACACTGGCAGCGTACAGAATGATTGGTTCTATTACGGCGGTATATAATGTTTTTATGATGTCGGGATTTAACCCCCAGCTTATTCTAGCTGCTCGTGATAATTGTTTGAAGATGTTGATCGCTTTTCTAGTAACGTTTGTAATGTGTGCGTTAAACGTCAACCTGCTGTCTATGGTGACACCTAACACTTTTATTTCAGCTACTTCTTTAACACTTGTCCCTCCCATGCTAAGGCGTGGTGTGTCGTACTTAAGTTTCCGTGTAATAGTTATTACATTAGTTTTGTGTGCAGCAAAACTTAACTTGTTTACGACACCCCACGCCTGAACATGTCGAAGTGCGGCATTGGCTTTTATTTCAATTTCTAGTGCGGTGTCACCATCAAACATCAAGATGACGTCATCGGCAAACGCCTGGCATTCGACACCCTTCCCGGTAAGTTCCTTTATTAATGGGTCCAGGAGGAGATTCCACAATATCGGGCCTCCAATTGATCCCTGGACACATCCTTTGTTTGTCATTCGGATGTGCTCCTCCCCGGCGTACCTAACCCGGACACGCCTATCACTCAGGTAGCTGTCAATGACCCGTCTCAGGTTCACTGGGCATTTTTCTTCAGCCAGTCGGGTTTTTATAACTGGCCACCAGGCGCTATCGAAGGCTCCCTCTATATCTAATGATACCAAAGAAACTATTTTCTTCGCATTTAGTCTGCCTCGAATGTATTGCATCAGATTATAGAGGGAGTCTTCGGTGCTCCTTTGTGGCATAAATCCGTACTGCTGTTTGCTGATTCTAGGTAGTAAGTGAAACTTGAGGCGGGCCACTAACATTTTTTTCATAAATTTTACCCAAAATTGGTAAGAGTCCGATGGGTCTGTACGCCTTGGGGGAAGCATAATCTGGCTTACCTGGTTTTTTGAGGACAATCACCACAGCTTCTTTCCATATTGTAGGGAAGTGGTAGCAGGTCAGACACTTATTCATTAGAGCGAGGAAGAGCTCAGGATCTTCTCTGACGACCGTTTCGCATATGTCAGCTGTGAAACCATCCAGCCCGGGGGCCTTCTTTGGGTTAAAGGATTTTGTTGCCGAAATGAGCTCCGCCATAGTGAATGGTGGGTCCCAATCATTACATTGCTCTTCATCATTCACGTTGCGCGCTTTGGCTCTTATTTCCCGATGTATAGGTTTATCATTATTCCCCAGGTCATCCGGGTAGAAGGTTTCAGCTAATAATTTTGCTGAGGCCTTTGCGTCGAGTGTGCTTCCATCGCTTTCCAGAGGCTGGTCTTCGCCTCTTTGTGTCGTTCTACCGATCACTCTGTATATACCTTCCCACATCCCTTCCCTATCTTGTTTACTGCAAAATTGTTTCCAGCTATCTGATTGGGCCTTCGCCACTTCTAGCTCGTAGTGCTCTTTTTGTTCGAGATACTCTCTAACTACCTTTGCTCTCCGTATTTCGGCCGCATTTCTTATTCGACGTTTCTTAGTCGCGACTTCCTTTTTTAGCCTTGCAAGGTTTTCGGACCACCACGGCATGGTTATATGTTGTTTAGTTTTCTTCTTGGGTATGGTTTCTATGCAAATTTTTGTTATTGTTTTGGTTAACTTATCCACTGTTTCGTCTATTTCATTTTTTGTTGTAATTTTTTGTATTTCCGTTATTGTAATATTATTTTCTATTTTGATGTGTTTAAATTTTTCTGTAAAACTTTGCCAGTTCGCTTTCTTCGTGTTATACTTACGTGTTGTTCTATTTATTTTTATTCCTTTGGACTTTTCTAAATTTATTTTAAAAACCATGCCGTTGTGATCCGACCCTGTGAGGCTGTCATCGACTTTCCAGTCATGTACCGATTGGAAGATATTTGTTGAACAGGCCGTTATATCCACGAAGCTAGTATATCGTTTGCCTCCCCTTATTGTGTCGAATGTTGGCGTTTTGCCTGTATTTAGTATGTTCAAGTCCAGTTCGTTAAGAGTTCCGGCCAAATCATCCCCCCTAGAGTCCGTCTTTGGGCTGCCCCACCACATACTTTTGGCATTTGCATCGCCTCCTATTAAAATTTTTCTAGAGCCGATTGCCGACTTTATATTTCTTAATTCTTGGAGGTATGGTCCGATCGGCAGGTCTGGTTCGAAGTACAGGGATACCGCCACGATCTCCCAAGCACTCGTTCGGATGCCCACCACGACAATGTTGTTCGTGGTGAGTTTTGGGAACTGAATGACGTCTAAATCTTCATTGAAAACAGCAATCGCTGCTTTTGTGTTCCCCTCTCCTACTGAGGTGTCTTGGAAGATCCTGGCGCCCCTGTAACTCCTCATGACTTTACCACCTCCAATATAAGGCTCTTGTAATAGAGCAAATGCGGCTTTTTTCTTTTCGGCTTCTATTAACAGTTCATGTGTGGCATGTTTTTGGCGCTGCAAATTCGATTGTAGTACGAGATAGGTGTTGTTGCCTGGTACAACCTCAGCAATACGCTACGGTTGACCTGGCTATAGCGTCCCATTTTTTACGTATGCTGCATTCTGTACTGAATGCATTGTGGTTCGTTTTATTTAGTTTCGCCCTTTTACAGTTTATGCACGAGGGTTGCTCGCCCATCACCGTCTCTGTACAGTCGGCCTTTAGGTGGAGTCCGCCGCAATGGCTACACAGGTCGGCGGGTTCTTTGCAGAATCGCCGACCGTGACCATATCCCAAGCAGCGCGAGCACTGCACGAGTGGCGATTGATCCTCCACCTTGCTCCACATCAGTCCTAGGTATAGGTAGCCCGCGTTTATCGCTCTTTGCCACATCGCAGGGGTGACGCTCACGACTATATGATTTTGGTGAGGATTTCGTGCCCTACGACGATACTTAACTTGCAGTCTATCTTCTTCGCCGTCGAGGGAGTGAAAAACGTCTTTGTTATGTTTTCTTAGGGCTGCTATGATCTCCTCGTCTTTTTTATTCGCGAGTACATCCCTGATAACTAATAGAGGGTCTTTGTTTTTCACTTCCTCGACTGTGAGGGTGGCTCCTTCTCTCTGCAGTTTTTCTTTAGCTTTCTGTCGTTCCCCTTCCGAAGCAAACCCCATTATCACCTTACGGTCTTTTGCCTTTCTAACCTTAGCAATTTTTATCCATCCTTCCTCAGTGTTCATTTCCTTATCGAGTTTTTGCATCACGATATCTCCAGTATCCTCCTCGTTTTTCGAGGTTACGATTACTGAGTGCAGTGTACCGCGTTTCAGTGGTAGTTCACCCTTTTGTGCTGCCACAATGCTTGCATACGTCGCAGTCCTTTCAAGTGATCCTTTATGTGATTCCAGGGTCACTTCAAAGACTTCCATCTTCTTTGTATTTGCCGTTAGCATGACTGAGTGCTCCTGTAACTGTTTAATAAGGCTTTTTATTTGAAGATCCGACTGGGAAGGTTCTTGTGATTTTTCCTTTGTAAGGTCAACTGTCTGTGTTGAATCCACCTTTTTACAAAGTCTAAGGCGTTTAACTTCGGATTCCGCCTCACCAAACAACTTATAAATTATATCGAGGTGTAATATCACTTCGCTTTTTATATCAGCCTTAAGATTCTTAAATACATTCATCAAAGTCTTCGCTCTTTCGAGGCTTTCCTTAGCCTCCGTCTCTCGGTCTTTACGGCCCGGTTTTGATGAAGACTGGGGCTCTTCCGACTGCGACGTCATGCTTGTTGAGGGGGTTGTTTGTCTCTCAACGCTTTTACGACTTAACGTTATGGTTTTATTTTTATCCACTGGTGGCGTTATGCCGCGATCTTTTCTTTTGGACGGGGATCTAAACATGTTGGAGGCGCGTCAAAGAATAAATCAAAAAATTTGTAAAAATAAATAAAAATTTCTATAAATGAATTATTGCACTTCAATGCGGTTGAAGCTGGATCAAAAAAAATCCTAAAACGATCTATACGTTTGGAGATGCGTCAAATCTGCGGTGACTCTACCTGTAGAGTCGACCTAAAGTCAATATAATTTACAAGAGAATAAACTCTACTTATATCCTAATTTCTAGCTTAAGATACAATAGTTTTTCCTGTAAAGGGAAAAACTAGGTCAATTTCAAGAGCTACGACAAACTACGTTTTTCGAAAATGGCGTCTCAAATTTGCGGAATTTGCCGTTTCTCAGTAACTACTGGGCTAAAGTTCTCAAAATTTGGCTGTGACACTATAAAAGTTACTATAAGTCACTTATATAATCGATTTAAATTATGCCTAATTAATTCTTCCTAAAAAAGGGAAGAGTCATTCAATAATCGCGGTGAGGGTATAAATTTTCATAGTTAATCGGTCAAAAGACCCCGTACAATAAGGGTTTTCAAAAGAAAAACTCCAAAATTAAAAAAAAAAAAAAAAACGACCAGACAGAGTCAAAAAATTTTTTGACTCTACCTAGAGTCACTTTATGTAACGGTACTGATAGAGCTCGTCACGCCCTTTCATATGATACCCGTTTCGGGCCTGTAGCTCAAAGGGTCACTGAGATATGGCAATTTCTATTTCTTGTAGAATTTCCAAGATGGCCGCCAAAATTCTGAGAAACTGCCGTATCTCAGAGACTACTGAGCCGATTTCGCCCAAGTTTGGGTTTATTGCGATGAGCTCGACGAGATCTATCTGTTGCTGGCGTTTTCAGATTACTAATTTTAAAAAGTGTGCAAACCCCACGAAAGGAATTCCATCGTACAGTGCTGTGTTGGCGAAGGCCTTGAGTTGAAACCCGAACCCGCTACGACCAATAGGTCCAGAGATACAGGCGTTTTAAAATTTTCAAGATGGCGTCTGCGCTGTCAAAGTTGAATTTCAAAAGGCCGCAGCTCCGTCCCTATGGGTCGCAGAATACCTGTGTTTGGAGTTTCCTGGTTCAACTTTTCCAGCTCTACACGATAGGGTCCCTTCTGGGACTCGTAAAATTTTTTGGCACTGATTGAGCTAAGACTTCGCATACATGAAAAGTACCCTTCACACACACCAAATCTGTAGTCCGCAAGTTCCTAGGCCGATCTGTTCAAAAGTTATGGCCGTTCTAAGTATTTCAAGATGGCCGCCGAGACGTCAAAGTCAATATTAAAATGACGATATCTCAGCAACCACTTGTCGCAGCGGGTCCGGACTTTTTATACGTTATAAAGCTTGACCTAATCTCCCCTCCTAGTGGGGTAAAAACACAAAAAATTTCGATGACAAGATTTCGCCGAAAACGAATATAAAACTTAAGGACAGCACCATAACAATAACAGGAGTGAAAGTCCGAACCTTCTACGTCAAACGGTTTGGGAGAAAATCACTTTTGAAAATTTTTGATAAGTAATTAAAGATGGCGGAAAAAGCTAAAATCGTTAATTTTAAAGATAGAAGACCCCAGTTTTGGGTCTTATATGTCAATAGAGGTCTCTTAAGACCTATGCCAACGTCAGAATTATTATTTTTCTAATATTTTCAGGATTATATGGAAATAAATGGAAAATTCAATTTCTCCCGAACCGCTGAACCGATTTTGAGAAAATAAAATTTAAAATTAGTGTCTAAATTAGTACTAACTATTAAAGTTAAAACTTAAATTTGTTCCATATATAAAAAAGCGAGGAGACGCTGGTGACTGATTTTTCACAATTTTTCACTTATTTCGTTAATAACTTTTTTAATTTTAATCACAAAAATCCAAAAACGTTACGGTCCTGTAGATCTTCTTAGCGCGCAACGAATTTCAACAAAAAATTTATAGGTCTTCGATTTAGTTTCGGAGATATTCAAGGTTAAAGTTTTTAAGTTAATTTTCAAATAAAAAAGAAAATAAATGTCCAAAAATTTTTCTTGAAATGCCAAAGTAGTCAGGATAGTAGTACCTTCAAACACTGTAAATTTCGTCTTCCTGGCTCCACTCCTTCACTGACCTCGTTGTGCAAAAAACCACGTGCTGATTAGGGAAAATTGCATTTCCCAGCGCCAGGGATGAGTTTCCCGGCGCGGAAAAATTTTCCGGGTATAGAGCAAAACTGCCCCGACCCGATGATATATTGGACGTTTATGTGGCTACACTCGTTTTTGCACAGTAATTGAAAAACTGACAAAAATTTCACTTTTAACCTTAAAAAAGGCCACTTTTTCCACTATAACTTTGTAACCACTGCGATCCAAAACTAGTGCAATACGTCACTGTATAGAGTGCACAAAGACGCATCGACTGACACTTTTCACTTTTCAATAGGTCGACTTTTTCCCAAGGAAAACTAATTAAAACTGTGGAGCACAAGTGTTTTCTGGCCGTTCTCGACCGCGGACGGGTGCGAACTGGGTTAGGTTAGGTTAGGTTAGGTTAGGTTAGGTTAGGTTAGGTTAGGTTAGGTTAGGTTAGGTTAGGTTAGGTTAGGTTAGGTTGGGGTGCTTTAGCGGTTGGCCTCCTCGTGGCGCACCCTGGGCAGGCCTACGGAATAATGCAATATGTATTCCCTGGACCTGGCGAACGGACCGTGGGGTAGGGGGGGTAGGGTTGCTGATTCTGATTGTCCCTCTGTTAGCAGAGGGCAATTCTGATAGGCTGGGGGCTCTGGGGGGGATTGAGTCTTCAACTGGTTGGCGCGTTCGGTTTTGGTTAGTTCAAGTCTTGCTGGACACGGCTTCGGCCTCCGTCAGCCAAACCCGTAAACCCAGCGATGGGAGCGGGGACTTTTGGGTCGCGAGGAAGAAAACCTCTCTAAAAAATTACCCCTAATCCCAAGGTTTTGGGGCTCGCCGAGGGGATGAGTGGCTGGGGGGGAATCCAGTCGCGAGGGCCTCACCCAATCTTAAGGTCATACCTGCCGACAAGATGAGTGGCCGATGGGGGTTCGGTCGTTAGGGTAACCAAATCAAAAAAACAATGAAGCATGGACAAACTAAAGGTATCGACTACCCAGGAGGGTCCCGGTTCACCCGGGGAATCCCTCACCGCGACCAGTGTTGCACCGCAGTCCGCGAATTTAATTTTGCGGGTGCCGTACAATACTGGCCTCGGTCGCCCCACTGTATCTGGGGGGGCAACCAGTGCTTCGGAGGAGATAGGAGGGGGTGTCGGCGGAATCGAAACCAGCTTAGCTGGTGTTTCCGCCGGTACGTGTGAGGAGATACGGCGCAATCCCGCGCGTAAAGCCAAGAAGGCTGCTGACATTCGCAGTGCGAGTTCTGGCTCGGAGAGGAGTTCCGATAGGGCTCTAGATCTGGGTTGCAGAGTTGTCAGCATGGAGGATCTGACGGGGACGAAATTGGGCAGCAAGCCCCAAAAACGTCCCAGGAGTGCGACTAGGAGTCTTTCGGAGTCGGACGAAGAAGCGGGTTCAAAAAAGGCTTCTAAGAAAACTCCAGTAAAGAAAAATCAGCGAGGGTCACAGGTGGGTCTCCGGGAGGCTCGTGAAGAGTTTCGGCGTCAAATGCTCATAGCAGATACGGACGTCGAAAGCGATTTCTCATCTAGTGGCCAGTCGACGAGAAGGTCGTCGGCAGTACCGGACAAGACAGTTGTGGCCGAAGGATTCCGCAAGGTCTCTGTAGGAAAGATAGAGGTGAAGACTCTCGGCTCGTCACAGGTTCTCGACGAGCTTCTTAAGAACGTCGAGGAAATGAAGGTGACAGTGGGGAAGTCAAGAAACCTTAAGGGCAAATGTCGTGGCACTCTTAACGAAGTTGCTAAAAAAATGGAGGAGATCGTAAGGGTCTTAGCCGCGCGCAGCGAGACAGAAGAGGTTAAAATCCTCAAAGCTGAAAATGCGCGGCTAGCCGGGGTGGTCAGTAACCTGGCTAGAGAGGTGACCACTCTGAAGGAAATGATCCCTATGATCTCTTCCCACGGACTGACACAAGGGGAAAGCCCTTCCAAAGCAGCGGCTCAAACCAGAAGTCATGAGAGGCCGACCGTAGGAGGTCTGACCATGGAGGAGGAGGTGGTCAGGCTTCGGAATATGTTTACGGCCAGACTCGACGCTATGGAGAGCCGTTTGCCTCCAGAGGCGAGATTGAGGCCTCCATTGGCCTCCGATAAACGACAAGGACAAGGAGGCAAAGTACCGGAAAAAACGTACGAGGCCGGGAAGAGTTCTGCGGTTGCGGTTGTCTCAGAACGATCGCAGGGCCCTCCACGACCTCTGAAGAAACCAGCTATTCGGGTGGTTGACCCAGCTGCTGACAACAGCGGAGGGGCCAACCAGCCGAAAAAGAAGGAAAATAAAAAGAAGAAGGGTAAGGTTGTGGAGAACAAGAAGCAATCTGAGCCCCGCCCGTTGCCGCCAGCACCCGCCTCGATGAGTGAAGGGTGGAATGTGGTAGCGAGGAGGGGTACCAAGAAGAAGGCGCCGCCTATACAAGCAGTGCCTGTTGTCGCCACGACCAAAGTGCAGCCGAAGCAAGGGGGGAGGAAACTCCAGACTCCACGCTCGGCTGCAGTCGTGGTGACCTTGGGGGAGGAGGCAACCGAAAAAGGCTTAACATATGCCGACATACTGACCCGGGCTCGTCGTTGTGTGAAAATCGATGACCTGGGTCTGGATGTCGGCATGCGCCTGAAGAAAGCGGCGACGGGGGCTCGGATGTACGAAATATTCGGGCCCCAAAGGGCAGAAAAGGCAAGTGCCCTGGCTGGTCGGCTCAGAGAGTTTTTCTCTGATGAGCCGGCAGTACGAGTGTCCACGCCCACGAAAACTGAAGAAATTCGCATCGTGGGCTTGGACGATGCCGCCACCGAGGAGGACGTAGTCCTCGCCATCACCCGGGTCGGTGAGTGTTCCACTCACGATGTACAGACCGGGGTGATTCGTAGGACAGGGAAGGCTTTGGGCTCTTTGTGGCTTAGGGTCCCTGTCGCGGTGGCTAAGAAGATGGTGGCGGCTGGCAGGCTGCTGGTGGGCTGGGTCTCGGCTCGGGTCCAGTTGCTTGATGCCCGCCCGCAGCGCTGCTATAAGTGCCTTGAGAAGGGGCACTTAAGAGCCGAGTGCTCTTCGGCTATTGACCGCAGCGGCGAATGTTATCGCTGCGGTCAAAACGGCCACAAGGCCCGATCCTGCTCGGCAGCTCCGCATTGTGGGAGCTGCGAACGAGTTGGATTAAAGGCCGACCATCGGGCGGGGAGCGGACAGTGTAAGGCACCGTCCGCTCCAAAGAGGAGGAATAGGGGGGGTGATGGCCCGACGGTCCCCTCGCCACCTACCGCCGGCCCGGCTCAGCCCACAACGAGACGGGTTAGGGAGGATCCAATGGAGGTCGCTAATTAATGGCCTCCATCAGATTCCTCCAGGCGAACATCATGCGCTCCGGCAGGGCCCAGGACCTAATCTTCCAGACCCTGGCGGAGCGTATGGTGCACGTGGCTGTGATCTCCGAGCCCCTTTTCGTCCCGTCGGGCGAGGAGTGGGTCGGAGACCGTGCGGGGGATGTAGCCATCGCGTCCAGAGCCGCAGTTGGTTCCCCGGCTCTGGAGCGCGTGGTGAGGGGGCGCGGGTACGTCTCCGCTAAGATTGGAGACGTATCCGTCATCGGGGCGTACTTTTCACCGAATAGACCGTTCTCCGACTTCGAGCTTTTTATGGCTGAAGTCGGAGACTTGGTGAATAGGTTACGCCCCGGCAAGGTGGTCCTGGCCGGTGACCTCAACGCCAAATCCGCCGCGTGGGGGTCTCCGGTCACGGACGTGAGAGGGAGGTTTCTGGACGGTTGGTTGGCCTCGACTGGGATGGCCGTCATGAACCGAGGGACGGCTGACACATGTGTGCGATGGAATGGCGGCTCCAAAGTCGACGTTACCTTTGTCGACGCCGCCATGTCACCATGTGTCAGAAATTGGGAGGTAATTGTGGGTGCGGAGTCACTCTCGGACCATCGATATATATGGTTCGAGGTGGCCGCACGCCATGCTCCCATTTCCCCTCGGTCGGGAAGAGATGATGGCCCACGGTGGTCCTTAAAGAAAATGGATCCCGAGTTCCTCGTCGAGGCCGCAATCGTCCAGGCGTGGGCCGCTGGGTCCACGGGTGGGGAGGTTGCCGCGGAGGTCGAGGACCTCCAGCGGCGGATGTCGCTCATCTGCGACGCAAGCATGCCGAGGGTGCGAAGCACAGGGCCGGCACGCGGGGTGTACTGGTGGTCGGAGGAGCTGGCACGGCTGCGCGATCAGTGCGTGGCCGTGCGCCGCCAGTACACTCGGTACAGGCGTCGTAGGCGACGCGACGTCGAAGAGGAGAGGCGCCGTTACGAGGCTTATCGGGCTGTCCGCGCCTCCTTGCGGACGGCGATCGCCGAAGCTAAGGACAGGGCCCACAGGGACATGGCCGAAGAGCTCAGTCGGGATCCGTGGGGGAGGCCGTACAAAGCGGCGCGGAGGAAACTTCGTGCCCGCGCCCCCCCCCCTCACCGAGAGCCTTCGGCCGGATTTCCTCGAATCCGTGGTGGAAGCCCTGTTCCCGCAGGGAGCCGAGGTGGAGCCGCCTCGTATGGCGCCTCTCGAGGAGGAGGATGGCACTGGGTCAGGTGCGCCGGGGGTGTCGGAGTGGGAGTTGGCCGGGGCGGTGAGTCGCATGAAAGCGAAAAATACCGCCCCTGGCCCCGACGGCATCCCTGGGCGCGCCTGGTCTCTTGCCCTGGGTCCGTTGGAGTCTGGACTCAGGGCGACGTTCAGTGCCTGCCTCGAGCAGGGCCTCTTTCCCCGTAGGTGGAAGACGGGGAGACTAGTCCTGCTCAGGAAGGAGGGAAGACCGGCCGATACACCCTCCGCGTATCGGCCCATTGTCTTGCTGGACGAAGCGGGGAAGCTGCTTGAACGCGTCATAGCTTCCCGCATAGTCCAGCACCTCCGGGAGGTGGGGCCTGACCTCAGTCGTCTCCAGTGCGGATTCCGCCAGGGCAAGTCCACCCTCGACTGTATCGAGGGTGTGAGACTTCTGGCGGAGGAGGCGACAACCCGGCGCGAGGTGGTGTTGGCGGTGTCGTTGGACATCGCTAACGCATTCAACACCTTGCCCTGGGGAGTGATAAAAGAGGCCCTACGGTTCCACCGCATCCCCATGTACCTGCAGCGTGTGGTCGGCGACTATCTGTCTGACCGCGCTGTCAGGTACCCGACGGCTGGGGGTGCGTGGAAGGAGCGGAGGATGTCGTGCGGTGTTCCGCAGGGGTCGGTTCTTGGCCCCCTCCTGTGGAACATCGGTTACGACTGGGTGCTGCGTGGGCAAATGCTTCCGGGGGTGCGTCTGTTCTGTTACGCAGACGACACCCTCGTGACTGCCCGCGCGAGCACCCACCGGGAAGCCCGAGTGCTGGCGACCGCAGCCACGGCTCACGTTGTGGCCCGGATTCGCCGGTTGGGACTGGGGGTGGCCTTGGAGAAATCCGAGGCCATTTGCTTCCACAGGCCTCGGATGGCGCCCCCAGTGGGCTCCCGGTTGGTGGTGGGCGGGACGTCCATCGAAATCTCGGGTACACTACAGTACCTGGGATTGCTCCTCGCCAGCCGATGGACGTTCGAGGCCCACTTCCGGCGGCTCGCCCCCAAGCTAACGGCGACCGCCGGAGCCCTGAGCAGGCTCCTCCCGAATTTGGGAGGGCCTAATGCAGGCTGCCGGCGCCTATACGCCGGGGTGGTTAGGTCGATGGCCCTGTACGGCGCTCCCGTATGGGCGGAGCGGCTGACCGCCAGATCCGTGCCCCTGCTGCGCAGGGCGCAGAGGGTCATGGCGGTCAGACTTGTGCGGGGCTACCGGACCATCTCCGGCGAGGCGGCCTGCGCCTTGGCCGGGTCCCCTCCGTGGGACCTAGAGGCCAAGGTGCTAGCTCAGGCCTACCGCCGCAGAGTTGAAGCCCGTTCACCGGGGGGAGACTCAGCGGCGGTAGAGGTGGACTGGCGGAGGGCAGCTCAGGAGGAGCTCCTTCGCCAGTGGAGGCGGCGGCTGGAATCGCCCAGTGCAGGAACCTGGACGATTCTGCCATCCAGCCCATTCTCCAGGGCTGGGTCGCCAGGAGGCATGGGGTCCTCACCTTCCGCCTGACACAGATGCTTTCCGGACATGGTTGCTTCGGGAGGTATCTGTGGCGGGTGGCCGGGCGCGAAGCGTCCGGTGAGTGCCAAGAGTGCGGCGCCGATTCTGACACGGCGCTGCACACGCTCGCGGACTGTCCAGCTTGGGCGGTTCAGCGGGCGGAACTCGTGGCACAGGTGGGGCACGACCTCTCCCTGCCCACTGTGGTTCGTGCCATGGTGGACAGGGAGCGATCGTGGGCAGCGATGGCCTCCTTCTGCGAGCACGTCATCTCGCGGAAGGAGGCGGCGGAGCGGATCCGGGAAGTCGAGTCCTTGGATCCGATCCGCCGCAGGCGAGCCGGGCGCAGGCGACTCGTCCAAGACCATCGCATGCCGCCCTAACGGGGACCTTCTGGGTGTTCCGAACGGGGTTAATCGGACGCCCTCCTTATAAGGTCCCCGAGGCGTTCGATGCATCTGGTGCTCCCGATGCATCGTCCAGCGGAGGGAGGGGCCACTTTTAGAGAGGTCCCGACCCAGAGGTGGCGCACTCTGGGGTACAGAGTTGCTGCTGGCGGGGATGGGGGGCATGTCTTCATGGGTACCCTATACCCGCCACCAGCAGCGTGGTGGAGCATACAGGTTGTTTTAGTCGGTGCGAGTCCGACATAACCACCGATCGTCCCCGTCGGTCGGTGGTACCCATAAGGGGTTTTTTCCTGTATAAAAAAAAAAAAAAAAGGTTAGGTTAGGTTAGGTTAGGTTAGGTTAGGTTAGGTTAGGTTAGGTTAGGTTAGGTTAGGTTAGGTTAGGTTAGGTTAGGTTAGGTTAGGTTAGGTTAGGTTAGGTTAGGTTAGGTTAGGTTAGGTTAGGTTAGGTTAGGTTAGGTTAGGTTAGGTTAGGTTAGGTTAGGTTAGGTTAGGTTAGGTTAGGTTAGGTTAGGTTAGGTTAGGTTAGGTTAGGTTAGGTTAGGTTAGGTTAGGTTAGGTTAGGTTAGGTTAGGTTAGGTTAGGTTAGGTTAGGTTAGGTTAGGTTAGGTTAGGTTAGGTTAGGTTAGGTTAGGTTAGGTTAGGTTAGGTTAGGTTAGGTTAGGTTAGGTTAGGTTAGGTTAGGTTAGGTTAGGTTTTTTTTTTTTTTTTTTTTTTTTTTTTTTTTTTTTTTTTTTTTTTTTTTTTTTTTTTTTTTTTTCTATTCCTTCAACATGATCGGAGCCTGTTTTTGACTTATTTCACTCTTTCATACCAGTTCTCGCAATTAGTCTTCATTCATTCCGCATACTATCTCTTTCTTTTATACATCTCTTACATTATTTGTACAGGTGGGTCTCCTGCCTATCCGAGCTAACTAATCCTTACATTATACATGGGGTAATAAGTTTTATTACAATATATTTTATTAAACTATAACATCAATACTTATGATTAAACTTATACTATACACTTATACTTAATGCTATTTCTACACATTACATTTGCACTTTTCTTATCACCAATTACATATTACATGTTCAATTTTATTACGTTTTCTTTTTTAGACCTATTTTATATTCTATGCTTTGTTTTTTACATAATACTTATAACATAATATACAATTCTATAATGTTTAAGTATTTATTTATTTATCAGGTTTTATTTCTTGCAGTCACAATTTCTACAACTTTTAAACAATAGTCCAAAAATATTTTACAGTGTTTACTTACTATAATTTTATTTATGTTTTTTGGTTCTATCTTGGTGCCTACTATTTGTTCCGTGCAAAAACGGGCATTAATTGTAACAGGGCATTCGCATATTATGTGTGGTATGTTCTCAGGGGTATTTATGTCGCAGATACACGATGGGCTCTCCTTACACTTGAATCGGGCCAAGTATTCGGAGAACCCACCATGTCCGGTCATCAATTGCGTAAGTTTTCTATCAATGCCTATTTTTCGAGTCATCTTATATGCTTCCAGCACATTGGGAAAGAATATTTTTGTGATAGCTGCCGTTTGACCTGACTTATAGCGTTCATTCCATTCTTCAAGCGTCTCCATTCTAATGCAACGCTTGACGAATGAAATCGGGCAATGGCTATAGTCTGGTTTCTTTTTGGAGCGCATGGCTGCTTCCTTTGCGAGTTCATCCGCCCTTTCGTTTCCTTCCAACCCCGCGTGCGCTTTTATCCACGACAAAGCAACTACTTTGCCCTGTTGGAACGCCTGGTTCATGTTCCATCTTATTTGTACTGCAAGGGGGTGGAGGCAACTTGGATTACTCACTGTTTGAATTGCAGCCATTGAATCGCTCATTATTCCAAAGGATTTTGCCTCGCTTTTCACTATTTCCGCACTTGCTCTGTGTAGCGCCAGCAGTTCCGCCTGATAAACTGTGCAGTAATTGGAGAGAGTAAGCTTAACGGTTTTAGTTTCGGTACTGCCATTCCATATAGAAATGGCTGCACCAACCTTTCCGTCAATCTTACTCCCGTCCGTAAAAATGCGTACCTCAGGGACACCACAATAGTGCTGCTCCCGGTCTATCAGGTTTGAAATGCTGATGTCTACTTGTTTCGCAGGGTGTGGTGCTTTAAGAGCCGAAGCCATTCGTTCGACCTCCCTGTCCCTCAGCATCGGCAGGGGCATTCCCCTCTTTGCCTCGTACAACAAGGCCATCTCGCGAACTCGAAGGTCGAGTGGGAGTATACCTGCCAATACCAGTGCTGAGTCCAGGGAGACCGTACGATAGGCCTTGCAAATCTTTTGGGCGATTCCCCGCTGAACGGTGTTTAAAAGCTTTTGTATCCCAATTTTATTGACAGCCGGGGCCCATACGCTGGCTGCATACAAAATGATTGGCTCCATTACGTTACAATTGGTTTACATATCTTATTATTTGGATGACAGTCTTTTCTTATTTCTAAGTTACCATTCTAAATACAACTTTGTACTGCTTTTATATTACGTCTTACTATATTTTATATTACTTACATTATTACTTACATAGACTGTTCGATTAAGGTATCATTTATGTTACATAATTTCTTTGTGGTTACAGTTTCCATTGTCTGTTGTCTTATTTTCTAGTAGTCTGTTTATCCTAATTCTAATAATATTTTAGTATATGTGTCTGTTTTACTTTTATTACTTCTTCTTTTACTTCCCTAAAACTAGTTTCCATTAATTTACTATATGCGATGTATTCCTCAAAAAGTATACATTATACTTTGGGAGTACTCTTATTTTACTAACCTATTTCTTAATTTCTATTTTATTATTTATCTATGTTACTAGTAATTTACAGGAAATAACTATTTATTTATATTACTTGGCGACATTGTCCGCATTTCTTTTGTCAGAGTAAATATTCTCAGTATTTAATACCCCTGGCAAACATGTTTGCCGGAATATCGCCGTTTACTGCTACCGTCTCGTTTACATCGTCTTTTGGGGCCAGGTCTCTCCATCCTCCTTTTTACAATTTCGACTTTATTCTTTAACGCGTTAAATTTTTTGTTTATTCCACACTTTTGTAATCTATATTTTTTGTTTATTTGTATTGACTCTAAGTTTAGTATTTTTATTTTTATTTTGTATTTATAATATAATTTTAAGTTTCGAATTTTGATTGTACTGCTGGTATTTATTTGAATTATATTTATTATATTTCCCAATTTTAATTGTTTCGACTTATTATTAAGTTTTCCGCAATTAGTACATTTTTTCTTGACTTTATCCTTTGAATTTATTGCCCAGCTTCTATCCTGATGGTTGAGACCTCGCCCTATCGCGATTTTTACTGCTAGGCGGTCTATATTGCCCAGGGCGCCCTTAGCAATACGCTATCGTCTCCCTGGCCAATTTATCCCACTTTTGTCGTATGACACAATCATTGCTGAAGGCATTATGATTTGTGTCCGATAATTTTGCTTTTTTGCAATTACAGCATATTGGTTGTATCCCTAGGCTCATCTGTTCACATTCTGATTTCCGATGTGGTCCCCCGCAATGGCTACATGATTCCTGTTCCACAGTGCAGTATTTTCTTGTGTGGCCGTAGCCTAGACAATGAGAACACTGCACTAGTGGCGTCTGGTCTTCCACCCGTACCCTTTGGAAATCAATGTGAGCCACCCCGGTTCCCACAATCCTGTTATATAAGATGGGTGATACCTTTAATACTATATGGTTGGTGTGGGGATTCCTAGCCCTACGCCTAAATTTAATTTCCATTCTGTCATCTTTTTCTGAGATATTCTTAAAGAATTCAGCGTTTTGGTT
Source organism: Morpho achilles (assembly GCA_947086495.1). Taxonomy (NCBI): domain Eukaryota; kingdom Metazoa; phylum Arthropoda; class Insecta; order Lepidoptera; family Nymphalidae; genus Morpho; species Morpho achilles. The sequence goes on along the minus strand of CAMTZB010000013.1, from coordinate 13,802 downwards.
TCTCATGGAGCTGATTATGTCATTATCCTTATAGTAGGACATGACATCCCTCAGCACGATGAGAGGATCCTTATTTTCTACGTTCTCTACTTGAAGACCTTCGCCTGCTGCTTTAATTTTATCTACAATTATGGTTCTATCTTCTTTTGAGTAACATCCTAAAATGATTTTTCTGTCTCTGGCTTTTCGAACCTTGCCCACTTTTATCCCCTCTTCCTTGGCTTTTACGATTCCTCTTACCTCCGTGAGGATCTGTTCGCCAGTCTTCATCTCATCTTTTGAAGAGATCGTGATGGAGTGGAGCGTCGGAATTTTCTTTTCGGCGATGCCCTTTGCTGCAATGCTCGCGTATGTCACATCTTGTTTTGTTTCTTGGTTTTGTTCTGCATTGTGTATAACGGCAGATGCTTGTCCAGTTTTAAGTTTATTTATGTCCTCTTTCAACTCGTGTACTTGTGTTATGTTTTTCCTTACTAATTCTGTTTGTTCTACCATTTTTTCATTCAACTCTGTGAGTTCAGTTTTTTGGTCTTTCTGTTTAATGTGATCTTGCAGCTTTTTTAAGGTCGTCGCTATATTATGGATCTCCTCCGGGGTTTCTGCGGAGGTTTGTCTCGTATTTATCTGTATCTTCATTATCTCTTTTAATTCAGTGATTTCAGCCAAGGTTGATACTATTTTTTGTGAGTCTTCCGCCACTACTTTCATACTCTTCAAATTTTCGATTTCATCAAAGAGATCGTCATTGTCTGCTCTTAATCGTTGATATTTACCATTCAGATATTCGAATATCTTCCCCATCCCGCTTAGTTGATGCTCAATTTCGGTTTTGATCTCTCTTTTTAGATTCCTTGAGATATTAAGTTGTTTTCTTATAAGTTTTACTCGGCTGTAATAAGCTTCTTTCCTTTTTGTTTCGTCTATTAAATTCATTGGAGTATCTTGTTCTTTTTCAAAAGGCCTAGAGGTTGGGGTGGGTTCCAGATCGATAGAAGGGCTTGATGTAGAGGGTCCAGCCGTCTGTTCTGGCGTTGTTTCCTGTATCGATCTTCTTTCTTGAGTTGTGGGCTTTTTCATCGGAGTTCTAATTCCGAACATGTTGTTAGAGGAAGCTTCGTCTAATTATATAAAAGACAGTGTAGACTGCTGTAAATTTTTGTCAATGCGTAATGAGGACAGTGTATAATGCTGTCCTTGTCAGTTTATAAATAAAGAGTTAAATTGTTTATACACTACGTAATTAGTCCAAAGACTTTATTGTCTATTGTCACACTGTTTTGAATTTAAAGCGTTTATTTTCCTAATTTTACGATGTAAATGGTCGTATCAAAGTTCGTCACAAGCGCTTTTGTCCGTGTTTTACACACCATAGAAGAAAGGGGTCGTACGGCCCGATTCAGGAAGTCTTGAGTCTGTCTGTCTGTCATGTTTATTAACTTAGTAAAATTTAATTTAAGTTGGAGGAAAAATTTAATTTGGAAGACACGATAAGATATAATACTCACCTCATTAAGTGAGAGTGAGGCCGGAGTTGGGCAGGAAAACTCCGAAAAAGGGGGGGTCGGTCGATCGGGGGAGGGGAGGGGGAGGATACATGCCATGGATTTTTTGGAAATACGCGAGCCATGATAGTTAAATTTTGAAAATAAAATTTTGCACCATCCCAGTTCGCGCATTTACCGCCATCTATGAACTAGATGGCAAAGTACTACGCGTAACTGGGTGGCGGGACTCCGAACACTACGTCCACCCATTTTCCGTAGTGGTTCAGAGTCAGGCCGCACTTTAAAGCGGCGCTAAATCCGAATTTTTTACCATAGTTACTAACAGAAGTTTGGTAACTTGGTACTAAAGTAATTTAATAAAAAGTAAGTAATAGAGTAATTTAAAGTAAAAAATTTTTATGTATGCCTTTAGGAGGACTTTTTGGGATACTAACCCAATTTTTAAATTTTGAAAATATGCTAGGATGCCAAAGATATGGGCGGATTAAAATTTGGAAAATTCTATTTTAACTTACTTAGGGCTATCATAGGTCGCGCATTTCCCGCCATTTCCCGGGGTCGGGAAAACTGAAACTGGGAAAATTTTTGTGGGGTTGTTTAGAGGGACTCTTTGGGCTATGGGATCCGTTTTTAAATTTTGAAAATATGGGGGGATGCAAGAGATGTGGGTGGATTAGTTTTTGGGAAATTCGGATTTAACTCTCTATGGGACTGGGTAGGGCATGTTTTGAGGAAGAGGGTGGGCGCGGAAGGTGGTTTTGGATATTGACATTGGGGAATGGAAGGGGCGGGGTGTCACAAGTACATGTCGCGGATCTGTCGCGCGACATTGCGACATTTTTGTCGCACCCCCGGGGGATCATAGGGGGTGATGGGAGACCCGATGTCGGGTCCGACTGCTCGACTTGGTCGGAACGTCCGGACCCGGCGTCGGGTCGGAACTCAGGTACCGACCGCTACCGACTTAGAGAGAAGACGGGGCACGGGGTGGTCACGTGGTGTTCACGCGGCCGCCGCGTGATTCCATCTCCATACAAATAAGTTAAAACGTGACGTCATGGTCCTAATCCGACTCGCGCCTGACCAAGCCGATGACGATATCACGCTATGGGCCACGTGACCGCCTTGGGGCCGCGCCCTATAAACACGTAAAATAACCCCACTTCGGCCACGAGGTTTTTTCCTGGACAGAATTGGACCGGGAAGAATTTATATCCAGGAAGAGGAGGCTTTAAAAATGAGCTATGCAAATTTTTGTCCTCCTAGGTCCCCGGGAACATGCAAAAACCCGGGTGGACAAAAAGTTCCCATTAAAAACACCTCCAAACAACGTTATATCGGAGTTCGTTAGAAGGATGACTCTCGACATTTTTTGAATTTAATAAAAAACTAAAGGACTCCCGGGGCTGAAATTTTGCATAAGGCAACTAGGATAGATAGGAAATCTAATAATATACATATCTCTGCCGCGAAATTATATTAAAAGGGGGGAAATTAAAATTAAAAATCAAGACATCCCTTTTCGGGACCGCACTCACCCTTGTTTATTAGCCGGCCATCCTGATTTCGGTGATCTGGTTATACCACTGGGTAGCCAAGCCTCTGCCCTTTCAGACAAGGCCAAAAAAGCAGCCCAGCGTTGGGAGTCCGAATGGGAATCACTATTTAAAAATTGTATTTAAGTTTTTCACTGAATTTAAAACTCAAATATCTTTTTAATTTGAGCACTTAAAATTTTGGTTTAAACTGATTCCAGTTCACCGCACTGAGTTTTACCCTAATATTATTTTGAATAATTTATACACTACTATAAAATCAAACTTTTGCCACTGAAACTGATTTTACGGACTTTATATGGGTAGCCGCGGCACTTGTGCGTGTCGTACCTGCACGGGACTTAGCGCGCGACTGGTTAGGTTAGGTTAGGTTAGGTTAGGTTAGGTTAGGTTAGGTTAGGTTAGGTTAGGTTAGGTTAGGTTAGGTTAGGTTAGGTTAGGTTAGGTTAGGTTAGGTTAGGTTAGGTTAGGTTAGGTTAGGTTAGGTTAGGTTAGGTTAGGTTAGGTTAGGTTAGGTTAGGTTAGGTTAGGTTAGGTTAGGTTAGGTTAGGTTAGGTTAGGTTAGGTTAGGTTAGGTTAGGTTAGGTTAGGTTAGGTTAGGTTAGGTTAGGTTAGGTTAGGTTAGGTTAGGTTAGGTTAGGTTAGGTTAGGTTAGGTTAGGTTAGGTTAGGTTTTTTTTTTTTTTTTTTTTTTTTTTTTTTTTTTTTTTTTTTTTTTTTTTTCCTATTTTCAGTGATTCGCTGGTGTTATTTTGATGAATCACCGGCGAGAAACGCCGAACAATGTGGCCAAACTCGCTCCAGGCTGGGGTGACGGCTTCCGCTATTGGATACGTCCACCGCCGCCCCGTCTGTGAAGCCATGAATTTAAACGCAGTCTTTATTGAACAAATTACATAACAGTCATTAAATTAACAGTAGAATTAAGAAATATATACATTTGGTCCGCATTTGGTGAACAAAAACATAGGTGACAAAGGAAGAGAAAATTTTTTGATATAAACAAGGATATTATACAATAAAATACTTTTTTAACATGCAGAATCACAATTTTAATAAACTTACATTCTAAGACTTACACTACTAAAAATAACAGGCATCTTTATAAATATTAACATGTAAAGAGGGGGAGGAAGATAGGGGTAAATGGTTATCTTTATTTAATCGGGCATCTGAACTAATTTTTTTTTTTTTTTTTTGTATGTCCAAATTTATTGTGTAGTGTTTAGTGTTGTGTTTCGTGTGTGTTAAGTGTTATTGTACTGTTTTAAGTTATTAATGATGTGGCTTATGAATCTTATGAAGGATTCAATGGCCACGTGTTTCCCTAACATGTGTGTGATTGTGTATGGTGCCACTCGGAGGTATCTGCACAGGCTCTCATGCTCGAATCTCTGTTTCGCGAATTCTGCGCATTCGCTAACCAGATGCTCGAGCGTCTGTCTTGTGCGATTATCGCAAGGACAGACGTCCGAGTCGGCAATCTTGAACCTGTGCAGATACTCCCGGTGATATGCGTGTCCGGTAAGGTATTGCGTGAGTTGGAATGAATGTTGAGTGTGTGTGTAGAGTTGTTGTATGTGTTTTAGTGTGGGGAGTAGTGTGCGTGTTCGGACGCCTTGAGTAGCGCTGCCGTATCGTGTCTGCCAGACACAGTGGGCGTCTCGGCGCGCGTGCATCCTTGCGAGGCTCCGTGGGAAAAAGGCATAGTCTGGCGATCGGTGCAAGGCGGTCCCTAGTTTGGCGGCTGCGTCCGCCGCTTCATTCCCCGCAATGCCGACGTGCGCCCCGACCCAGGCAAACTGTATGCTGCTAACCGCCACATGTACAAGGTGTTGGATATGTGCAACCAGGGGGTGTGTATTGCTTCTGTCCCCCAGAGCCTCCAGGGCTGACCTGGAGTCGCTGAGGATCCAGAAGGTTTTTTGTGCTCCGATGTTAGTGGAGAGGGAGTTAGCCCTAGAGCAAGCCTCCCTGATGGCCAGCAGTTCAGCCTGGAAGACGGAGCAGCAATCGTGAAGTTTGAACTTTTTGGTCTCCCGAAGTCGAGAGCCCTCAAAAAGCACAAAAGCCGCGCCTACCGCTCCGTTCTCCTGCTTGCTGCCGTCCGTGTAAATGAGTGTATTGTGTGGTGTGGTGTGTAAGTGCTCAAGTTCCGTGTTACTGATAGTTTTGTGCTTGATGGCCACTCTGGTGGCCGGGTGTAGAAGTTTGTGTGGTGGAGTGCGAGTTTCCATCGGAATATCCGACGGAAGAAAATTCGCGCTCCGTGTGAGTGTGGTGTGTTCGAGTGTGTGTACCTCCTGGACCTTCAGGTCCAGTGGGGTGAATTGTGCCAATGCGATTGCCGCATTGTGCCGCATTGGTTGAAATTGTGTGAAAACCCTTGATTGCTTTAATGGCAAAGCCGCGCTGCATACTCAGCAGCTTCCTTCTGTTGCCCGCCCGAGCCGCGGCATGTCCCCATACTCCCGCGGCGTAGGTCACCGTTGGTTCGATGACCTGCCGGTATATGGTTTGGACATTATCCGCGTGGACCCCCCACGTGGGTCGGCAAAACAGACAGAGTCTGCCGAATATGCGCGCGGCCCTGCCAATGACATATCTGATGTGGCTATTAAACTGCAGTTTGTCATCTATTACGACCCCCAGATACCTGAACTCGCGATCAAAGTGGAGTGGTTGCCCATCCATTTCGATCAGCGCCGTTCGCGCCCGATCGGTGAAGGTGACCATCTTGGTCTTTGAAGGTCCAAATGTGAGTTTGACCCCCTTACCCCACTCGACAACGGCGCGTAGTGCGTCAGAGGTCAGGCTCTGGAGATCGGAGAGGCGACGCGCGTGCGTGATCAGGAGCACGTCGTCGGCGAAGGCCTGTAGGTAAGATCCCCTGGGAAGTTGCATACTCAGGAGATCATCCAGAATGATGTTCCATAATACGGGTCCGCAGGCCGACCCCTGGACACAACCCTTGGTCATGGTCTTATGGACCTTGGCTCCAGCGTATTCCATCTTGACTGTTCGGTTGTGCAGATAGTCGGCTACGAGCCCGTATATATTGCGGGGGCAACCTGATGCGCGGAGTCGGTGTAAGAGAGCGGGCCACCAAGCGTTATTAAACGCAGATTTTATGTCAAGTGACACCGCTATTACCATATTCTTATTGTTTTTAACGCGCCTGATGTGTCGTAGGGCCGCGTCGATCGCCATGACTGTGCTGGTCTGTTCTTTGAAACCAAATTGTGCAGTGTTATTTTTCCCATTTTTGTCTAGTATATATGTGATGCGTTTTATGAATAATTTCTCAAGTAGTTTCCCAAACACCGGTATGAGCCCGATTGGGCGATGAGATTCCAAAGAGGAGTAATTCTCCTTACCGGGTTTAGGAATGATCCTCACAAGGGCGGTCTTCCACTCCCCAGGAAAGTGGTGGAGTGCTAGACACCTGTTCAGGGCATCCGTTAGCAGTTTAGGGTACATAACCGCAAACTGGTAGCAGATGTCCGACGTCAGGCTGTCTAGTCCCGGAGCCTTCTTAGGGTTCATAAGCCCAAGAACCTCCAGGACTTCTTCCTGGGAGAATGGAAGATCGTCCTCCGTGTCGGGTGTGTTGTGCATGTCGCTTCTTAGGGCGGTGTGTATAGGTAAAGTGTCGTTGTTAGCGCTGTCGTCCGGGAAGAAGTGGTCAAGCATAGCCCGGGCCGTCTCCTCCCCATCTGACGTGTGTGTGTTGTTGACTCGCAGTGTGACCGGTGGCCTCCTCGGGTTCGAATCCTTAAGAAGTCGGTTGGTCAGAGACCAGACGTTCTCCTTATTCTGCTGGGTGCAAAAACTCTTAAAATGCGCCGAGGAGGCAGTTCGAATCTCGTGAGTGTAAAGTGTTTTCAATTCTCTATGTCTGTCTATGAGTGTATCTGTGAGGGTGTTGTGTTTGCTTGCTGCATGCAGTTCTCTATGCAGACCAATGACCTCCCTTTTACGGGATTCCAGAGCTTCTGTCCACCAAGGGGCTTGGCGACACTTGCCCTGTGATCTGGTCGGCATGGAGTCGCGGCATGCTGAGTGTATAATTTTGGTGATGTCGCTGAGGTGTGTGTCCAACTCCGCAATTCCCATGTTTTGTGTGTCTGTTTGAAGAATGTGTGAACTGTGCATGTGTAGTGCGAGCGAGCTTTTAAACTGCGCCCATTGTGCCCTCTCACTATGGTATAAGAAGGTGGATACACCGGCTGTAGGTTTGTACAGCCCGGCTGGCGTCCTAATGGCAAACTCGATGGCGTTATGCTGGCTAGTCGGGCAAACGTTTAGGTTGACATGCCAATCCGCCACCCAGTCTGCCACATCGGACGACGCCAGGGTTAGGTCGACGATGGAGGTGCGGTGCATTCCGTGCGTGACTGTCTCAAACGTGGGGGTATTGCCAATGTTGCAAATTTCAAGGCCCCTACCATAAGCCATATCGCGCACGGCCGCGCCCCGTCCATTTAGCCTGACACTCCCCCAGTCGGTGTGCCATCCGTTGAAGTCCCCTCCCACAATGACGCCCCTGTCCCCAATCTGGCTCACGAAACTCTCCACTCCAGCGAGTGTGCTTAAGGTGTCCTCGCCCGGCTCGATATAGACCGAGGCCAGGTGCAGCTTCCGCGCTCCCACCCCCACCTGCACAACACTCAGGTTGCCGGTGGAGAACTGAGTGAGCCCGACCGCCGACACGGAGCCGGCCTTGGTAATCACGCAAGCTTTAACCCTGTTGGGCCCGGGAAATTGGTAAATATTGAGTCCGTAGACTGGCTTTACCTCTTTCCCGGCCCCAACATAGGGTTCAGCTATCAACGCAATGTCGTGGCTGCCAGCCATGAAAAATCGTAAGAACTCCGACCATCGGTCCTGAGCGCGATCTAAGTTGCACTGAAGTACCCCTATTTCGTGCTTAGTACCCATAATCGATGCGTTCTTCAATACGTTTTCTCATGGCTCGCAGTGTTGGACAGTGGTTGGAATTGGCAGCGTGGTTTATATCAAGGCCGGTCCCGAACCGGCTCACTTTGCTCGCACAGTTGAAGCAGCGCGGACTAGCCCTCCTGGCCCGATCCGGGCAATCCGCGAGCTTATGTTCGGTGCGAGCGCAATACGAACAAGGTCGATCTTTTGCGTCGCTTTTGCAGTGCCGCTGGGTGTGTCCAAATTGGAGGCAGGAGTGGCACTGCATAAAGGGGGTAAAGTGGTGGACCCGAACCTTCTGGTGGTCCACGCTGAGGCGCTCGCGCTCCATCGCGGCCCTCCAGAAACCCGGCTCGGCCTCAAATATGGCGTTGTACAGGACGGGATTCCTGTTGTTTCGGAGGAATTTTAACTTAAGCGGTGAGTCCCCCCCTCTGTCCCCGACTCTGAGTTCAGGGTTCTGGCGCAAAATGACGCCCGCTAGCTCGTCGTATGGGATATCTTTTGAGACTCCCTTTAAAATTATCATTGGGCGCCGTTTGAATGCCGCTTGGGCCCTGAATTTGCCCGAACGATTTGCAATTTCAAGGGCGTCGTCGCGCTGCCCGACGGTCGCAAACTCAACTCTCAACTTGTTGTTTGAGATGAGTTTGAAGCCCTCGGGCCCGTATGGGCGCTCCCTGAAACTGCAGGATCGCTTGAACTCTGCCAGTAGATCGCCTCGCGATCTACTTGGCTCCTGCAGCTCGACTATTAATGCCGGTCTGGCCGGCGGCCCCACCGGCAGCTCGTTTATTGTTGCCAGTGAGGGCCCCCGGTCCCCCGCGACCTGCGTTAGGGGGGGGATGGTCGCGTCCGCTCTCGAGCTTTTTCGAGCAGATATCTCTGCATACGATGGGCAAGGCACCGACAGGAGAGAGATCTCTGCCGATATGGTCTTTTTAATCTCGCCCATCTCCTTGCCCATCTCTCCCCTGACGCAGTCCGTTAGGGCCTGTGTGAGCTGCTCCACTGTTTCGGGCGCCATTTTGCATAACGTAGATGCCTGGGCGGCCGTAGGGTGTCCCTGTAGGGGGGATGAGGAGTAGGTCGTAGCAGTCTCCTCTTTATCCGATCCGCCGTGTGCTCCGTGAAGAGACCTAAGGGCCCGGGTCAGATCGTCCCGAAGCCCCCCAATCTCCTCGCGGACTCGCAAGATTTCATCGTTGCGCTGGGGGGTCCTAGGAGGCCCCTCTTCTGAATTCGTGGCGGCATCCATTGTTCCGTGCCGCTTATCCTCACAGATTGGGACCTCCCACGGCTCCCCAACGATACGCTGGTCCTCGAGCTCCTCCTTGAGTCGCTCAGTGAATCCAGCGACCTGGTCTGAAAGGTTAGGTTAGGTTAGGTTAGGTTAGGTTAGGTTAGGTTAGGTTAGGTTAGGTTAGGTTAGGTTAGGTTAGGTTAGGTTAGGTTAGGTTAGGTTAGGTTAGGTTAGGTTAGGTTAGGTTAGGTTAGGTTAGGTTAGGTTAGGTTAGGTTAGGTTAGGTTAGGTTAGGTTAGGTTAGGTTAGGTTAGGTTAGGTTAGGTTAGGTTAGGTTAGGTTAGGTTAGGTTAGGTTAGGTTAGGTTAGGTTAGGTTAGGTTAGGTTAGGTTAGGTTAGGTTAGGTTAGGTTAGGTTAGGTTAGGTTAGGTTAGGTTAGGTTAGGTTAGGTTAGGTTAGGTTAGGTTAGGTTAGGTTAGGTTAGGTTAGGTTAGGTTAGGTTAGGTTAGGTTAGGTTAGGTTAGGTTAGGTTAGGTTAGGTTAGGTTAGGTTAGGTTAGGTTAGGTTAGGTTAGGTTAGGTTAGGTTAGGTTAGGTTAGGTTAGGTTAGGTTAGGTTAGGTTAGGTTAGGTTAGGTTAGGTTAGGTTAGGTTAGGTTAGGTTAGGTTAGGTTAGGTTAGGTTAGGTTAGGTTAGGTTAGGTTAGGTTAGGTTAGGTTAGGTTAGGTTAGGTTAGGTTAGGTTAGGTTAGGTTAGGTTAGGTTAGGTTAGGTTAGGTTAGGTTAGGTTAGGTTAGGTTAGGTTAGGTTAGGTTAGGTTAGGTTAGGTTAGGTTAGGTTAGGTTAGGTTAGGTTAGGTTAGGTTAGGTTAGGTTAGGTTAGGTTAGGTTAGGTTAGGTTAGGTTAGGTTAGGTTAGGTTAGGTTAGGTTAGGTTAGGTTAGGTTAGGTTAGGTTAGGTTAGGTTAGGTTAGGTTAGGTTAGGTTAGGTTAGGTTAGGTTAGGTTAGGTTAGGTTAGGTTAGGTTAGGTTTTTTTTTTTTTTTTTTTTTTTTTTTTTTTTTTTTTTTTTTTTTTTTTTTTTTTTTTTTTTTTCCTATTTTCAGTGCGTCGCTGGTGTTATTTTGATGAGTCACCGGCGAGAAACGCCGAACAATGTGGCCAAACTCGCTCCAGGCCGGGGTGACGGCTTCCGCTATTGGATACGTCCACCGCCGCCCCGTCTGTGAAGCCATGAACTTAAACGCAGTCTTTATTGAACAAATTACATAAAAGTCATTAAATTAACAGTAGAATTAAGAAATATATACATTTGGTCCGCATTTGGTGAACAAAAACATAGATGACAAAGGAAGAGAAAATTTTTTGATATAAACAAGGATATTATACAATTAAATAATTTTTTACATGCAGAATCACAATTTTAATAAACTTACATTCTAAGACTTACACTACTAAAAATAACCGGCATCTTTGTAAATATTAACATGTAAAGGGGGGGAGAAAGATAGGGGTAAATGGTTATCTTGATTTGATCGGGCATCTGAACTAATTTTTGTTGAATGTCCAAATTTTTTGTGTAGTGTTTAGTGTTGTGTTTCGTGTGTGTTAAGTGTTATTGTACTGTTTTAAGTTATTAATGATGTGGCTTATGAATCTTATAAAGGATTCAATGGCCACGTGTTTCCCTATCATGTGTGTGATTGTGTATGGTGCCACTCGGAGGTATCTGCACAGGCTCTCATGCTCGAATCTCTGCTTCGCGAATTCTGCGCATTCGCTAACCAGATGCTCGAGCGTCTGTCTTGTGCGATTATCGCAAGGACAGACGTCCGAGTCGGCAATCTTGAACCTGTGCAGATACTCCCGGTGATATGCGTGTCCGGTAAGGTATTGCGTGAGTTGGAATGAATGTTGAGTGTGTGTGTAGAGTTGTTGTATGTGTTTTAGTGTGGGGAGTAGTGTGCGTGTTCGGACGCCTTGAGCAGCGCTGCCGTATCGTGTCTGCCAGACACAGTGGGCGTCTCGGCGCGCGTGCATCCTTGCGAGGCTCCGTGGGAAAAAGGCATAGTCTGGTTAGGTTAGGTTAGGTTAGGTTAGGTTAGGTTAGGTTAGGTTAGGTTAGGTTAGGTTAGGTTAGGTTAGGTTAGGTTAGGTTAGGTTAGGTTAGGTTAGGTTAGGTTAGGTTAGGTTAGGTTAGGTTAGGTTAGGTTAGGTTAGGTTAGGTTAGGTTAGGTTAGGTTAGGTTAGGTTAGGTTAGGTTAGGTTTTTTTTTTTTTTTTTTTTTTTTTTTTTTTTTTTTTTTTTTTTTTTTTTTTTTTTTTTTTTTTTTCCTATTTTCAGTGACTCGCTGATGTTATATTGATGAGTCACTGGCGAGAAACGCCGAGCAGTGTGGCCAAACTCGCTCCAGGTCGGGGTGACGGCTTCCGCTATTGGATACGTCCACCGCCGCCCCGTCTGTGCTTTGGGATGGGAAATTTCTATGACACTGTAGGGGGATAGCGGAAAGTGGGAAGGGAAACTAGTCTATGCCTTACTTAACAAACATCTTAACCTAAATTACTTAATTCAATTTGTACAGCCTTTTGATAAATTTTTGACGCTTAATTATTTTGTTAAGCCTAAGTTTAAAGTGATTCTAAACCTACTGACTTACTGACTAAACAAACGACTTACTAGCTAAGCAAACATTTTAACCTAATTCGCTAAATTCTTATTTGTACAGCCTTTTGATAAATTTTTACACACTTGATTGTTTTGTTGAGACCAAATTTAAAATGGTTCTTATCCTACTGGCTTACTAGCTAACAAACATCTTATCCTAAATTCCATAATTCAATTTGTAAAGCCTTTTGATAAATTTTTACACACTAAGTTATTTTGTTATACCCAGGTTTAAACTGATTACTCTTACTAACTAAAGCAAACCTCTTAGCCTAAATTTCAATATACATATTCTAGTATACCAAATTTATTTACAAATTATGTACATTATAACCAAGCTTTCTTATTAATCTTAGTTACTCTCAGTATTGTTAGTTTGTTAACTCCTCGCTACGGCTGTTCATCTTCCGATTAAACTTTTTCTGTGCCCGTTATAGTGTGTGTGTGTGTGATGCTTGTGTTGTGTGAGGTGTGCTGCATATCCAAGTGTGTTGTGTCCCTCGGTAAGAAAGAAGCATGCCGAGAGCCGGGCCACCAGAGATCCGACCAGCGGTACCACGCGAGGGCGAGGCATCGCAGAATTGCCTCGCGTCCGCCTAGAACCCGCAGTCGAACCCGTAGTCGATCCGGCTCTCGACATACATCTTCTTAGACCATCGCGTGATACAATCATCCGATGTGGCCTCGTGGTGAATCCCCTTGGGCGGTGGGTTTTCGTTAACGCAGTTGTAGCACTTAGGCCTCTTATTTTCAGCCTTGTCGGGGCAGTGTTGTGCCTTATGGCCCGATTCGGCACAGTACCAGCATGGTCTGGTCGCGGTGTCGGCTCTGCAGTGTCGCTGCGTATGTCCGAATTTCAGACACGCATAACACTGCAGGAAGGGAGAGAAGTATTGGACGAACACCCTCTGGTGGTCTACGTTGATACGCTCTTTCTCCATCGCAGACCTCCAGAAGGTTGGTTCCGCTTCGAACACAACATTATATAACTCTGGATTGTTATTTTTCCGCAGGAATTTAAATTTTAGCAACTCTGTGTTCTCCCCCGTTCCGGCACCTAGATCCGGATTCTGCCGGGTAATGATGCCCGGCAACTCTTGGTGAGGTACCTCACGCGATACCCCCTTCAAGATGAGCATGGGCCATGGACTGCGCCCCGCTTGGACAGAAAGTCCTTCGGCCCCGCTGGCCATGGCCAATGCGTCATCTCGCTGCTCGAAGGTGAGGAATTCAATTCTGACTTTATTGTTAGAGATGAATTCCGCATCCTCGGGCCCGTAGGGGCGATCGCGGAAGTTACATCTCTTGCGAAAGAGTGCCAGAGCATCCTCCCTGGTTTTGCCCGGTTCACTGGCCCCGATTATAATGGCGGGCCTTGGCTTAAACCTCCCTTTCGGCCACCTCGGATCAGAAGTAGGAACCGCGTCAGGCCTGGTCGAGCGTGCCGCTGATTGCGCGCTGGCGTCCGCCTGGCTAATGGTGCGCGCGGTCACCGATGCGTAGGTGGGGCGCGCCGTTGCCACCTCGGTCGCGACGGCGCGTTTCACCCCGTCCATTTCTTTGCGAATGCTCTCACCGACACACTCGGTCAGAGCCCGTTTCAGCTCGTCGAGCTGCTGTTGTGATAGGTTTGCACCCTCAATGTGTATCTGTGACTGTGCTGCGTGTGTGTGTGTCCCTGCCAGGAGGGTCTCTTTAATGGGGGAAGAGGAGGCAACCGCCAGTCCAGGCTGGTATACGGCTCCTCCCATGCCCATCACCCCGTGTGCCCCGGGTGGAGACTCGAGACTCGTAGAACGGTCTACAGGGCCTCGAGTCTCCCCCCGGACTCGCGACGTTATTTCCTCGTGAGGGGGTCCGCGTGGGTCAGAGTCAGTATTAGTTGCCGCATCGGCCT